>BSBM01001282.1:737500-1418750 GCA_027924585.1 Larix kaempferi
TCTTTCGATTTTTCCTCTTGAGAGAATATATATATTGTACACATGTTTTTGAACAATAATGTAATGGAAGATCAATCCACATGAGTATGTTTCTCTTTTGTTCTACTTAATATTTTCTTCATATTTATTCTATTTTCATGTCAATGTTTGGTAAATTCTAAGTGAAGCATGCTCTAGTAATCTAGATCCACCCGTGACACATATAGAATTTGATAGATACAACAAGGAAGTTGAAACTAAGAAAATAAAAGTGTGAAAATATAGAAGCTGAGTTCACTTCTCTAAAATAAGAATTACAAAAGATCAACATCCAGTTCGAACATGTACGAAAGTTCGGAAACAACACCAAAATTCTATCAAAACTAGGCTATGAAGGTTCGAACTTTGTCTTTGAAACAAAGAGTTATGTTGATGTGCTCAAAAGTTCCATTCCAAAGAATAATAATAAGTTTGAAGAGGAGAACAGAGAGTCAATCTACATGGAAAGTAAATCTATGCAATTTAGAAGAACTCATCCAACCAGATATCAAAATATATTTTGGCTAACTGTTATTTTTTCATAATTTTGTTCATAAGGAAATAAAATCCAAAGCACATGCACATGCAAATGATATAATAAATAACCATTGTAGTTAGGTCATCCCTAAATAGAACAATGTCAAAAAAATAACTAAAACTCCAAAAGAAAATTTCAATCCATTCACCCCCCCTGAACATAGAGAATGAATGCTATAAATGTGTGCAATAAAATGGAACATTGGTACATTGATAACAGTTGTTCTAAGAATATGACAGGGGACAAAAATAGTTTCTTGAAATAAGGGGAACAAAAAGGAGGCAGTGTCTATTTTGGAGATAGTTGCTCTGCCTAAATTCTAGGTAAGGGCTTAGTAATATTGGGAAATAGGAGGACCAAAGAAGAGAATTTCTTACTGGGTGAAAACATGAAACATAATATCCTTAGCATAATCCAGATGTGTGATTAAGGACATACACTTACCTTTGACTCAGAAAAATGCAAAATAAGAAACATGAATACAAGAAGATTAGTTGAAAAAACCACTAGAACTCCTAATAATGTATATATTCTAAATGAAGGGAAGGAAGAAAAATGTTGCATTGGACAAATAGATGGAAGATGGCTCTGGCACAAAATATTGGGGCATATCAATTTTGATCATTTGGTCAGAATCAGTAAGAAACAAGTTGTAAGAGACAGTCCAAAAATCACAAAATCATTTAATTCTGTCTAGAAGAACTACCTTCATGAAAATAAAACAAGAGTTAGTTTCAATACAAAAGAGTACTCTATAAAAAAATATTTGGAACTAGTGCACACTGATCTCTACATCCCAATGAGAACCAAAGGGATAAATGGAGACAATTTCCAGTTTCCATAAATCCGTAGCAAAATAAAGTGGCGGAAAAGAAGAATAGAACTGTGCAGGAAATGGCCAGAACAATGTTGAGTGATTCTAAGTTATTAGATTTTTTTGGACTCATTACATTCATATATCTATACACATCCTTAACAGATTCTAGATAAGTACATACAGTAATTCGATGCATTATGAAATCTGGAAGGGAAGCCTAGATACTATCAAGCACTTTAGGGTATTTGGAAGTAAGTGTTATATCAAGAGAAAAGATGAAAAATTAGGAAAGTTTGAGTCTAGATGTGATGAAGGAATAATCCTAGGATATTCTACAAGAATCAAAGCATACAAGTGCTACAATTTACTACTAATAAAGATGGTTTCTAAAGTCCAGACGTAAAGGTAGATGAAGTGTTCACGCATAGGAAATTAGAGGATGATGATGATCATCTAGTGTTTGAGCAATTATATGAGGGTCCACTAGAAAATAAAGATACAAGAGAACCACGGGAAATGATATATCAACATGAATAGGATGAATTGAGAAATGATACAAAAGACCCCTCTAGACACATTCAAAAGAATCATTCAGAGGACTTGTATATTGGAGATAAAAATGTCGATGTAAGGACCAGAAGAAGGTTCTTAAGATATACGGCTGAAGAGGTTATTTTTTATTTACTATCCCAAATAGAACCAAATTTTTTTGAGGAATATAGAACTGATGAGAACTAGGTTAAAGACATGAAGGAAGAATAAAATTAGATTGAAAAGAATCGGACTTGGGAACTTGTTCCAATACCCAAAAATAAAAATGTTATTGGTAAAAAATGGGTATTTAGGAACAAACCTAATGAATAAGGACAAGTTGTCATAAATAAGGAGAGGCTGGTGTGTAATGGGTATGCGCATATTGAAGGAATAGATTTTGAATAAAATTCCACTCATGTAGCACGAATGGAAGCAATTAGATTTCTCTTGGGCTATACCTTTGCTGAAAATATCAAGGTATATCAAATGCATGTAATGTCATCATTATTAAATGAACATATTGAAGAAGAAGTATACATAGAACAATTGGAAGGATTCTCTCTTTCATATAATAGAGACTATGTCTACAAACTGGATAAAGCTCTGTATGGAATCAAGCAAGCACCCAAAGCTTGGTATTCAAGGTTAGAAAAATATCAACAAAGAACGAGGTTTCAAGAGGGGTAGTGTAGGAAATAATCTTATATAAAAATTGAGCATGAAAACATGATTTTTGTTGAAGTATATGTCAATGATATCATTTTGGAAGTAATGATGATAGGTTGAGTCAACAATTTTATAAGTACATGCAGAAGGATTTCGAAATGTCCATGCTTGGAGAACTATCTTTCTTTCTCAGACTCCAGATATCTCAACTTGATAATGGCATCTTCATCTCTCAAACCAAATATGTGAAAGAAATTTTAAATAAATTCAATATGGAATATTGCAAATAAATATGTACACCCATGGTTACTGGGTGCAAATTAAGGAAAGAGGATGAAGAAAAGTGAATGGATAAAAGACTATATACATCAATGATTGGCAGCTTATTATATGTAACATCCTCAAGACCATACATAATGCAAGTAGTAGGACTTGTTGCAAGATTTCAAGCAACACCTAAGGAAACACATCTCCAAGTAGTAAAGATAATGTTCAGATATTTGAAAGGGACCATGAAATTTTGTTTCTGGTATCCATGAAGTAATGATCTAAAATTAGTAGCATATATTGACACAAACTAGGCATGTAGTGTTGAAGACATAAGAAGTACTATTAGAGTTGCATTATTCCTAGGAAATTGTATGGTATCTTGGATTACCAAAAAAAACCATCAATCACACTATCTACATCAGAAGCATAATATATTGTAGCAGTAGCTTATAGTGGCAAGTACTATGGATGAAACAAACCCTAAAGGATCTACAAGTGAAATTTGATCACCCCATACAAATTTTATGTGACAATAAAAGTGCATTTAGAATTTCAAAAATCATGTCATGTACTAAAAAACTAAACATATTCCCATCAAATACCATTTCATGAGATAATACATCACTCAAGATATTGTCAAACTGGAATATGTTGACACCAAAGAACATATAGTGGATATATTTACAAAACCGCTTCCAAGAAAAAAATTCAAATATATCAGATAGAAACCGGGTGTGGTTCATAGTCCACAACACGATGAGAGCCTCAAGAAGAGGACATAAAAGAAAATATAACTATGTACTTTTTATTCAGTGTAATAGGGAGATGGCATGGAATATTGCGCAAGAAATGAATAAATGTGAATGATTAATATGATAGGAATAGATGATCAAGATAAAAATAAGTTAGAAATTGTATAGGGGGAGCATATCCAATACAACTGTAGAGGAAGTATTGAATGTACATATTGAAAAATGACTAAGCTCTATGCAGTAAATCCAGTGAAAGGAAAAAAAATGAAGCACAAAGATAGGGTGAGTAATCGAAGGAATTATTAGGTGAGTTATATGTCGTAATAATTACATTGCAGTAAGTTGCCCAACTATTTACTTGTCAATCCGGGGTACGTAAACTGACGAAGCACGTACACTGTTTGTGCAGGACTGAAGTAGATCTAATCTAACTTAATCTAAATTGCTGAAATCAAATTAATCTAGGAAAGCATTGAAACACTAACTAGGAAAGCAGGAAATTGCATAAGGAAAATACAACATGTGAAGAGTTAACAACAATGACATAAGTGAGCTCACATCCACAAATCAATAATCAAATGACAACCATGAAAGCATAACAATGAAAGGCTTGAATCACATTATGAATCTCAAATCAAGACTAATCTAACAAATACAAAATCCAATCCAATCCAACTTCATTACATCCCTTCTTACAAGCTTAATCTAACCTAATTCCAACCTAATGGAATGGAGAAGGAGCACTCTCCTTTATACATGAGAGTCCTTAAGAAAAATATAAGAATACATTAATTACAGATCCATTATTCTCTCAACTACTCTCAACCACTTTCCTATTATTACAAGATATGGTGCCTTCAAATCCTCCACATATCTCTCATGAATCCTAAATAAGATATGCCAACCAAATCTTCCATGATCTTCTCCTTAAGAATAGGCTTGAATAATTATCTCCTTTGGAATGGTGTAAGAGATATTTGAGAAGTTTCTTTGATTTAATCATTCGCATATTCCTACACATTACAAAGCTCATACATAATTGAGATATATATGAAAACATGTATATTTTCTAATATTTAATCATAAATTCACTTTTAATACTAAAATGAATAAAGTGGAAAATAATAATGTGAAACCCAAATGTATTTATGCAAATGATATGATGAAGGTTTAATAGGGCGATGAAATGTAAGGAATAGTGAAGGGAAAGGTGGATGAAAATGACATTTCTGAGTCCTAACATCCTCCCCAACTGAAGGTGTTGCATGTCCTCATGCAACCATGCATGGATCTGCTGAAGAACCTTTGGCATCTAAACTTTGGTTTTGATTGATGATGTCTTTTTAATGATGAATGTTTCCAAGATATGTGGGAGACATGAGTAACAGCTGGCATTTTCCTATGGTTGGTTCTTGTGTAACAACCATGAATATAAGAATGTTGGTTCTTGTGTTAACAACATTCATTCATTTTTTATTTTTATTTTTTATTTTTTATTTTTTTTTTTATTTTTTTTTTTTCACTTGCTGTTATGATAATAATTGTAACCACACACTTCACTGGAAATCATAAGCTATCAATGTGCATAAGAGAGCATCACTGAGTATAAGAAAGCCGTTTCTCAATTTGGTATGAATCATGCCAATTAATGCATGAAGTAAAGTGCATCAGGGGATTGTTGGAAAAGAAATTTTTGGGAATGGTAAATGGGATGAAAATGGAATGATGATAAAGGAAAAATATGGTGATTATGACAATAGTTCCCCCTCCCCAACTGAATCGATTGCATGCCCTCATGCAACATAGTGTAGGTCATGGAAGGGAAAACGAAATGAAGTGTGGTGAGGGAATTTTCCAAAATATTCAAGTCAGCATAGAAGGAATTTCATGATCAAAGCTTAGAAAACAACATACCTCCACTCACCCAAAATGTAGATGAACTATGCAATAGGAATGTAGTTGTTGCGGCCGCTGGAGCAGAAAATCGTGACTAATACTGTAGCTGCAACTACTATAACGGCTGGCAGAAAGAATATGGGACTGCGACGGCTGGAAGATGGAAGGTGTCACTGCGGTAGGATCATAAAAATGTAGTTGTGAATGGCGTCGTTGCTGTAACGTGAAAGACGGCACTGATGTAGGAACATGTGAAAGGTGACTGCTACTGTAGCAGCACTACTGTAGCAACAAGTGCTGGAATGGCTAAAACATCAACTGCCGGAACTGAGGTAACTACTGGAACAGCAACTGTTGTAACGATGACTGCTGTAACAGCAACGGCTAGAACTGTAGCGATGGTCACTGCTGAATCAGAGCATGTGAAGTGGAGAGATCTGAACTGGTGCTGATGAATCATGAAAATGTGGAACTGTCAGACTCTCATAGATGGATTCAAGCTGCTGGAACTGTTGAGGGAATCATGAAAGAGTGTATAGTCTTCACCCGCTACAAACCCGATGGTACAATTCTAAGCATGCGAATGGATGTGTCGATGTCGAGCATGAAGAGAAATCACTGGATTACCGACCATTGATGAATGCCGTTAACCAGTGCGAGGCAACTCACCATTGATGTCAATGAGTTCCAAGGTACCTGAGTACATCTTGTGAAGTGCGAATGGATGTGCTGAAGTTGAGCCACTTGCAAGATCTGATGATCAAGGGACATTGATGTATTCCCATGATCGTCAGCGAGAGAAATTGCCATTAAGGCATGCAAGCCTCTAGGTACTCAAAATGGACTCTAGTTTATATCCTAGATAAGGTGCTCAAGTCGATGGGGCAAGACTGTTGAAAGGTGGGCCTTAAGGAATCCCACATCAGTCAACGCAAGTTTTTACAAAAAGATTGGTAGGACTATAGGAAAGATCTCAGTAGCAACAATGCTTATGGCAAGGGAATGTAATTATGGAGAGGGAGCGGAATGGTTTTATTTGCGAGGAAAAAGATGAACTGAAAAATGGAGTAAACTGTATGCAATTCAGAAAAATAGGCATGTGTGAAGTCATGACAGATAAGGTAATGGAATATTGGACTCCAACAGGGATGACTAATGTGCTTTGAAGGAGAAATATGGGTAAAAAAATCATGAGGCAATTGGTTTATGTGTAACTGCAAATGTCATGAAATGTGCGATGAGAAGCAACTCCGTCAAGCTATCAACAAATCATGTTTTCTCTGATTTTATTTTTATTTTTTTTATTTTTTATTTTTTTTATTTTATTTTTTATTTTATTTTTATTTTTTATTTTTATTTTTTATTTTTTTTTGAATCACTGCAGCATTAAAAATGATCGTCTGTGAATCTGAAAAGAAACTTAGTACCAATTTTGCATGAAAACTGTCAGAGTTTCGAAAATATAATATGAAGAAATAAGTATTAATGCGGCAGATTAAAAATAAAAGACATTGTTACCTGTTGCCGTTGCGCTTGCGCAGCTGTTCAATGCGTAGCTACACTCAAATGGCCATTTAACGCGCATCTGTTCAACGCGCAGCTTTTCAATATGCAACTGTTCAATACGCAGCTGTTCAATGTGCAGCTATACAATGCACAACTGTTCAATGCGCAGCTGTTCAATGCGCAGCTGTTCAACGCGCAGTTGTTCAACGCGCAGCTGTTCAATGTGCAGCTGTTCAATACGCAGCTGTTCAATACGCAGTTTTTCAATACGTAGCTGTTCAACGCGTAGCTGTTCAATACGCAGCTGTTCAATACGCAGTTGTTCAATACGCAGCTGTTCAATACGTAGTCGTTCAATGCCCAGCTGTTCAACGCGCAGCTGTTCAATACGCAGTTGTTCAATACGCAGCTGTTTAATACGCAGCTATTCAATACGCATCCGTTCAATGCGCAGTTGTTCAATGCGCAGCTGTTCAATACGCAGCTGTTCAATACGCAATTGTTTAATACGCAACCGTTCAATGCGCAGCTGTTCAACCAAAGCATGTGTCTTTGAAATTTTTTTGTGATTCTCGAAAATCATTTTGGCATGAAATGTGATTGTCTCCGAAACCTGGCGGTCCTGGCGAATCTAGTTTCTTCGTCAATTCCTGTTTGAAGTGACTTGAGAAAAACAAATTAGCGTGAAGTGTAAATAACCATGCATTTCTGTAATTTTAAATTTTTATTATTTATATTTTTAATCTTTTCATGGTTTTATAATTTTTATTGTTTTTGTTTTACACATCAAAAGAAAATTTTAAAAATTGTGCAAAAGGAAACGAAAGATGTCAAACAAAATACTCAAAATCAAAGGACTAATAGATCTGCAAACCTGCATACCGTCACATCTTCAAAGCATTACTTGTCTCAGCTTCATCAAATCTTCCCATGTGCATGAGTAACAGTTGTTGATACTTATCACTAAAGTTCTGGAATTCAAGCCTTGAAAATTGTGCCAAGTATGATCCTCATCGATTGCTGCATTAATTCGAATTTTTTTATTTTTTTATTGCATGATCAACCCTGTAAATCGTTAGATATAATTTAAAGCATACAATTCTAGTGCAACAAATAACAACTCGGAAGGAAACAGAAACATCGATCCTAACTAGAGCGACATGCTGCCTGCAAAAACACATCGATCGTGGATGCCGAGGGCAGAAATATGTCACGAAAATTTTATTATCTCCTGCAACCTGTACGTTGTTCCATTTTGCCCCCATGTCTATGCTTAAATCTCATCCTCGTAAATTGAGGTTCCTGTTATGACACCTGTGAAAGATGGATCAGTCAACAAATGTTTCGAGATCAGGCGTACTTCTTTCTTTCAACCTGCGGCCACATACCATTGTAAGAACAACAGGATAAACGAAATATTGTTTCCGATCATTAAAAAAACACACAAAACCAAAATGCAGAATGATAAAAATAGTTCATTAATACTCATCTCCTTCATTTAATGGGTGTTTTGTGTTACTGCAGACTTGGAAGAGTACACCTCTTATCCCTAATGGATGCATATATCAACTTGGTGTTCCTTTGGCTGTTAAGTATTCGAAGCTCCTTCCTTGAAACTTTCATCGTGTGATTGTATCATCGCGTCAAAAAAACATTGTGTAATTATCCCTGTGTATCAGTCGATGTGTATCAGCATGTATTATTCCCCTGAGTAACTGAGTAGAAGGGACTTGTGATTGCTTCTATTCCAGAACGGTGGCGGTATTGGGATTTCATCCACAGCTTTCAGACTCCCCGTTGTACTTGGAACTACGCCCCCGTAGTAACTACTTCATCCGCACGAAACACTGCAAGCTTATACACAATTATTTTTCTTTTAATGAAATCGTCCTAATCTTCTTCATTCAATGTTTTTTGTTAATTCAAAGACACTTTAAAGAGGACAGATAAGCAAAATCAAACCTGTGCTTGAAGGTTTTCAATGGAAAGCTTTTACCTGTAAGAATCATTGTATCCTTCCGGTCAAAGTTCCTGAGCACAAGACATACCTGTGTGTGATCTCATTGCTACAGCATTTCATGAATTAAGACTTTTACCTCATCATTGCCACTTTCAAAAACTCAAAAAATAGGTGTACCCAAATAGTGCAGGAATCCAGCATGTATCCTCATTGATCTTACCCTGAATCTTGTTTTCTGTGCGTGTAAACTTAGAATTCACTTGAAAATGGTTAGTTGCAGCTATATTTTCAGTACTCGGCTCCTTCAAAAGAATTTTGTACTGTTCAGTACATTGAGAACCTCGTCGAGGACAGTGACCTTGAGTTCTTTGACTGTGTTCGTTCTACCTGCAGTGACATTCTCACGGATTCATACATACAGAAATTCTCAGAAGCTCTCTTTGTAAGAAATATATTACATAACCATTTTTATATCTTTTGGCTCCCTCGTGATGCTGGCAGGTCCACGATTTGTCAAATCCAAGGCATCAATCTTTGTCACATGAATAGTTATGGGTATATCGCTTATGCCCTTGACCACAGCCAGAGTTCTTTGATCTTGGAAAGGGGAGATTAGATATGGAGAGGATATGATCAGTATCTATCCTTGATGCAGAAAGAAACATTCACGATTATCGTGCCAATCATCCTGATGCAGGTGCTTAAATAGACTCAAATCATGGCTTTAGTTTTCATTGAACACCATCTTGCGACCATGGCAATCTCATGCCTCTACCATTTCATATTTTAGAGCTTTATTTTGACGGTGCTCCAGTTGCTGAAAAGTGCTCTTGGTTTTGTTCTTGGAACTATTGGTTATGCTGTTCCTTCTTAATCGTGCACCTGCTTCTGTCTTTTGTTTGCATGACAACCGGTTCTGCCCCTTGTTCTTATGATGCGGCCTATGAAACTTGGTATACGGACGTGCCAATGAGATCGATCATGCATGCCACTGACTTGGAAAACATTTCTCTTTGAAAGGCTTTTCCCTGCATGGTAACGTTACATTATGTATCTGCAATGAAAAACATCAGTTTTGTTTTTATCTATAGCAGACAATTGGCTGTCAAATGCTCGTCTGTAATGGTAAATATTTTGCTCCATTCACAGCTCATTTGATGCGAGGCACCCATTAACAAGTTGCAAAAGATTGGGATTTTTCAAAGCTGCAGGAACTCGTTCTTTGTCATTTAATTGCTTGTTGACAGAAGCCTCAAAGGCATGGGAACCAACCGCAACATAGATGCCAACCTTGTAATGTGCAGGGAAAAAAAAACACAAACCAATGATTGCTGCCATACTACAATACTACACAGTGGGTGTGAAGGTTATCAATATGCGTCCAAGTTTTTTTTATCCATTATAACAGATTCCTCAGATAAAATGCTAAGCTGTTTCTGATGTCTCTCACCATATATGTCGAGGGCATCGAAATCATTGGAATTGGTGTCCTGGACGAGTCGCTCTTGTTTTTTTTGATTGCATGTACTACAGGGTTTGCATTGATCAATATCCAGCAAATGCCATTGCTGGTCTCATCATCACCGTATTGCCTAGATCTCATCTCTCTCGCAGAGGTCTTTCCTTCCTCCTGCGCACTTCACTCATCCTTTTGACGTGCCTGAGAGTGAAACCAACACGAAATCACACTCTTGTCTTATTTGCAATCTAAATGACATATAACGTCTTATTTAATGACTCCAAACGAGGGCCATCTTTCCTTTTCTTTTTCTCAGCATTCAATTGATGTTGTGTAGTCTCACACTGTCCACCAAGGGTTTTCGCAACAGTAACAAGTGATGTCACAAGCTGGAGTCCAACCCATGTTGTAACCTATCGAAAAAATTCTTGGAGGGGTACGTGAAAGAGCAATGACATAATCTATGCATTTTGCTCTTGATCAGATGACTGGACTACCTATTCCTTCCAGTGAATGCATTACCACAGCAAATGGATGTTTTAGGTGGACTTACAATTTGGAAAGAAAAGCAACGAAAGGAACCTGCAAGGACCGCCTACCTGGATGTGAATAAAAGCAAGCTCGACAACTAAACTTATCGTTTAAGCCTATGATGTGTTGCACGTGAACGAAAGCTGGACTTCATTGCTTGGCAGTATTAGGACAGAGATTTTGAGCAATCTTAAAGACTGTTTAGATTTACAATTGGGATTATTGTGCTCTCCAAGCTGTCAACTTAGGTTTTCATTAGAGGTGAGCCTCGAGACTGATAACGCAATCAGGTTTCCTTTTCTTTATTAGGGGCATGGCTGAAAGAAGATCCATCTTTGGTTTTAATAGCAATGTGTTGATCACAGCAATGAAAGGTCCCACTGTGGCAGATAGAAACATTTCTGAATAAGTTAGAACCAATAAAAATTAAAATTGTACAAATTCCGCAGCATGTCAACAAAATTGCACTCATAGAATTGTGAAGATCTAGATTATCACGGGCAGTTAGTATTTTATCGATACATGAGTAGCCATCAAATGCCCGGAAGGTCTGCAAAATATAGGGAAGATGCCAAGATTGGTTGTAGTTCAGATTGCAACAAATATTCGTGCGTGGCTCTTATCCTATTTTAGTGCAACTTCTTCCAGCTGTGGATTTTGTGTAACAAAAGTTAAATAAAGATAGCTTCGGTTGTGAGCCAGCTAAGGATCTGAGCGAATAACCATCATCACTTATTAATGCTCGAATCATTGGTCAAGATTTCTCTCGCAGCTTAACTTCCTCCGTAATAGGTTCTCAGTCAACTACTTGTGGTTGAGTCGATCATGGTAATGAGAATTTTGCAAGGCGGCATGGGAAAAAAAATTGTTTTGATTTGCAGGTTTATTATTTGCTAGGCTTTATTCAGAGTCAAAAGATGTTTGAGCAGGTGGATGAAGTGTGTTGTTACAGCAGATTACAGAAATGGTTTGGCCAGCAAGCTTCACACAGTTTCAGCCATATAGTTGCAGCATTCGTTTGTGCAGACCATTTTATTTATTTATTTTTATTTAAATTTTCGTTTTGTTTTTATTGTACATCCTAACGAAACTAGTGTTTTATTGTTTTGCAGATCGGAGGAGGGATGCACAAAATGTCTATGCGTAAAATCTTTATTATTATTATTATTATTATTATTATATATATATATATATATTTTAAATTGACAGATTAAAAAAACAAGAAGAATGCGACAGTGCTGCTCTTACAGCAGTTGTTCCAGTAGCACATTTTTATTCCTAATTTGTTTCATTTTGCAAATGGAGTTAAACTGTTTTACAAATCAAAGACGAAATCAACTAGGCATGTTTGCAAAACAGTAATTTATTCATTTCTGCAAAATTTAAAGGCATCCTACTTTCTGATCCTCGCGGTCGCATGAAGCGCGGAGGAGAGCATACTTATTCAACACTAAAGAAAATATGAAAATGAAAGCAGAAATTGAAAATGGAATCCTACCTACTCTATGCTAATTAGGATTTAGAAATATGCTACGTGTAGTCAAACTTCCAATGGAACCATGCACGTAAAAGTAACAGCAACATGTTCAGTGGTAATTTTTCAAATGAAAGATGAAAATTTAGACAAATGAGTGAATCTTCTTCCTGTAACGGTATACTAACCAAATAAAAAGAAAAACTAAATTGATCTAATTGCCTACTTACCTGGAACCATCTTTCGATATGGCTTTCGTAAGCGCATTTTCCCTCACTCAAATCATGCTGCAGCTCCTTATCATCTTCCTCAATATTTTGTTCGAATGATTGTTCATCATCAAATATGCAGGAGTCTTCAGATGCTGATTCCTCGTTTGTTTCTGAAGGAGTATTTAAACTTTCGGCTGCTGTCAGGATCTCCTCTTCTAGAGAAGAGGAGACTCCGATTTTTGCAAGGATGTGAGCGAGTTGTTCCAAGCTGACACTCATAGTTAAATCATATTGAAAAAGGGGTTCTTACCTCATCCAAATCAAAATCTGAAAACTGAAAATCACACTTGCTGAAAACAAAACACTCTTTCTAAAACACATGAAAACCTCTTCACAGTTGCAGAAATTGAAATTGCAAAAACATGCTTGCAGAAATTTGAAATTTACGCTAAATTGCAGAAATTGAAATTTACACTAATTTGCAGAAATCAAAATTTACGCTAATTTGCAGGAATTGAAACACACCCTTCATGCCCTTACCCATATGTCACCTCAGAGTTAGGAGCACGAATAATCACACTTGCATGGAAAAGAAATTAATACCTCAATCCCTTATGCTTCCCCGGCAACGGCGCCAAAATGTTAGGTGAGTTATATGTCGTAATAATTACGTTGCAGTAAGTTGCCCAACTATTTACTTGTCAATCCGGGGTACGTAAACTGACGAAGCACGTACACTGTTTGTGCAGGACTGAAGTAGATCTAATCTAACTTAATCTAAATTGCTGAAATCAAATTAATCTAGGAAAGCATTGAAACACTAACTAGGAAAGCAGGAAATTGCATAAGGAAAATACAACATGTGAAGAGTTAACAACAATGACATAAGTGAGCTCACATCCACAAATCAATAATCAAATGACAACCATGAAAGCATAACAATGAAAGGCTTGAATCACATTATGAATCTAAAATAAAGACTAATCTAACAAATACAAAATCCAATCCAATCCAACTTCATTACATCCCTTCTTACAAGCTTAATCTAACCTAATTCCAACCTAATGGAATGGAGAAGGAGCACTCTCCTTTATACATGAGAGTCCTTAAGAAAAAGATAAGAATACATTAATTACAGATCCATTATTCTCTCAACTACTCTCAACCACTTTCCTATTATTACAAGATATGGTGCCTTCAAATCCTCCACATATCTCTCATGAATCCTAAATAAGATATGCCAACCAAATCTTCCATGATCTTCTCCTTAAGAATAGGCTTGAATAATTATCTCCTTTGGAATGGTGTAAGAGATATTTGAGAAGTCTCTTTGATTTAATCATTCACATATTCCTACACATTACAAAGCTCACACATAATTGAGATATATATGAAAACATGTATATTTTCTAATATTTAATCATAAATTCACTTTTAATACTAAAATGAATAAAGTGGAAAATAATAATGTGAAACCCAAATGTATTTATGCAAATGATATGATGAAGGTTTAATAGGGTGATGAAATGTAAGGAATAGTGAAGGGAAAGGTGGATGAAAATGACATTTCTGAGTCCTAACAGGAATCAGATGTATGAAGGCCTGCGTAAAACCAAATAAAGGAGAACCTGGAATTTCACATTGAAGACACCTCATTTCCATTGATGTCAAAGGGGGAGAAATATCATGACGCATGTGATCTGTGGATAGATGAAAAACAACAGAGAAGTACTGATCCATGGTAGTGCAAAGAAAAATGGAGGAAATATCATGAAACATGCATCAGAAACAAGTATCCACGCAAAACTGAAAGATAGTAGAAAAGTATTGAGATATATGCAGACGAGCAAAGGCTGAAATGGAAAGAACATAGGGGGAATGCACACAAGGGGATTACTGTGAACATAACAAAGAGCACAAATTCATGAGGTGTTGGCATGCACAACTTCATACGGTGTTGAAATCAATGCCAAAGGGGGATATTGTTGAACTTTGGGTGTCATTGAGGTCAAGTAATGTCAAAGAGGACTTAGTATCCTTTTTCTAGTTTGAATAAGTATATGAAATATAGTTTGAAGAAGTACATAAGGTACATGTGCAAGTACCAAGTCCCAAGTAATGCTACTTCAAAGTTAAAGTCAAAAGAGTTGGACGAAAAATTTTCGGGAGTGCACAAGAGGCTTGGGAGAAAGAAGCAATTAGAGAGCTTTTCAAGTCCCAGAAGTGTGCAAGACTCATGAATCGGTAGAATTATACAAGTTGTTGAAGCACACAAGAGTCATGGAAGAATGTGGTGGTTGGACAAGTCAAGTGTGCAAGACCCACAAGCGATGGTACTTCAAGGGAACAAGACCACACATGAAGTGATTTGAAAGTGCTCAAGACACACTATGAAAAGTATCAAGTATGCACAACACCCAAAAAGTGTGATGCCTCAGTGGCACAGAACATGCAAGTGGCAGAAGTGTGAATTAAGCCTACTTGTAAATTAAGGAAGAAGGGATGCTACAACCAACTTGTGGACATACCGTATGCATAGGAAAAGTTAAAATAAGAATCCAAGTTAGAGATTTGAAGTAAGATTTAAGATGAAAAAGTGGTAGTACTCTAATTTGGAAAGATTCTAATTTGGGGTATCAATAGCTCATGGAACTGGAAAAGCATAATCTAGTAGAAGTGTAAGATGCACAGATTGCAACACAACAGATGATGCGTAGTATGATGAGATTTATCTAAGACAAATGCTTAAGAATAGAAAGGAATTATCATAGATGGTATGCAGTAGATCACGGTTTATCTAAGACAGATGCACTAATACAGAAGTGAAGCATAGCAGGGGATGCGTAGAATGATGTGAGAGATCTGATACAGATGCACAAAGTCAGAATAACATCCCACCATAGTTGAGTTTATAAATGCTTGGAAAAAGAACGATATGTCGAAGAAGTCCACAGATTGTGAAGTATGAGGTCAAGTGTGTAATGATGATGTAGTGAAGTGAAGTAAATGATAGATTCCATCGATTGCGAGATCTCAATATATTGAAGGTACGCACAATGGATAGTATTGCAGTCATTCTAAAAAGTGCATGGATTAGTATAGTAGAAAATAAGTATATTCTACAGTCATATCATGGTGGCAGGACAGGACAAGGAACAAGGGTTCAATGCCTCCTTCTAGTTGAAGTTGGTAAATCAGGAAGTCAATGCTTTGTTTAGGATAGTGCCTGTAAAACCAAGGGGTTGGTTCCTCCTTCTAGTTGGTGCTGGAGAAATTCGGAATTTGGTGCTTCCATGAATGTAATATTTTTAATATAAGAGAGCATTCCATAGTTTTCTCTTGTTTGCATTTACACGTAAAAATATTTTTGTTCTGTGTATTGTGCATGTGATGTTGAATGTTTATATTTATGGTGAATGCATAATTTAAATTTCAGTTCAAATTGATAAGAAGTAAAAATTGTTCATAACTGCGCTAATACTAATTCACCCCAGCCCCTCAGTATTAATAAGATTTCATAAAGTGAAGATAATGTGGGGATATGAAAGTGTTGTTAAACTTTTAGGTGAAAAGTGGAGTCTGTAAAAAAAACTAGTTTTGTTGTTAAATGAATACGTGGCATTCCGTGGTGTATGGTGTGAACCACCAAAACCAATCCTACATGGATTGAACTTTTATGGTACAAAACACAAAATTAAAATTAATATATGTATAAATATGAATATTTAGTATATGTGTGTACATGGTGTAAATCACCACAAATAAATGGTGAAAAAAAGCATGACCCATTTGGAAAGGTTGCACCATTATGGAGTTTATTATTATTACTCCTATTATAATACACGCATGTATGGTTTAAATCACCATAAAATAACAAATAGTAAGAAAAAGAAGGGTCATGCCATATTTAACAAGGTTGTGCTTTTATAGGGGGTTTATTATTAATGCCATATATGGTTTGATGAGAATTCCTCTTGCTAGTCACAAAACTGTATAGAAATAAAATAATTGTATCAATAAATTTTCTTGATTAAAATTTTTACTATTAATAATAAAATATACATTTATTTTTACCTATTTAATAACAAAACTTAAATATAATTATTAATTTTTTTATATTAATTCTTTAATAAATATATCCATCATGTTAACATAATAATAATGACAATTGGACATCCTTTTGGATAGTCTCGATATCATGCGCTTATTAAACAATGTGTTCTACATGCAACGCCTTTCTAACTTTATCACTTGTATAACCACAAGATACCAAAAGAGTATATGCATTTTGAGATGGTTATTCATTATTTTGAGTTTGAATTTATGTGGGAATTAAAAATCCCATAATGAGCACCTACATTTAACTTCTTGATTAGTGCCATGGGGTGTATGTTGTGAAAATTGAGGGCCCCTCTGGTGAATGCTTCCATTTTTCTTATCTTGGATTGGTAGGAATAAATGTGGAATCATCTATAATTGGAATTGGATGAGTGTCCATACGATTCCCCCAATTGATCATGTCTAATATTTTATTTTCTCTATTTTCTTCAATGATTTCTTGAGGCTTTTCTTCCGTGTTTATTTTCTTACTCAATTTCATATATTCCCCATCACCACAGTGATCAATTCAATGAAAATTTTCTTTGGTGATCATCAACTATAAGAAAATGAATGATGAAAATTGTCTTTTATGCTCCTCAATTTTAAGTAAATGCATGATGGAGATTTCCTATGGTTCTATTGAAATAGATATTCTTCAAGCTTGTTGATTTTCTTTCTTAATTGTGAATATACCCCATTACCACAATGATCAAGGAGAACATTTTTTCTTTTGTGCTCCTCAATTATAAACAAATTAATGTTGAATATTGTCCTTGGTTCTCTTCAATTAGATATTCTTCAATATTTTTTATTTTCTTCCTCAATTGTGACTATATCCCATCACCACAATGATCAAGGAGGGAAATTTGTCTTATTTTCTCCTAAATTATACGAAAACGAATGTTGAATATTGTCCTTGGTGCTCTTCAATTAGAGATTCTTCAAGATTTTTTATTTCCTTCCTCAATTGTGAATATACCCCATCACCACAATGATCAAGGACGAAAATTTGTCTTTTGTGATCCTCAATTATAATCAAATGAATGTTGAAGATTGTCCTTTGTGATCTTCAATTAGATATTGTTCAAGCTATCTAAATTTCTTCCTAAATTAGGAATAGACCCCATAACCACAATGATCGATGAGAAAAATTGCGTTTATTTCTCCTCAATTATCAGCAAATGAATGATGGATATTATCTCAAGTGCTCTTCAATTAGATATTGTTCAAGCTTGTTGATTTTCTCCACCATTTTTTAATACGCCCTATCACCACAATGATCAATAAGGAAAATTTCCTTTGTTTCTCCTCAATTATAAAAAAAACAATGATGGAGATTGTCATTGGTTCTCTCCAGTTAGAGATTCTTCAATATTTCTCTCCTACTCCATTCCCTGCCCTCTCCCTCTCTTCTAATCTCCCTACCCATAACCCCCCATCTCTCTCTCTATCTCACACACACACACACCCCTCTATCCTTCAACCTACCTGTAGCTAGGGTTTTACCCCTAGCTTGTGCCAATGAGCACCTACTAAGGAGAATGGACTCCTTAGTAGCAGTTCAGTATATTAAACTAATTAAGCTAAAACAACAATTAAATTACTTCTAAAATATTGCATGAAACATAAACATCAAATGAAAAGAATGACTTTTTCTATTAATGTTACCTTGAGTGTCAAGGTTTGATGAAGCCCGTTGCAGTGTCCAAGAGGATGCTCCAAGCTTCAAGATGCTCCTTCTCCTTCTCCAATGATGGGAATGGGCCAAAGGTGGCTCTCAAGGTGAAAATAGTTCAAAGGTGAACTAGGGTTTCGAGAGAGATTTTGGCAGAATAAGGGTGCTTGTGATTGTGGATATGGAATAAGGGATCTCCATCACCTATTTATAGTTTTTTGGTGGTGGAGTGCTGACCCATGGTTTTAGGAAACACATGGTTTTAGGCAGCTGTATAGGGTTTTTTTCTCCTTTTCCTCATTATTTTATATTTTTTATTCCCTTTTTAGGGGATTTTTGCTATTTTTGGAGGAAAAGGGGGTTTTTTAGCCTTTTTTAGGCTATTTTGAGGGTTTTGTGGCCTTTTGGAGGCATTTTAGGCCTTTTGGAGGCTCTTTAATGGGATTTTTTAGGATTTTAAGGGAAATATGGTAGGAAAATGGACAAATGAGCCATATAATGTGGTAGATGAGATAGTGAGCACTTTTTGGGTGTTAACACTACCCCTAATCCCCAACCCTCTTTGTCCACTACAATCCCATAACAGCCACCCCCTTCTCTCTCTACCCCTAAATTTCCCTCCTATCCCTAACCCCATGCTCTCTCTCTCTCTCTCTCTCTATATATATATATATATATATATATTTATATATATATATATATATATTTATATATATATTTGTCTCTCTCCATCACCCTCCCCCTACAATTAAGAAATCCCCACATCTCTCTTCCTCTCTCTAACCCAAACACCCCCACTCACCTATACCCTCATTCTCTCTAACCACCCTACTCATCCCCAAACCATTAACCCACTTGATCTATATCTCTTTCCCTACCCCAAATCCCCCTCATCGCTAATCACCTCCTCTCTCTCTCTCTCTCTCTTACTCTTCCCATTACCACTAACCCCTCCCTTCTCTTTGTCTCTTTCCCCTCCTCCTTCTAACCCTTACTAACCCCATCACTCACTTTATCTCCCCCTTAATCCTCCACCTACCTTTAAATTATATCCCTCTCTCTTTCTCCCCCAATCCCTAACACCCCCTCCCCTACAGTCTCTCTCACACCCCCTAAACCTCTCCCTACCTCGAACACCCATTACTCTCTCTCACACCTCTTCCCCTTAACACTTACTAATCCCCTTTGTCACTCTCTCTCTCTCTCCTGCTCCACCTACACCTAACCCCCACCCCATGCTCTCTCATCCCCAAACCCCTGAAACCCCCCCTCTATCTCTATCACACTCTCACTACCGCTTACCACCCTCACTCTCTTGAAACCCCCTCCTACTCCCCCTATCCATAAATACCCACTCTACACCTCTCTCTCTCTATTAATACCCCTACCCCTATCCCTGCCTCTCTCTACTCCTTCAACTTTCCCTCCTCCTACATCTTACCACCAATCCCCCATTTCTCTCTCTCTCTCTCTCTCTCTCTCTCTATATATATATATATATATATATATATCCCTCTCATTCTCCCCTCTAATCCTCCACCTACCCCTAATCTCGACCCCTCTCTCTCTTCCAACCCCCTAACAACCCCCCCTTTATTCTCTCTCTCTCTCTCACACACACACACATATCTAATCCTCCCCCTTCAAATATACCCCTCCTCTCTCTCGCTGTCAATCCTTCCCCTCCTCTCAGTAACGCTTAATAACCCTCTCTCTTACTCTCTATCTACCCTACTCCACATACCCCAAACCCCAAAACTTCTCTCTCTCCCCCAACCCGCTAAACCCCCCCTCTCTCTCTACCCATACTACTAACCCCTCCCTCATATTTTTATTTATCCAATCCTCCCCCTAACCCTTACTAACCCCCTCTCTCTCTCATTCTCCTCCACCTACCCCTAACTCCTACCCCTCTCTCTCCCCCCAACCCCTAACACCCCCTCTCTCTCTCTCTCTCTCTCTCTCTCAAACACACCTTCTCGACCCCCTATCCCTAACACCACCTTCTCCTCTCTCTCTCCCCCCTATAATTCCTAACCCTTACTAACCCACTCTCTAACTTTCCCTCTCCCCTACTCCTTCACCTCTCTCTCTCCCCCAACCCACTAACACCCCCTTCTCCGTCTCTCAGTCTCACTACCCTTAACCCGCCCTCTAATTCTCTATCTCCCCTCCTACTCTCCCTACCCAAAACCACCCCCTTCACCTCTCTGTGTGTCTCTCTCCTACTCCCCTCCCCATAAACCCTCCTCTCTCTCTATTTCTCTCATAATACTCCTACCACCACCACTTACCACCCCCCCATATCTCTCTATATGTCTCTCTCTATTCCCCCGCCCTATACCCCCCTTCTCTTAACTTCTCTAATCCTCCCTAAACCCATACCCCCCACCTTGATCTATATCTCTTTCTCTGAAGAAAATGCACTCCTACCCCTACCCCTAATCAACCATAACCTCCCCCAATTTTCCACGATCTCTCTCTCTCTCTCTATCACCCCTCTACTCCTCCCCCTCCCCATAATACCCACCCCCCTCTCTATCCCTCAACCCCCTAAAAAAAAACCCTCATTCTCTCTCTATCACACACACACCCATTACCATTCCCCCTACAACTAAACCCCCTCCTCTCTCTCTCTCTCTCTCTCTCTCTATAAACCCCTTTCTCACTCACTCTCTCCCCTGCTTCACCTACCCATAATCCCCATCCCCCTCTCTCTCTCCCCTAAATCCCTAACGTTCCTCCTCTCTTTATATGCCTCACCCAATCTTCTCTCTCTCCCTCTCCTACTCCCCCAACCCCTAACCCTCCTCTATCTTTGTCTCTCCTAATACCCATCCCAACTATCACTAACCACCCACATCTCTCTCTCTCTCTCTCTCTATATATATATATATATATATATATATATAAACATATTTTTATCTCTCTCTAACCCCAACTCCCTCGCTCATCACTTATAACTCCCCCTCTATATAAATTTAATAGTCCTACCCAAACCCTTAACCCCCTCAATATATATCTCTTTCTCTACCTCAAACCCCCTCCTCGCCCCTACCCCTAGTCACACCCCTACATTTCTCTCTCTCTCTCTCTCTCTCTCTCTCTCTCTCTCTCTGTAACATCCCGATAATTTCATAAAAAATTAAAAAAATTTATAACAGTATTAAATATATAAAAACTATATATGCGGAAATAATAAAGTAGCATTAATACCGAAGTCATAAATGCTGGAAATAATTTAATCGCTGAGTCTCTTAACTAATAACCTCTTTACTGACAGCGACACATCATACTTCCTTTAAATTGATTATGACACTAGTTTTGCTTGTAATAACTATAACTCAAAATATTGTGCGAAAGAGTTTTATTGAAAAGATACTGATAGTTGTTTTATGATGATGATGAAATGGGTCCTACAGGGTACCCTGAGGCTTACTTAGCTATGTCAACTAAAGATTGTGAACCTATTCCTCTTGCGTAGATTCGCAGGTAAGAGTAAAGCGACAAATCAAGTGTTAAGAGTATTTTTGTTCTACAATTAGCCGTCAATAATTGGTAGAATTTCTAAGTTCTTCCTTGCTTTAGGTATGGACCTAAGTCTATCCTAGATGTATTGTTTCGATCGTAATACAAATTGCAGGAGTTATCTTGATTAATATTTAAACTACACTTATTATTGAATTCGTCAAGATGAATTGCCTATCCTTATGAATTTCCAGAACATGTACTAGGTTACGTTCTCTAAGTGCTATTATGACACTATTATTATCATGAGAATTATTGTTACTATGTAAATATTTCGTCCTTGTATAGAGCTTTATTGAACCCATAAATCCAATAGTGTGTTTGGAAAACATGAATGTTGTGAAAAACAATTTAAATTACAATCATACTGTTTATGAGTTTATAAATGTATGAACAAGCATACTATTGAACTAGCATTCCCTAAAGACATATCTTTATATTTATAATGGTTCCATTATAGGACTTGCACGAATTAAAGAGATTGACCTTTTAAATGAAATGGGCTATGCTTTGTGAACATGAAAATACTATGCATATAATGGGACTCTAACTATAGGATACAACAAGTCTCAACTTATGAAATATATATATATATAACATATACAAACCCAACCTTTGCATTATCAAACTCAAAAGGTGTATAATGATCATTGTAACCCTAAGTTTTATCGTTGACAAGTGAAATGATGGAGTCTTAAATTTTGGAGTACGAAACAGATTGCATCGTTCCAAAGGTTGGCTTGACATTTAAGTTGTCTGTCTAAAGCATTGAATGTAGTAATATGTGGATGCCTTCATGGATGAAAGACACGTGAAAATTTTCACACTTTAACATGAACTGTCTAGCTGTAGCAGGCTTGATCTGTAGTCTTACAAGTTGGCAACGTTGTAGTTGGAACAATAAATAGGGTTTTAAAGTAGCGATTGCTCATATTCCAACGAGCCTGGTTGGCAGCAATCTCCACCGTTGATCTGTGAATTCTTGAGATTGTAATAGAACCCTAACTACACTCTCCTCCAATGTCAAGGAAAGGTATTTTGTCTTCATTTCATTCTAGTAAAAAATTTGGGTGAGGCCGACAGGCCGAGAGGTTCTAGGGTTTGGTGGTTAAGAGCTTCCCCAAGCTCAAACCCGTGACCTGTGAGCATTTATAATGTCAACATTTGTCATATTAAGAAGCTGAGTCTGTAGTGAAAGTTGAAGCAGTTAATATGTTGAAAGATTGAATCTGTAGATAGTTTTACTGCATGAGTTGTGATGGTATCTGTCCAGAGTTTTGAAATATTCGAACCGGCTTTCGATTTTCTTGCAGTGGTAAAATTTTGACCTTAAATGTGGAACCTTCTCTTCCATATGTTGGATGGATAGCTTCGTCAGTTACATTTGCAGAAGTGTCTCGTGAAAAAACGCAGGTAAGGACCTTTCCTTAAAAACCACTGTCATTTCAAGCATTTAAAAAAATCACTTATAAGTTCTCATTTAGCCATTACAGGTTTTCTCTCATTGAAGGGATCTTTTACATGAGTTTTAATGGAAGAGAACTACATGCCCACCGGTAAGCCTTGACGGTTCCTTACCTCGTGGTATCTCCTGGTTCAATTGTCGTCGACGCCAGATGTTTGGCAAGGTGTTGATGTTTGGTTTTCGGCATGACTTTTGTTCATTGTTTGTAAACTTTGGTAACCATAGTTGAAAGCCCAGCTTCTAAGATTCTTAGCTAGCTTAGTTACTACAGCGTCTACTGTAAATTTTCGGTTGGAAATACCTTGTTTAAAAATGTAACTGATAAGGGATAAACCCTCGTTCCTTTGAATGGATTATACAGTTTTAAAACTGCAAATGTTTACTGTGTAGTGTTTGAAATCCCAATCGTCGATGTAGAATAAATAGTAATTGTTTTGGTAACAAGTTTTATGTTGTTGGTTGACTTATAACTATGAAAAGTAAATATTTCGTGCCATGTATGTTTTCAATGAAAACGAAATGTTGAGTTGTGATTATGGTAGAAATTAGAAGCTATACATTTTTAAATGGCTACAGTTTTTGATCTTAGGTTTTGAAACAAAAAATTTACCCTGTAGGTTTTGATAGTAGAAAAGTTTGACTACCAAGAGTACTGTCATTTTAATGAAAGGCCAAGTGCCGAAAGTTAGTTGGTTTTCTTGAAATGAAACCTTAAATTTTTGAGTTAGAGTTTGATTGATGATGATATTCATTTTCTGGTTTTTGAGGCATAAAACAAAAATGGTTTAAGATAATAAAAAACTCTTACTCAGCAGAGGTCTTGTAATATAGTTAATATAAGTATAGTAGTTTGGACAACCGAAAGGTATTTTAGTTAATGGGAAACTTAATACAAGAGATTGATGTTTATGTTTTAAATGTGTAGTTTTTAAATTGACTATAGAATAATCTTATATTTTTTGAAGGAATAAAAATACATGTTTTCAACTTTATAAATATGAAAGTTTTAGTAGTAACAGTACTGTAAGATGTTAGAAATACAAGCTAGAATTTATTTATTCCGCAGAAAATTGAGATATAGCAGACTATTAAAGTACTGGAAATAATACTAAGTTTAACCCATGGAAAAATTTGATAAAAGGAATGGAATGAGAAATGAAATGCTTATATTGATTTTGTATAAGAATATTTTGCAGCAGTTTAAATTTCTAAAAACAATGCTGTAGGAAGTAAATGGAAACATAACATTTTTATGTTGAACAGTAGATTGCAAATCAGAAAGAACATTTAGCAAAGATTTGCAAACCTAGACTGATGCAGAGATGGGTTATTTTATTTTTATTACTAACTAAGGGAATCTATTATGAGTCTGATTTCTGTGGTAACTATTCTGTTTATTAGTTTTAAATGGGAAGAATTAATAAATCAACATTAAGAGAAATCATTACAGAGTTATTCTATCCATTCAATTGGCAATCTGCCTATCATTCATCTTTCTTAATTCACTTCTTTGTACTGGAGTACGATGCAAAAACAACATGGGGAAAAATATAGAGATGGTTATTGAATCAATCATTTCATAAATCATTTCCATTCAAAATTCATACTCAGGTAAAAAAATAAAACAATTTCTTACTGATAAATGCAGAATTTATTTGACTGAAAATAACAACAGAAAAATAGAACTTGATAATTTGTAGGAGAAACAAACCACCCAAGGAGCCGATTCCACCCAACCTTCTCCTGAAAAAATCCAACTTACTTGCCTTAGGACCCCTGAGCCTGTTCACTGAACCACGAGGAAGAAGAGTTTGTAGAAGCCTTAGTTCATCAACTTGCAGTAGAATATAGATTATCCAGTCATAAAGACTCAGCAGTAAAAAAAAACTTGCACCAGCACCTCTGGTTTTCCTTCTCATAATAACTAGCAGAATCATAATTGCACTCTCACATAACCTCCCTATTCGAATATCTGAGTGATCACCTGATACACATGAGGAAATATTTCTGCAGAAAATATTGTCGGAGCTACTTGCTCAATTCAAATTGCCTTATCTAAAATGCCTAGGCCTTTTAGTGGTTAACTGGTCATTAATGAACTAACTGCTCTCTTCCCCCCACCTGGGGGATAATGCCACAAATTTAGGGGTAGTTGTCCCATAACCAACAGCTAGTGATTGAGTGCAAATGCTGCCATATGTCGCATGCCTTCTAACAGCTTCCATTCCTCCTAGTGGGTCAGTGAAGACTCATTTAATAGTTCCCTTGGGTGTTTTTCTCCTATTTTAATTTATTTAATAATAATAATCAGTAATTACAATCATCCTTGACCAAACTTGGTCATCATTACAAAACTTTGTAGTTATAATTTAACATAAAGTATTTTGCAAATAAAATAAGTATTCTCAAAATTTGGGTAGGTTACATACACCCCCCCTTAAGTCTCAACATCATCCTCGATGTTGTTTAATCACTCTCTGAGTGTTCCTAAAATAGAGTTGGGTATGATGCCCACATACTATTCTCCAACTCCCAGGTTTCCTCTTCTAGGATAAGGTGATTCCATTGCACCTTTACCTACCCAATGGTGTGATTCCGGAGTAGAGTTTCCCTCCTTTTGAGGATACAGTCCGGTTCCACCTGAAAATTGACGTCTTGTCCCACCTGTACATCATTCCAATTTACAACATGAGTAGCATCGTGTACATACTTCTTTAAAAATGATATATGAAAAACATTATGTATCTTTAAATTTGGTGGCAAGGCTAGTTGGTATGCCATGGGTCCAACCCTTGACAAAATTTTGAAAGGACCACAATACCTGGATGTCAACTTGACACAGCTTCCCAATTTCAATGAACTCTTTTTTGGTCTTACCTTAAGAAAAACATGATCACCAACCTGGAACTCTTTATGAGTCCTTCTAAGATCTACTTGACTATTTTTCCTATCTTGGGCAGCTTTAAGATTTCTTTGTACCTGTTTCACAATTAGTTCTAATTCTTGCAACAATTCAGGTCCTAAAATAACTCTATTTACTAGGTCATTCCAAGAAACAGGTGTATCATATTTCCTACCATAAAGAATTTCAAAAAGGGTAAGCTTGGTTGATGCATGGTAATGATTTTTATAAGCAAATTATGCTAAATGCAAGTAGTCCTCCCACTTACCAGGCTGGTCCTTAACATACATTCCTAGCATGTCTTCCAATACCCGATTCACTCTTTCTGTCTATCCATTCGTTTGTGGATGGAATGTTGTGCTGAAGTTTAAGGTTGTATTCAACCCTTTAAACAAAGACTTCCAAAAATTTCCCGTAAACTTAGAATCACGGTCTGAAACTATCACTTTCGGTATCCCATGTAATCTAAAAATCTGTTTCATGAAGATTTCTGCAATATCTGGAGCCTTATGAGTAGTCTTTACAGGTATAAAATGTGCTTCCTTACTGAGTTTATCCACTACCACCATCATAGAGTCATTTTGTTTCTGATTTTTGGGTAGTCCGGTAATAAAATTTATGCTTATAATCTCCCATTTCTAGCTGGGTATAGGTAATGGCTATAACAGTCCAGCCAGATGCTAATGTTCAACCTTCACTTTTTGATAGTTTAAACACTTAGCTATATATTCTGCTACTTCATCCTTCATTCTGGGCCAATAGTACTCTTTCCGTAACATAGTGATGGGTTTTTGATAACCTAGATGACCAGAATAATAGCTTTTGTGCATCTCATCTAAAATCAAAATTTTTACTTTTGGTATGTTGGGTACATACAATCTGTTTTTGTACAACAACGGTCCATTTTCCTTTAAATTATAATCTGCCATAGAATTTTCAGAATTGCTATCTGCTATCTTTTCTTGTAATTTTATGTATTCTTCATCTGTTTCAATCCCTTCAAACATTTGATTTTCTAAATCTATTGAGTATGTAATGATGGCTGAAATAAAATTCAACTTTGCTTTATGACTTAATGCATCAGCAACCTTGTTCTCTTTCCCTTTAATATGCTGAATTTAAAAATCATATTCACTTAGAAAATTTAACCATCTAGCTTGTCTAGAGTTCAAATTTGTCTGATCGAATAAATACTTCAGTCCCATGTTATCTGTCAACAAGGTAAATTTTCTGCCAATAGGATGGTGAAATCTAGGTCTCTCTTAGGGGGTAATCCTGGAATCTCTTCAGGAAAAACATCTTTGAAATCTTTTAGGACAAGTATATCTTCTAGTTTCATTTTTCCCTCTTTAGTAATTAACTCATCGTTCACTACATTTACTGCAAACATTTGACACCCTTTTCTAACTACTCTCTTTACTTTCATAGCTGAAATTTGTCTAAGTGATGTCTTTCTTGGAATACCTTTTACTTCTACTGTTTCTCCTTCATCATTAAAGCAAGTAAAAATTTTCTCATAACAATTCAAAATGACATGATGGGCTTCTAACCAGTCCATTCCAATTAGAATGTCATATGATCCTAAAGGTAAAAAATTTAGCTTGGTCTGTGTTTTTAACTGATTCATAGATAACACACAACTTTCCACAAAATTAGAAACTTTTCTTTTTGTTCCTGTTGCTAGTCTAACTAACCAGGATTTATTGAATTTTTTTGTTTTCAAATTAAAACTTTCTACAATATCTAGTGATATATAACTTAGGCTAGCACCTGGATCAATCAAAATAGTAACAGGCTAGTTTTGTAGCATACCTTCAATCTCTACCATAGAGACTTGATGATCTGCTTGTCAGTTATCTAGAGCTGCATTAATTCTGGGCATCTCCCTTGCCAAGTCTCCCACAGTAGGTTTAGTCTGTACGGAATGAATATTGTTAGCTGTATGCTTCCTCTTGGGGCATTCTGAAGCATAATGAGGACCTTGACACTCAAAAAATTTAATAGGTGGCTTTTGGTCATTAGTCCTGGTAGCATTGGGAGTATTTCTAGGAGTTGTAAAATTCTGCTGCTGATTATTTCTGGGATTGTTTCCATGAAAATTCTGATTCTGAAAATTTTTCTTTTGGAAACCAGAATTTCCACTAAACCTGAAATTTTTCTTTTTCAACTCAAAGTTGTTGGGTTTATGAGTTTTCTAGTTATATATCCCTTCTCTTTTCCGATTAGTGTCATAACAGAAAGTTGCTTTCCTCATGGCTTCTTCTAAGGTGTTTGGATTGTCATACTCTATTATGTCCTTGATGTTGAAAGCTAGACAACTCAAGTATCTTTGAATCTTCGGTTTTTCTTCCACAAGGTATGGCACATACCTCAACAAATTTAGAAATTTACTATTCATTTCTTTCATATTCATAGTTATCAGCTTTAAATCATAAAATTCCTTGGATTTTTCTTCATAGTATTGTTTAGATAAGAACTTATTCTTGAAGTATCTTTTAAAAGTGCTCCAATTCACATCCTTGTCTTTGATGCCCTTCACCCTTTTGATGTCCTTCCACCAAATACCTGCCTTCCCAATCAAGTTTTATATTGCCATCTTTGCCTTCAATGATTCTGAATAATCATAAATTTGGAAGTACTTTTTCATACCGAACAGCCATGCTTCTATTGTCTCTCCTTTCTCAGTTTCACCATTGAAGGTTGGGGATTTAATTTTCTTGAATTCCCCAAAAATCTGTTCATATTGTTTGTGACTTTTTCTTTTGGGTTTGTAATCTCCTTCGCTGCTATCACTTGAATAATTACATTTCTTTTTGCGTTTTTCATTGGCAGCTTCTGATGATGTTGAAATGTTGTTCGCATCATCAATTTTCATTTTCTTACCCCTGTCTCTATGAGGTAAGTCTTTAATCTTGGAGGTATTTTCAACCCCTATATCTTGTTCATCAGTTGGGCACTGATCGAACAGTACTTGGTTAAGTTCCTCTTGTGCTTTCAGAATTTTCTCATTGTCTTGTTTTATAGATCTGATTTATGCTTTTAACTCTTGAAATGCACGTAACAATTCAGATGAAGTGTCATTTAATTTGCCATGGACTCCTTTTTCATAATGTTGTCCCATGCTATGACTATTTGGTCGAAATTTGTCCTCCATATGTTCAGTTGATCTTTCTATACCTGTAGTTTACAAATAATTAATGTATAACACAAATATTTAAATTGAATTAATAAGATTTCTACTGTAAATAAATTTTCTGTTGCGTGTTCCTTGGACCTGTTCAAGCCTAGAGTTCGAACATGAGCTCTAATACCACATGTAACATCTCGATAATTTCATAAAAATTTAAAAAAAATTATAACAGCATTAAATGTATAAAAACTGTAAATGCGGAAATAATAAATGTTTAAATAAAGTAGCATTAATACTGAAGTCATAAATGCTGGAAATAATTTAATTGTTGAGTCTCTTAACTAATAACCTCTTTAATGACAGCGACACATCATACTTCCTTTAAATTGATTACAATACTAGTTTTTCTTGCAATAACTGTTACCGGACAATCCACTCGAACGGACGCGAGCAGGATCTCCCTAGCTCAATGCGAGTCTAGAACAAATAGAACAGACTACAAACACGTTTCCTAGATCTACTTAAGGATCAAGTGTTAGATGTCTTACCTCTTTTATTTTCTATCCTTTCTCCCGAATTTTGATCCACGTCCTTGGTTGTCAGATCCAAGCTGCAAGACCTGTCAAGACACAGAAAAGAGAAATGAGTAAAGGGCATCTATACAATAAGAGATCTATGTAAACAGTTAAGCAAGTAAACAACACAACATCATTACACATAAGAATGATATTGTTACACATAAATCTTACACCTATGAGCATCAGCATTCTTTGGCCTGTAGGATCCATTTCAGTGACTCAGATCCATTTTTGACCTTCAGTGATACCAATTTGCCCTATTTTTATTCCTACCCGCCTTTTGCATCTTTATAGCAGGCGTACCTGCGAGTTGCATCCCTATAGCCCGCGGGTAGCATATAAAATGGTAAAAACCACTATTTATTACTTTTTACTCCCAAAAAGCGGTCATTGGGTGACCTTTGGCTCTCCATTTGCCCAAGTAATGCCTCGATGTGTCCTTTCACCTACCTTTGAGAGGACTATATATTGAGCACATATGGCTTATGGATGGGAAAAAGAGGAGAATCATAAGAGAACTCAAGTGGATTTTTGCCCTATCTTGAGTCTACACTCATTGATCCTTGTAGTTGTGAAGCATTTATGTTCACCTTCCAAACTCCTTTCTAGTTTGCGTTTGCCATTCATAGAGGATTGAATTGGTGAATAGTGCAAATGAATTGAAAATTACAAATTTTTATTCCTATTTATAATTTTCTGGACCCACTTTTCTATAGTTTTTTCCATTTTGATCCGTTATGAACTAATATCGTGTCATGGAGTAGTGTTTTTTCAACAGATTTCCTCAGCTAGAGTTGTTCTGAACCATTTCAAACCTACGGAAGGTACATTTCAAACCTAGCATTTAGGTTAGATGCCATTTTCACATGCATTATGCATTTGACCTGTTGACCATTTTCATAAATCCTAGGTGCGACCCCACTTCGTGACTGACACAGAACCTTCACATTGTTATAGAAGTGTCGTTATGTGGCGGTAGGGATTTCCTGAACATGGGTACCCTAGTTAGAACCCCGTTATGCATTTTGGTGCCCATGCCATTGTTTGTCCTCAATATTGGGAGTCCTTTGTAGTCATGCCATGACGTTGCGATAAAGACTCATACTCTACTTTGTCTTATGCTGGCCATCTCCCTTAAGGACTCCCCTCAGTTATATCATGTTGTGATTGCATTGCATCATCCTGCTTATTGCTTGAGCCTTGTGCCGGCTCTCGCTTACTCAATTGTTAGCCTGGTGCTTGAGCACTTTTCCCTGTCGAGCCCTGCAGAGCTTATATTTTCCCTTCACAATTTGATGACCTTTTGACCCTTAGAGAATGCACCCCCGAGTGTCCACATCCTGTATGCACTTACTTACATTGAGCATAGGTATGTTCGACTGCTTGGGACTAGTCTGCTAGCTATTTGACACTCGTTCCCTCACTTGTTGTACTATAAGCATTTTTATTCTTTTTCAAGCTTTCCCTAAATATGAAAAAGACCAAAAAAATCAAATATTCCAAAAATCCAGATGGGATTATGGTCACTATTTCTTGTTGGCAGCTATTGTGTCGCCTTTGAAAATATCATTCATTCCACTCCGTACATTATGAGTTGGGACTATAGTTGGGCCTTAGGAGCTATACTTGTTTCTCAATTTTCTCCACCGATTGGTTAAGCTTCCAGTCATTATGGATCCCTCTGTAATGCCTCCTGCATTGCACAGTTTGTGTCAAGTCTATACTTCCTAAGTCTATCCATCTGCTCATGCTCTTGTTCAAAGGAAGGCCTAAAACTAGTGTCGACCATTCCTCAGATCTCTTGACTATTGCATGTCGGCCATCCTTATTGAGTCAGTCTGTTTCACCTGAGATCTTCCAAATCTTTCAGCATTGCTAGTACCTCATGTTGGTTGATGGGGGATGCCTTAATGCCCTCCTTCCAGTGAGACTCGTTCTGTCAACTTCAACTCATTTATTCTGGGACTTGAGGCTTAGAGTTCAGTTGAGTACCTTGAGGCTTGTAGTCATTAGTGGCAGGTTCTCTCACCATTGACAGTTTTGGGAATACATCAATGTCCCCTGATCGATGGATTCATCCTAGTATTCGACTTCAACCCATTTATTCACACTCTGATGATTGTGCTCTGTGCCTTGATGCCCATTTTCATTATTGGTGGGTCATCTCACGTCTGTTAATGATATACATCATTGACCGATAATAAGATGATGACCGATAATCAGATGATGTCTCATCAGGTTCGACCCCAACACCTTTATTCACTTGATGGGACTTACATCGTCGAAGAATTGTGTAGAAGACCCCGGGAAATTGTGGAATTCAGTATGCTACATATGACTTTGACTTTACATCTGAGATATCACCTCTCAGATTTCAGTAGTTTGTACCTCCAGTTTTGCACCAATTGTTTCCATTTCAACAGGAGACCGTATCTTACTGTAGAGAGATCATGGCTATGATCACTTATGACATGTATCCATTATGTACTACCTATTCATAGCCATTGTATCAGATTGTTGTACTGTACCGACATGTATTCAGAGATACTATTGTATTATGATGAGTGATCTATTCTTTCCACTTGTGTCTCCATCACTCCACTTCTGAGTTTTATAATCTATTTCGGCCATTGTAGCACTTTCAGTCTCTGACCTCACACATTAGGGGGCATCTGTTACATAGAAATCTTCCACCTTGTGAGCATCAGCATTCTTTGGCCTGTAGGATCTATTTCAGTGACTCAGATCCATTTTTTTCCTTCAGTGATACCAGTTTGCCCTATTTTTATTCCTACCCGCCTGTTGCATCTTTATAGTAGGCATACCCATGAGTTGCATCCCTATAGTCTGCGGGTAGCATGTAAAATGGTAAAAACCACTATTTATTACTTTTTACTCCCAAAAAGCGGTCATTGGGTGACCTTTGGCTCTCCATTTGCCCAAGTAACGCCTCTATGTGTCATTTCACCTACCTTTGAGAGGACTATATATTGAGCACATATGGCTTATGGACGGGAAAAAGAGGAGAATCGTAAGAGAACTCTAGTGTATTTTTGCCCTATATTGAGTCTGCACTCATTGATCCTTGTAGTTGTGAACCATTTATGTTCACCTTCCAAACTCCTTTCTAGTTTGAGTTTGCCATTCATGGAGAATTGAAGTGGTGGAGGCGCAAGAGGATTAATCTAGATCTTGGTTTAGATTGGTTGCCGGAAAGAGGTCGTATCACTTTGTACTTCTTCTTGTTCATTAATAGAAATGCTCATATTCTCGTCCATTCATGGTGTGAATGTCATTTATTATACATTAGGTTACATTTGCTTATGATATTATGGACCATTGTTATTGATAATGTTAATGCCATTTATATATTATATGTACTTGTTGGATATTGGCTGTCAAGACTAATTTGCAGATTACAAGTGCGTGAATTGAAAGCTCCAATGGGGATCTACATCAAATGTTGGATCGAGGTTGGTTACATTTCTCCATTATCTTAACATTGTCATTTATAATAGCATTGCTTTGAGAATTGAGTATATTTTTGGTAGTCATGTGTCTGTTGTGGTATTCCCAAGCCATAGTGAGTTTTCTCCAATACAGATATTGGTGGAAAGCATTTGTATTACTGCAAATAGAGGAGTACATGATAGAGATATAGGACTACAACTAGAGACTTAATGTAGCAGCCCTTCTCTGATCGAATCAATTTCCATATCCTTCCAAGGAAGCATGAGTTCTCCAAGACGTGAATGGAGTGTCTTGGGAGAGATTTTCACCAGCATGTAAATACTATAGCCTTCCTCTAAGGTAGATTTCACCAGCGTATGGATGCCTTAGTATTCCTCCCTTTGGGATGGGAGTGAGCCTCACTTATATAGGACTAAGTGGATAGGGTATGGATAGGATAGGTTGAGAGATGGTAGGAGAGAGATAGGGGATCCTTCCAAAGAGTTAGGGGTCGATTACCATCTCTCCTAGAGGTCAGGGATAAGCCCCTAAATGGACAAGTTTTGAGAAGGATCTCGAATAGGCTATTTTTTCCTATAAACAGACCTCGTCGCACCCTATAGTGGAGCAAGCTACGATGTCGCATGTTGCTAAGGTGCAACCTGTGACGACCTCTCAGAAGATTGAAGGATTGAGTGCAAATCCTCCCAGATGAATGTACTTAGTCCAGGTGACTTCAGGGATGTATACATTGAATCTAATGATGAGTAGATTTTGGGTGTAACAGAATGCCCCCCAAAGCATGAAGCTGTTAAGGATGTACAGGTGAAGTGCTTTGATAGAAATAATGGCAGAAGACTTATCAAATGAAAGACGTTGTTGCAGTACAACTGACTCTGAACTAACAATCTCATATGAAGTACAACATGGCTGCCGACCAATACATTGCAGATCCATGTTAGTAATGACCGACTGAACACAATCATGGCTACTAGACACAAGCATAGATCCATGATGAGATGATAACACAGCCACGACCAATACAAAAGTGGATCCGTGTAATATGACTCAATATAAACTCCATCACAACCTGGGTAAAACATGACTCCCCAGGGTCTTCAAGCTGAACCCGCAATGATACGGATCTATCCATGTGATTACAAATGTCTTGACATCGAACATGGTAGAAACCACTTGATTACCGGTCATTGATGTAAACCGTTAACAAGCGCGAGGGAGATCACCATTAATGTCAATGATTCCCAAGGTATCACAGTACATATCATCAAGTGTGAATAAATGAGTTGATGTCGAACACAAGACGAAATCTTTCAATCAAGAGTCAATGATATAAAATCATGATGAAAGCGAGGTAACCTGCCATTGAGGCATGCAGGACCAAGGTACTTGACTGGTTTCTAAATTCAATCCTTGGATGATGTGTTGAAGTCGACAAGGATGAATCCGTCGAAGGAGGGCCGTGATGAACCCCCATCAATCGACACGAAACACGACAAAAGATGTGTAGAGTGGATCGGATGGTACAGTAACATGTGGGACTGGCTCAAAGTAACAATGGCATGACGGCATGTGTACTGACTGCAAATGATAAGTGGTGAATGTGTTCTCGAACATGGGCATAACATGACATGACTTGGCAGTATTGACACAATGAGAATGATGCAAACTTCTAATGCAACTGATGATGGAAGCTTTCTTCGAATAACTTAGAGGAGTAATAGGACTCAGAAAGTAAGCAGGGACTCATAGACAAATAGATGGCCCAAGTACTGTATGCAAATGCAGATGAGTGCCATGTTCAAGAACGACTATATACTGCCACTAAGGTATGTAATACAAACACTTTCATTTTTCCCCATCATGAATGATGAGTGTCTCATGTGTTTTTTACGAGCTTAATGAGGGTAACCAGATGCTCGGTATAGCTCATCTCATAGATGAGTCCAATCCCAAATATTTTCTAAACCTGGGATAGGAGGGGTTCGTCCCATGACAGGCCCTTCAATGTGAAAATTTAACGAGCCCATAGAAGGTAGTCATCTAGGTGGATATTGGTGGCCACCCACCTTTCCAACTGGCTCAAAATAGTTTGATGGCAATTTTGGTATTGTACTATTTTTAGCAGTTTTTCGGGTCCTGAACTTCCGGTGCCATTTTGAGGGCCTAAACGACCTTTTTTGGCAATTTGGAGGCCAAATGTTTGCTTTTGAAATGCATTTGGCCCCAGTCAAAAGTTGTAAATCTTGGATAGACCTTTCCAACGGGCTACCGAGCGCCCCAAACGGAGATCGTATGCAAAAGTTACGACCCCGGGAAGTTGATGTACTAACTTACCCAAACGGGGCCCACATGACTTTTGGCGCTTCATCTCCTAGGGTTAGGTTTTTGGATGTCTAGGGTTTTTTACATTCCTGTTTATTGTAAAATGCCTTGAGAGCCTCATTGTAACCATCTTCTTGCGAAATGAGCGCAGCCGTCACATCTCTTCTCAGAGATAAGCCGCCACCATTCATCAAGCTTGTTTTCCGCTGCATTTTACAGTTCTAGCTTATTTCCTTATTGAATAGAAAACCAGTTTTACTGTATCTCTATTATTTTGTGTTAAGCATTTGGTAATAATCTGTATTCATTTCGTTCTGCTCATAAAATCCGGATCAGTGGTATCAGAGCGGTCTGCTCCTTATCGTCTTAATGCATGTCCCCAACGAGGTCAGGGTACAAAGAATTGGGCCTCGAGCTTATTTCTCTTGAGGACAAAAGCTCTCGCATGCCCAAGCGACCTCTCATGGCAGGAGAAAAGAAAGATGACAGGACAAGAGATCCTATCAAAATGTTGCTTGAGGAATCCCTCACACAGCAGAGGAACGAGATGATGGATAATTTCGCGCAAATCCTTCGGCGACTACCAACAAGCGACATATCTTCCTCGAGCGGAGGCGCCACCCCCTTCAAGGTACAAATCAACTACGATATCCCTATATTTGAAGGACAGATAGACGCAGATGCTGTAGATAAGTGGTTGATTCTACTAGAAGGGTATTTTTCTGTCCATAACTTTTCAAATAAAGAAAAGATTACTTTTGCACTCCTCAAAGTCGTTCCCCATGTCAAATATTGGTGGGAAACATTCTGCAAGCAAAAGGACACAGAAGAAGCCTCATTATTTTCAGTCATGGCCACCTGGGAATCCTTCAGGGATGCTATTAAGGAACAATACTACCCTGTTGGAAGTTATGATGACTTGTATACCAAATGGACCACACTGCGATAAGAAAGAGACCAAGCAGTGCCAGAGTTCACAAATATCTTCCATACCTTGCGCACCAAGCTGGGTATCAAAGATTCAGAGCGACATCTGGTACTCAAGTATCGCGGTGGTTTGCATAGATACATCCAGACCGAAATGGAATTTCTGGACATCTCTTCCTTGGGCGTGGCCTACCGATATGCCGTCAAAATCGAGCAGAAGCTCAAACAAAAGACGCGGCAATTTGGGCCTGGGAACCCTTCACAGCAAAAGACAGGAAAGGGCGTCCCTAACCCACAGAATAAAGGATAGAGCAAAGATGGACAGCATCAGGACAACCAGTCCAAGCCGCAAGCAAAGAAGGACACCGGAAAAACAAAGAAAGATACCGGGAAGTGGTGCGACTTCCATAAGAGCCCTTGGCATAACACTGCTGATTGTCGCTCAAAGCAGTCACTGGTGGCCGAAGTGAAAGCATCTGAATGAGATGCCGGTTCTGACTCTGAGTCCAAACCAGAAAGGGGAAGACGGATCATTGACGCAAAACCCAGTGCCACCATTGCTACCACCAAGCTCCAGCCTGATGAACCAGAAGAGCCAGAAGAAGGAGAACGCCTCTTCCATTCACAGATGTGGGTAAAAGGCACCCCGCTGCACTTCATTGTTGATAGCGGTAGCCAGAAGAATCTCATCTCAGCAGAGGTCATCAAGCGCCTGGCCCTGCTGACAACGCCGCACCCACAACCCTACACCATTGGATGGCTCCGCAAAGGAAGCGATCTCCACGTCAGCCAACAGTGTCGACTACCATACGACATCAAGCCCTTCAAGGACGAGGTATTGTGTGATGTTACTCCTCTCAAAGTTTCAGATGTTCTTTTGGGCCAACCTTATTTATGGAAACGTCATGCTGTATATGAGTCTAGGCCTCGTAGTGTTATTATTTCTTTGAACAGTAAATTGTACAGGATACCCTAGGCAGTCCCTCCTAGTGCTATTTCCTTGATCTCTGCCAAGCAATGCAGGAAGGTCATCTCTCAGACTGAGAAATTTGTCTTCTTCGTGATTCGCTCTCAGAGTTAAAGAAAGATCGCAGCCACATCCCAGGCCTCCACGACTGATCTATCCACACAACAGAAGCAAGTGGATAAGGTGGTGGAAGGATACTCAGATATCTTCTCCTCTCCGACTAGGGTACCTCTGCACTGCCAGGTCAAGCATCCCATAGATCTGACCCCAGGCGCACCACTACCCAATGGGCCAGTCTATCGCCGGTCTCTGTTGGAAAATGAGGAGATCAAGAGGCAGATCCAAGAATTGCTCCACAAGGGGCACATCCATCCCAGTTCATCACCTTGTGGGAGCCCAATCGTGCTAGTGCAGAAGAAAGATGGGACCTGGCGACTCTGCATTGATTACCGGGCCCTGAATAAAATCACAGTCTGTAACCGGTACCCGATTCCCTGAATCGACGACCTCCTTGATCAGCTCACGGGGGCCAAATACTTCAGTAAGATTGATTTGAAGTCTGACTACCACCAGGTCCCAATAGAACAGACAGATGTATGGAAGAATGCCTTCAAGTCAAAAGAAGGTCTTTTTGAATGGCTAGTCATGCCTTTTGGTTTGACAAATGCTCCAATAACTTTTATGAGGATGATGGGCGATATCCTACGACCTTTCACCAACAATTTTGTAGTGGTGTATCTGGATGACATCCTCATCTACAGCAAGACTTGGGAGGAATACTTGCCGCATATTCAGCAGGTTTTGCACACCCTGCGGAAGCATAAACTATATGCATACTTGGAAAAATGCTCCTTTGGCATGGACAGGGTCCATTACTTAGGCTACATCGTTGATCGACATGGTGTGCATGTGGATCTAGCCAAGATCCAAGTCATCTGTGACTGGCCAGCCCCAACCACACTCACTGAACTTCGGAGCTTCTTGGGCCTTGCCAATTTCTATCGCCGGTTCATGCTGGGGTTCTCTCATATCGCATGGGCCCTCAGCCAAGTGACCAGGGGTGGTGGTAAGGCAAAATTTGCGTGGGACCTATCCCAACAACAAGCCTTCGATGACTTGAAGAAGCGTTTGTGCTCATTGCCGGTACTCTCATTACCGAACCTGCAGCATCCCTTTGAGATCGAGACCGATGCTTCAGATTATGCTGTGGGTGCCATTCTCACTCAACACGGCCACCCCGTGGCATATCATAGTGAGACACTATCAGATGTTGTCCGCAAGTACCCTACCTACGACAAAGAAATGTACTCCATTGTACAAGCCTGCCACCAGTGGAGACATTACATTCTTGGGAAGGAGACAGTCATCCACACTGATCACAAGCCACTACAGTTCATGCAAACCCAAGGACAGTTGCAGAATGACCGCCATCAGAAGTGGTCAACATATTTACAGCAGTTCCACCTCAACATCAAATATAAAACAGGGAGTACCAACCGCATTGCTGACTGCCTCAGTCGACCTCCAGTCATGACACTTACCACGGTGCTAGACTCTTGTGGCCACAAGACCTCCGGATGGCCCCACCTCTACGAGACAGACCCTGACTTCTCTGCCACCTATCAAATGTTGGGCACCAACTCAGTGGTTGCTAATTTCCATCTTCAGGATGGGTTGTTGTGTCATCTGGGCCATCTCTGCGTTCCATCAAGCAAGCGTGCGAACCTGATTTGGGAAGCTCACTATAGTTGGGTGGCAGGACACTTTGGCATCGAAAAGACAGTGGCAGTGTTGCAGAAACATTTCTACTGGCCGAAAATTCGACAGGATGTCGGCAAGTATATCAGGTCCTACACCGCTTGCGCTATTACCAAACCGACCACTAAGAAACAGGGCCTTTACACCCCTCTGCCTACTCCTGACAGGCCGTGGGAATCCATCTCAATGGACTACATTTCGGACCTCCCATCGAACAAGAGGGGAAACGACTGTGTTTTCGTGGTTGTTGATCGCTTTTCCAAGATGGCGATTCTAGCCGCTTGCAAGAAGAACATCATAGCAGAAGCCACTACCAAGCTCTTCTTTGAATGAGTATGGGTACATTTTGGGATCCCACAGACCATTATCTCAGACTGTGACAGTCGGTTCCTCAACTCATTTTGGTCAAGCCTCTGGTCACTGCTGGATACCAAGCTCACCAAATCCACTTCCTTCCACCCCCAGACCGATGGACAAACGGAGGTCGTCAACCAGATGGTCGTACATATCCTGCGCATGTACAATTCAACACACCCCTGCACATGGGATGAGAGTCTCCCCTATGTCCAACATAGCTACAACTGAGCCCTACATAGCTCAACTGGCCACAGCCCCTTTCAGGTGGGGTTGGGATTCCAACCATTGGGCCCCATGGATGTTGCACTTCCCCTTGCGACCACCTCGGTCGACTCGTCCCCAGAAGCTGACAAAGCCGCCCGGTTCATTGAACGGATCAAACATATCCACCAACAGGTTCAGGATATTCTACAGAAATCTAATGGCAAGTACAAGCAGCGCCATGATCAACATCGGGTACCACATAAGTTTCAGGTGGGTGACAAAGTTTGGTTGCATTTGCAGAAAGAACGCCTTACAGGGCCCCATCGAAAGCTTCGCCCACTCCGTTATGGGTCGTACACCATCACCAAGGTGGTGGGTGACAATGCTTTTGACCTCAACATTCCCCCCTTCCTTGGTCTGCATCCAGTCTTCAACGTGGCTCTCCTTCGACCATATTTTCCACCACTATTAGACACCTCAGAGATAGCAGAGAAGTTGACACCAACAGAGCTCAACCCTGACTGCCTACAACAAGCATCCAACGATCATATTGCAGACACACAGATCAAGGGCACTCGACATCAAAGGATCCAGCTTTATCGAGTTGTCAAAGCAGGGCAGCTCCTGCACCAAGGCAAGTGGCTCACCCGAGGCCAAATTCAGCAGAAATTTCCTCATCTGATGGGGGAACTCAATGCAATGGAGACCATTGCTTCCTAAGGAGGGAGGATTGATCCAGGTGGATTGGTGGCCACCCACCTTTCCAACTGGCTCAAAATAGTTTGATGGCAATTTTGGTATTGTATTATTTTTAGCAGTTTTTCGGGTCCTGAACTTTCGGGGCCATTTTGAGGCCCTAAACGACCTTTTTTGGCAATTTGGAGGGCCAAATGGTTGCCTTTGACATGCATCTGGCCCTATTTGAAAATTGTAAATCTCGGATAGACCTTTCCAACGGGCTACTGAGCGCCCCAAACGAAGATCGTATGCAAAAGTTACGACCCCAAGAAGTTGATGTACTAACTTACCCAAACGGGGCCCACATGACTTTTGGCGCTTCATCTCCTAGGGTTAGGTTTTTGGATGTCTAGGGTTTTTTACATTCCTATTTATTGTAAAAGGCCTTGAGAGCCTCATTGTAACCATCTTCTTGCGAAATGAGCGCAACCGTCACATCTCTTCTCAGAGATAAGCCGCCACCATTCCAGCAAGCTTGTTTTCCGCTGCATTTTACAGTTCTAGCTTATTTCCTTATTGAATAGAAAACTAGTTTTACTGTATCTCTGTTATTTTGTGTTAAGCATCTGATAATAATCTGTATTCATTTCATTCTGCTCATAAAATACGGATCAGGTAGACTCGGTCGTCATTTCATGTTTAGAGAGTCTGAAAAGAACTAAAGAAGACTACAACGATCCTTTTTCATAAAGTTAGCCTCATCGCCCGAAAAAGGGTAAAACAACGCGGGAGAGGACTCTTCCAGTCATGATTGGCTGGAGTATTCCTTTTTCGTAATTAGAGCCTCCTAGTCCGAAAAAGGGGTAAAATATCACCAGGAAGATGACCATTCAAATACTTTAACAAGCGTGAACGCAAAAAGTTTGCTTAGCAATCTTTTCATTTTCCGAGAGCCTGAAAAGAGCTTAACGGTAGACTCCGGGGGGTGTCCTTTTCTGTGGAAGTTTAACAAGCCCGGAAAAGTGATAAATCATAACTCGGTAGACACACCTTTTTTACTCAATTTTTTAACGAGCACGATAATGGTATCAAAAGCACTCAGAATCCTTTTCATATTTGAACCAGAGCACGAAGAAGTAAAAACTAAGCTCAAACCACTTTTCATGTTTTAACCAGAGCACGAAAAAAAGTGAAAAGTAAGCTCAACACCATCTTACTGTTTTTAACGAGCTCGAAGATAGGTTAGAAGAATGCTCATGATGTCTGTTTGATTTTTTAACGATCTTGTAACAGAAAATGAACTATGCTCGGGATAATTTTCATGGTTTAATGAGCTCGAAACCTAAAAAGGGAAAGTATGCTCGAAAATGTTCCCAATGGTGAACTTTTTCCAAACATGGCATCCAGAGGTTGGTGTGTGCCCCTAGCATGATTGTTGGAAGTAAGTGACTTAGCTCCAACGTGGTGTGGAGAGGTGATCGAGTTGGCTTCAATGTAACTTTCAGAGGTTGAGAACATGCCCCCAAGCTTCATTTCATTTGCCTAAGCTATCCCTAGGTGGATGAAAAGAAGGTTCAGGTACTAAGTCAACGAGGAGAATCGACTCAAAGGGAAAGGATATGTTTCATTTTTTAATGAGCTTGACAAAAGAATAGAAGTCTTCTCAAACTACTGGTTTCATTTTTTAATGATCTTGAAGCCAAAGGTAAACTCTGCTCACGGTTAAGGCCCATTGACAGGTTCCTTCCCAACATGATGCCCAGAGGTTGGTAAATGCCCCCAGCATGATTGCTAGCGGCTTAACATGGTGGTGATCCATCATCATGATTGCTGATGGTACGACATGTGGCATGCCCCCCAAGCTTCATTTCGTCTGAAAATGCTGCTTGCTAACCCAACAACCAACCTGGCTACTAATGTTCACCAAGGGGGGGGAAACGAGAAACAAATGAAATGAAGGTTCAAGTTCTAACTCTAGTGAGAGATTCGAACTGAAGGGAGGGAGATCTATTTCATTTTTACACAAGCTTGAAATAGACAATAACTATGCTTGAGGGGGCCCATCTTATTTTTTAACGAGCTTGAAATGGAATAAAACTATGCTCGAAGGGATGGTTTCATTTTTATGCAAGCTTGAAACCAAAGGTAAACTATGCTTAGAGGGGTCTATTTCATTTTTTAACGAGCTTGAGATAAAATTAAAATGTGCTCTAGAGGATTGGTTTCATTTTTATGCAAGCTTGAAACCAAAGGTAAACTATTCTAGAGTGGTCGGTTTCATTTTTTAACGAGCTTCAAACATAACATAAACCGTGCTCGTAGGAACCTATTTCATTTTTTAATGAGCTTGACATAGAATGGGGACTATGCTCATGTGAAATGGTTTTATTTTTATGCAATCTTGAAATCAAATAGAAACTTTGCTTGAAGGTTGGTTTCATTTTTTAACGAGCTTGAAACATAACATAAACCGTGCTTGATTTTCACCAGCATGTAGATACTATAGCCTTCCTCTAAGGTAGATTTCACCAGCGTATGGATACCTTAGTATTCCTCCCTTTGGGATGGGAGTGAGCCTCACTTATATAGGACTAATTGGTAGCGTATGGATAGGATAGGTTGAGAGATGGTAGGAGAGAGATGGGAGATCCTCCCAAAGAGTTAGGGGTCAAGTACCAGCTCTCCTAGAGGTCAGGGATAAGCCCCTAAATGGACAAGTTTTGAGAAGGATCTTGAATAGGCTATTTTTTCCCATTAACAGACCTCGTCACACCATGCAATGGAGCAAGCTGCAACGTCACATGTTGCTAATGTGCAACCTACGATGACCTCTCAGAAGATTGTAGGATTGAGTGCAAATCCTCCCAGATGAATGTACTTAGTCCAGGTGACTTCAGGGATGTATACACTAAATCTAATGATGAGTAGATTTTGGGTGTAACAATAACTATAACTCGAAATATTATGCAAAAGAGTTTTATTGAAAAGACATTGACAGTTGTTTTATGATGATGATGAAATGGGTCCTATGGGGTACCCTAAGGCTTACTTAGCTATGTCAGCTAATGCTTTTGAACCTATTCCTCTTGCGCAGATTCGCAGGTAAGAGTAAAGCGACAAATCAAGTGTTAAGAGTATTTCTGTTTTACAATTAGCCGTCAATAATTGGTAGAATTTCTAAGTTCTTCCTTGCACCAGGTATGGATCTAAGTCTATCCTAGATGTATTGTTTCAATCATAATACAAACTGCAGGAGTTATCATGATTAATATTTAAACTACACTTATTATTGAATTCGTTAAGATGAATTGCCTATGCTTATGAATTTCCAGAACATGTACTAGGTTACATTATCTAAGTGCTATTATGACACTATTATTATCATGAGAATTATTGTTACTATGTAAATATTTTGTCCTTGTATAGAGCTTTATTGAACCCATATATCCAATAGTGTGTTTGGAAAACATGAATGTCGTGAAAAAGAATTTAAATTACAATCATATTATTTATGAGTTTCTAAATGTATGAACAAACATAATATTGAACTAGCATTCCCTAAAGTCTTATCTTTATATTTATAATGGGTCCATTATAGGACTTGCACGAATTAAAGAGATTGACCTTTTAAATGAAATGGGTTATGCTTTGTGAACATAAAAATACTATGCATATAATGGGACTCTAACTATAGGATACAACAAGTCTCAACTTATGAAATATATATATATATAACATATACAAACCCAACATTTGCATTATCCAACTCAAAAGGTGTATAATGATCGTTGTAACCCTAAGTCTGGTTGTTGACAGGTGAAATGATGGAGTCTTAAAGTGTGGAGTACGAAATAGATTGCATCGTTCCAAAGGTTGGATTGACATTTAAGTCATATGTCTAAAGCATTGAATGTAGTAATACGTGGATCCCTTCATGAATGAAAGACACGTGAAAGTTTTCACACTTTAACTTGAACTTTCTAGCTGTAGCAGGCTTTATTTGTAGTCTTCCGAGTTGGAAACGTTGTAGTTAAAACAATAAATAGGGTTTTTAAAGCAGAGATTGCCCATATTCCAACGAGCCTGGTTGGCAGCAATCTCCATCGTTGATCTGTGAATTCTTAAGAGTGTAATGGAACCCTAACTACACTCTCCTTCAATGTCGCGGAAAGGTCTTTTGTCTTCATTTCATTCTGGTAAAAACTTTGGGTGAGGCCGACAGGCCGAGAGGTTCTAGGGTTTGGTGGTTAAGAGATTTCCCAAGCTCGAACCCGTAACCTGTGAGCATTTAGACTGTGAATGTTTGTCATATTAAGAAGCCGAGTCCGTAGTGAAAGTTGTAGGAGTTAATATGTTGAAAGATTGAATCTGTTGCTTGTTTTACTGCATAAGTTGTGAGGGTATCTATCCAGATTTTTGAAATATTCGAACCGGCTTTCGATTTTCTTGCAGTGGTAAAATTTTGAACTTAAATGTGGAACCTTCTCTTCCATATGTTGTATGGATAGCTTCGTCGATTACATTTGCAGAAGTGCCTCATGAAAAAATGCAAGTAAGGACCTTTCTTTGTTGAATTTAAACCAAATAGACATGCAAGATCTCTGATAGAAACACAATCACAAGATAAACACACTATATATCCTAGGAAACCCTCATGGGGTAGAAAACCCAGTAAAGCTTTCCTCAATAAGATGATCAAGCAAAATACAAGATGTGGTCCTTCCTTCTAAGTCTCCTTAGCAGATCTCCTCAACTAGTGCGCACTCTTCCACAAGTGAGTGAATGATCTAATGAGGAGTTCACCTCCTTTATTTATACTTGATTCTCAACTGACTAAAAGACCTGTTGGGGCCGACCTCACCTAGAGAAGTCTAATAACCCCTAAAACATAACTACAGGGCCGACCCACACATGGTGGGTCTAATAACCCTAGTTAATACTAACCCTCGGAGGAATAAACATCTCCGGATACATAATAGGGTTACCTCGGAGGGATGAAACATCTCCGGAATAATAAAGTACAAATATAATATTCTTTGAAGTTACAATATTTAACACTCCCCCTTAACGAGAAGGATATTATAACAGCATCTGCAGGAGCAAGGAGTCACTACATGATACATCTATAAATCATCGAAAGCTTTCTTCAAATTGTCTTCATCAGTAACTCAAGCAGCTACTGGTACATCACTGTCAACATCAACATCAACATCACGATCAGTAGCGTCGTCATCACTCGATCAGCAGTATCGTCATCACACGATCAGCAGCATCGTCATCACACGATCAGTAGCATCATCATCACACGATCAGCAGCATCGTCATCACACGATCAGCAGCATCGTCATCACACGATCAGCAGCATCGTCATCACACGATCAGCAGTATCGTCATCACACGATCAGCAGCATCGTCATCACACGATCAGCAGCATCGTCATCACACGATCAGCAGCATCGTCATCACATGATCAGCAGCATCATACATGAACCTTCCTTTCGGAATTACTGGATCAATCTCATCATAATCATATTTAAGACTATCCTTCCTTTCGGAATTACTGGATTTACTGTCTAAGGATGATTAGTCCAACTACAATCATATTTAAGACTATCCCTCCTGGATTTGCTGTCTAAGGATGATTAGTCCAATCACAATCTCATTTAAGACTATCCCTCCTGGATTTGCTGTCTAAGGATGATTAGTCCAACTACAATCATATTTAAGACTATCCCTCCTGGATTTGCTGTCTAAGGATGATTAGTCCAATCACAATCTCATTTAAGACTATCCCTCCTGGATTTGCTGTCTAAGGATGATTAATCCAATCACAATCTCATTTAAGACTATCCTTCCTGGATTTACTGTCTAAGGATGATTAATCCAAACACAATTCATTTAGGACTATCCTTCCTTTCGGAATTACTGGATTTACTGTCCAAGGATGATTTAATCCACTCAATTCATTTAGGACTATCCTTCCTTTCGGAATTACTGGATTTACTGTCCAAGGATGATTTAATCCAACCACAATTCATTTAGGACTATCCTTCCTTTCGGAATTACTGGATTTACTGTCCAAGGATGATTTAATCCAACCACAATTCATTTAGGACTATCCTTCCTTTCGGAATTACTGGATTTACTGTCCAAGGATGATTTAATCCAACCACAATTCATTTAGGACTATCCTTCCTTTCGGAATTACTGGATTTACTGTCCAAGGATGATTTAATCCACTGATTTCATTCTCGAAGACCTCACGTCTACGGCTCACTTTAGGACTGACAGTCCAGGGATGATCCAATCCCCTCAAGTCCATCAAGGACTTCATTCTCGGAGACCTCACGTCTACGGCTCTCTTTAGGACTGAAAGTCCAGGGATGATTCAATCCCCTCAAGTCCATCAAGGACTTCATTCTCGGAGACCTTACGTCTACGGCTCTCTTTAGGACTGAAAGTCCAGGGATGATCCAATCCCCTCAACTGTCCACTAAGGACTTCATTCTCGGAGACCTTACGTCTACGGTTCTCTTTAGGAATGAAAGTCTAGGGATGATCCAATCCCCTCAACTGTCCACTAAGGACTTCATTCTCGGAGACCTTACGTCTACGGCTCTCTTTAGGACTGAAAGTCCAGGGATGATCCAATCCCCTCAACTGTCCACTAAGGACTTCATTCTCGGAGACCTTACGTCTACGACTCTCTTTAGGACTGAAAGTCCAGGGATGATCCAATCCCCTCAACTGTCCACTAAGGACTTCATTTTCGGAGACCTCACGTCTACGGCTCTCTTTAGGACTGAAAGTCCAGGGATGATCCAATCCCCTCAACTGTATTCTTATCCATACAGGTACAATCATGTATCATATCAAACCATGTATACATCTCATCAAAACATGTGTACATTAAATCATGTATACATTATATCAAAACATGTACATATCACATCAAAACATGTATACATCACTAATCAAAACATGTACACATCACATCAAATCATCAAATCATGTATACATCACTAATCACATCAAAACGTGTGTACATCAAAACATGTATACATCACTAATCAAAGCATATACACATCACATCAAAACATGTGTACATCAAAGCATGTATACATCACTAAACAAAACATGTACACATCACATCAAAACATGTGTACATCAAAACATGTATACATCACTAAACAAAACATGTACACATCACATCAAAACATGTGTACATCAAAACATGTATACATCACTACATCACATCATCAAATTATGTATACATCTAGCATAAATGATATGTAAGAGTTCTAAATCTAAGTAGCTATCAAAACAGAAAGTAAACGATAGTAATACTATACTACTCCCCCTTTCGAGGAAGGTCCTTCTGGACTAAACCAAGCTTGTCTCGAAAGTACTCAAACTTCACTCGAGACAGAGGTTTAGTCAAGATATCAGCAACCTGATTCTCAGTGCTTATATACTCGAGCTTGATGGCTCCTCTCTGCACCATGTCTCGTATATAGAAGTAACGGATCTCAATGTGTTTTGACTTATCATGGAACACAGGATTTTCAGTCATCTTAATGCAGCTTTGATTATCACACATAATCACAGTGGGATCCATTTCTAAGTCAAAGATTCCAGATAAGAGTTTCCGAAGCCACACCGCTTCACAGCTGGCAGAGCAAGCAGCTATATATTCTGCTTCAGCGGTACTGAGGGCCACACTATATTGTTTCTTGCTGAACCAGGAGATCATGGCAGATCCAAGACCATAACATCCACCTGAAGTACTTTTTCTGTCTGAGACACTACCTGCCCAATCAGAATCTGAGAAACCATGCAACTTGAGTTTATTGTCTCCAAGATAGTAATGGCCAAAGTCCACTGTACCTTTTAGGTACCTCATGATATGCTTTGCAGCTATGAGGTGAACCTTTCTAGGTTCTACTTGAAACTGACTGAGAGTATTTACAGCAAAGCATATATCAGGCCTAGTATTTGTCAAGTACATCAATGATCCAATGATTTGTCTATATAGGGTTATGTCCACTATTTCTGATGAATCATTAGCTAGCAGTTTTAAGTTGGAGTCCATGGGAGTGGCCATAGCTTTACACTCCAACATATCAAATCTTTTGAGGATCTCCATAGTATACTTACCTTGATTTAGAAAGATCCCTTTTGGCTCTTGCCACACTTCTAGGCCTAAGAAGTAGTGCATTAGTCCGAGATCTTTCATCTCGAATTCTGAAGAAAGCTTCTTCTTGCTTTCAATGATTTGTTTCTCATTTCCTGTTAGAAATAGATCATCTACATATAATAGCAATATAACAGGTTCATCATTCATTACTTTAAGATAGAGATTGGGGTCAGCTTTACTTTTGGTGAAGCCCATGCTTAATAAGAAACTGTCAATTCTTCCGTACCAAGCTCTGGGAGCTTGCTTCAAGCCATATAGTGCCTTTTTCAGTTTGCATACATGGGTCCTTCCGTCTTTGACCTCAAAACCTTGAGTTTGTTCTATATATACTTCTTCTTCAATTACACCATTCAGAAAAGCTGTCTTAACATCCATTTGATGCAATTTCCATTTCATCATGGATGCAAGTGCCATGATAGTTCTAATTGAAGTATACCTAGCAACCGGTGCAAAATTTTCTTCATAGTCAATTCCCTCCTTCTGAGAGAATCCTCTGGCTACAAATCTTGCCTTGTACTTTTCAATGCTACCATCTGCAGCATGCTTTATCTTAAAAATCCATTTGGAGGAAACCACACTTTTATCTTTTGGTTTGGGAACTATATCCCAAACATCATTTTTCATTATTGACTGATATTCTTCTGTCATTGCTTCTACCCATTCTTTCTTTTGAGCTGTCTCTTCATAGCTGGTAGGTAGTTGATCCACAAGATCACACATCAAAGCCATATAGTTGGTCACTAGTTTTGGTTTCTTCCTTTCTCTAGTGGAGCCTTCGGGAGCACCATATCTTTCAGCTCCTTGAATGATATCTCTAGCCCATGCTGGTCTTCTTTTCCTAGATAATTCTGCTACAGGAGGTTCTTGTGGTTCCAGCATGTCATGGTCCTCTGGTGTATCCTTTTCAGGGACATGAACAGTCTCTGAGATTCTGGGAGATGAATCTTCTTCATAAACTTCTTCAAGTTGACACTTCCTGGATTTCTTGAGAGCTGCTTCCTCATCAAAGGTTACATCTCTACTTATTTCTATATGATGAAAACCTGGTATATAGATTCTGAAGGCTTTGGAAGTTTCACAATAACCAACAAACATTCCCTTCTTTCCTGAGGGATCCAACTTCGTTCTCTTTTCTTTTGGAATGTGGATGTACACAGGACACCCAAATATTTTAAGATGACTTACCTCAGGCTTCTTACCTGTAAACACTTCTTCTGGAGTTTTGAATTCAAGAGCACTGTGAGATAATCTATTTTGCACATAAACTGCTATCTTGGCTGCTTCAGCCCATAGATACATGGGAAGATCCTGGTCATGTATCATAGTCTTCACAGCTTCCATGATGGTTCTATTTTTCCTTTCTGCAACCCCATTTTGTTGGGGATTGTAGGGAGTGGTTAGTTCTCTCTTGATTCCAGCTTCTCTACAAAATTCTTCAAACTCTTTTGAAGTATATTCTCCACCATTATCTGTTCTGAGAATCTTGATTTTCTTTTCTGTGAGATTCTCTATTAGAGCCTTGAATTCTTTGAACTTTCCAAAGACTTCATTCTTACCTTTTAGAAAGTAAATCCAAGTTTTCCTTGAATGATCATCAATGAAAGAAAGGTAGTATTCAAAACCACTTAAAGAGGTGGTGGGCATTGGACCACATACATCTGAGTGTATTAACTCCAAGATACTCTTAGTTTTTGTTTCACTCTTTGGAAAGGGGTTCTTGACATTCTTCCCTTTCTTACATCCTTTACAAGAGCCATTATGATCCACCTTCAAATCTGGTAGTCCTATGACTACCTTGCTTACATAGGGTAAGGCTTTGTAGTTAATGTGAGCCAGTCTTCTATGCCATAGCTCACTGGGACTAGATGTTTCATGAACAAGGGCAGCTTCTGGATGACCCTTGAGTTTATACAAACCTCCTTCTTCTTCACCAATGACAATTGCATCCTTAATGGATTTGCCTTTGGACCACATTAACACTTGTCCATCAATGAATGCAACTCTATAGCCTTTCTTGTCCAAAGCTGATATTGAAAGTAAATTCTTCTTCAACCCTGGAACATACTAAACTTCTTTCATTTTCATGGGGGTTCCAGAATCAAGTTTGTAGTTTGCTTCACCAATTCCCTTAATGGGATACTGATAGTTATCTCCAAGAGATACCTTTAGTGGAGAGGTCTTTTCTTCAAGACTTGATAAAGTCTTCTTTTTTCCTGTCATGTGCTTTGAGGCACCACTATCAATGACCCATGTATCTTCTCCTGGTGTTATAGATCCAGAGAGTGCGGAGAAAAGAACATACTCTTCTGCATCTTCTTCTTCATTTCTTCTAGATCTTCTTTTGGGGAAAGTCCTTTCTTCATCTTCTTCTTCTTTTCTAGATCTTTTCTTGAGAGGCCTTTCTTCTTCAACTTCTTCTTCACTCTCATCTTCTGCAAGATGTGCATGATGTCTTTTGTGGTAAGTACCCTTAATCTTTTTGCTAGGACAGTCTTTGGCAATGTGTCCTAATTTGTGACAAATGAAACAATGGAATGAGGAGTAGTCTCTTCCTTGGAAGGATCCTCTTTTCTTTTGAAATCTCTGTGGAGGATGAGACTCCTTTTGACTATCCTTCTTAAAGTGGGATCGATTCTTTCTTCTCTTGGTATGGGTGGCCAAGGCTTGGTCATCTTCTTTGAGCAATGCCTCTCTGTTGGCAACCCTAGCTTCTTCTTGAACACAATCCTCCCATACTACATCAAACTTCATGCTTTCTTTTCTGGCACACATGGTTTGGATGAAAGATTCCCATGATCTAGTGAGACCATTTAGAGCTGTCATCACAAGTTCATCTTCATCAAGAGTATCACCAATGGCATCTAGTTGCTCTTTGATTAGAGAGACCCTTGAGAAGTAGTCTTGAATGGATTCTCCTTTGTGCATCTTGGTACTCTTCAACTGAGTCCTTAGATTCATTTTTCTATTGATGTTCTTTCCTTCATACATTCTTCCTAGGGCATCATACATTTCCTTTGGAGTCTTCTTGGAAGACACTTGGGGAATCAAGTGATCTTTAATGGAATCAGCTATGATTCTCTTTGCCCTAATCATATCCTTCCTGTGTTTTTCCTTGGCTTCATCTTCTTTTGGTTCTGCAACTTCCTCCTTGATATAATGAGCAAGGTCATTCTCTTCAAGAATGAGACCAATTCTGTATTTCCATGCTAGGAAATTCTCTATGCCTTCTAGCTTGTCTTCAAGCTTAGTATTTGGAGCCATCTTCTCTTGGGGGAGTCCAAGAGACAGAGTAGACTTACTTGGAAAGTTACTTTTCACTTTTCCGGAAACTGAAACAAAATTTTATCGCACTTTTGGTAGAATTAGGGTTTGCAATTCCCGGAGTTCTACTTAACCAAAAAGTTCGATCTATAGCTTAAAAGAATGCTCTTGATAAGGGCTATCCAGCCATGCAATCAGAAATCAAAAATTCCAACTTTTTTCTGAAACCAAAATCTGACGTATCGCACTTTTGGTAGAATTAGGGTTTGCAATTCCCGGAGTTCTACCCAACCAAAAAGTTCGATCTAGAGCTTAAAAGAAAGGTATTGAGGAGGGATATCCAGCCATGCAACCAAAAATCAATAATACCAACTTTGGGATGAAACCCTAACTTCACCAAAGAGAGAGAGAGAGAGAATCTTACCTTGTGAAAGATGTCCTATTCAGTCTAGCTCTGATACCATGTTGAATTTAAACCAAATAGACATGCAAGATCTCTGATAGAAACACAATCACAAGATAAACACACTATATATCCTGGGAAACCCTCATGGGGTAGAAAACCCAGTAAAGCTTTCCTCAATAAGATGATCAAGCAAAATACAAGATGTGCTCCTTCCTTCTAAGTCTCCTTAGCAGATCTCCTCAACTAGTGCGCACTCTTCCACAAGTGAGTGAATGATCTAATGAGGAGTTCACCTCCTCTATTTATACTTGATTCTCAACTGACTAAAAGACCTGTTGGGGCCGACCTCACCTGGAGAAGTCTAATAACCCCTAAAACATAACTACAGGGCCGACCCACACATGGTGGGTCTAATAACCCTAGTTAATACTAACCCTCGGAGGAATAAACATCTCCGGATACATAATAGGGTTACCTCGGAGGGATGAAACATCTCCGGAATAATAAAGTACAAATATAATATTCTTTGAAGTTACAATATTTAACATTCATTACAAACCATTGTCATTTCAAGCATTTAAAAAAATCATTTATAAGTTCTCATTTAACCATTATAGGTTTGCTCTCGTCGAATGGATCTTTTACATGAGTTTTAATGGAAGAGCACTACGCATCCACCGGTAAGCCTCAGCGGTTTCTTACCTTGTGGTATCTCCTGGTTCAGTTATGGTCGATGCTAGATGTTTGGCAAGGTGTTGATGTTTGGTTTTTGGCACGGATTTTGTTCATTGTTTGTAAAATTTGGGAACCATAGTGGAAAGCCCAACTGCTAAGATTCTTAGCTAGATTAGTTACTATAGCATCTATTGTAAATTTTCGATTGGAAATACCTTGTTTAAAAATGTAATTGATAAGGGATAAACCCTCCTTCCTTTGAATGGATTATACAATTTTGAAATTGCAAATGTTTACTGTGTAGTATTTGAAACCCCAATCGTCGATGTAGAATAAATAGTAACTATTTTGGTAACAAGTTTTATGTTGTTGGTTGACTTATAACTATGAAAGGTAGATATTTCGTGACATGTAGGTTTTGAATGAAAACGAAATGCTGTGTTGTGATTATGGTAGAAATTAGAAGCTATATGTTTTTAAATGGCTACAGTTTTTGATCTTAGGTTTTGAAATAAAAAACTCTCCCCTGTAGGTTTTGATAGTAGAGAAGTTTGACTAGAAAGAGTACTTTAATTTTAATGAAAGGCCAAGTGCCAAAATTTAGTTGGTTTTCTTGAAACGAAACTTTAAACTTTTGAGTTAGAGTTTGATTGATGATGATATTCGTTTTCTGGTTTTTGAGGCATAAAAAAAAATGGTTTAAGAAAATAACAAACTCTTACTCAGCAGACGTCTTGTAATATAGTTAATATAAGTATAGTAGTTTGGACAACCGAAAGGTATTTTAGTTAATGGGAAACTTAATACAAGAGATTGATGTTTATGTTTTAAATGTGTGTTTTTAAACTAACTATAGAATAATCTTAGAGTTTTTGAAAGAATAAAAATATATGTTTTCGACTTTATAAAGATGAAAGTTTTAGTAGTAACAATACTGTAAGATGTGAGAAATATAAGCTAGAATTTATTTATTCTGCAGAAAATTGAAATATAGCAGACTATTAAAGTACTGGAAATAATACTAAGTTTAACCCATGGAAAAATTTGATAAAAGGAATGGAATGAGAAATAAAATGCTTATATTGATTTTGTATAAGAATATTTTGCAGCAGTTTAAATTTCTAAAAACAATAATGCAGGAAGTAAATGGAAACATAACATTTTTATGTTGAACAGTAGATTGCAAATCAGAAAGAACATTTAGCAAAGATTTGCAGACCTAGACTAATGCAGAGATGGGTTATTTTATTTTTATTACTAAGTAAGGGAATCTATTATGAGTCTGATTTCTGTGGTAACTATTCTGCTTATTAGTTTTAAACAGGAAGAATTAATAAATCAACATTAAGAGAAATCATTACAGAGTTATTCTATCTATTCAACAAGCAATCTGCCTATCATTCATCTTTCTTAATTCACTTCTCTGTATTGGAGTACGATGCAAAAATGGCATGGGGAAAAATAAAGAGATGGTTATTGAATCAATCATTTCATAAATCATTTCCATTCAAAATTCATACTTCGGTAAAAAAATAAAACAATTTCTTACTGATAAATGCAGAATTTATTTGACTGAAAATAACAACAGAAAAATAGAACCTGATAATTTGTAGGAGAAACAAACCACCGAAGGAGCCTATTCTACCCAACCTTCTCCTGAAGACATCCAACTTACTTGCCTTACGACCCCCGAGCCTGTTCACTGAACCACCAGGAAGAAGAGTCTGTACAAGCCTTAGTTCATCAACTTGCAGTAGAATATAGAATATCCAGCCATAACAGCAGTAAAAAAAAAACCTGCACCAGCACCTCTGGTTTTACTTCTCAAAATAACTATCAGACTCACAGTTGCACTCTCACATAGCCTCCCTATTCGAATCTCTGAGTGATCACCAGATACACTTGAGGAAATATTTTTGCAGAAAATATTGTCGGAGCTTCCTGCTCAATTCGAATTGCCTTATCTAGGCTGCCTAGGCCTTTTAGTGGTTAACTGTTCATTAATGAGCTAACTGCTCTCTTCCCCCCACCTGTGGGATAATGCCACAATTTTAGGGGTAGTTGTACCATAACCAACAGCTAGTGGTGGAGTGCAAATGTTGCCATTTGTCCCATGCCTTCTAACAGCTTACATTCCTCCTTGTGGGTCAGTGAACACTCATTTAACAATTCCCTTGGGTGTTTGTCTCCTATTTTAATTTATTTAATAATAATAATCAGTAATTACAATCATCCTTGACCAAACTTGGTCATAATTACAAAACTTTGTAATTATAATTTAACATAAAGTATTTTGCAAATAAAATAAATATTCTCAAACTTTGAGTAGGTGACACTCTCTCTCTCTCTCTTTCATCCTCTTATTCCTCCCCTAACCCTTACTAAACCCATCTCTCACTGTCTCCCTCCCATACTCCTCCACCTACTTCTAACCTTTAGCCCTCTCTCTCTCTCCTGCAATCCCCTAATATCCCCCCGCCCTACTCCTTCCCCTACCTATCAACTTCAATCCTCCTAATCCTTCTACTCCCCTCTCTCTCTCCCCCCCCCCACAACCCTTACTAACCCCCACCCCTCTCTCTCTCCCCTAGACCCCTGACACTCCATCCTATCACTCTATCAAATTTTGACTACCCCTAACCCCCCCTCTCTCTCACTAACCCCCCTCCTACTCTTCATACTTGTAACTACTCCCACCATCTCTCTCTCTCAGCCCCTACTCCTTTCCCTACCTATATATTTCCCTCCTCTCTCTCTCTCCCCCCCTCTCTCGGTCTCTCTCACTCCCCCCACTAAAAACTTACTAACCCCTTATCGCTCTCTCTATCTTCCCTACTCCAACTACACCTAACCCCCACCCCTCTCTCTCTCCACCAAACCCCTAACACTCCCCCTCTCTCTCTATATCACCCTCTCACTACCCCTAACCCCCCCTCTCTCTCACTAACCCCCCTCCTAATCTCCCTACCCATAACCACCCCCCTCCATCCCTCTCTCTAATAATCCTCCTACCCCTAAACCCCTGTCTCTGTCTCTCCTAATATCCCTCCCTCTACCACTTACCACTCCCCGATCTCCGTCTCTCTCTGCCACCACCCTATATCCCCCTTTTTATATAACTTTCCTAATCATTTCTAACCCCCCACCTTTATATCTATCTCTTTCTACCCCCATACCCCTAATCACCCCAATAGTACCTCCCCATCTCTCTCTCTAGTCCACACTAACACCCTCGCCCCTCCTCCCCCTACCCCTAATCACCGACAACTTGGACCCCTCCCCTGACTCTCTCTCTCTCTTTCTCTCACCCCTCTACTCCTCTACCTAACCCTAATCCCCACCCCTCTCTCTCGCCAAACTGCTAATCCTCCACCTACCCTGAACCTCCACCCCTCTTTCTCTCCCTCGACCCCTAATCCTCCCAACCCCCTCTCAACTATTTTGTGTAATTCAATGTTATTAATATTGTGCTAGCATTTTAATGCTACAAATCGCGTGCACATTTTATAAATAAAAATCGTGTACACAATTATGAAAATTATTTTGGAAAAATATGGTTGCACTAGTAGTATTAGTTCTCTATATGTATACTGATTTTTCTAAGTTGATTCCATCAATTTAGGCACTCAAATGCTACACCCAAAAATACATATACCTTATCATTTTCCAAAAAATAAAATTCAATTGTTAGAAAATATCAAACTTGAGATATTTATGAACATTTTCAATGGATAAAATTTATATATTCGTAAATGTTATTCAATTTCTTAAATTTCAACTTTTTACTCAAAGCACGATCTATTGTGTAAGTATCTCAAAATATCCATGTAAGTTGAGGGATTCCCATTTTTTTTAGTTTTATATTGCATCTAATGTGTCAAAAGAGACCCTCATTATCTTGCACCAACCCTTTGGTCATATAAACAAATTCCACCACGATTAGGCCATTAAGCCAAAGACATCTTAATATATAGTTGTTGTTGATGCATCATACAAAAATATATCTTAATCTCTGTGTTAACCTGTTTCTCCACCAACGGGTTATAGCAAGCAAAGTCTAGGGGATAACATCAATTGGTGGCAGGAATATGCTGTGTGAATGATAAGAAACCATCTACTAACCATAGAGCACACCATAAGGATCTCAAACACTTTTTAACTCATGTTTAAACTGCTCTTGTATTTGCATCATCCTAAACATACTTGTTGAGAGAACAAGCTGGAAATGGTTGCATAACTATATAAATTTAAAAATAAATTCAGTATACTACTTTTTTATCCCTATCAAGCTTTGTTTCTAGATTCTATTTTCTCTCTTTAGAAAATTTTGTAAACTCCGTCACATTTTTCTCTTTTTATTTTGCTTTATCTCTTCCCATAAATGCTCGTTAATTTTAAGATTTGTTTCAATGTGTTGGTATCATGTTGTTTCAAAGTCGAATGGCTTGGGCATTCTTTTGTTACTATTCTATTGTAACATCACTATTTTTCCCCACGATTGTAATATATAAATATGTACTTATTTTTGACAAGCTAGAAGCCCGAGATAGTGGTCAGAATGACCTGGACATTACTTATGTATATTTATGTTATGTTTATTAATAAAAATTCCTGAGTGGCTACAGGAAAGGATTAGATGGAAAGAGATGGGGGCCTATGAGCCCACAGGTGGTGGGGGTGAGAGAACAGGTAGAAGGGACCCTGGTTAGAATATCTTTAGCCTCACATTGACCTTAGGAATCCAAATAAACTAGGGTTGATAATTAAATTATGTAAATTATATTTCATCATTTAGTTATGATAATTGGGGATTAATTGGGGTTTTCCTTGGGTGACAATTGTCAAGTTCCCATGATGCACATAAAATTTGACAATTTGGTTCAGCTCAAGGTGGATGGAGTTCATACCATAATTCCCTATGGACTAGTTTAGAAGCGAAATCTGAGTTATATGTCTTTATTGAATGGAAGGAATTCTTGTTTGGATAATGTAATTATTCCATAAGTAGCCATGAAGTCCCTGAGACATTCTGAATAGCCTTGGAATTGGTATAATGGGATAATGATCCCTTTTGGGGAAACTTGGATTACATGTTGTGTTCCCTATAGTCAAAGAATAGAAACTCCCTGGGGGCCTTTTGTTATAGTGTGCATGTTGATGGAGGATGAGCACTAGGGATTGGGATAAATGTGGATGAGGCTTCCACACTAGTGGGTTGCATGAGGGATTGAGATGAGTGAACAACAGTCGATGAGTCTTGGTTCAATATGGAAGTGGCTAGGAATGGAATAGTTTTGAAGATATGAAAAATGTTGCAGTGTATATCCCTTGTGGATTGAGAGCATGAGCTTGAGGATTGCCTTTGATGTAGAAAAATTAAGTATAGGGGAGTTCCTATAGATGGGAGGAACATCCCATACTTGTATCCACTTGGGCCTACTTATTAAGATGAGTATTCATATTTATTTTTATGCTTTATTTGTGATTATGATTCCATGGTTATTGTTGTTTTGGAATGTGTATATTTTCCAACTTATGATTGTGCATGAATGCATGGTTTTCTAGAATTGTATGATACATCCATATAGATTTTGTATGCTTAATTAATATGGTAATTGGTATGTATTTGGGATACCATTTCTATATGTATTCTGGTGTATAATTTATATCTAATGCACGAATAAAATTTATGTATTTGGAATAACCATGTGGACATTTTAATTTCCCAAGTTCAAGTTCAAGTTCAGACAATATTACATATAGGTTTGAAGGATGAATGTCTAGTTATTAGAGCTCCTTTTTTTTTCAGTTTTACAGAGGTTAATTTTCAGTTTCAAGGATTGAATAAGTTCCCGATCATCTTGAAGTGTCATCGAGATGACCAGAGACATGAAATCTGTGCTCATATCATTTCCACATTATTGATTCAAAGAAACCATCTCATCCATATAAAGTTGTGACTAGTAAATGTTATGTTAGGAAAATTGAAGGCTTTTTTAAATTCACCGTCTAAAGGTTTCGTTCAAAAAGCATCTCTTGACAATGGAGATGTTTAGGGTTTGAAATTGTTGAGAAATAAATTCACTACCATAGTTTCCTCTTTATGACAATTCACCAACAATGGAAAAACTGAATAATGATCTCATATTTCAACACCAGGGATATACTTATTTGTGTTTTTTAAGTGATAGTAATTAAGGTTGTTCATATCTTAACGTCTCATGTAGAGTACATGTCATCCAAAAGAAGAGTATAGTTTTCCACATTAATAATTTATCATAGATTTATTTTGAAAGTTAATGCACCTTGGTATGGTATTTGTCAATGGGTACATTGTTTTTAGTATAAGTTTTTTTCCAAATCATGGGATGTTGTATACTCTTAAAGGTTAATGGAAACTACTAATGGTAACAAACGGAATTTAATATTGATTTATCTATATGAAATGGAAATATTTTAATAAATTATTTGATTATATTAAGTTAAAAAGTTATAAAAATAGAAAATTTATATAAAATAATGATGAAAACCAATTATAGAAAGAGGAAACTTCATCATAGTTATATAGAAGCACCATCAATGTTAATACACATATCAAGTAAATGGTTAAAAAATAATCAAGAATTGAAAGCTACTAGGATCTATTAAAGGGATACAAGGTTATCTCATTAAAGGGATACAAGGCTATCTCATAATATCGAGACCACTAAGCTTTAAAGACTTGAAATGGTTCTATGTCAAGTTTCAGGGTGAAAGCACTTCATCATGTGCTTTTACAACCCAACACACTTACATATTGTGAAGCCAACCCTGGTTCTTTATTTTGGTTTCCCTCACACTTGCTACGTAATCCTAAATACACTATTAGTCCCCCACCAATGCTCAACCCACATTGAACTAACTCTCAAGTTACATATTAACATTATGTGATTCAACACACCACCTGAAAAACATGAAACTCGTTATTTTATATCGCAACAATTAGCAACTTAAAGGATTGGTGTGCCTAATGAGCCCGTGAATTAACCAAAACAAATCAATCCATGTTTCATTTCAATGATAAATTTAAGCAAATTCATCATGTCCTAAGTGACTTGATTTCAAAGATCAATGGAGAAATCACCTTAGAGCACTTTGCATAAGGTGAACTAGGGAGACAACGTGAACTAGGGACCATCTCCATTAATGAATTTGATCCTCCAATTTTGCATGTATCATTTTGATTGGTAAAAGACCCCACATTTTATTCCAATTATTTTTATATCATTTAAAGAAATGCTTTTTTATAGTTATTCCTTAACATGGAAATATCACAACATTATCTTACAACATTTTTATAATTGCCAAGTTTGTAGAATTTTGCACTCCTAATAGTATTACATATGCTTGAGCAATATGTCATTTTAATTGTTCATAATTTACTAGTAATTTCATTCTAATACATTTTCTATCAAACTTACTCTTCTCTTCTCCAAACAATTTTACTTAAATTCATTAATCAATTCTCTATTGCTACAGTTAGGCTTCGTACTTTTTAAAGAACTAAAGCATGACATGGTGATTTCCAAAGTCTATTTGGTTGTCTATTAATTCTCTTTTGATGGTTAGCCGTGAAATTTTTAAATTTTTATCTTAAGAAGAATTTTTTTTAACTTATCAACTTTGGTCAACATGTATCTTTTATATCTTGATTTTGATTAAATAGCGCATATAATTGTTTTTTTTATAATAGAATATCAGTAATCGATAATTATCTTTATGTGAAAAAGACCACACGTTTGAATGGAATATACATTGAAGACCCCTTTCACAATGCTCAAATGGAATAATAAAATTGACATGTGTCAATCACATATGAAAAAATATCATTCCCATGTATCCATGTTCAAAAATAATGTTTAAGGATGCAGTAATGATCAATGGTGCAACTTCAAAGTTTTTTACTCCATTAAGAGGTTTAAGGAAAGGATTTCCAATGTCACCATACATGTTCTTGCTAGTTATGGAAGGACTAAGCAGATCACTTCACTTGGAAAAAACCAATAACATGATCCAAGGAATAAACTTTGGTTTTGAGGTAGATGATGTATGATTGTTACTTGGTGATAATGTAAAGGAAGATTCAAAATTTAAAGAAATACTATATGGTTTCAACTCAGTTATAAGAATGGTGATAAATATCGATAATTATGCATGTTTCCATAATGCCATAGAAGAGAAATTACAACAGTTGTTCAAAGAATTAATGTTGATGGATCAATCTGAATTAATTATGTGTTTCAAATATTTGGGGTTTCAATTGAAACCAAACAACTACTGCAAAACTGATTAGGGATGGCTAATCTCCAAAGTTTAATGCGAATCAATTTTTGGTGTAATTGGTTCTTTTATAGAGGGGTAAAGAAACTTTGATACATGTTGTATTGAACACCATTTCAGTTTACTGGATTATCATTGTCACATACCCCAATTTTATTAAAATAATGTAATTATTTTTAAATATTCCTGAGAACATTATGTTAAATTTAATGCTAAGTAGGAATGGATGACTCAGCAGAGTCTCCAGAAATGGAATGTAAATTCTGAATAATTATTATTAATAAATAAATTATGGAGACAACAGCATGGGAGAGCTGTTAAAAGAGGTTACTGGTCTAACTGGTGGATGGAATTAGGTGGAAGGACAAAAGACAAGTGGCAGCATCCTCAAACACTTCCTGAGTTGCAGGTGGCAACTTCCCTATATTTTGGGGTCATGATTCCCCAAGAAAGTGGAATCTGAGCAGGTGGCTCATTAATGACAGTTAGCCCAACTAAGACCTAGGCAATCTTTTAAATACTACTCAATGAACTGAGCTGGGGGTTCAGCAATTGTTCTAGAGGGAGGATACATTCAGGTGAATGCTATTCAGGAGTCCCATTGAGGAAGTGGGAAAACAGTAAGGAAGTGTTTTGAGCAGGAAGTTGCAGTAACTTGGTTCCAGTATAGCTGTTTTGGCTGAGGGAATTATTGGCCGTACTTAGATTTCCAGCCAGTTAGACCAGAGCAAGCTCGGGGGTCCTGAGAAGTGCTGTCTGGGCACTCTCCAGGAATTGGTAGGGAGGAACAGCCTCCCATTGCTGTTATTGTCTACCATCTACAGGTTCTGCCACTCTTCCTGTTGTTGGTTTATTTAATTTTCCTATGAGATAGACTAGTACAACTACGTTTTGATTGTATTTAACTTCAGTAAATCATTCTCTGTACTTTCCTTTGGTATAAATTTCAGAATGCAGATGTTGTAGAAACTTCCTATTTTTATTTAAATAGAGTATTTATCTTATACAGAACCTATTTGTTACTATTACAGTTAATAAATACTATGCTTATGCATATGCTAGAATTTCTGTTAATAGTTTAATAATAGACAGAAATATTAGATAATAGATATTCCAGATTTATAGCTATTAAACAATCATAAGAATAAATCTAGATAACTCTTAGTTTTACTTTGAGCTAATTTCCTGTTAGAGTAAGCTACCTGTATATATATATATATATATATTGCATTTTTCAGTCAACTTTAGTTTCATGTCATTCTTTTATCGAGTTAACAGATAAACAAAACTTATCATAAGGTATTGTTCTTACTCAGAACATGTTTGACAGCTGTTGACTAACCGAAGGGGCGACTGTGATAATATTTCATTGTTACCAGTTTCTACATAATCTTAAACATTTACACAGTAGTCAAGTACAAACACTAGCAACTGTAGATTATTATTTTGCTTCTATCTAGTATTAGAACACAGTAGTCATGTCATTATAATAGAAATAACATAATTGTTTTTAAACAAAACAAACATATTAATACAACAGAGAAACGGTCGACGAACGTAACCATCATTGGCTGTTACAAATCATCCTAATTTATACACAGTAATAATATTTATTCAGTTTAAATGTCTCCTTTGGAGTAGTCCCCAAACCCTACACGGCCGTAGCCATACATTATCTCTACAACAGACTGAAAAACAAATGAAAGAATGCCTTATATGGCAGACAGACTTACAGTATCTTATTACATAGTTCTATGTTTATATTATTCTATCCATAGTGGCGTTTAATAACAATACAAGAATCAAAATAAACACTGTTACAATTCATTCCCGGTCGCTATCAAGTTAACAAACTCCACATATATAGGTTGAACACAAAACAGAACCCCATTTCGCCAGAACAACCCTATGCTTATAAATATTACAGTCACAGTCGAGGATTATCCATAAACTTTATTTAACATTCCAAATCGAAGTAAAACACAGAAAGACAATGATAGGGTTTCTTTAAATAGAGCTTTCATCCATTGCAGGTATCGAAGAACCCATTTATCTTTACATTTAAAAACATTGTAATATTTAACAAAACACAAAAATGAAACACGGCCATGATAGGCCCAGTAATATATTAAGTATAAATCTCTTACAGCGAGGTTAGAACCCTACGCTCAGCAAATACAAAGTATAATAACCGAAACCCTGGCCTCATACAGTTGGCCGTGAATGGCTCTCCATAAACTTAACAGGGTTTTAAAAACCCCATTTCATTTCAAACATAACAATTTCATACATATGACTGCACCTACGAACATCAGGTCGAAAATGACCTCAACACACAAGAGTTTCCCTCCAAGACTCAACCCTAACCACAAAACCAGCAAAGGAAGAGACAGTCGTGGATAACCAGGCTTACCCGGAGAAGCCTGCGCGGGTGATAAAGCCCTGTACACCTTCAAAAGCCACGTGACCTGCACATTAACGAATGCCGAGGGTTTTTAGTCACCATTTTGAATGCAGAGAAGAGAAATAAAAACGTAAATCTAATTAATGATTATAAAACATAACAACTGGAAAAATGTGATTATCTTACCGAGACAAGGAGGAAGGTAAGAGTGGACAACCGGTAGCCACAAGCTGAACAAACAGAGAAACCCCATCATCTTCATCAGATGGGTGAGCAAACAAAACCTTCATAACATTTCTTGACAGCCGCGACAGACAACCCTTGCAGACGAAACCCTCACGCTGGGATTGGCCAGTCAAGAAACACACCCAAAACCCAAATGCATCAACCCTCTCATAACTTAAAGACAATATCAAAACTCTATCTCATATTCGCATCAGCACAGTGAAGGATTGTAGACAGCTGGGACTTAAACCACGAAGGAACAACAAGACCACGAGACAGTGAAAACGATAGCAAACGCCATCACCAGAGCCGAAGACTTATCTTGCTACAGATTGGAACCACGAGGCCATAACCACCACACTCTGCACTTTGTTACAGTGCCTCACTACGAAACTCAGACATGGAGGGTTTCACCCTTAGGACCCGAGCCCGGAGGCAAAGACAATAACATGGTAGGGTTTCGAAAACAGGTTATATATCACCAACTGCATGGAGGAGAGTGAACCACGTAGCATCCAAATAAATCAACGTAATATGGGTCGAGACCATATAGTTCCATTGCCAACCAAATCATTAATCATCGATTGCCAAAATCATTGCGTGGATACAAGTCAAACTCCAACGTATGGAATTATAATATGAAATACATTCAATCAACAAATAGTGTTTGCCTGCAATCGAACTTTCAATAATTCCAAGGTACGTGCTATGTATAATCCCTACAACAATATAAAGGAGATATATTCAACTTCAACCATAGAGTTTCTTAACCTAGTAGGATAATTACAACCCTTACACTATAATGAATATAAAGCTTGCCAACGTATGGGAACAATATGTTTGTGGCACAAACATTATATTATATATATATTGAAACCAAGCCATAGATTAATGCCATGAGCATAATACATTCCCATGTGCATATAAGCACTAAGATAGTCAAATGAAAATACCTTGTTATTTAATACTTGAAATATTACCAAGTCTTTATGACAATATATACATTGCCATTATATACTATCATCGGATTTGCTACCAATACTATTGTTAACAGTAACAATTTGAATAATAAACCTCTATTATTAAAATGGTGAAATAGAGTTTCATCTACAGGTTCACATCGTAAAGGTAGTTAAAATCAAGGCACAGTCAGGTAACATAAGTTAAACTCTAAGTAGACATTGGACTTCGATGCATAGGATTATATTGAAACAACGCTAGAGGCGTCACCTTCTACTCGCATTATCAATGCATGAACAAAACAGTAGTCACTGGTATTAAATTGACAACAGGTCACATGATGCAAAAATACTTTATACAGCCAATAATTATGACATAACAATTGTCTCATTGTTAGTTACAGCAGTAACATAGCATAATAATCATAAAAACATAATTATAACTAAGACAATGTAAATCTTCGTAACACCTGACGATACTAGCTGAATAAGAAATATCATGACGATCATTAAGTTTTAAAGTACAGGGAGTATTGATGCTCACCCAGTTTAACATACAGTGATCCTTACTTCACTGGCGCACCTGAGAAACAAAAGACGACATACGCATTAGCTCTTAAGCTAAGTAAGCCAGTCAACTACGACTAGCTCTTCCCTTGCGGTTCAAAATAAAACTGTCATTAATTACAATCACCAAAATCAAAGTTTTTAAGAAGACAGAGTCTTTAAACAGATTATGTTAGTTATTTAAGTTAAAACAATATCAGAAATACTACCTAGTTAACATTTATTGTTACAAATAAAATTTTTAAATTTTTCAGAAACTTCGGGTTGTGTCAATCATAGTGTATATTCCTAAAGGTGTTCTTAACTAGATGAGAAAGGTGGGTGTGTGCAAGAAGATGAGGGTCACTTTAGATGCAATGCTACTTTTTCAAAACTCGTTCCTGATACATAAAAACATAACGTGTTTATGATATTTAGCACCTGAGATGGTGATACCTAAGCCTGACATGTCACTAGACATGTAGGATAGGTAACCATAACGCGTACGTGTTATAGAACTAAAAAACACATACGCGTTATGTAGTTACAAAATGCATATGCGTTATTGAAATCTAAAATCAATTTAAATACACAGTCCCGACCACCCCTGACCCCGCGACGCTCTTCACGCATCAGAAACGCGAAATAGACCCTGGACGAGGATAGTTTGTGTGCCCTGAAGTATCGGTGGAGCTTGATTTAGCTGGAGGGGAGGCAAATTCACTGGTGGATTGTCATCTAATCAGGTAATTCATTCACCCATACCATTTTTTTGTCATTTCTTAACCTAAATTACTATTTTTTTATTGTTTAAAACAACCTAGTTTTGTAATATTGATAAAATTGGGAATAACCCAATCTCTAATTAAATTCACATCTCCCTCGACCAAGATGAGTGAATAATTAAAATGAATCCCTTTTCAAAAACTCAAAAATTCCTAATCCAACCAAAAATTGAAAAAAATAGAACTCCCCCCTTTCTACAATGTATCCATCTAAGTCGCCTGACACGAGGACACAGGACACGAGTGTCCCCACAAGACACGGTGACCCTCGGAATTAGGACACGTTTTATATACATATATATATATATATATATATTTTAAATATATTAAAATTTAAAAATATAGATATATAGATCCAAAAAAATTTAACATTTACAATTACAAATATTCAATAGAAATTACATTTACAATTACAAATATGAAATATTCAATAGAAATTAGATCATTCACAAATCACAACACATTTGTCATTCACAATCACAAATCACAACGAGACATTGAGACGCATAGATGCATGTCAGAGACTCGGAACCATATTTCTCATTAATTCATCAAAATGAAAATGTATTACATAGATGTCGGAATGCCGCTGGGCACTAGCAAATGCCAAATAGACTAATAGTCTAATAGTCTAATAGTAAATACAAAAAAGGAGTGGATCAAGATGGAAGAATCCCATCTATCAATGACTCGATAGTCCTCCTCCATGCCTGAATCAACAAACTCATCACTGCCCTGATCCTCCTCCTCCTCCTCCTCCTCTCTGCCAATCTGACTAACTGCATCTGCTGGTGTGGAGGATGACCCCTCCATACAATCCCCCTCATCAAGCACCCTTGACTAGCCAAAACACATTAACAAAGTGTCTCTCAGGCCTGCCCTATCCACACCCTCGATCAATCTACTCAATGCTCAAGGACCGTCGATTCAACTGAAAGACTTCATATAGAAAATCACTATGTTTTTTATTTAATTTTCTAAACTTGCCATACAATGTAGAGATCGATTTTGTAGAGAGAAATTGTCTCTGTTTTGAGAAGTTGACATTGTTGTTATTGACATTCTAGTCACAATCTCTAGTTGATTATTCAACATCTTAATTATTGATAGTCATCTCAAGTACATATGTAATCATATTGGCAAGAAAAACTCATACATATCCATTTCATTCCATGCCACGTTGTCCTCCCCTCCAACCACAAGGCGTAATATATTGAAATCAATAAATTTAATGTTAGCTTATGAAGTTGATGGAAATCGTTTTTTCTGCAATGGACGCAAAGGCCAAAACATGTCAAAATAACACTCCTAAATTCTAAGAAGTTTAAACCCAAGTTTCCATGGAAAAGTCACCAATGAGGGTTAAGAAGTGCCTTAACTTCTAGAAAGAAGTTGAACAAAACTTACATTTTAATTGTTAAATGTTTAATTTTAAGTTTTAAATGTATATAAGTGAATGCCATTAAATTGCTTACTTGAGTTTGATTTAATACATTTTCAATTTTGAAGAGATGTCATTATATACCATGTATATGTTTCTAATGATTTTCGTATTGATGTCTTGATTGCAGTTGCGGCTATGGACACCAATGTCGAGATACCGATTGAGCTTTCCCACTTGAGGGGCATTAGTGCAGCTTTTAGTGGTGGTGACAGGATTCGCCACTCGCTTGCATCAACCTTGGATGCAATTGTTGACACCATTTCACAGTCTACCAATGTACTATATGATATTACATCATATAGAGAAAGAAAAAGATAACAATATGCTGATGGGCTAGACTACAATGCAATAATAAAGTTGAAAATATACAAAGAGCTCATATTTGCATTGTTTAGGGACCCTCGGACGAGGGAAATCCCAAATGCAAACAGGCCGCATATCTCCATTGAGTGGTGCACGTTTCAACCATTTGTTGATAACTGGATGGATAGATGGTACATGGTTTTTGATATGCCACCACACAACAACAAGGAAATTCCCTTGTATTTCCTTCGAAAGATGTACGCAGAGTTCGTGTTGCATAAACACGTTAACTATTTTTACATCTTGCAGTTTCAGGAGATCGGTGGGGGGATGCCCCAAAACCGACCCAATGTGAGGCTTCGAGACCAGGATCGCCCTATCCTTGCACCTCGCAGGCAGTTTCCTGGGCCAGATGTCCCACCTACACATCATATTATTCCACAGACATGGGATGCATTTTTGAGTTTGGCACGGGCGTTTGTTTGCCATGGCACCATGGTTCAACATATGGGTGAGGAAGGGACATCTTTCCCTGGTGTGGTACATACACCAGCTCGTCACCATGCAGGACCATCAACTAGTGCAGGACCATTAGGACCATCCACTAGTGCTAGACCATCGACACATCCCCATCCTAGTACTAATCCTCACGAGTGCACATCATGTGGTCGTCCTTGATATGGTCTTGCCTCAAATGTTTCCTTCAGTGGGTTTTTGAGAGAGGTATGTTGATGGTTAATTGTAATAAATTCTTCATTTATTTTTGTCTTTGTACACATATATATAGTTTGAGTTAATATATTAATTTTTTGAACTTGCAGTTGATGCTTTATGCTGGCAGCGATGCCCCAGAGCCGGATGTTCCAGAATCTACAGGGGGGCATGATGCTACCCATTTGGTAGGCCCATGTTATATATCACCTATTGCCGTATCTCACACTGAGGTAAAAATTTTAAAATTTCAGTTTTTTAATACTTGTTAATTTGTTAATTTCCACATACTTTACATATTAGTTCACTAATGCTATCTACGGTCTAATATTTACAATTATTAAACTTGCAGATGGCAGATCCTTCACTGGGGCAAGGTAATGTGGAGGTAGCACCCATGGTCATACCATCCCATGAAACATGTGGGCTCCAGGTAAACAATTAAAAATGACATTTTTAAATACATGTTTGTTTGTTGAATCATGCATGTCTAACTACATGAACACTTGCTGACTGTAGGCACCATCCGAGACATATGGACCATTGCCTGGATTTGTATCTCCCTCCGGGCCATTCGTGAACAAGGGTCGTGTGTATGTGAGGCGTTCTACTCTTAGAAAGACTCCAGCTGCCCACGACCATGGGCTTACTCACACCATGGTAATGTATATCCTTCAATGATATTTGTTGTTTAACTTGAAATCCAGTTCATAAATCGTTTTTGTTAATGTTTGAATTGCATGTTTACTGCATCAGGAACTCGAGTTGTCTACTGAAAACCTCGCATCGATGGTTGATGCAGCAGTCAGTGCCGCATCTGCAATGGCAACTGATCACACACAGGTATGTAACTATTTCAACATTATCTTTACATAGTTTATTATTGTTGTCTATTGTTTATTCATGCATTTCTAACTATTTCAACATTTTTTCATTGTAGCCACGACCAGCAGGAGCAGTTCCTGGCCCCCCTGGTTCGACCATCCTGGATGTTCAACCAACGGCTCCATCTGCTACATAAGCAACGCAATATCCTTTGTCAGTTGAGGTGAGATGTCCTTCAGTGACCAAGTGTTTCATGCACTTTCCATGCACCAGTTGATAATTGTTGAGTTAAATGTTGAGCTAATGTATTAGTGTACATAGTTAGTTGAATTTAACAATTGATATTTAATTTGCAGGATCCAGAGACGCACACTGATCCTAGAGATGTGCCCAGAGGATCAACGTCGGGAAAGAACAAGAGGAATCTTGAGTTTTGATGTGTCTTATGGGATATATGTACATTTGGATACATGTAAATGTGGCTTTGATAGTTTTGGATAGTTTTGGACACATGTGCTTTTGGATACTTTTGTATATATATGTACTTTTCGATACATTCACTTTTGGAGACATGTACATTGACTTTATTGTGCATGTACTTTTGGAGAAATGTACATTGACTTCATTGGATACATGTACTTTTGGATACTTTTGGATATACATGTACTTTTGGAGACATGCACTTTTGGATACTTTTGGATATATATGTACTTTTGGAGACATGCACATTGACATTTCACTTCTAAATGAATGATACATTTCACTTTGTATTTGTTCTTCGGTTTCCACGTGTTCTTGTGTCAATCTAATGTGTTGATTTGTGTGGATTATCTATTACTCATGAATGTGCTATGTCAAAAGAACAAACTATTATATTTAAAGGTTTCAATGAACTCACTACATGCATGCACTAACTGGTATATAATTAAAATTTGTGATTTTGGATGATCATTGCAAGTTATGTCAAAGTTCTTGCTTGTGTAATTTAATCAAACTAAATGCAATACAATGTTTTTCAAGGTTTCAACGAACTCACTCATGCACACCCATTGCACATTCTAGGGAAATTGCTAGTTAATATGTCGTTGTTGTCTGTGGAAGAGAGCATACCACCTGCTTATAAAGTAGTTTGAGTCTCGAGAGAACATGGGCGATTCAGAGGATAGTAGAGTTTGTAATATAAAGTAGACTTTGCTAAAAAGGGAATGGGGGCTCTTTTTTATTTCTTGTATAGTATTTACAAATTGTGTTTTATATTATTTTATTATAATATAATTATTAAAAAGAAATAGTTGGTGGACGCTACTAAAACAAAAGGTGCTTTTCATGATTTGAATGTAACTCATTTTCACTAAAAGTCAAAGGCAATGGTATGCAAATTTATTGTGGCATATTCTTCAACAATTCTTCTTCGAAATAACCATAAAAAGAAGTTCTTCATTTTTCAAAATATTAACCACTTGAAATATTCTACTCTTTCAAAAATAATATGGAAGTTCAAATATTTAAAAGTGGCTTAAATTATAAAATGGATTACATTTCAATAAATCTTCTTGGTGGGTCAACTCTGCAAAAACCTCCCCCGATCCAGTGTTGGAAGTGTTCCCACATTGGAATTGCCCACACACACTTGTAGGAGCCAACGACATGCAATCTTCCTGCTCCATTTGCTTTTTGGCTCCCGGGCGGAAATTCACCAAGTGTCCTTGAACGACATTTTCATGCGATTTGCAACTTGACATAACTCGAAAACCGGATGTCGGACCAATGAACCGTCGACTCCATTGGTCTCCTGGCGTGCGATTACCTCTAGGGGGCCCTCTCCCTCGTCTCCCCATGGCCCAGTGGATTCATTGTGCATTCATTTCGTAAACTAGGGTTTTGCATGCAATCTCGCATTGGTGGTTCAACTCTGCAAAAACCTCCCCCGAGCCAGTGTTGGCAGTGTTCCCACGTCGGCATTTCCCACACACACTTGCAGGAGATAATGACACGCAATCTTCCTACTCCGTTTGCTTTTTGGCTCCCAGGCGGAAATTCACCAAGTGTCCCTGAATGACATTTTCATGCGACTTGGTCCTCGACATAGCTCGAAAACCGGACGTCAGACCGACGAACCGTCAACTCTGTTGGTCTCCTGTCGTGCGATTACCTTTATGGGGACCTCTCCCTCGCCTCCCCATGGCCCAGTGGCTTCATTGTGCATTCATTTCGTAAACTAGGGTTTTGCTCAGTTTAGTTGCATGCAATCTCGCATTGGTGGGTCAACTCTGCAAAAACCTCCCCCGATCCAGTGTTGGGAGTGTTCCCACGTCGGCATTGCCCACACACACTTGCAGGAGCCAACGGCACGCAATCTTCCTACTCCGTTTTCTTTTTGGCTCCCGGGTGGAAATTCACCAAGTGTCCCCGAACGACATTTTCATGCGACTTACAACTCGACATAACTCGGAAACCGGACGTCGGACTGACGAACCGTCAAATCCGTTGGTCTCCTGGCGTGCGATTACCTCTAGGGGCCCTCTCCCTCGTCTACCCATGGCCCAGTGGCTTCATTGTGCATTCATTTCGTAAACTAGGGTTGTGCTCAGTTTAATTGCATGCAATCTCGCATTGGTGGGTCAACTATGCAAAAACCTCCCCCGAGCCACTGTTGGCATTGTTCCCACATCGGCATTTCCCACACACACTTGCAAGAGCCAACGGCATGCAATCTTCCTGCTCCGTTTTCTTTTTGGCTCTCGGACGGAAATTCACCAAGTGTCCCTGAACGACATTTTCATGTGACTTGCAACTCAACATAACTCAGAAACCAGACGTCGAACCGACGAAGCGTCGACTCCATTGGTCTCCTAGCATGAGATTACCTCTAGGGGCCCTCTCCCTCGTCTCCCCATGGCGCAGTGGCTTCATTGTGCATTCATTTCGTAAACTAGGGTTTTGCTCAGTTTAATTGCATGCAATCTCGCATTGGTGGGTCAAATCTGCAAAAACCTCCCCTGAGCTAGTGTTGGCAGTGTTCCGACATCAGCATTGCCCACACACACTTGCAGGAGACAACGGCATGCAATCTTCCTGCTCCGTTTTCTTTTTGGCTCCCGGACAGAAATTCACCAAGTGTCCCTGAACGACATTTTCATGCGACTTGCAACTCGACAAAACTCGGAAACCGGACGTCGGATCGGCGAACCGTCGACTCTGTTGGTCGCCTGGCGTGCGATTACCTCTAGGGGGCCCTCTCCCTCATCTCCCCATGGCCCAGTGGCTTCATTTTACATTCATTTCGTAAACTAGGGTTTTGCTCAGTTTAATTGCATTCAATCTCGCATTGGTGGGTCAACTCTGCAAAAACCTCCCCCTAGCCAGTTTTAGCAGTGTTCCCACGTTGACATTGCCCACACACACTTGCAAGAGCCAATGACACACAATCTTCCTGCTCCATTTGCTTTTTGGCTCCCGAACGGAAATTCACCAAGTGTCCGTGAATGGCATTTTCATGCGACTTACAACTCGACATAACTCGGAAACCGGATGTCGGACCGACGAACCGTCGACTCCGTTGGTCTCCTGGCATGCGATTACCTCTAGGGGGCCTCTCCCTCGTCTCCCCATGGCCCAGTGGCTTCATTGTGCATTCATTTTGTAAACTAGGGTTTTGCTCAGTGTGGGAGTGTGCAATTTTTGCACACGGGGGTCAACTTTGGAAAATCATCCAATGGGCAAGTATGGCTAGTGTTCCTAGCCCGAACCTGCCTAGACACACCTGCAGGACTCCCTGGAACCCAGTTTTGTTGCACGGTTGGAGTTCTATGCCCCCGGTAGGTATCCAGTAGGTGTACCTGAAGGCTTTCTGGAAGCGAGACGGGACGAGCCAAAGAATGAAGACTGTGGCTCGGATCGATGAACCGTTGACTCTGTTGGATTCAGCACACCAGGATAGTGCCAAGGGTTCCCCTCCCCTCCTGCCTAGTGGCCCATGTGTCACCTTGCAGTTCCATCTTGTAAACTAGGGTTTTGCTCAGTGTGGGAGTGTGCAATTTTTGCACACGGGGGTCAACTTTGGAAAAGCATCCACTGAGCGGGTATGGCTAGTGTTCCCAGCCCAAACCTACCTAGACATTATGGAAACTAGGGTTTTGCAGGTCCATGATGATGATGATGGTGATGATGATGAAGATGTTGATGATGATGGCTTGGTCTAAGGTGGTGCTCTCAAATAGCTAATTCATTATGAAATATTTAACAAGACATTAATTAAATTTAATATAAGTGTATTGTTTAATATAGTGAGCATGAATTGAATTAATTTTGTTGGGTGAAGCCAATAACTAACATGATGAACATAATATAATTTTAGGGTTTACTGATCATATTTAAAAAATGGCATATTCATAAACTTGACATACAAGAGAACTTTTGGCATATTTATAAACAACGTAAACGTAAATTTGGCATATCAGAACACAAAATTGACATATTCATATGAAACATACATGTGAAAATTGAGCGTATATAAATATTCAATTACAAATAGTATAAATAGTATAGTATTAAAAGTATGTAACGCACCTTATCATGCTAGATCCCACCTATTATCATACAACCAAGCCCTCCAGATCATCTCTTATACTGATGGTATCCATTAGTCTTTCGTGCTCTGTATCCGGTAAGAAGTAGCGTACCTTCGATGTATTTTGACTAGGAATTGTTCGTACCTAAAGGTTTGTGCCAATGATTAAGTTGGTAAAGTGATACACACTTGCACCTGGTTTGTAATCCCTGTAAACATATCCACCCTTCTTTCTTCCATTGTTGTCCCATGTCAAGTATTCACCTTTAACAACCATAGACCCAGTTGGAAAGTGGTTGTTTTCATCGTTAGTCATGGACAGAATGAGGGTTTGCTTTCCATCTATACATCGTGCCAACCAGTATTCATTACCACATTCAGTATCTTTTGAGGCAACCACTGCGTATATGTGCCCTGCATTATATGATTGTAGGTATATGATCAAAATATTTTTCGTGCGATACAAGGCCATTAATGTGCATTTGAAGACTACGTAAACAAACAAAAAATGTTAAGGAAATGCATCATACCGGGTTGTACAAGGTCTAAGACATGATCAAAATCTGCAGAAATAGATGATTGGTCTTCTTCCAACAGATTTAACTCAACAATTGCACACTGATCAAGTGGAAGTGATATGCGATCCCATCCATCAACCCAATCCAATGATTCACACCCATCCCAATCACCATCACAACAAGGCGGGCAAAAACAAGCGAGTTTTCTGGTCCAAATTTCAAATACTGGGTTATCAGAGCTTAGAACCGAATGAAAACCACGAGTCCCAGGCACAGTATTGCATTCCCATGCATGTGAACGATCTATGTCTGCCACCTCCCAAAAAAATCTCTCCACATGTCTCTTTCTTGTGGATTCTACTCGCATAGTTGATTCCTCTCCCATTACTAACGTGCACCACTTGACTGTAGATTGAGCATTTAGAATAGTATATTCTGTAGATACTTTCAATTCCTCTCTTCGTAGGGTTGTTTTGACACATGCTCCAGCTCTATCATGCTCTCCTTTACCATGCCCAATCTAAAAATAGTTCCACATATGTGGCACTTTGTAGTTTTTATGCAATGAACACAACCACTGAAATATGCGTGCATTTTTTAACTGACTAGCACACCCATTAGACCAAATCCAGTGTCGATCCATCTGTATGTTCCTTCCCTTCAAGTGATAATAGAACATGATGAATCAATGACGTACATAGTGGAAGTCGTGGCACCTATCATCACTTATGTAGAAGTGATATTCCTTCAGAATTTCTCTTTGCTCTTCAGTGCTATTTGGGCCATGCCTATATGTGATATGGACCATCAAGGAAACCTGCTCAGAGTGATAATACTGACTTTGGATCTCATTTTGAGGTTGCAGAGTGTAGTTCTCGGCAAAATCAACAACTAAAAGTATAGTACCAAGGGGAAATGTATCTCTGCATATTCTAAACTTCTCATCCTGCCATCGTGCCACGTGGACATGCTGAACATATTGATGTGTCTTTTCAATAAATTCCTTGATGAAGTCACTAACTTGTACCTGGAGACACAAAATGATCTCAATGTTAGTTTTTTGTTGTAAGGATTGAAATGTAACTGTTACAACATAATTTTAAAGATATAAATGCATACCTGAGATGTCACCAATTGTATTTTTTTGCTTTCTTTCCCTGGGACAATTTCATAGTTGATATATTTGAAACTTTTCATGTCTGTAACCATTTTCCAAAATTCACTGTCTCCATTCTCATGCATACATTGGCTCAATAATGCCATTCCAACACAGTTGGAGCATGTTCCATCCAAACAAGATTTTGCATAGTATGTTTTCCCCTCGGGCCTATTGCACATGATGCTATGAATGAATTCTCTTGATGAAGTCGGTGGTATTGTCATGGAGCAATCCTGCACAATGTTAGTATGCAACACACGACGAATGTACAAAAATGTTTCATAGTAATATTCATATTCTACATGGTATCTACAACAACAAGTGTTACGAAGAGTATTTATTCTAACATACCATGGCTTACATTTCTCAAAAGATCTTTGCCCCGAGTTCAATTGTCTATGCTCAATCCTAAATTTCTCGTAAAGTTCTGTCTGTGTTATATCAAGAAGATGCTTAGTATGTGGTTCACGATCCTTTGAACCCCTTCTTAGTTTTAGTACATCCTTTTGGTTTGAAGAAGGCCTTGTGTGATCATGCCAAAAACTGTGCACTAGTCCCTTTACTGCATCAACTAGCTTCATGTCACGATGTGGCAACCGACCAACAAAGGCCGAAAAATCTATCTAATCAGTTGTGTCAAGATGTTCTCTTCTAATAGAATACCTACGGAGGGTTTTTACATTCAAATTAACTAGTTCGGATGTAGGCCTGAGATAACGAAGGGCCCTGGTGTTCTTATTTGCAATTGCTTGTGACAACACACGATGAGCAGCATTGCGGTCCTTTGAACGTGTGTTCTTACCAATTTTACCAAATGCATCTACTAGGCTTTTAACTATATGAGAAATTGGTTCAGAATTATTTATCATCTTTATCCCTAACTTTTTCCTAACAACATTCATGCTCCTAGATTTTAACAATGATAAAAATAATCTACATTTATCTCCATCACATTTAGAAACAAAATATTTATCAAGTATCTGTTGAGTTTGATTAGCAATACTATGTTTAGATAGTGTACCTTCAATGGAATTCATTAGACTTTCATCAACTTGTATACGCTTCGGAGTTCTTCGATGTGTGCTTGCTAATGGAGGTAAGGGGGTTGGAATTGTACCATGTAGCACATCACCAAGACGCTCTGGCATTTCAGTAGTAGCTTGGTGTCCTTCATTCTCTTCCTGATAGTTGGATGGTGGAAGTCCAACATCCGCATCGATGGTCTGTGGAAGTCCAACATCCCCTTGTGGAAGTCCAACATCCTCATCGATGGTGTGGATAACATTCTCTTCTTCAACAGTAGGAAAAATGTCCAACGCCTCTCTGACTTCATCGCTTGTATAACCACATCCGGATAGCAAATTGGGTGTTTCTTCGTGAGCTTCATCTTGAGATGGTAACTTATCACTTTGACTTGAAGTGGGAATTGAAACATCTCCTAATGAGCACCTACGTTTTGCTTCTTGATTACTTCCATGGGGTGCTTATTCAACAACTATTGTGGAAATTGAAGGTCCCTCTTGTCGTGGATTAATAGGATGAACCGTGGTATCCTCTACAATTGGATTTGGATTAGTTTCCAAAGAAATCCTCCGATTCATCATGTATATTCTTTTCTTTTCTTTCTCTTCTTCAATGACTTCTTGAGGTCTCTTCTTCCTTATTGATTTGTTTACTCGGTTACGTGCATTCCCCATCACCACAATGATCAATTCAATATATTTTGTTTTTGTTGCTCCTCAATTACAAGCTCTTCAATAATAAGCAAATGGAAGTTCTTCCTTGTTCTTCCTTGTTGGTCTTGAAGCTTGATATCTTATCTTCTGTGCTCCTCAAATATAGGCAAAATGAATCTTTCAAAGGATTTATCTTTGGTGTTAATCAATTGGAGATTCTTCAAGCTTGCTGATTATTTTCTTCAAATATGACCATATAACCCAACACCACACTGAGCAACCATGAAATATGTCCTCATTGCTGCACTTGCATAAAAAAAATAATGATGGAGTTGGTGTAGAGTGTGAGAATTTCCAATGGCGGGCTCGTGCTGTTCGAAAAATCGTGGGAGTGTTGTTTTGGCTCGGACAGAGTGAAGTTGCTCTCGAACAGGAACAGTCCACTATTTATGGAGTTACAAAACGCGCACGCGTTATATAAAGAAAAAACACGTGCGCGATATGTAGTGAAAAAATGCATACGCGATATAGTCAAGCACAATAAATAGGTTAGGTGCACGGATAGGGAAACGAACAAAATCAAAAGAAAACTAATAATTTATATGGTTACATACAAGACAAATGTTTTTAGTGTGGGGACAAATGTTTTGTATGGTTTAATACCCCCTAGCTCTCTCCCAATAATCCCTAGATACCCCCTATCTCTTTCTAAATATCTGTCCCTCATTCTCCCTACATCCCTCCCTACATGTTTCTTTCACGTTTCTTTCTCTCCCTTACTCCAGCAATGTCTCTACCACCCCACTCTCCATCTCTCCACCTTCTCTTTATCTTCGTCAGTATCCCTCCCTATAGCACTCTCTCCCTTCTTCTCCCTTAATCACTAACCCTCTACACCTTTATCCCTCACCCCTGCCCTCTCTGTCTTACCTTGTTCCTAGAGCCCCTCCCCCATAAAGGCCTTTAGACCCTCTTCTAAACATTAATCCCTAAGTGCATAAGTGCACAAGATGATGAGGAGGACGAGGGTGATGACAATGAAGATGATCATGATGTAGATGAAGATGATAAAGATGATGATGAGGAGGAGGGTGATGACAATGAAGATGATCATGATGCAGATGAAGATGATAAAGATGATGATGTTGATGAAGATGATGGTGATGATGATGAAGATGTTGATGATGATGGTGATGGTGATGTTTAGATGATGATGATGATGATGATGATGATGATGGTGACATGATGGAGATGTTGATCTGATGAGGAAGATGATGATGATGATGGTGATGATGATGAAGATGTTGATGATGATGATGATGGTGATGAAGATGATGATGATGAAGAAGATGATGATGATGGAGATGTTGTGTTGATGGGGAACCTAGAGATGACAATGATGATGAAGATGGTGATGGTGATGGTGATGGTGATGACAATGAAGATTTTGATGCTGATGCTGATGGTGGTGACGATGAAGATGTTGACGATGATGGTGATGGTGATGTTTAGATGATGATCATGATGATGTTCAGAAGATCATGATGGTGATGATGGTGATGATGATGGAGAAGATGACGATGATGGATATGTTGATGAGGAACCTGCAGATGCCAATGATGATGATGATGATAGTGATGAAGATGATGATGATGGAGATGTTGATGAGGAACCTACAGATGCCAATGATGATGGTGATGACGATGAAGATGTTGCTGATGATGGTGCTGGTAATGATGATGAAGATGTTGATGATGATGGTGATGGTGATGTTCGGATGATGATGATGATGATGATGATGATGAAGATGATGGTGACACGATGGAGATGTTGATCTGATGAGGAAGATGAGGAAGATGATGATGATGATGGTGATGATGAGGAAGATGTTGATGATGCTAATGATGGTGATGAAGATGATGATGATGAAGAAGATGATGATGATGGAGATGTTGTGTTGATGGGGAACCTAGGGATGACAATGATGATGAAGATGGTGATGGTGATGGTGATGGTGATGACGATGAAGATTTTGATGATGATGCTGGTGGTGATGATGACGAAGATGTTGACGATGATGGTGATGGTGATGTTTAGATGATGATCATGATGATGTTCAAAAGATCATGATGGTGATGATGGGGATGATGATGGAGAAGATGACGATGATGGATATGTTGATGAGGAACCTACAGATGCCAATGATGATGATGATGATGGTGATGAAGATGATGATGATGGAGATGTTGATGAGGAACCTATAGATGCCAATGATGATGGTGATGATGGTGAAGATGTTGATGATGATGGTGCTGGTAATGATGATGATGATGAATATGATGGTGACATGATGGAGATGTTGATCTAATGAGGAAGATGATGATGATGATGGTGATGATGATGAAGATGTTGATGATGATGATGATGGTGATGAAGATGATGATGATGAAGAAGATGATGATGATGGAGATGTGTTGATGGGGAACCTAGAGATGACAATGATGATGAAGATGGTGATGGTGATGATGATGAAGATTTTGATGATGATGCTGATGGTGATGATGATGATGATGATGTTGATGGTGATGATGATGAAGATGTTGACGATGATGGTGATGGTGATGTTCGGATGGTGATGATGATGATGATGGAGATGTTGATGAGGAAGGGGGAGATGACATTGATGATGAAGATGTTTATGGTCATGAAGATGATGATGATGGTGATGGTGATGATGATGGAGATGTTGAAGATGATGGAGATGGCGATGAAGATGATGATGATGATGATGATGGTGAAGATGATGGAGAAGATGATGATGATGGAGATGTTGATCTGATGATGATGAAGATGATGATTATGGTGATGATGATGAAGATGTTGATCCTGATGATGGTGGTGATGAAGATGATGATGATGGAGAAGATGATGATGATGGAGATGTTGATGAGGAACCTACAAATGCCAATAATGATGATGATGATGGTGATGACGATGAAGATGTTGATGATGATGGTGATGGTAATGATGATGAAGATGTTGATGATGATGGTGATGGTGATGGTGATGTTCAGATGATGATGATGATGAAGAAGAAGATGATGGTGACATGATGGAGATGTTGATCTGATTCAAGGAAGATGATGATAATGATGGTGATGATGATGAAGATGTTGATGATGATGATGATGGTGATGAAGATGATGATGATGATGAAGATGATGACGATGGAGATGTTGATGTTGATGGGGAACCTAGAGATGACAATGATGATGAAGATGGTGATGGTGATGGTGATGGTGATGACGATGAAGATTTTGATGATGATGGTGATGGTGATGATGATGAAGATGTTGATGATGATGGTGATGGTGATGTTTAGATGATGATCATGATGATGTTCAAAAGATCATGATGATGATGGAGATGTTGATTTGATGAGGAATATGATGATGATGGTGATGATGATTAAGATGTTGATGATGATGATGATGGTCATGAAGATGATGATGATGAAGAATATGATGCTGATGGAGAATATGATGCTCACAACTCCCTCTAGTCTCTCTCTCCCAAACCATCAATCTCTCTCTCTTTCTCTCTCTCTCTCTCTCTCTCTCTCTCTCTCTCTCTCTCTCTCTCTCAAACACACACACATACACACACATTATGTCACTTTCCATTCTCAAACCCATCCCCCCTCCATCCATATCTATCTCCACCTTTATCCCTCCATCCCTCACCCTACCTTCTCTCCCTCCCTCTCTCATCGCCTGTCTCTCTCTCACCTTCTATCCCTCCCTCATGTTATCTTTCCCTCAACCTATCCCAATCTCTCCATCACTCCCTCTCTCTCACACACTTTATGTCTCTTCCCCCTCCTCTAATATTCTCTCTCTCTCTCTCTCTCTCTCTCTCTCTCTCTCTCTCTCTCCACCACTCCCTGCATGTCTCCCACCAACACTTTCTTTCCCTCCCTTCCTATCTCTTTATTTTGTTCTATCCCCATCTATCTCTCACTCCTTCCAAATCAATTCCTCCCCATTGTCGCTCTCCCTCCCTTGCTCTATGTCTCCCCCCCCCCTTGTATTCTTTATTTCTCTCTCACATCCCCCTTGCCTCCATCCATTCCCCCTTGTCACTCAAGTCTCACTTTCAACTTCTAACCCTATACCTCTTCAGAACCTACTCTACTCCTAATAGTGCTCTCAAGATCCACTTCCCTTCACCCCCTGTAGCCCATCGTGTTCTCATTCCCTTCATCTCTCCCCACTCAAGCTTCCAACATCCTTCTAAGCCCTTGACCCTTTCCCACCCCTATTAAATATTAATGATAGATTCCCTTGACCCTTCCCCACCCCTATTAAATATTAACCATAGATTCCCTTGACCCTTCCCCACCCCTTCTCAAATATTAAACAAAAATTCCCTTGATTCTTCCACACCCCCTCTTTCTCAAGTATTAAACATGTATTTTATAATTTGCATAACGCGAGCGCGTTTTTTAACTATATAACGCGTACTTGTTATGTAGTTATATAACGCGTACGCGTTATGTAGTTATATAACGTGTACATGTTATGTACATCTAAAAGCGTGGCAACATTTTTGAATTTAAACAGGCCGAGTCACATGCTCACATGTCAATAATAATCCTATGTGTATGCTTTGGAACTTGCTTCGGTAATTCCAAACCTGTGCTATGTTAATGAAAAACCAAAGCTAATTGGGTATTTCTTCCAGTTTCTGGAGAAGCCTGTGCTTAGCCATTCGTTACAATATGCTACACAGAGTCATTTTTGACGAAATCTTAGACACAAATAGCATTTTTTCTGCAGATTCCAAATATGTAACTTTTATTTTGAAATATTAATTTTTCCTATTTTCTTTCAATTTCTTTTCTGTCCTACCTCCTTAACTCGTGAAACACACTGTTAGTGTTTCTTCCATAACTTTTTCAATTCTCAATCATTTCAAAAAAAAATTGTATGGTTCCCAAGAGGACACTAACCTCCACATTCTATGAAAAACCCATTTCAAGATTTTTGCATTAAGACCTTCAAAGGCTCTACCCACAAAGGAGGTACTATTTTCGAGGTTTGATCACTTAGACAATTATAAAAAAATTATAAAATTACTAATTTAATTTTCGAAAAATAATGGCGCACAAGTGTTATGTGTTCTCTACATGCATGTCAATTTTTGTAGCTTGATTCCATCATTTAGGCCCTCAAAGGCTCTACCCACAAAAACATATACCTTATCATTTGCCTGAAAAATAAAAAGTGTCTATTAGGAAAAATGAAACTTGACCTAGCTATGCAAATTTTCAATACATAAAAGTTATATATTCGGAAACGTGATTCAATTTCCTACATTTCATCTTTTTTACTCAATGCAAGATATTTTGCGTAAGTAGCTCAAAAAATCCAAGTAAGTTGAGGGATGCCTGCTTTTTCAGTTTTTTATTGCATCTAACGCGCCAAAAGTGACCCTCATTAGCTTGCACTGACCCAGGTATTTTTTTAATTTTTTTATGGCATAGAAAATATGAACCTATAATCCATTTGGATTCTTGGAATCAAATATTAAAACCAAAAGATGTCTAGGAGGTTGGGGATTGAAGGAATTATTCATATTTAACAGATCCCTAGCTATAAAATCTATCTGGACACTTATTGCAAATTATGGAAAATGGAAACTTGTTATGAAGTGTAAGGACCTACATGAAGGATACTTCCTGGAATGGATAAGAACCCTGAACAAAAGGTTCAAAGGCAGCTCAATGTTTTGGAAAGCAATAAATCTAGATTTCCCAGTGATTGGGGATTTATTGGCATGGAAACTGGGCGATGGGAAGAAGGTATTAATTGGAGTTGATGCAATTATGCGATGTGTCCCATAGATCAAACTTTATCTAGGATTGATAAGAAATTTAAATGATCAAGGTGTTTACCATGTGCGTGATGTGGCAATTCCAGCGATAGGTAATTGCTTTCATTGGACCTGGGGATCAATGGAGCCTTTATAATTAAATATTGACTAGAATGTAGAATGGAACAATCAGTCGGATGAAATGTGAAGAGGTTATATTAAACTCAATGCATAACCAGATACATTGATATGGATTAGTAATAAAGAGGGAAGGATGTATTATGTAAGGATGGAATTCAAGTTATTCTTGGAAGGAAAGGAAGACCTTTGTAAATGGTGGTGGTCAACTGTGTGGAATACTTTGGCTCCATATAAAAGTAAAATTTTCATGTGGCTGATTTTGAAAGGTAAAATAATCACTTGGGACAATTTAATGAAGAGGAATTTTTATGGTCCAAACATCTGTATTTTATGAATGAGAGATGAAGAAAATATCAACCACTAATACCTCCATTTCCCATTCATTAAATAATTATGTAAGGGTATTAGTGAAGGACTCAAGGTGGATCATCTTTGGGAAGAAAAAACCATAGAAAATTGTTTGGCACAGTGGTTTAAGAAAGTCGAGTTGAGAAACATCAAGGGTATCCCTTATTTAGCACTATGGGTTGTTTGGATAGTTCGCAACGACAATATTTTTTAGTATAAATGAGTTCCTTCTTTTAAAGTGTCAAGTTAGGTATGGAAATGCACATTTTTTTAAAGAAAAGAAGTCACAGGAAAAGGTGAGAATTATAAAAGACATAATCTTTGAAGTGAAGGGGTGTAGGGGATTTTTTGATGGTACATGTGAAAACAATCATTGTGGTTTGGGGGTTTCCTATTTTTTTTAATATTAAAGGATTGAATTAAAAGAAAATAGTGGTACGGGAACAAACAATAGAGTAGAGGGTTTGTCTTTGGGTACTCTTCTAAAATTGGCAATTGAGGAAGGACTTTAGGAATTACAAGTTTATGGTGATTCAACATTGTGAACTAGATTTTTGAATGGAAAAAAAACCTTTTGAATATAAATCTGCAAGGAATTATCTCTAAAGTTAGAGAGACGGCATGAGCTTACAATACTTTATATGGATATTTCATATATCTAGACAACTAAATGGACAAGTAGATCCATTGTCTAAGGAGGGTCTCCAACTAAGTACAAGGACAACAATGATAACAAGGAAAATAAATGGAGTTTATAAGTTAAAATTGTTGAGGTACATTTGATTTGAGTACATAAGTATTAGTATAAATAGTGTTGTTCTCTTTAAAGCTAGTCAAATTATTTTGAAAATGTTTGAGTTTATGTTGAAAACTTTGAAAAAATGAACAAAAGCTATGTAACGAGGACAATGTTTTTGAACTCAGTAGAGTACTGAGTGCAGAGGCACCTCATGAATGTATTTTTTTTTCAGTATGAGAAATAAAATATAACTTTTTCTCGTGGGAAAAAAGTAACCCTTAACTCTTTCAGTAGCAAGAAAGTTTAAGATGGATAATCTTGATGAACACTATTTCCAATATTCCTAACATGATAAGTATTGCATATGGACTAGACCAACATGATGTATGGCTACAAATATTTGATGGGCAATCAAAAGTACATCAAAGAGTGTTTGTCTTGTTGTTGTATTATTTTATGTAATAAAGACTAGATCAATTATTATTATGATAATGATGTAACTGACATGGATTTTTTTAATTACATTTCATAAAAATTTTATTTTATGAGTTGACTTTATTTTTTTTAAATTAATTTCTATTATTTGTAATCTAACATTAGTTACATTACAACATCTCCCCTAAACTCAATTGTAGAGCACCTCACTCCTCTCCGTGCAATGTAGCATATATGTAATATTTAAAATAAAAAAATATATTTAAGTATATCTTAAATTTAAAAATTTATTAATACTTTGTAAGCTATTTTTAAATGTTATTTGAAAAATGTAAAACTTTTATATATTTTTAATTATATGAATTATTATTTTTTAATATTTTTAATAGTATGAATTTTTTATTAAAATATATTACATTCTTTAAACATATATAAAATATATATATATAAATATAATTATAGTTGTAAAATTACTAATCACAATTAAATTATATGTAATCCAACCATTGAAGCAAAGTTATAAATTGTCATTTTTCTTCGCAAGCAAGGTATTTAATTAAGCATAATACATCAACAAGTTAAACCAATAAGTTAAACTTAAAGACTAGCACCATTATGTAGTTTATCATTATTATGTTTTTAATATAATGAGAATGATGTGTACAAATTCTTTTCTTTATTTTAAAGTTATATTATATAATGGATTATGATTATTGGTTTTTACGAGTGTTAAAATTTGTGGGATTTCAAAAGTGCAGTTTAATGTATTTGAGAAGGATAAGAGCATTGCTCCGATTCTAAAGAAATGTTTGCCCTTTATTTTGGATGATTTCAAGTCAATAGCCCTATGCAATTTGGTTTATCAAATCATTAGTAATAATATTGTTGACAGGATTAATACCAAGCTAGATGTGTTTTTATCCTAAGAACTATTTGGCTTTTTGAGTAAGAGATAGATTTTGGATGTTAGAGGGATTTCTCAAGCTCTTTTATTTATGCTCGTAGTGGAGGGATTTAGCAAGTTTATTGATCATGCTAAGTAGGAGAATATTTTGAATGGGGTTAACGTGACTACAATCCACTCCATCACACATTTGTTGTTTGTTGATGATGTGTTGTTATTTGGCAATGGAATCGTTGAAGAATGGATTTCCTTTTATGATATTATCTTACTCTTCTGTGAGGCCTCAAGTATGGAGATCAATACTCAAAAATATTGCTTTTATTATCATACTGTTGATCCAGCTATTTTGTCTCAGGTTAAAATTTTATTTTGTTTCGATTGGAGTCCTCTTAAGGAAGGTTTGAAGTACCTAGGCTATTTCTTAAAGCCTAATTATTATGCCAAAGCTGATTGGATTTGGATCCTTAGGAAGACGGATAATAGGTATGAATTTTGGGCTTATAGATGGCTTTCTATAGGAGAAAGACTCATTATGGTGAAAGCGGTATTGGACAATATACATGTTTATTGGATGGAACTTGCACACTTTCATGTGCATGTCGTCCATGGAATTCATAAAAATATGATTCATTTTTTGTAGTCACAGGGTGGTAACAAGTCTAAGTTTCATTTGGTTAGCCGGAGTAAAATATCTCTGCCTAAATTTTATTGGGGGATGGGGATTAAATAACCTTCTATGGTTTAGTGAGGCTCTCACTCTCAAAAGTATTCGGAGGGTCTTGTTCAATCAAGGGATATTGAAGGATATCATTCATGATAAATATATGAAGAGGTCCACCTTAGTTATGTGTATTAGAAATCCGAAGAAGTATTCATCTCATGTCTCTAACTTTTTGAGGGGATTTATGAAAGTTTACCACTCAATGCGCTGTTGGTTGTCTTGTAGGGTGGGGGATGGTAAATTGGTACATTTGGGAGTGGATCCTTTCATTGGAGGAAATGATATTTAGTACTTATCTCAACCTATTTGTATCTAGTTAAATGCTAATGGATTTCATAGACTTGGTCATGTAAGAAATGTGATGAATGATGGCTTGTATTATTGGTTGTCTGTAGATGAGATGGGTTTGGTAGGTACCTTGGAAAAGGAATGGACTCAGTTTGTATTTGGCGTTAATCATTTAGGAATAAGACTCTCTAAGGACTCAGATAATTTAGTTTGGGAATGGAATAAAGAAAATGGCTAGATTACTACTAGAAGTGCTTATGAGGAATTTTCCTCCACTGATGTGGATATTTCAAGTAAGTGGTGTTTCAAGAAGTCACGAAACTAGCATATGCCACTAAAAATCAAATTATTTATATGGTTTTTCATAGAAAATAGGATTTTGACCTCGGACAATCTCCTCGTTACAGGTTTTTTTTGGACCTGGTCTATGCTTCCTTTGTAATAATAGTTCTAAATATCTTTATCATCATGTGTTGATTTCTAGTTTCCTTGTTCTATCTGGGGTTAAGTGCTTTATGCACTTAATATTTATGGTACCTGGAAGGATATTTCATTTTATGACACTCTTAGAAAGTGGGTAAAACATAATCCTGTCCATGAGGAGCTTCCTTCTTTTGTGTGTCAGGGCATTTGGAGTACAATGAACCTTTGTATTTTTTAGTACATTCCTGCAGAGGTGCATCGTACAAGCATTAAAATATTGGGTCTATACAAGGATTATTTCAAGCCTCACGTTATGAAATCTCTGAAACAGGTTCCTATTTTTGTTTATCATGAAGATTGTGCTTTTGGATTTTTTGATGGTGTTGTTGCAAACAATAGTTGTGGCTATGGGATGGTCTTGAGAGTCACTTCACATAATTTGTATTTTCGATGGATGGGGACTAGCTTGGGTACCAATAATTGAGTAGAGAATCTACCTCTATGGGGATTTTTACACTTTGTGCACTCATAGGATTTATCTACTATTCATATATTTGGCGACTCAAAAATTTGTGTTGATTGGGCCAATAATATTGGTAAGATGGAGGTGACTATTCTGGAACAGTGGTGTAAAAGGATTTGGGATATTACTTCCATCTTCCATTCCATTTCCTTTTCTCATGTATACAAGTTAAATAATATTCTTGATGATCAACTTTCCAATGAAGCATTAGCTGTAGAAGAAGGCATCTTTTTTTATGAGAATTTTTTGGATAGTATGCTCGTGGAAAAGGGATGATATAAGGTCTATTAGGAGAGCACCCTTTCTTATCATTTGGATCTTTTGGTGATGTTTATTTACGATTGCTTGGTGTAGTAGTTTGTTGGTTTTGGATTGGTCTATATTTACAATTTCAAATAGACCTATTGATGCTTGCTTGGGCAACGGTCTGTGGATTTTATAAGGTTGATAATACTGTTGTTTGTGTTCAAGCTTCTAGTATGTGTCGTACAGTTTATGGGAACTTGGTTCTAACAATTTTGAACTCTACTGGACAGAATTATCATGTACCTTATTATAAGTAACTTTGATTCAACTCAATAGCAAGTTATTTGTTTTTTTCTCTTGAAAAAAAAATAGTATTTCATGGGTAATGCCTATTTTAATTTTCATAGAAATTATGTCAATAAGAACACTTTTAGAGAGAATTTCCAAAAAAAGATTTCCTTAAAATAAATAAATTACTATAATGCTATCAACACATAAGAATGGTTCATTTAATAAGTCAATGACATAACACCTTCATTCATAAATATTAAGAAAAATTACCAATTCATTTTTATATTTCAAAACTTATTGATTAAATGACGTATAAATTTACATTTTTACAAATACAAAACTTTCTATTCTAAATAGGTATATTAAATACCAATTTAAAATACTAAATATGTTGAATTCATAATATTATCCACCTTATATTATTAATTTTAAGAATTAAAATATACTTAACCAATACCTATATTCATAAATATTTTAAAATATCTCTTTTCTCTTATTACAAAATTTATAAATTATTTTAAATACTTTTAATAAAAATTAAAATATTTTTTAATTCATATAACATCAAGTTACCTTACAACAAATCAATCAAATATGTAAATTAATAACCATAATGAAGTGAAATTTTATATAAATTATAATTTTTTTTAGGTAAGTTCACCTTCATAAGGAAAACATAGTATATGTAAATTAATAAACATCAATAAGATAACATTTAACATAAATTAGTTGTTGTCCTTAGTATTATTAAGGAAAAATGAATAAATGTTCATAAATATATTAATTTTATAATAAATTAATTTAATTTTATAATAATTTAATTTTATAATAATTTAATTTAATTATTATTATATTAAAGAAAAAGTATATATGCTTTTACAAAATAGATAGAATTTTATAAATTATTTTAATTTTATAATAAATTAATTTTTATTATTATAACATTTATAAATTATTAATACAATTTGTTTGTGGGTTTATTTGTTTATGATAAAAATTTCATAAATCAATTTGAGTTGTAATTTACTTATAATTTTAAGATTAAATTATTAAATTATTTATTATTATTTCAAAAAGAAATTTATTTTATAATTTAGTAGGAGATGTATAACTCTTTATATGTTTATCCACCTCACACCTATTTTTTTTTAAATAATAAAACATTATAAAAAATAATAAATATTATATATAAAAACATATAAACTTAAATTAAATTTGAAACTCATTTAAAACATTTACTTGATAAAAAAATGAATCATTATTATTTATTATTAGTTCAAAGAAATCTTTATGTATTTATCCACCTCAACTTTTTTTAAAAGTAATAAAATATTATAGAAAATAATAAAATATTATATAAAAAAACATATAAAATTAAATTAGATTTGAAACTCATTTAAAACATTTACATATTAAAAAAAATTGTTTTTATGTAACTTAGTTGATGCAGATCTATTTTTAAAAAATGATTCACCATTTATTAAAAAGCTAAATTTTCCAAGTTAATATAAATCTATACTAATTATAAATCAACCATATATTAAAAATATAAATATCCATAAATTCGTTCCCTTTGCGCTACTAAAAAATTCTTATAATATTAAACCCCAAATATGAATATCCCTATATAGGTCCCCTTTGCGCCACCCTCACGATCGAGTGCCTATCCAAAATCAACCATATATTAAAAATATAAATATCCATAAATTCGTTCCCTTTGGGCCACTAAGGAATTCTTATAATATTAAACCCCAAGTATGAATATCCATAAATAGGTCCCCTTTGCGCCACCCTCACGATCGAGTGCCAATCCACGACCTCAGCATTTTCATCCCATATCTGTTTTCCGTTGTTCCTCCTCCATGGATCAGGCAGCCTGAAAAATTTGATTGCGCTTCTTTCTTCAGAGTCGGCATTCTGTGTGTTAGGCATCTCGTACAATCCTCGGCTTCTGATTTCATAATCCCAATACTGCACAAAATCATTCCAATCTCCCTCTTTCACAAATCTGGTCCTCTCCTCATCCAATTCCACCTTCAGGATGCAGATTCCACTGTTCTTCACTGCTATGAAGCACAACTTGCATTCATTAATAGCTCTGACGATGCCATCAGCAAGTATGAAAACATAACTACGATAATCAGACTCTCTAAGAATGTATTCGGAGGTGGGACATCTTCGATAAAGTTGTCTCACAAAATAAGGAGAAGGAAGAAGTCCTCTGTCAAACCGTCGTTCAATCTCGACATACAGTGGGAGCCTCTCCGACATTATATCAAAGTTTAAATTTCTGGGAGGCCCAGTATTAACATTAAAATATTCCCAATGCCATTGATCAAAATTCATGTCTATGTCTCCCGGACCACTGCTTAGCCGATGGAGTTTCCAACCATCCGCCATCGAGGAATCACTGTATCTTCGCTGCCATATATAGCTGCTCTCATCTCCATTTAAAGAAGAAGAGGAAGCATATACACAAGTCCCCAGCTTTGGCAAAGGCGGGAGGCTTTTCCAATGAACATTGAAATCTCTTAAATCAAGCATCCACACATTGTATATCATTTTGGGGACATTGCGTTCTTGTGCTACAGCTGATGGTGTGAACGTAAATACACGATGATTATCGCACACAATTGTTTCAAAGTCGTATCTCTGTACTTGAATGAATGGATGCTTGGGTAGCCTTATTGTGATCGCACCCTCATCAATGCTGCCATTGTTGTTGGAGGGTCTGCACACCCAAAGACTTAAAAGTACATAGGAAGCCATTACCACATCGGCTGGGTTACTGATTTGTTTCAAATGGGAGATAATGAGAGCCTTGGACAGAATATTTGGAGGGTTGTGAAGGCGCTGATGATACATTTGGAAACGGCGCTCTGCCATGGCTTTATTCCACGATCGATTTATGATCTCCAAAAGTGGCCTTTCATTCCAAGGCAATCTACATAACCGTGGAACCACTTCACCCAAGACAACATCTTCGCAAAGTCCAGTTATTAAATCTGTGTTTGCTGCCATACAAAAATTACAAAATGCATCAGAAAAATTGCAACAACTATAGCTCAATATTGAAATTACAACGTATCGTACATGAGTTAAGAGCGGCATCGTCGTCTCTTTCTTTCTCTGGCATTGGTTTCCCCTGAGCTTCTGCAGCCATTCCTGCTCGACCACTGCACTATTCTTCCTGGAACAACCTACTGAGAATTGTAATAGTCGTCAGAGATTTTTATTAAAAACAGTGTATGCTTAGAATTTATGTAATCAGAGCTTTGTATTAAAACACTTTATGCTATCACAATAATGGATCTTTGTATGCAGTTGCATGGAGAATCGGTATGTTTGTTCTTGATAATAGTTTTAGGTTTGCACTTTTTTACTTTGTTCCTTGGGCCAATTATTTTGTTCATTTACAACCGCAGCACCTCCGCATGTTATGTGCTCTCTAGCCTTGTATCCACTTGACGAAGCAATAACTTAGAAGTTAACCATGGAGAACTTAGCCTTTCCTTCCCAATCTTGCTTCTAGGCATATATTTTCAGACATAAAGTAACTAGCCAATTAAACTAATGAGGTAAGCGTATAAGTCTGCGGATTCCAATAATTTAAAGTGTCTAAATCTGAAAACGAGACTTGGATAAAATATTTAAAGAAAAGACAACATTTATGCGACCAAGAATCAATCACTAGAACCAGAACCATGAACCGAAAAGAGAAAAGAGATGCAAAATAGTAATGGAAAACTGGAACCCTATTCCCATTTCCAGCATCGGCACACTTCTCAGACACCGAATCATGGCATAATATTCGCCCGCCACACACAAATGGAACAATTGTCTTACTAATATTTAATGAACCATGAATATCATCCCAGTATATTACATCCATAGCACCTAAATAAGCAGCCTGCAGTAAAGGGAGTAGCAGGCAGCCCATTGAGTTTCATACCCACTAGGTGACTCCGCACCCGAATCAGAGATAGATCGACGGAAGCAATGATAGCTAGAATCGCCCTTTGGGCCAAGAAATATTTAAGCAAATATACCCTATGAGTTATCCAGTACAGAAGCAACCATGATCAGAAATGGTAAAAAATGTGAAGTTACCTAGGTATGGCAAGGCCGGTAGATAACACAAGAAGTTGCTGCTGTGGTTTGTTTTGGGATAGAAAGCCACTCAACGATCCTTGAATTTTCAAACTAAATTTAGAGCTATAAAGATCGAAACGTTATTCTAATTTTGGAAAAAACATACAAAGAGAGAAAGTGACAATGTATCACCCTCTACCTTAAATCGAGGTGCAGAGGCTGAGTTTGGCGCTGTATCAAATAATGAAGAAAAATATCGATCCTCCGTTTTTTGTTCTTCTCCCACTGCAAACCAACCGAGCATTGACATAAAACAAGGGATTCAGTACTATAGAGGGCATAGCCAAAGTTCATTTCAATATATTAAAGGAAAATCATGAAGTCAAGAACCCGTGGTCCAATAACCTGGATAAGCAAGGCGCCCCACCAATAAAATTAACAGCACGGGCCAGTGGAGAGAGATCTTTACAGTGGTGGCAATCTATCTTGACTGGAATGTCAATGAAACGTCTATTAGCTTTACCAGACCCTGAAATAGAAATAATAAAAGCTATGAAACCTCTACCAGAAACACCCTCCGGCTGGATAATCCGAAATCATGGTGACATCTCCAACATCAGAACAAAATTGGCTAAACAAACAATGCCGGTAAAAACAGATCAATCGGACATTAAAAATAGAATATAGAAAGAAAAAATCAATAAAGATAATAGACTGTACAAACCAACATACATGGCCATGCGGTGGACCAAACCAAAAAAACCAAGAAGAAGCCACGGCAATGCGAATACGGAAAACGCTGAGATGAAACTGCAACGATGTTTGTTGTCCGAAATGTTTTATATCGGCTCCATTTCAAACGGTCACAATCCGGCTTTGCTTCGAATTCTAAATATTTGTCACATCCCCTCTTTACCTATATTTTATTTTTTATTTTATTATCAAACCCGCCGCCACTGCGTTACATTTCAGGGTTTCTTGATCAACATACAAACTCTGAAGAATCCAGCGGTTTTAAATTAGTCTTTTCTTGATAAATCCAAATGATGGCAAAATAGTTTTGAAAGATTCCAAAATTGTATTAATGAAATTACTTATTTTAAATAGGAATGAACTTTCAAGTTCTAAAGCTTGAATTTCTTTTTGTAAGCTAGATATAGAACCTTATATTGTCTTCATCAAAATGTACAGATTGAAATGGGGCCCTCTCGTATACAGAAAATAGACCCCAAAAAATAGTTTGAAACCAGAGGTGTCATCATACTAAGTAAACTAGAGCTTTGCAGAAAAGCGAGTAACAGAACTACTACTGACATGAAATAGGGCTCATAAGCCGTATCAAAAAGACAAAACAGAGCTAGAGGAGCAGACAAAGCTAAAGATTGGTTACGAGCAAATTGCTGTTGATTAAACAAAATCTGCTTCATGTAGTCCATCATCTCATGCACTTACATGAGAATTTCTTCTTGAACCTCATTTCTATCCTTGAGGGCCTTACCAAGCACCAGCTTCTGCGTATAGAGAAAGTCGAGCGTCTTTTGATACAAAGTGGTTCGCCCCCTCGTGTTCCCGAGAACAGGGACGAGAGTCTCAAACTCATTACGGATATCTTCATCGGTGGTGCACCTGTGAGACACCCAAGCATCTTCCTCTACATCGAGGATTTCCGCTTGAGCTCCCATTGGAATGTCATTCTGGAATCTCCGAGCTTTATCCACCACACCACGCATGAGGCGCATTGGTGGAGTGGAGGAAGAACTGCAATGCTGCACCGAGCTGCAAGTGCGGGGATGCATGACTGCAAAGAGAAAATATCTTCAAGCTCTAACAAGGTGGGGGAGCAAAGGACCGGAGCAGGGCCTGTTCTGTTAGAAAGAGGGCTGCAGACTCGAAACAGTGGTGGTAAGGAAAGCTGAAGAACCAGTGAGAACCGAGAGAGCAGGTAAACTTGCAAGAGCTAAGAGCATAATTTCAGCAAGGGAAACAAGAACCAAATGAGCAGCAAGAGTAGAGAGTCGAACATCAAGTGGGAAAGAAGCAGTGTGCTGAGAATGTAGGAGCCAAGTGGAGCCTTTGCTCTTTAAAGCTCGTTGCCGAGCATCATCATTGCTAACAGAAATCTTAATGGAGTGCAGATGAATCGAGAGATCCGCCCTTAAGCTGCGTGTTAATGTCATGAAGGTGAAATAACATCCCCATCAACAAAATCCATGGGAGCCATAATGGCAAGAGCACATAGCAGAGTGGAAGCGATCGAAAGGACATTGCGCATGCCGAAGTGAGCAAGGAACAACCAGGAGGATAATCTCCAGACGAAGAGACAGCAGGGGGAGTTATGGAAGTGCATGGGGCGTGTTGCGGGAGGTGGTCGTCACGTGGCCAGTCTTGCGAGTGGAACCAATGGGAAGGTGGTCATGTCGGTGGGTAGGTACGTGGCCAGTGCTCTTGGACGCATGGCCGTTCATGTAGGCCAAAAAGTTGGCCCTGATGGCAGGCTCATGGCGGAGCTGGCAAGCTGGCAGTTGAGGGCCGCTGCTAGTGGGCACATGGCTTGGCCTAGCCAATCACTTCCATGGGCACCCGCTGTGGGGTTCTAAAGCTTGAATTTCATGTTATCTCAATGCTAGTATTTCATTATTGTTTCCTTAATATATATATTTTAATATTAATATGAACAGAGATTCCATACATAGATTATATACAGATTTTTATGGATTAATTTTTAATCTGTATATACCATATATATATATATATATATTAGATTTGTTTCATTGTATATCATTATGAAACAAAGTTATTGTTTAATTAATTATAAGATTTATTGAATAAAGTTATTGTTAAATTAATTTTAATAGTTGCATCTATAGTAGATAGGTGCTTATAACTAAAAATATTAAATCAACATATATAAATATTAAGCACCTAGAGCATTCAATTTCTAGAGGTATAATTTTTTTCCTATATATTAAGTATCAATAATCCAATTTCTTGAGACGTAAATTTTTTCTTGATGTGTAAAACATTTAAAATAAAAAAAAAACTACACCTCTAGAAATTAGATCCCCTCTATATTTAATAGATTCCAATTTAACAAAAATCTATACTTAATTGTCAAAACACTCATAAACACCAACACAATCTTTTAGAGATATAATGCAAAAGCTAAATTAAAATTCTTACACCTTGTTCTTATTCCATTCTATAATTATTAAGTACCCACAACAATTATATATACTTAGCCTATTTAACATTTTAATTTTGTGATTCATTATAATTAATATCATTTTCAAAGGTGTCAAATGTGTCTGTGTTGTTATGCTTTTGTGTTCGGATGATGAAGTTAAATTGCTAGAGTTGTCAATGTCACTCACGGCAAGTCTCCACGTGATTGAATGACCTAATTATATATATTTAGTAAGTTTAACATTTTCAAATGGGTCAGCGATGTTGTTATGTTTTTCTGTTAGAGGTTGAAGTTCAATTGTTAGAGGAGTGCAAGAGGACGATAGACAATAGTTCAAAGGAGTTGAATGAAGTTGATAGGACATGTTCAAGGAAAAAAAATTAGTTCCATAACTTTCTGTGTCTTCATAAAGAGCACAATCTTCCCAAGTTCAAGTAAATGTAATTGCATCAGTTCTATGTAATAATTGTGAGAAAACGATAATTTAGAAAGTGTTCTTTATTTGTATAAAATATTTTGTAAAGTCAATGTAGATAGATTGGGCTTAATGTACTTGGAGGTGGAGGAGGATAAATAATGGTCTAAGGAGATGCTAAATGAAGCATGGGACGTTGAATGAAACCTAATTTACTCCATGACCTCTTGTGTTTATCCAGTTTTTCAAGTAATAAGTAATAATAGTTGCGTAAGCGATATGAAATAATTTTGATGTAAAGATATTTTTAAAGTTAATGTTCATGTCACCTATAACTTTGTTTTTTTGGATTTTCTAGTTTTTCAAGTGATAAGTAAAAATAGTTGCGTAAGCGATGTGAAAATTTTGTGATGTAAAGATATTTTTAAAGTTAATGTTCATGTCACCTATAACTTTGTTTTTTTGGATTTTCTAAAATTCAAAAGGTAAGGAATAAAATTTGTTGAGCTCTTGCACTCTTTTGTAGATGGATGTGTGTTTCCAAATTCATGCAGTGTTAACTATTTAGGAGGTTATAAATGCATATTTTGTGGGTATATTTAAATATATCAGACTGTTGTTTCATTCATGCTAAGAGGGTGATCATCATGCCCAAGGATATTCATCTTGTAAGGTGTATTTATAGGGAAAGAGCTTAGGGTAGACTTTGTGTTTATGTGCAGTAGACAGTAAAAAAAGTTTTTGTCATGATTTATGTGTTATGTATATATATTTTTTTTTGTGTTATGTATATATATTTCATAAAGTAAACTTTTCATATAAACATTTTATAAATTCATGAATTTGTAATTTCATATAATTAGATTTTAATTTGATTTATGTAGAGATTATTTGCCTCAACAATAAAATGAACTTTTTTTTAAACCCAATTGCATTCGTGTTTTCTTTCATTTAAATAAAATGGCTTTAGATGTTTTAGCACATTCACTTTATATGTTCTTTAGCATTCAAACTGTTTTGAAAGTATAATTGATAATTTTTGAAAAATAACTCTGTATTGTATATTTATTTATTATTTTTTTTTTTAAATATTTTTCTTTATAGTTATCTAGGTGAGACTTAATTAACTAACTTATATAAATTTATTATAACAAAAATCCTTTATAAGTTCATTATTATTTCCCATGAATTTTGAAAAAAATAAAGACAAATAAATTATGTTTGAAAAATTGAAAGAAAAAAGACAAAAAAAATATACTCATTTTTTCAATAAATGATTTCCAAATGCAAAAACTAAATTATATACAACAATTCCTTAATAAAATATATTGCAATTTCATTGATGTTTACATTAAAATATTTGAAACTAAAAAATCTTGATAGTTTGAGATTTATTTCCTTGCTTTTACAATCTTATTGAATGAAAGATTAAATTATATACAACAATTCCTTAATATAATATATTACAATTTCATTGATGTTTACATTAAAATATTTAAAACTAAAAAATCTTGATATTTTGAAATTTATTTCCTTGCTTTTACAATCTTATTGAATGAAAGATAAGTAAATTTTTGATTAATTTGAATTTACTAAAATTAATTTGGATACAACAGAAAATTACTAACTAGAGTGTTCCATAATTTGTGTTTCATAGCTTGTAAATTTTATTATTTACTTTGCATAATCGTTTATATTTTTACAATTTATTTTTGCTTTTTATTTAAAATATTTTTAATGTGAAATAATTTGTTGATTTTTAAAATTAAATTATTAATTAATTTTTTTTAAAAGACCATCAAAATTAAAATTTTAAATTAGAACATGTCGATTTACATGTGGCTAATAGGTTGGAATGGAATAAACTCCAATTCATGTTATTCATGGAAATTCATTCGTGAATTGGTTTCTTCTTTATGATATTTTTTCCTTTTCCCCTTCTTTTATGCTTGTTGAATTCTTCCATGGTGAACATGTCACTATGAAAGTTCCCCTTATTCTCGTGTACTCATATGTTGAGATTGGCCTCTTAAAAACATGAAATTTCATTACCAACCTCCATGGCACCAACAACATTAGTCATATAGATTGTTTTTCTTCTTTAAGCCAACATAGAGTGCTTGTCTACCCTCACACACAAACATGGAAATCAAAATTGTAATACACCAGGATTTAATAATTATTATTAAATATTTTTGAATATTTTATTCTATTTTATTTTAAATATTTTTTACAAGAAGTCAAAGAATAAACAATGTGAATAGATTATTCTTTTATTCTTTTATTAATAAAAATATTGAAGGGGGGCCATAAATGAAATAGTTGTTGAATGAGTGATTGCTGACCCACAAGAGGAAAAGACAAGTGGCTGAAGCTGCTAAGTGAGAACTCAAGGTACACGAGGCATCTTCCCCAAAATCGGGTCACAAGTCTTAGTTGAGTGCTAAAGAGCAGGAGGCTCATAAATGACCAAGTCCTAGGAAAAATACTATATAATAGTATGTCCATAAGCAAGAGGAGTCTAGCATTGGATGGGGATTGAATCTGAGAATGCAAGAGATGGCGCATTAAGTGGATTTTTCTCTTGTGGTTCAGTGATCAAGTGAGACTTCGCTGCTCTAGGAGTTGGTTGGGAGGAACGATTATTCCATTTATGTTTTCTCGACAGTGCTGTCAGGTTCTTTGTCGTATTTTTACTTATTTGTTATAGACTAGTTGCAAAAGGATTTTCCATTTTAGATATGAATCGTAATTATTTACTTTTGGAATTCTCTATTTTCAATTTGAAACGCAATTATTTTCTTTAGCAGAAATTTTATTGTGCGTTCGATAAAGTATCTATCATACGCATAAATAGAATTATAGATAATATTCTATCGCATCCATTTTAACTATCTTATATAGTTGTTGTTTTCAAAATCTCAATATTTTGTTCCACTATTATACTGCTCATCTCTGTAAAACTAATCTAATAAATATTGTATGAATCTAATGAAGCTTTGTTTGGGTATCCATACTCAAATCAAGCTTGACTAAACTAAACAAGAAATTGTTTTAGGTTTTGATTCTATAACATTTTCGCAGAATGATCAGCAAAACAAATTACTTTGGTTAACATAGTCAAGTAGTCTTTGCCTAGGACTTTTAACCGAAAACACTATAATCTGGTTGAGGGTCGAGAGACCTCTGTAAGATCAATTCGTTTAAAGATATTTCATTTACACTGATTGAGAATGTCAAATCTGGTGCAATTGTGAACTAGGTTAAAGACTGCGAAATGCCATAATCAAATTTTATAAATGCCATAATCAGAATCTATAAGTGCAATAATCGAAGTTTATAAAATAACTATCAATATCAAACGTTGTAATAATAATAGTTACAAAAATCAAATATTTATTTACTTAGCATTCTTGAAAAGTAACAGGGTTATTATTTGACACGAGGATTCCCTTCCATGTTAGATATTTATATATATTATAAACACATAAAACAACTATCGTAGAATGTTAAGTCTTGACAGCTAAACACTCTAAATGTTCCATTTTAAAACACATGAAAAACCCCACAAGTCACGTAAAATTTTGAATAGTATCAAAACTTTAAAGCAGAGGATTCATAATCCTTGTAGATAAAAGGCCATCGAAAATGGCATCCACTAGTATTGTTACAACCCTAAACATTAAAATAATATTACACAGGTGTAAGACATCACTAGTACAAAATGAGAGATAAGTGACTAGGCGACTAAAAAAGTTAGTTACCACTGTTTTTTCAAGGGATAAATGACTAAAATTGAGCAATTTTAAATAAGCCAACTAAAAACGACTAAGATAAATGACTAATTTAGTCACGTGATAAAATATATGACTAGATAACAAGTTACTAAAATAAAAATGACTAACATAATGACTAATTTAGTCACGGGAATATAAATATGACTATCTAACAACGATTAATGTGATGCTAGTAATTTTTAGTTGTGTCACACTAACAATAGAAAATTACAATTTTGATAATGAATTTGTACAATATTTTACTAAATTTTTACAATGCAGATGGATTTAGAGATCTTACTATGGGGGTCATGGTCCATGTGTGTGGTCTCAAACAACCATATTGGCCCTCCATAGGGGATATTTGTCCTGGAAGTGGGATGTGGTGCTCATTTTAAAGTTTAGAACACTAGATATGGTTTCTAATATAAGGTTTTTTTTATAAGCTATAACTCCATATATTACTTGGAGAAAAAACAAAGTCTCCATCATAGGCACTGAAGCTCCATGGCTACTAGCTTGTGCAACAAGTTATGATTGTGGTGGGGCAGTTTAATCTTATAATGTCTAATTAGCAGAAGGGATTCTTCATGTAAAAGGGATTGATAGAGTTGAGGACTGTAACATGTTTTTGAACATTGTGGTTCTATTGCATGATGATTTTATCGAAAGAGAGGACAAAGAGTTGCTGTCAAAGACCAAGTTTGGTGAAAAGTGTACTTTTTTTTTTTAAATATAAAAATGGGCCTTTTTTTCTGCATTCAAATTGCAGGGAAAATGGTATTTCTGAATGCACAATTCACATTCCTTCAATGAACCACTAAGAGCGCTATCATGAAAATGGCATGTATCTCAGCCATAGAACAACCTCTTTGAACCTTGTATTAAATAGACAAAAAGGGCTTTAAACACTTGTCCAATCTTGTAGCTAAGGAATCAACTGCCATTGCTTGTAAGTCCTTCTACAAGGACACAAGGTGTCTCCTTTCGGTGATGTTGCTCAGGACAATTACTAAAAAAGTGCCAAAAACAACGTCGATGGTCTGCATGTTGGATAAGCTTAAATAACGGCCTAGAGAAAGGTGGAGATATGGCTGACGGGAACTTCTTTCAAACAATCAAATGAGAAAAAGACTGTTGAATATCCAATTAACAAAGAAATTTAACAGTGAATTTCAACCCATATTAATTCACTTTCTAAGGAATGTTGATCTATAAGCATCAACAAGAATTCAGATGTGAGGAGAAGGGGCAGGTCAAGATCTAAATTATGGTGTTCAAAGAAGAAAACATCTAGAGATTGTTTTACATTTGAAGGATAAAATATTTGGGACCCTCCCTGAACATAGGTGCAATGTCCTTTAAAAGGAATTGGGGTTTACAAATTTAATCCTTAGGTCAGACCAATCTAGAGCAAAATTTCCATGCCCACATGCTAAATTAGGATCCTGGGCTTCTGCTGATAACTATACAAATATGCATATGTTATTTCCGAACACAACGGTTTCCCCTCTGAAATAAACTCCAAGTCAGTTACACCAGCAATGAGGGTTTATCAAACCATCCCGTCAGTTACACCAGCAGTGAGGGTTCTCCATGAGGGCTTGATCTCTTTCTTTCTATCTAATGATGACATTATCCTCTTGGCCTCCTTTCTCAAAGAATTGCAAATACTACTTAATGTTCTTTCCCATTTTTTGTGATCATTGATAGTAGATGATTAACCTAAGTAAAACTAAGGTTATAATCTTCAAAATGCCAAAGTGAGGTTTCTCTTCCTACCACTTTTACTTTTGATGGGAAGAGATCAAGATCACCATGACCTACACTCCCTATATGCTTCGAGGTACCATTTGTTGTCAAAGAAATACTTGAATAAGATATTCAAAGAGTATAATATATTAAGATCACTTGAATCACACCTCTCAAGTTTCTTGGCTCTGGGATGGATTTCCATTCGAAGCACTTATTTCAATTGAGAGGCGACTTATTATCAAACCTACATATAAGTGTAGACACTGAGTACATGCTTTTAGGATCTCACTTGGTTATTTCATGTTAGCTCTCATTGGATTTGGGTTGAGGGTGATCACCACCTTTCTTTCTTGGATACAATTTGCAATCTTTGCTAGATACGATTGACTGAGTCAGATGATCACCTTGTCTTCATATGTCCCACTTATTATGAGATTAGGGAGGAGTTTTATTGCTTCTATTGGGACTCGAGTGGCTCCCTCTTTATTCGATTTCTATCCAAATCATAGATTCTTATCTCTTTCACAGTGGAAGTTCTTGATTATAGATTGCATTCCTTGTAGTGGTGCTACATGTTCATTTCCTTTTAGATGGATCACCTCTTTCTTCCTTGTTGTCTAGCTAGATCGAGGGAGCAAGAGACAAAGAGAGATTTAGGCTTCTTTAGATATAATATCAATGAGACCTTAGTTTTCTTCTCGACCCCCTTTACTAGGTTGATATATTTTTTGAAGATCTCCGAGGATCTCTTTTCCCATACCTCAAGATAGACTTCCTTGTACTAATAGATAGAGTGATTAGAGGAGGCTCCAAAGCTAGAGACAAACTCACTCAACATATAGTACTACCTTCTAGGCTTTGGTAAGCAACTAGTCATCCATTCAAAAGTTTCAATTTCCACACGGCCTCTATTGTTATGAGTGAGGGGCCTCCTTGATCTAGGGATACCTCTATAACTACCCCAACACAACTAAGACCCCTCAACACTAAGTACTCTCTAAATGACCTTCTCAGGGACTGTATCGAACCCTTCATGGTAATAGATGATTCAAAGGAGGAGACTTCTTCTTCTTATTTTCTCCCCCTACTTTGGCCTCAACTTCTAGTCCAAGTTCCAATACCCTCTAACATGTTATCGATAAGTTTTCACCTATATATTGCTTTTCTTTTTTCATCTCCTTCTTTCTTTGATTCACTACTTCAACTATGTTCATGGATATTTTTTCTTTTGTTGTCATTTGTTGGACATTAATAAAATTATCTTATATTATCTCATTTCAATGAGGACTTGCAACTAGGTTTTATTTTATTTTTTCAAGAAGAAAAAAACTGTACTTTTGTTATTAATGAAAATAAAAAAGTACTCCTCCTTACATCCATATCACCAGATAAATCTGGATCATCAACCAAGATTACAGTATAAGCCAAAGCTTAAAAAAAAATCAAAACATCCCAACCAAGATCAACATGGGAAAAACTCTATAATAAAAAGGACCAAAAGAGAACATAAAACAAGGTGCCATCACCGAGAACAAAGAGTTACAAATCCTAAAACAAAGTAATAGATCCTTGGAATTCCAGTTTCTCATCTATCCATTCTTCCCAAATGAGAAAACCTTCTTCAACATTGAGCGCTTCCTTAGACAGAGCATCCGCCACATCATTGAGCTCACGATATATATGATCAATAGAAGAGTCGTAAAAATAGTAGAATAGAGATTCAATTATGTGACACCACTGCTGGAAGGAGTTATTTTATTAATTTCACTAAAGTACCTATTATCTCAAATTCATGGAAAGATTTTAACTATGTTTCACACTCTCTAGTGAGATTGAAATATCCAAAGATAATTATAAATAATTTGAACAGAAAGAAGGTGCGTATTTTATTCCTCCAGGCATTCAAACACTCCATTTCCCTCAACTATCAACGATCTGCATTGTCATGGCAGCAGAAATGCTCCATTCTCCTTACAATCCCAAAACATTGACCAGAGGCGATCAAACTGGATAAACAACTTGAAACCCGACTTAAACCCTTCAAATCCACCGAACATCACCCCATTTCAGCCATGAGAGGCACACAGAGCTTCTCCAGTCCGACTTCAAATGGTAAGTATATGCTCAAAATCGTTCAATATTCATTACTATGTTCATCCCAAGTTCAATTCCCTAGAAGAGTTGTGTCAACGTAAGAAGAAAATGAAATAAATCGCATCTGGGGTTTTAATTTTGGACTATGTGGTTTGTATTTTGTATTGGATTAATGACGAAATGAATGGAAACTAGAGGATTGGATTTGTGTTTTATGTTATTTTTATTGTTTTGGGTGTTTCTGGATTAACAAATTTGCAGAATCTGAGGAGAGAGATCAAGAAATGGAGGAGCTTCACAGGGAGTTGGGGGAAACAAAGTTCGCAAAGGAAAGTCTAGAGATCGAATCCCGTTCCGTTAGTGAAATCTTCGATAAATGGAAAAAAGCCCTCGATGATGCCCTTGCTAAGCCCCAGGAGAAGAAATATCAGGTGGAGAAGCAGGCTAAAGAGTTGAATAAAAGGGCAGATGACATTGAGGCTTTGAATAAAAAGTGAAGAAATCCAAGCCACATTGTCGTGGAAGGAGTCTTCCCTTAGGGGTTTGAACTCTTCCCATGAGTAGCTCATGACTCAGTTCAATGAAGGACAAAGGAAGATGGACGATGAGAAGTGGGAATTGGCTTCTCAGCTTGATGATGCAAACAGTAAATATGAAGAGCAAGAGAGGAGGATGAAACAATTTGTGGGTGAGATTGAGAATTTGAAATCTGCAATTGCCAGAGTGCAGAAAAAATGCAGTGATATTGAGGCCATGGCCGAAGAGAAGACGAAGGCGATGCGGAGGCTCGAGGCAAAGCTTGAATCTCGGGAAGCCACTATTTCCATGTTTTCTAATAATAGGACCCATTCCGAGGTTTTGAAGATGAAGCTTGTAGAGTGGGAGCGGAGTCTTGCACAGGAGAGCACAAATAGGGTGTCTGTAGAGAGTGCTTTGGAGGAGCTCAAGAGTAAATATGGTAATCTATTGAAGGTTGAACAGGAACATAATAGTGTTCAGGAGCAACTTAAATGGAGGAAGGAGCAATTTGGACTCCTTGAAGAGGCCCACAAGAAGTTGCAGCAGTAGTTTCAGGACTGGAGGATGAGTCTGAAGGTGAGAAAGTGGGTCTGATTACAAAGATATCAAATCTACAGACCAAACTTGAATCCTAATGCAAGAAGTCCAATGATCTTGAGATGCAGTTGCAGAGGTGCAATCAAGTCCTGGCACATGAAGAGAGCCAAAGGTAGGTATTAGTGATCCAAGTAGAGGATTCCCAGTATGGTTTTGAGAAGGTGGCTGCTGAATTTGAGGAAGCAAGGTCAGTTATTGAGAGCTTGACGGAGAAATCTAGTAAAGAAGTAGGCCTTTTCAGGGATTCATTAGCCTCAAAGGAGACACAAGTGTGGGAAATGGAAGTGAAGCAGATTCGCATGGATCACGTTGGATGAATTCCAGGCATGCAAGTATGGCAGTGAGGGGATGCAAGGTTCATTGGAGAGGTTCAAGATGAAGTATACAACCATAGAGGAAGCTTACAAAGAAATCTCTAAAACAATGAAGAGGAAGGAATCTCAATGGGACAAGGAAAGGGAAGAGATGCTCAAAACATTGAATGATTTTCAAGTAGATGCTGTGTCGAAGGATGGAAAGATATACGGCCTACAGAATTAGTTGGAAGGAGCCCTTTCCTCCGTGGAGAGATTAACATATCAGAAAGCAGAACTGTTGCTATTGTTACTAATGTTTTGTTGATCACAAGAGGTATGAACAGGCTTTCATAAGTATTGATACCCATTAATTGTCACTTATACCCCATGAAATAATACATGTTGCTACTGTTACTTCAAAAAGACTACCCATAATTATTTAGAGTATGCTCAAAAGTTCTATTAATGACGGTTGCTTACAACCCATAATGATTTATCATGGTTTTAGGTGGTAATTCAGTGCCCACAAGTGCTCTTCACCTTCATCAACATGATTTAGCCAGGTCAGCATTGCCACCTAGAACTCCTTTTCCTATGAGTTGACACCCATGCAAAATGAGTGGTAACACTACTCTTTGTTAGTTTAGTTTGCCATATGTTATTGTCATTCAGACGGGAGTTTTAATTATTGAGCAGTAACTTTGTACAATTGTAGTGGGATTACCATAGTTGGCAGTCAGTACTAATTATGCATTTCATATGTTACTCCTTTTAAATACATTGAGTTGAACCATAGGAGCCTCTCCCTAGTTTGAAATTTACTGTACTTAGCATGGTAATTAGAATATTTTAGTCATGGATCCAACATCCTGGAATTTGTCCTTGAATAGTGTCTCTCAGTGAAATGAGATAGAGAAAACTAAGTTGGAGAGTTCCATTGCCAGTATTTTTATAATATTTTCCATATGAAAAAAATATGAGTTTTTCGTTTGCTTATTGTCCCATCTGATCCCAATGGGGCATTCAGTGCTAGTTGAGTAGTCATTTTACATTCATTGAAACAGGTTTGTAAATGTAATAGTGTATATGTTGGTTGTTTTCTCTAATATTATGTGTGTTCTTTTCAATAGCTTAAATGCAAGCAATGATTATGTACAGTCTACTTAAGTTTTTTGTATAGTGTGATGAAGAAGATATGGTCGAATGGGTTCAAACTACACCTACTAAGTTTTGAGAGTATTACATTCAAATGAAAGCTTCCAAATGAAGTCAAGCTCCTCTTCTTTGACAGGTGACCAACATTATTGTACTTCACTTTAACTACATTGATCAATCATTTGGTGATTTATATATAATTAAGTCAATCATGATCCTCAACTTCATAGATGGTGTATTGTCCTTTTTTGGTGTGATAGATGAAAGATGATATGTCTCTTCTTGATACAAAAATTGATGATAGAATAACCAATTTGAAGTATAGTTGAGGATTGCTTGATGAATTCACAGCAGAGCATGTATGCTCAGGAACAACATGCACCTACTCACAAATTGGTGATGCCTTCCTATGTGAAAAGACAAGAAGAGTGCATGGTATGACATCATATGGATTGTTGTTATGTCAAGGGGCTTGTGATGTTTCAATGGAGTATTTTGCATATATTTACAAATAAAATAAGTGAAGTGTTCTTGTTGATCAATCATCCGATTATACTGTTTTATTGTGATTTCCTTTACTTGGCACTGATGATTGATGAGAAATACACAAGTTCTACCTTATGAAATGAAGACATTTATATGGGTGCAGCACACATGCAACATCTGAAGATACACACAGAGAAATTGTTTTAGATACATCTAGTGGACTTCTAGTGTGTACAGTCTATGGGAGATGTTTTGATAGATGGATTTCACCTTAAGAAGAGGAACAATATATGGTATTTAAGATTCTATTTCCTTTTGTTTTATGTAACAAGATGAGTTGAATCGGAATGATGTTGTTCATCTTCTAAATAACATCAATAGAAGATTTTTTCTTTTAAGTTGTTGTGTAAATGCACACTGATAGTAGCCGAATTCTCATCACTTTAGTGCATTTGGAAGCCTTAAAGGTTTTTTACCAGACCGGTGTGCTACTGGTAGGTTCAATCCCTATTTTAGAGTGCTCGTGTAGGGTAAGAGAAATTTTCTTTTTTCATTGTATTAATTACAATGGAGTATTGATGCCATTATAGGGAAACCCATAAGGTGATTCTAAAAATGTAGCAAATGAAGCCGAGCCATCCTTGGGGTCAGGTCACTTTGGTTAGATTTTGTCTTGTGATGAATAATTTGTTTATGTTTCCATTTAATGTTTTTGCATGATATTTTAATGTAATGTAATGTTGTATTGCTATTGAACTAATTGTTCTGTTCAAAATGGTTCCATTTGGTGGTTGTTGATACTTTTATTTCAAATGGAATTATTCACAATCAATTGAGATTGTTCATGATTGAGTGATTACCACTTCAAAATACTTGCTTTTGGAAATGTATTTCTATAACATAATTACATTTTTTATCCCATGAAAACGGTGTTATATGTGATTTTTCAAAGGTGAAATGAAAATATATATAGGCTAGCCATTATCACTAAAAAAGAAGAGACCAATTTTTTGTTGTACAGTCCTTTGAGTAATTAATAGAGTCATCCAAATATGAAAATCCTCCAGAATTTCATAACACCCATCTCATAAAAAATAAAAACTTATCAGACCGAGACCATCAGAAAAAAACTTGCTCCAGATAGAACTGATAGAAAAATGCAAAAGGATCTAAACCAGGAATTAGAAGAGAGACTTCACAGTCTCTAAAATTCGAGCACTATCCCTGAACAGTTGCTCAGGAAGACCACCTCTTGCAAATATGATTCATCCTTAGATACTTGATCTTCTTGAATGTTTAATTCTCTAAGAAAACAGAATTGCATGCTTATGAATATTATTTTTTCCTATTTTTGCATTGTGAATTATTAAATGCATATCATGTGAAGATCCATGAATGTCTCCATATATTGAGAAAATAGCTCCTATTTCCGTGACCTCTGTTCGTAACATACCTTTCTAGACTACAATCAACATGCTGCATCAAGTTGGAGATCTCAATGCTCAATCTAATGATGTGAACTTGATGAATGCAGAGAAGTCATTGTGTAGTGGGAGGCTAATGAGCCTTCTTGCGATTAGGCTTGATGAGATCCATAGATTACTTTTTGAATAGAATTGAAGACACCATCTCCCTTGAGCTTGGAGAACATGAATCATAGTCTTCCTAGTTGGAAACCTTTGGAAAACAACATACTTTAACAATATATTAGGAATATTGCCAAGGAAGTCGAGTTGTAGTGTCTCAACCTTGGGACAAAGAACCTCAAACCTACTTGGCCTTCCTTCTTCACTGAATCCACCACTATGAGAGCTACAACCTTGGGGAGAGTTTGATTCTAACTCCTTTTGATCTGTGAATGCACCTAGAAATTTGGAATATTCCTTTGAGTCTTTATTAGATTTGGCATGTCCTTCAACCCTCCTTAAGGGATTGACCAGATGGCCAATGCTTCTTGAGGGAGTCCTAGTTCTTTTTTGCTTTTTGGGTGCATCCTTCTTCTCGAGGCATTCATGTAGAATATGCTTATATTGATGAGGCCAACATCTGAATGGGATGCCTTCATAATTGATTTGTTGCTCCCATTTAGAAACATCACATTCCAAAAATATATGATCTGGGATGTCCTTTTTTGTTGGCATTAGAACCAAAAATTTGGGGACAACCTTCTTCGCTAGGGTTCTTAGATGAGAAAATTGAAAACACCTAGCTTGTCTCCAATATCCTTGATCACCCTTGGATCATAAAGATAAAGTGGTAGGTTTGGGAACTGAACCCACAACTATAGGTTGTCCCTTCAAGTTGTGCCAATGTCAAAATAGTATGATGGTAAAACTAGCCCCGAATCATTGAACGTCTGTAGTTCTCGCTCCAAAACTACATCCCAATTTGTGGGATCTTCAACGAAGGAAAAATAGTAAATACCTGTGATGGAGGGTAGATTCTTTATCTTTCCCTAGGAAACTAATGCCCACATATTGATCCTATCTATGGAACCAACTTAGCCTTTGGAGGCCTTTTCTTTCCGAAATATCCAATCAATTCCTCTGTCAATGTCTTGATAGATTTTGGAGTAAGTGACAAATGTGAGTTGTTGTTACAATCTCCCTTCCTCTTCTATGCTTGGAGAGTTCCTTGGCATCTTCAATCAGTCCACTCCACTAGAAAGGATACCCTAGTTGAACTTGAAGATTGCAAACATCATTCTTGCCCCTTGGATGCTTCCTTTGAAAACCATAACAACGTATAGTCTATCGCATTCGCCTTTGAAAATGCTAGCTATCTACTATCCCACTCTTTTGGGGAAAATTTTGGGCTATGCGTGGAAAGGTCATGCTTGTTCTTGAAGCAAAGAGGAAACATGGTGCTCGACTTTGATCAACTTATGTGTGCATGGGTCACACGATTATTTAATATAATCCCTATGGGTCCAACCACATGTTCAATTGCTACTGCAAAGTGACCCAATGGCTCCCATATATATATATACATATTTATGTGAAAGAAACTAAGAGACATAAAAATTTCATGCAATTCATGAATTTCAAATTTGGAAATAAATCCAAATAGAAGAGTTATCATTGAGAGAGGTCCAAGCCATCTATAAGAAAGTGGAGTTAACATTTTTTACTATATTTTTACATTGTAGGGACCTCTGTTGCCAATTGAAATGATTTATAAGTTGGCCAAAACATCACACGGAAACAAAAGATACAAAGTTTAAAACAATTGATATTGCGTCTCAAATATCCAAAATGCCAGAGAAATGTTTCAGTGATGTTTCAGAAAAGGAAACACTTTCAAAACATTGAAACACGTTTCCAACAAATTGAGGTAGAGTTTTTGGTAACATACTGTTAGAGTGATAGGAAGCTTTAATTCATTAGCAAGTGCTCCAAGATAATGCAACTTGGTTTATCTAGTAGCCATTGGCCAAAACATCTAGTAGAAAGTTATTAGAAGTTGCATTACTAGAAATGAAAAGCATGAAACAAAATTCAAACACCATGAAAATATTTTAGTCATGTTTCAAAGATGTTTACATCTAGTAGACAATTATTAGAAGCTGTGTTACTAGAAATGAGAAGCATGAAACAAAAAAACTTGTTCAGAACATGAAATGAAAATTCTTAGGTTTTGCAATAATAAATGTTTTAGGTTTTTTTTATATAAATATGCAACAATAATTAAAATTTGTAACTATCAATACTCATGATACAATGGTTTTTCAAATTATTCAAATTTCTAAAATTTAAAAGAGATATATTGATATTCATAACAAAAACCAGGGCATCCTTAGTTGCATGATTTATATTCATAACATAAAGTTGGTAAAAATGCAAATGTCAAAATGTTTATTGTTTAGTTCATGAACGATGAAATAATTTGCTAAGATATTGATATTTGGGTTCCATCTCATCCATTGGCTCTTCTCGTTTGAAAAACCCCGATGCACTGTTTTGACCAAGATCAATAGTATTATTATTATTATTTATTTGAAATGCTTTTTGGCTAATGATATAAATTTCACTGTGGGCTTGTGGAATCAATTCTTGGCTTAGTAGTCATGATTGGATGGAATCTAATCTGCCAAAGTTACGTAGGGATTGCATCTGGCGCCATCCACATGATAGAGCTCCTCACAAAGGCAAATCGACCCACAAGGAACAAACATTTCACAAGTGGGAATTGAACTTGGGTGGGGAGGAAAACAACCCTTCACTCTAACTACCCAAGCTAGACCCCACTGACAGATTCATAGTATTATGACTATTGCCTTCTAACATCTTTCTGCATTTCCATGTGACACCTCCAAAGGCAATTCATCCTCACCATCATCTTGAGAACAATCAGAATCTAGCATAATGGGTTGAACAAGGTAGTTTGTCTTGTCAAGATAGAAGCTGTAGATTGAGCAAACACACCAAATCTTGAACCTTTTGTGGGGTAAGGTGGTTTTTCTTCACATAGTGGATGAAGGAATACTCACTTGAATTTTGCTCACATGACAATGAACTGATCACATGTTTAGAAAATGGGAGATGGAATAATTAAACATTAATGCCATAAACTTGAATAAATAATTTTACATATTTTTTTAAAATTTTTAATGAGTAAAAAATATATTAATGAGGTGTCCATGGCTGATATCTGTCCAACTATCTGAGACAATTGACACCTTGGATTCCCTCCAGATCTCTCTATTGTGGCGAATTCTTGCTACAATGTGAGCCTTCTTTTTTGCCAAAACTGACGTTATCATTTTCTCAAAACTTAGGGGTGTGTTGTTGACCAAATTGTGTGCCATCTCCTTTCAATAATATGACCTACACACATTGAATGTTATGCCATTTGCAATGAAAGGATTTCCAACTGATGCATCAACATATGTATGTTCTATTACATCCCAAAGATGGTCAAGTGATGGATGACCATGGTGTTGAACAACACTACTACTGGGTGAGTCCTTGGCAGAGATTGGACTACATGGGTGGGATGAATGGGAGTAGTATGAAGAAGGGTCTTCAGTCTGAACTGCATGACACACATATCTAATCCCTTGATCTTGTTGTCCCACTTAGTCCATTGTATGAATGACTAGACTATATAGCCGTCCACAATCTAGTTTCAAAGCAATTTTGGCATCCAGGCATTATTTTAAAGGGAGACAAGTTTGCCTTTGGTTGGCAGGCTTTTTTATGCTTTGTGATGTCGATGATTGGGTAATTGGGCTTCTTGCCATAATATTAGATTTCACGATGCAAACAATACATTTTTGAAAATTTAAAATGCCCAACAAAGAAAACTTTGAGTTTAAATCCATCCTTTTGTAAAGATATGTCCAAATTTTTTATACTTTAGATTCTGATACAGGTCAAATCCTCGAGCTAGAATTCTCTAGAGTCCAAGGCTCCAACTGTGTGACATTCTCTACTCCAACCTCCAAGTTCTAACCATACGGTTTCTCCTTGTTCCTACAGCTCAGTTTTGCAGTAAAATAATGACACAAATGAGGTGGTTTTAGTTTTTTAAAGGGAACTTTAGTGTTTTTTAGTTTCTCCTTGAGCAATTTACTTTTCATGATCCTTCTCAAGTATGTCTGTTTTCTTTTCTGCTTTTTGTTTAGTTTTGTGTGTTGTCTTTTTTGCTTTTTGTTTATTTTTGGGCCTTTTCTGTCAGCCATTTCTCACAGGCTAGAAATCTGCAGAAATGACGAGTTGAAATGCAGAATATTTCTTAAGAAATGAGTTTCCCGCCTAGAAATGGGAAACCTAAACAGTTTCCTGCGATTTCAGTTTTGGGATTGTTTTCTGCCAGAAACAGTCCCCGCACATGCAGTTGATGGTAGCATAGAATAGAAGGGTCTAAGACACCTTAAACACATTTAGGCTTGAAATATGGGGATTGTCTAGGAAAAGCTTGCATTTATTGCATGAGAAGCAATAGATTTGTAGAATGAAAAAATTGAAGGCGTTTGTGTTGTTGGGTGGAGCTTAATGAAGAGGATACTGGTAAAGTAAACCCTAATTTGCTGCAGAAATCTGATGGGCCTTAAACCCACCTATCCCAGGATTGTTGATGCAGATATGCAAGAGACCAGATTGGCCCAAGAAGATTTGAACCATATAATACCATTGTCATTTGTGTTGAATTGGCTTCAAGGGTAAAATCTCTAAGGGGAGAATTGTAATGTTGAAGAGAGAGACAGATGAAAGCAAACCCAGTGTACACCTGAAAGAGGAACAATAAATTTCAAGGAGATGGACTTGCTTATGTATGTCTTACCCATTTCTATTTGAGGGAACTTGATGTTTTGCACTGGCACGTTATCATATCGACACAAGCTTTAATTTGACCTATGTTGACTGGCATTAATCTTTATTGACAAACTTTGTAATTGGTGAAATGGACTTTCTAGGCTTAGAATGTATCTGTCTCTTGAAATTTAGTTGGTATTTTGGTTTTTATTGAGTTTTCCATTTTAAGCTCAGTTAAGGCTTTCTTCCTGTCTTGTCATAACATTGCAAATTTTTTTTTTTATGGAAGTCTTCCAACTATTCTCTAGTTTACTTTTGAGGGCACAGATTGTAAAACATTGAAAGATTTGACAAATTTGGGCCAAATTAGACTTATTAGCTGAAGATATCAGCACTTTGTTTGTAGTAATTGCATACATGAAAAATATGTTATAATCAAATGCACAGGTGTCCTTAATCCTAATCCTAATACAGTAGTCTTAATACAAAATTGAACCCTTCCCCCCACACATGCAAAAATATGAGGTGTGATTAGAGTTCAAATGATATATTAGCACATGTAGTAGCTTAAGCACTCCGTGTTTTCTTACTATAGTGTCATGTAGAGTTAAAAGTAAATATAGGACTTAAAATTGTCTTATGTGAATACAGGGAAAGCAAACTATGGAGACCAGCAAAAGCATCTACTATGCAAGATGTATGTCTTCCTATGTGAAGCTTGGAATTGAAAAATAGGTTGGTCTACTAGATTGTTGTTTGGTAGGTCTGAAGAATTTTTCAACTGCCAATGGTTGGTGCTATTACTGGTCTCTGGTTCTCTTATAAACAAATCATATCAACAACACTGCATGTAATTACATTCAGTAACTTGGAAGTGGAAATCATGAGATCTATCTTGGTATGCACTTAACTTTATAAGATTACTATTATAAAAGTGGACAAGATTCTATGCTTTTCTTTCTTTGATGATGTCAGTGAAGGGTTGTTTTCCTCCCTTGAATGTGTAACTCTCCTTCCATGTCTATGGTCTTTAGGTTTTGACATATGCACATCAGTCCAGGGAAAGGACGAATTATGAGCAAGCTGCTCTTGCAGAAAGGATGCATGAGTTTAGAAGGTAGATAGAACAAGAAATTCAGCGCTCATTTAATGATGTGGAGAATTCTACTTCTGGGGATGGTATTCAAGCCGTTGGAAGGAGTTCTCATAAAATGATTGAAGTAGTTATTCAATCTACTGCAAAAGGGAAGTTACATGTTCTGTAACATCTTTGTTGATCTTATTTTAGGATTGGCATATCACCTTCTTTGCATAGAACAAAGAATACTGGTTACGTATTGCAGTTGTTACTACAAATATTTTTATCGTAGATATTAGATCAGAGGAGTGGTATTATGATTAAAAATTTGAAGGTCATTAGCTATGTGTGTGTCTTAGCATCTTTGTAAATACTTTAGATCTTGCAATGCTTAATGATTCAAGTGCAAACAATAAAACACGGATACTTGTTGAAACGATCTTCAAATTTCAGGGGTGATTGGAAGAGGAGTTTTTTTGTACTTGATAGTCGTGGATTGCTGTATTATTACCACAAATAGTGGGGAAAGCCAATGGTAGGTCATCATTGTTGTTGTCAAGAGGGAGTATATTCTCATGAAAGTTTCCCAATCTGCTTTAATAATTTCAAAAATCTTTCCTCTAGCATAGCTAGCATTTGTAATGCAAGTTCTTTATGTTAATTATTTGTCAGGGAGCTGCAAACCAGTTGGCAATTCAAAAACATTCCCATTCATCTGAGCATGTCACTGGTTTGCTTGGATGATTACTTTCTTCTCACCATGGGACACCATAATATGAGAAGTCTGTGACACATCATACCATGAACCTTCTTACATCTACCATAAAGCTGGATGCAGAGCAAACAAATTTACGTTTTTGTTTCAGGATAATTTCTCCATTAAAGATCTATACTCTACAGGTACATGCCAAGATTTAATCTCTCATAGGTGTCTATGCATGGAATCTTCTCAAACTAAATCTTCCTACATTAAGTTTGATTATTGAATTTATAATTGGACAAGATTGAAAATGTTTACCGTGTTGTTTATTTGAGTAAGAAAATTCATGAAGTCTCATTATAAGCATATTTTCCTCATATCACCTTGTATGTATTCTTCCTGTTGGTCAGAATGGAGTCTTGGTTCATCTGATAATGTTATGGATATTGTTTGCATTCTTCTTCTCAGGCAGAGAATACTATAGATCGACATTCTTTTAGTACTTGAAGTATTATTATTGAATATGTTTGACATTCATTTTGTTCCCATGCAAAATTTGTTTGAATATCATCATTGTCAAGCAATAACAACGTCTTAAAGGGTGCTAGCTCAATGGTAGAACACCTTCCTAATTATAGCCAGGAGATTGGTGGTTCGATTCCTCCTTACCCTATCATAAATTAGTGACTAAGAAAACAACTAAATTCGCATATATATGACTATTAGTAGCTAATTTCTAGTATCTTATAGCGCGACTAAGGTTTAGTCGTATTTATCCTAGTCATTAATATATTATCATATAGTAGTTTATTTAGTCGTATATTTGGTCATTAATTGTGACAATCAATAACTAAATCAATGACTAAATCAGTGACTAAATCAATGAGTATCAATGACTAAATCAGTGAGTATAAATGACTAAATCAATGACTTAATCAGTGACTATCAGTGACTAATAAGTCAACCAATTAATGACTAGTGAAATAAGACTAGAGATAAGATAGTGGAAATTGGATATTATTAGTCACCGACTCAAAAATAGTCATTTATAGTCGAATTTTAGTCATTTTTTTAGTCATTAATTTATCATTTTGTACTAGTGCATTCATGATGGTACCCGCTTTAACTTCCAGTCCATGAATTGAGAAAATAGTAACACACAACTAAGTTTAAAGGTAAATGCAGAAGTGGTGAGGGCACGAACCCTCTATTTAACAGTTCATAAACCCTAAGGGTAGACCGGTTCGAAGGTCAACTTATATTATGAAGGTGAAAGAGGAACCCTTTCCAGAGCTTCAAAACCCTATTGAAAGCTACCTACAGCAAACAACGACATAGTCAGCAACAAGTGTTATCTAGAAGTTAAAACTGAAAAATTGACAAAGTAAGAGTTTATCTCCTTACCTTGGCATTCTAAGACATGGTCCTGGGAGGAGGTGACCCTGTCGCCATCCTTGCTGGCGCCCATAACCTGCAACCATATGACCACTGTCAAAACTATAAATAACTGTAAACAAGATTTTTTCTTTTTACAAGGGAAATAAGTGGTTTCATTACATGTAGGTTTCGTAGTCAAAGCTAGGGGTCGTCTCCTCCTGGATGCCTTATCACTCCTCTTCCCGCAAGAACAAACAAAAACTTAGTGTATACAACCATAAGTGTAACCGAATGCAATTTATTGAATTAAACTGACAAAGAAAAATCGAGTTTTCTCTTACCTAGTAGATGGAAGCTTGAGTCCAACAGGGTGACCGAATTCATTTTGCAAATGACCAATTAAGCCTAGGTGTGTCGATCTTTGGCACTGAGAACCCTCTTACTACATTGGCAAACCACCAAAAGAAGTACCATTAACAAACACAACACATTGCACCCCAAGTTTTTACAAATCTCCATGAAATGTGCAGATCTTCTACTCATAGAGATCGCAGACCAAAACAACAACAGTAATGAAGATTCAAACATAAAAAATGATACATTAAACCCTACTCCAAAACCCTTGAAATCTCAATGCACAGATGGATAGCTGAAATCTCAATCCAGCGTGAGCCATAAAGGCCTGGCTGCGCTGTCAACTCACAGCCATGGTGGCTCATTAAATTTACCATAAACCATAATACAACTTTAAACCATCAACGACCAACAAACACGAATGGAATTGTAATCAAAAATTTATTTCGTTGCTTATTAAATCAAAGTTCAACTATGGTAAGACCCCATAGCCCCATTACATCAACGCATAGCTTTTCCATGTTAAATATTGCACCTTGGAGTCAAAAGGATTTCATCGTGGCCCTTGGAGAAACCTTAATACTTTACATTAATGGGATCAAGACCTATGGTCTCCCATTTGTTGTTTTTTACATATAAATTAATAATGCCTATTAGTTAAGGAGAGCCGAAGACTTAGCCATAAAATCTAAGCAAGCCTTAGTAAAGTCTTAACTAATTAAATGTAAAATGAACAAAAAACATCACCTGCGGTTATGACGACGGCATGCCGCAAAACTTGCAAACATCTACTATGTAACCTGTCATATAGCAGTATTTAAGAATCTTGTAAGCAACTATGCACAACAATGTCAACGTTTACTTATGTTATGGAAACCATTACATTTTAGATAATATAGTGATGTTTCACATAACTATGCTGCAGAAATATTGAATGCAAACGATGTAATAACATTGTTTTTATATAGTGATGGGTATATTAAAAAAAAATTATTTATGGAATTTCAAGGTTTATGACAAAAATTGTTGGAGTAAAATACATGGACATTGAAATCACACATATGATTCCAACACAAGATATAACAATAGTACTCTTCATAGTATGGGACCCCATGGAAGTACTCTAAGATGTGTAACGTTGGGGTGTATATCTTCAAAATCTGTTCTAAAAACTAATCCTTCATAATACCAATAGCATATAACTTTTTAATGCATGTTCAGTAAAACATTGAACTAAATATTTTCAAAGCAAGCTGCTATTAAAATAATTGAATTGTGGTCTATATCTTCTATGCATTGAATATTTAAATAACCATTAATTATATATCCACATAACTTATTTAGACACATACCTTAAAGCATATTGGTAAAGCACTAGAACTTACACATCTTAATCTATCTTTTCCAATGTAGATAAATTAAATAACTAATATATATAACCCATTAATCAAATAACATATCTTCTAACCTGATGATATATATATGATCTTTAATGACATATCTTGTGGATCATCCATGCATTTTTCTGAACAAATCCAAATAAATGTATAAAATATATATTAAACCTTTTATAATCCTACATGATGATTACACTCATCAATTAATATATATAACCCATTAATCAAATAACATATCTTCTAATATGATGATATATATGTGACCTTTAATGACATATCTTGTGGATCATCCATGCATTTTTTCTCAACAAATCAATGTATAAAAGATATATTAAACCTTTTATAATCATACATGATGATTACACTCATCAATTATAAATATAACCATTAATAACCTATACATATAACCATTAATAACCTAACTTCTAAAGCATTCTACTCCAAACAAAATAAATATAAAGAGATTCATACCGTTATTAACCATATTATGCATATATAGTTGTTACAATGTGCAGCAGTTTGACTAGAAATAGAGAATCTCCAAAGTTAATGAACATGTGACCAATTCCACCATACTTCAAAAGCAATTGTTCAAATATCCTATTATATTACTTGATTGGATTGTAAATGCAAGCATAAAGCTTTTAACCATGAATTCCACTCATAACAAGTATGGTCATAGTATGCAACATGATCTGTATCCTCCATGCGCGGAGATACACAAAGGAACGTGGATTGCGAACGAGTGAAGATGATCCATGGGATTTGATCCAAAATAAATGAAGTGAGGGAAACATAAATACATTAAACTATCATTGATTAGACGATAGAGAATGCTCAAATAGTCATTTGCTAAACCCTTTTCAACTTTAAAACTACGTCCTAGAAAATTACATGTTAAACATTATCAATGCTCCAATCAATATGTAATTAAAAATACATGATAATACACCTCATGCAAAAACATGTAATTAAACATTACATCTTATCACTTATTTAATAGTCAGTACATAGATAAAATTTTCAAAAAAACACATTGATTTAAAACAAAAATAATAATAAAAAATTAATGATGGCAATCTTTTTAAAATTCTTTCAGCTCTGTAACAAGCTAATACGTAAACATTAAATTTGGAAGATTAATCACATAGAAAATAATTAATGAGTGTGACGGAAATGCAGAACAGCAGCGGAACACACAAAAATTGGGCAATTCTGTATATGCATTTCATTAGGGCCAAAGGCAAAATCAGAGTGATATACAAGCTAAGCTGGGTGTACTGAGACTGTACTGAGACTGCCCATCAGGTGAAGATCTGGTTTACAACCAGTGCAATTAATTATGCCGATGGCGTGAACACAAATTCCGATCTAACTAAGGCTAAGTATTAAATGATGTCTACTAAATATAAATGCTGTGGATGAGATTATACTACCGCTAACACTACCTCTTAATCTCAACCATAAGCTATGATGAGAGAAATTACACTAAATATTTAAAACATGATTCCTCGTGGTCTAACTCAGCCAAGTTTACAATGTGATAAAAAATATTTCATTTTTACTTTCTTTGCTTCGATTTGCTGATGCTGCTTCTTTCTAAGCTTTCTTCTCCAAGTTTTGAAGCTTTGAATGTTTTTTTTCTTTTTCTTTCTCCGGACCTTGTATGCTAGATTTCTTTTTTTCTTCATTTCTTCTTTAGGTATTCCGTCCTTAGAGTAGGTGGATGTACCATTTGCGAGATCATCAATATTGTTGCTGCTGTTCAGCAGTGTTGGCATGCTTAGATGTTCTTCAATCTTTCTAGCAATGGGCTTATTCCATGCTTGCTTACCTTCATTCAAATGTGCTTGGCCTTGTTCAGTGGGCTGCTCCCACATTAAACTGTAGTAGTATTTTATCTCTTCTAGGCTCCAGTACTTAAAAAGGATTTCAACAAATTTATATTTGGTTGTAAGTGTCTTTACTGTATGTGAATGATTGAATGCATGTATTAATGTTGCAACATCATGCCGGATGTTTAATTCCTATCTTTGATATCCGAAATAATTATGGTTACTTATTATATGTATATGCATCATCATTTAATTTATTTCCTACTATACTATTGTTTCGCTCAAAGACACTAACTGCTTGATTTTCCTTTTTGATGAAGGGATCCTATGGATACTCTGAGGCTTACTTAGCTGCTAGCTAGCTAACGCATCGTATTTCTCCTTTACAGATTTGCGGGTAAGCACAGTACTTCCCGATTAATACGAGTTTAAAGATCGAGATTAAAGTAGTATCGTCATTTTCATCAGTGATAATCTTATACTGAATTTTAAGTTTATGTACGTCATTACTTATATGCTGACGCTAAAGGCATAAGTCGAGAATGCCTTCTTAAGACCTATGGTAATACCTACCCTATTTACGATCTCCATTTTAATCATTATGTAGAATCATATTTATATATATTCTAAAGATATATATATTATACTTGGATTAAGATTTTCCCTATGTATTTACTATGATTCTCAAGAGATAGTGAAACTCCATATTCAAAAGTCATCCAAATGGAATGTTTTTTATCTTTAAGTTGTAATATGGCCATGGTGTAAATATATTCGAAATATAAACACTATACTTTTTATGCATGTGTTAATTAATATGGTAATATTATGATCAACATTTGCCAACTTACAAAATTAAAGATTTTGTATTACGATTGAACTGTATACTATAGATTATATACTATATACTACAAGCTATATGCTATATACCATATGCATATATACTTAATGCTATATGCACAGCATAGGCCATGATTTGATCTATAGTGGAACTCTGCATTGGCAGGAGTACCGAGCTCGATAGCTGTAAATCTTAACTGCCATTTAATGTGGTTTGGTGGAATGCTCGTTGGTAGACCCGTGGTAATCTCTACGTCGTTTGATCACACGCTAGCATGGGATTTTGTGAAACCCTAACTATGCATTGATAGACCATACTCAACGTTTTCTTAGTCATTTGCAAAAATGTTGGGAGAGGCCGACAGGCTGCTGAACAAATAGGGAAAATGAACGATGTTGCAAGTTCTCTCATGGATTTGATGGTGTGACCTGTATCTCGGAATTTGCAGGTTATAAGTTTCTAGTGTTTACTTTCATAAAGTAAAAGAAGACGAGGCTTTAAACCATGAACAAGGGTGAGTTTTCCGTTAGCATTACAACGTATTTATTTAGTGTTTTTAATTTCTTTATACCCCGAAAATGCCATTGAGTTTTAACTCATAGTTTTTGTTTTTGTTGGATTTTTCTTGATAGGGAAAGTTGAAGGTAGTATACCATTAGCAACGGTCCTCCGAGGCGTCGTGCTCCTTAACATTGTAAGCCTCGGGCCATCTCAGCAAGACTCTAAAGTATGAGTGATGGTGTTTTTGGCATTGATTCCCAAACTGTCCCACGCAAAAGGTTTTGCTATCATACGATTGTTATGGTTATTTCTTTGTGTTGGTTTCCACCGTATGGTATCGATGTAAACATTAGGGTTAAAATCCCCAAGCTATGGCTCTTGTAAATATCAATACTTAATGCTTATAAGGTTTTGTTTTAAGCTTAAACAGTTATTATACTGTAAATTTCGGTTGAATAAATATATATAAGGATTCTGGGTCTGTGCCCTTTCGTGTACATTGATAATGTTTTGAGAAAATATTTTGGTTGTGTGTAATATTCAGTAGCTTAATGTTAAAGTCATGAATATCAATAATATTCTTTAGTCGTATTCTTTAGCCTTGAAGGCGTGAGCCCTGAAATGTATTATGTGTCTGATCAAAGCCTTCGTAAGTGTAAATTTTTAAAGTTGTAAATTTGCACTTGCACCCTGCATTCATTGTTTTTTGCTATGATGCAGTGGTTTAAGCCATTACGACCCTAACAGGTCTCGACGTATGTGAGCTATTTGATAGAAATAAATAGAAGATTATTACAATGATACTGGGAGTCTTTTAAGAATTTCGATCTTTGTTTGAATACTTAACAGGCTTTGAGAAGCTATTTTTAGATTTCGTAACATTTTAAGTTTGTATGACTCTAAGTAAATGTACAGAGTTGACCAGATCCAAACCCTAGATTTTATGGGTTGGATTTCATGCGTAAAAATGCATTGTTAAAGTATGGGAAAAAACCTGATGGATTTCGATCCCAGCCCCAACGCTTCCCTTTGATTAAATAATTACTTTACTTAGTTTATAAATTTACCCTACTATGGAAATCCATAGAATTAGGGTTAGTTGTAATTATGCATTTGGATATTCATAGAATAGCCTTTTGCAAAATGTATTCAGTACTTTGTAAATTATTTTGATACCATATAAATAGCTTATTTGAGTTCTACAATTCTGTGTTGTAATATTATGACCAGTTTGACAATTGGTATAATTATTAATGGTTGGTGAAATATAGGGTTTGTTTCCTTTGTTTAAACCTTAGTATAATGAATAGTTATTAATTATAAATGTTTGGTTTTTAAAGGAGTTAAAGTGTGGTCGGTCTAGACTTCGATACTCTATATTTTATTTGGTGTAGTAAATTTATCCTAAGCTATGTATTCTTCATCAAGGGTTTTTCTAAGAATGACTTATGGAAATTATTACCATGTATTTTAAAGAGAGATGATTGAAAGATATGTATGAATTTTAAATGTTTTGATAAAGGAAAAGGAACTTTGTTTTGGTTTAAAATAGAGACTGTAATTTTTATTTGCTAGATAAATACAAATATATTACCTATTTGTTTGTGCAGTAAGTATTTTGCATTTATAAAAGAAAAGCTAATGAATCAGCAATAACTTATTCTCATAATATATATAGAGAGAGAGAGTACCAATATGACCACATAAGTCTATAGCTCTATAAAAAGATATGAAATTCCTAGAAGCATTATAGAACTAATATAATCAGAGCATTTTTCATTATCTATTTCATATTTAAAACTATAATTGAATTCAGAAGAAGGAGATTGTAAATTGATTCAGAAATCATTCATCTATTCACTAAGGACCATTCAAATATATTTATAATTTTTAACTCCTCTGTACTAGAGTATGGCACTTAATCAGTGTGTGGAAAAATGCAGAGAAGTATTTCATTCAATCATAATTTCATTATTCAGAAGTGAGCCTTCAATCAACATTCTAATCTAGCAATTAAGTAAAAGACAATTTGCTGAAGTAGATAACAGTTCAGAATTTAAGCATTCAGAAAACTATATTGACAGTCAGTAAATAAGATAACATAATCGGAACTTGAAATTCTAGAGGGTGACAAACATCCAAGGAATCCCGTTCCACCCAACTTCTCCTACAGACAACCAAATCACTTGTCTTAGCACCCCCGAGCCTGTTCACTGAACCACCAGGATGAAGATGCTATGTGGAGAATGGAATAAATTCCTCTGCAACTTAATAGTAGTACTTAATAGTATTACTTCTACTTTTAGCAATATTGAACTCAGTAATGAGGCTGAACTAGTTCAGAATGCAGTCTTAACTCACTCAATCACTTCCTAGCTCTCCCTTCATCGAATCTCTTGTGCTCTCTTCTATTTCTCTTTCAGAAATTATCACAAGGTAAAAAATGAACAGCCTCCTGCTGAATTCAATGGGTAGATAAAGCATACCTAGGTCTTTGGTCATTTTTATTTAGTTAATGAGCCACCTACTCAGTTCCACTTTCTTGGGTAACATGACCATAAAAATAGGGAAGTTACCCCCTGCAACAACTAGAAGTGAGTTGAGGATGCTGCCAAGTGTCAGCTTGCTCTCACCCCAGTCCATTCCTCCTAGTGGGTCAGTGAACACTCATTCAATAGCCTCCCTTGGATATTTGTCTCCTCTTTTATCTATTAATAATAAAATATTCAAATTAACTCATTACAATCATCCTTGACCCCACTTGGTCAACAATCATAAAAATTTACAATAACATAAAAAAAACATAATGTTTTTCTTACAACATAAAATGTTCAGAATTTGGGTATGTGACAAGTATAGTACTTCATAGAAATAATATGAGGTACATCATCCCACTACTAAATACAAGGAACTGCACATATGTAAAAATGACAATCTTATATAGTTCTACTAGTTTTAGCAAATATATTTCTCACTTTTTGTAGAATGGACACTCAATATCCTAAGAACTCCAAATATCTATTACTAATTCCAACATTTACAAGCAACATTTCATAAAATGTCATTCATAAATCAAGAGGCATAGTTGAGACATACAACCTCATTTCTTCCACATCCCACATAATCACCACTCATCATAGTATTAGTATCTCTCGTCATTTTAAATGATCATTATCCATTCAAGAGCTCCTCATTCTAGATTATTTTTTATAGTCAACCAAAGTCACCAGTACAATCTACCGCATCTTGTATTTTGTGACCATTCCTTGCTAAGGCCAAAAGTGAGAACACTTTCAAACTAAATTTGGTAGAACTGATTTACTAGAGCATTGGGAACTCTCCTTGAGAAGGAAACATCTTCCAAAGGCCACATTGATAGAAATGGAGCACATAGGTAACCTATGCATCCTCCACAAGGAGGACAGATTCAATTGGCCAATGATTTCAAAATAGGAAGTTAGTCATTCGAGAAAGTTTTCTTATTTCATGCTTTCTATTTTGACTTGGTTATTATGTGATTCATGTAAATACAATTTGTATATCCCCTGAATAAGTGAATTAGTTGTTCGTTAATTTACTCATTTGTGCATGGACCTTTTCTCTATATAAAAGCTAGTCTACATTACAATAATATTAAACTTTTTTTCAATAGAGAACTATTGTGGTCTCTATTTTTTTTCTTTATATTAAATGTTATGTTGCCTATTCCGTTATAAGAACACTATTTAGTGTATCTCATCCACATAAGAGGTCTTACATAACTTGTGAGTTAATTCACTCACTTGTATTTCTTATTTTTGCTTGATAAATAAAGCCAAAGAACATATTCAATCTTAATGCTAGTTGTTTATTGGATTGATTTGTTTTAAGGATAGAGTGGAGGTTTATTTTAATTTATTTCATATTTTATGTTTAAAATTAATTTATACGGTAATTATGATAGACCATCAATCAAATAGGATTAATAAACCTATTTTATTTTCAAGACTATTGTTTTATTTGTATAAGCTTTGTTTTTGTTCATTTAAGTATTAATAAACCTATTTTATTTTCAAGACTACTGTTTTACTGTTTTATTTGTATAAGCTTTGTTTTTTTTATTTAAGGATTAATAAATCTATTTTATTTTCAAGACTACTGTTTTATTTGTATAAGCTTTGTTTTTGTTCATTTTTTGGTATTATAGACCTTACAAACAAAATACAATCAATATTTTAATAAACATATGAATTTTAATAAGGTTACTCATAAATAAACCCAATAAATCTTCTCCTCATTATGTGCTTAGTTTTGTAGAAGAGCACATTAATGGACTTATGGGTGTTACTTTTCAATATCAAGTTTTCATCTTAATATATCACCATTATCTTGATATCATCATCATCGCTGTCTAAATATATCAGATTCCTCATCACCACCACCATCATCTTCTTCTTCTTTGTCGTCCTCATCATCATCATCGCTGTCCTCATGATCATCATAATCATCACTATCATAATAACCCTCACCATTGTCATGATCATTATCATAATAGTCATCATTGTCTTCATCCTTGTCATCTTCATCATCATCCTCATCATTGTCACCATCATCATCATCATCATCATTTTAATCAACTTTCTCACATGTGATTAAGATCATCTTCATTCTCATGACAATATTGTCACATAGTGACACCATTCTAATTGTTTACATCATCATCCTCATCATCATTGTCACCATCAACATCATCATCGTCGTCATCATCATTTTTATTCTTATTATTGTCAGCATCATGATCACCAACATCATCTACATCATCATCCTAGTCATCAACATCATTGTCATTGAGATCTAGTTAGAAAGAAAGATTTAATTTCATATTCATAGGATGAAATCTGATTTATCTTCATTGTTTCATGAAGATCGTTCTCCAGAGAGGGGTTCTTCCCTGCTTCAACAATGCATCTCTTGATGATCCAATGATGTGGCACTCCCCCCACATCACGAGAAGACTCGTATTTTCTATTTACATATAATATTGTTTTTATGGAGGTAGATATATAAGTAAATTAATTTATGTACATGTAATTATTAATGTGGTTTCTACTTTCATAGGCACCCCTCCTTCCAGGCACGTTACTACACCACCTTCCACTGATCGTGGATCAATCTGTATGATGTCTAGTGCCTCACTCGATGGACAAGCCACCTGGACATCTTGATAGCACGATGATGAAGTGTCTCACCATCCAAGTACATTAAATGCACATATTTGTTTCCTATTCAATTATCGATATCTTTAATTTGTATTAGTATCAATATCAATATATTTAAGTATTATTATCTTTGATTTGTTACACACATACTTTAACTGATATATTTTTTTATCCGACAGCCACATATACACATTGGATATGATCCTGTGACTCCTCCTTTGGAGGACAAGATCATACACATTACTATTGATGAGATCACCACTCAATGTGACTGGAACCACATTCAGATAAGGGATATTCCACATGATTGTCCCACTAGATGATCCATGTGCATGATGTTGTACACTATTGATGGGTTTTCGTCCATCCATTGGAGGGTGGGACAACTTACAACATATGGCATACTATATGCCAAAGGAGGAGGGATCAAATATTGGGTCATGATAAATGGGTGGCAGTGAAAACCATGATAAAGGAAAGGATATTAAGGGACATTGTCTTATATCCCTCCTAGACACACTCCTAGATAGTCACTTAGAATCAGAGAGTTTAGGTTTGAGGCTATTGAGCCATATGTCTATGATATATTTATTGGAGCAAGGGGCATGTTCCCTCACCATACTATCTCTCACTGTACTTTGGAAAACATATATATGCATATTTTATGTTAGACATGCATCCCAACTACACGAGTACACCATCAACCTTCTATGGCATTGGACAGGGACATATTTATGAGTGTCTTGGTGCTTGTAAAGACCCTACTACTATACCACCCCCTCTGGGATTGGTTCCCATGCCTAGTATGAGTGTAGTTAGGTCGGAGGACATAGTTGATACAATGCAACTTGGAGCAAAGACGCGAGGTATGATGTAAGACACCATGCACACTGCATTGACTAACGTTTGATTTTCTATGCATGGGTATAGATCCAAACTACCCATTGGACCTACAGATCATGAGCTACCATGGGTGGATGATTATATTATTGATATGGTTGACAAAGACATCTTCGTATATTATTCTAAGACTATTTGTTATGCATAATATCACATATATGAGAGATGCAGGTCGCAATATCAGATGTACTCCTAGAAGTGAATATGTTCATTGTGTTTTAAGGATGAAGAAACTATAGATCAGTTGCTAATGAAATGTAGTTTTAAAAAACTAGTATGGAAGAAAGTAACAAAGTATTTTACAATTCATGGGATCTAGGACTCTCAAAATTTTGATTCTAGCCTAAAAAATTGGTATCATTCTCTCTTTAGCTATAAAGAATTTCCCACCTTTGTTAGTTGGGGTGTGTGGCTCCAAAGAAACTTAGTTATTTTTGAAGATGTCCTAAAAAAATTACTCAGAGTCAGTTCTAATGTTATTAGAACCATCAAGGAATACTACAAAGAACCAAAATATAAACCTACTCGAATTCTTCCAAAACAACTTATTCTTGATGACATTCCTGCAGGACATTTTGATGGGGAATCACAAGATGAAAATTGTGGAGTTGGTATGAAAATCAAAATTAGAGGACAACATATCTTTAAATTGTGGATGGGATGTGGATGTGGCACTAATACAAGGGAAGAAGTATTGGCACAATGGGGCTTATTATATTTTTCACTTTAGAAAGGAATTTCATATTTACATATATTTTGAGATTCTAAATTACTGATTGATTGGGTGAAATATGATAAAGTAATTCTACATGTGGATTTATTATCTAAACATTGGTTGGAAAGGATCAAAAAGCTCAAATATTCCTTTCATAATGTTTTGTTTAATCATGTCTACAAGGAATTAAATGAGGAAGCGGACTCTCTTTCAAATTGCATGCTTGGGAAGGAGGAAGGAGTCCTCTACTTTGAGGAAATGGAAAATAACTATGTGATTTTCCAAGGCACTTTACAAGTTTTTGGATGATAGTTGTTCTTTCTGTTGTTTTAACTAAATGATGGAAGACCGTAATAAAATTTCAGAATTTCTTTTTCAGTCATATGATTTTGGAAAATATAGGTAAATAGTTTCATGTGGTTTGATATGAACTAAGATGTTGATATGCTAGAACAACACCTTCAACTAGAAGGCATTTTGACTAGTTGCAAAATTGTCTATGTTTAGAAGAGAAAGTAATCCCTTTGGTATATTTTTTACAAGTATATAAGATTACAGGAATTCTCTCGTCTGAGTAGTTGAATTGATAGTTAAATGTAATGGTTGGGTCTCAATAATTTTATGTAATCTTTGATTCAAAATATGAATAACAAGATACATGTTTTTTTCCAAGTGAAAAAAAAACACATGAATATAAATATGATACATACATGCACATACATGAAGATAACTCATCAGTCCATTAAATTCATAAAGAATTACAAGTATATATATACAACCACAAAAAAATAGTACGACATATATAAGTGTCATCAAGTCAATAGAACAGAACCCTAATGGGATATGTGACCAGCCTCATCATCACTATCAACTACACCAGGCTTGTGGCATGGGCATGATATACAGTCAAAAAGGGTTCCTAGTTGCAAAATATTAAAATTTTGAACTCTGTAAATTAGTTGGATTTTGGCAGACAATTTATAAGATGACACATTTTTAAACTTTTAAGTGGATGGATCAACTCAAATGGCACAAGTTGATGATGAACACTTCCATCTATGTCTATTTTGAATCTCTTGGGATCTTCCATAGGCCCTCATGAGGACCCCATTGAATTTATAAATCCCACTCATGTGTCTCTGTGACTACTTGATCGACGACCCTCTGTACATGTTCATGTGTATGGTGACATCATACATGTAATCATTAAAAGTATAATAAATGCACATTATAATTTAAACAATAACTTGAATTCTATTGCATTGAAACATATGTTCAGCTGGATGCATGTTTATTTCAACGAGTTATGTATCATATCTATCTTCATGTTTATTTCGGTGATTTATTTATGTTGTGTTTATGTTGATGTCGATATGTGTGTGTTATTTATCTTTATGTTTAAGTTTATGTGGATGAGTGTACAATTTACAATTTCCCACTTAAATTACAATTGAACAGTTACAATTTAAAAAATTATTAATTTTAGGTGTACAAATCACAAATTACAAATTACAATAACAAATTATGAATTATCATTTATATTTGGATTTGGATTTTGATTTTGATTTAGAATTAAATTGTAATTTAATAAATTACAATTGCACATTTATAATTTAAGAAATTACTAATTACAATTTACAAATACAATTACAAGTTACAATTTTTCTATTAGAAATTACAATTTAAGAAATTACAAATTATCATTTACAATTGGATTAAGATTGACAATTAAAATTAGAGAAAATTAGATTTACAATTTTAGATATTACAATTGTACAATTACAATTTAAGAAATTCCAATTACAATTTACAAATACAAGTACAAATTTAAGAAATTACTACTTGAGTTTACAAATTACAAATTACAATAAGAAATTAGAAATTATCATTTACAATATTGGGCATCACTCTCCTCCATATGAGGTGTTTACACCAGCAGAGATCCATCTTAAACCTGTATCTATCAAGCACCGAGAGGGATCCAATTTCTTGAGGTGTATTTCTTTTTTTAAATTTAATTACTTTTCATAATATTTTATTTTATGAGCCAACATGGATTTTTTTAAATACTTTCATTAATTTTGTATTTTATGAGCCGACATGAATTTATTAATGGCCGACATAATATAATTTATTATTTTTTACTCTTTTTTTACTCGTGTAACGTTACAACATCTCTCTCATACTCGTGTGTAAAGTTACATCCATACACGTTACAACATCTCCCCCATACTGGGTTGTAGAGCACCTCATTTCACTCGGTGCAATCAAAATCCATCCATCTAAATAATCTATTTTCACTAATTTGTATGCCCTAAAATAATAATAAACTATAATTTTATTAATTTGTATGCCCTAAAAAATTTGAACCATAATTTTAGTTATTTTTAATTCCTAAAGGAAATTAAAACCCCTTGTATAACAGTGAAGTGGCCTATTGCACAAATTTGAAGTTTGGATGTTATTTCTTAGGATGTTTTAGTGTTAGCAATTGCACCATAAGTGCAAAGATAGTCAACATAATAAAATGATTACTCATATGAGCATCACTTAAACATATAACTTGTACATGTTTCCACTTGGTCGATTTTTCATTCAAAAATTGATTATTCACTCACCAAATTTGCTCCCCATTTTCTCTAGATTGAATTAAAATCATAACAAGGATTAGAGTAAAATTTGTGGATTTTTATCCTAAAGTATTTAGTAAAATATTAAATACCAAGCCAAAAAATTGTAGGGTCTTGCCTCTAAACTAAAATTTTAGGCTTATTTACCTATAAACCTAAAGCAATCCTCCGTTACTTCATTTGCCTCCAAACCTAATCTTTGGATTTCCTTCTCTCCTTCTCATTTTCATCTAGAGGGATCCATCCTTAAATTGTGATATTGTGGTTCTCCTTTATTTTTGTTTTCCTTCAATTGTGAGATCATGGCTCTCCTTTCTATGTGTGATCCTTCAATTTTGAGATTATGGCTCTTCTTTCTCTACGTGTTCCTTCAATTGTGAGATCATGGCTCACTCACCAACACTCATGTAAGATTTAAGACCAACCATATATATCATAACATATTTTTTGGTGAAGTATAGGGGCACACACACTAGCCAACTATGCCAAATTTAAGACTAGCTCTATATGTATCATAATTTTTTTGCTGAAGGAGAGGGCTGTGCTCACTAATGACCACCTAAGATATAAGACTAGCCATACATGTCACAATATTTTTGGGGAAGGAAAAGGGTGCATCATGCCTATTCCATTAGGTAGGGTACTCTTATCCCAATCAAGCAAATGATCCTAGAGAAGAGAAATTAACAGAGTGGACAAATCCATGCTACCTTATCACATTTGTTCATAAAATGCAAAGGAAAGGAAAGCCATGCATTTTAGACTTTGCGGTTATAGTAAGTTGATGTGCAATATAGGTTTGTCCTACTGTTCATGTTTGTCTACTCTAATTTGTTCCTTGTTCTTATGTTTGTCCTCTCATAGAAACCAACAAACTCACCTCCTACATTAGATCATGGAATCATATTCAATAAATTTTGTTGAGAAATACTTCTTATATTTACAATACCATATTTACAATCATATTGAACCTAGGTATCCATGTTAATGCAAGATCGATCACCTCATTGCTTGTTGATATACCACATTCTCCTGGGTCCATATTCGATAAATATAAGAATGTCTGCACAAATAATTTTCTTTTTGGTCACTTTATGAGCTTGATATTGTGGATGATGCATGATCTATCACTAGGGTAGGGCATTGGTTTATTTGTGTGAACTGGTGTAGTGGTATAATCCATATTTGCAATCAACATTTTTCCTTTTTTATTAGTTTTCGTGTATCTAGTACATCATTACTTCTCAGGTGGTCATTGTTCTTGAATTAAGTGGTCCTAACGTCACCTTCTAGAAGCATAAGATGATTGGTGTTCTAATGAGAAATAATCTATGATGCATTTTCAATGGTGACATCAAGAAACCAATAGTTGGTGATTCACCCACTCCCATGCGTCTATCTCTAAAATATTATCTTTAACAATAAAATTGACAAAAAACACTATTGCAAATTTATAGTTCATTAATCATAAAAATTAAATCAATCTCACTAGATGCATATATATCCATGAGTATCCGTATGAATCCAAACCACTATTCACAAATATATAAATTTTCTCATGATCCATGAGTATCCATATGAATCCAAACCACTATTCACAAATACATAAGTATTCTCATGTATAATATAGCAAGGTTGCATACAACTAAAAAAAAATCAAGTGGCATTCATATCTACCCCAAAATACAACTAAAAAAATATCAAGTGGAATTCATATTGGGATTTTATTCATCAATAGCACCTTGTGCCCCCTCCTTTAGGCTCTAGTCATTGCCTCTACCAAAATCTCAGAGTTGTTCCTCCAAGGGCATTAGTCAGCGCCTTACATATTTGAGTAAACTTCATAATCCAAGCCTTAAAATAACATAAAGAAGCTTTCCATGACATATAAACATAGGACATTTAATGTATGTATATGGAAATTTAAATTAATACACATATACGACATAAATTTAGGATGGAAAAATGTTAAATGTTTATTTGTTTGTGCAATTGTTCCATTATAAATAGTTCACGTCATTATTTGTTGTACATTATTTTTACATTTTTCATTTCTTAGAGATGTCATTATACCATGTGTATTTTTCTAATGATATTTTTTTTTTCTATTTATGATTACAGTGGCTACTATGATCATAATGCAGATATTGAGAGAGATTTTTTCATTTGAGAGAAATCAGTGCCACATGGAGGGGTGGAGATGAACTCTGTCGCTCCCTTTCAACATCATTGGATGTTATTGTAGACACCAGTAGCTACTCTAACGATGCGTTATACAACATAGCATCATATAGAGAAAGAAAACAGAAAGAATATGCAAATGGATTGAGTTACAATGAAGTCAAGAAGTTGAAAATTACAAAAGAAAAAATGTATGAACATTTCAAAGTGCCTAGAGCGAATCAAATTCCAAACACCAATAGAGCAGATATTTCAATTGAGTGGTGCACATATCAATCATTCCAAGATCATTGGATGGATAGATGGTATATATTTTTTCATATTCCACCACACAACAACAAGGAACTACCACTATACCTCCTCTGGAAGTTGTATGTTAAGCTTGTGTTGGGTAAACATGTAAATTATTTTGATATATTGGGGTTCCAAGACGTTGGTATGAGGATGCCCCAAAATAGGCCCAATGCTAGGAATCAAGATTCCAATCAGTCCATACCTCCTGCTCATGTCTAGCTACCTAGGCCAAATTTCCCTCCTACACATCATATTATTCACCAAACACAGGAGGCATGTCTACATCTAGTTCAGTTGATTCTCCACCATAGCACAACTATTGACCAAGCAGTGCCCTCTTCCTCTCTTGGGGCACAACCATCAAATTTTGGTGGCATAGGACGATCTAGTGTTGACGATAGACCAACATCCCATAATCCCCACATTGATCCACACATGTGCATGACATGTGGTCAATCCTAATATGGTCATGGAACAACACATGGTACCTCTTCGATGAATTCTTGTTAGGTAAGTATATGGTCAAAACACTAATGTTGTTAAAATTAATTTTTTCCATATTGTACACATATTAAGATTGTTAATGTATGTACAATTTTCAATCTTGCAATATCTTGCAAGATTGTTATCGTATTTGTGGTGGAAACAACTAACATTGAGGTCATATTTCAACATGTCATTTTGTTAATACATGTCATTTCATTAATACCTGTTAGTTCATTAATGTTAGATGGTCTAATATTTACAATTTTTTAAGTTGCAGGAACATGATTGTCAGTAGGATACAAGAGACATTGATATTAGTCATATCCCCTTGGATGTCCTCTTTCATTTTTTCAGGCGGGTAAGTACATGGTTAATGACTTAATCTTGTTCAAATTATTTTTTTCTTATTGTAATTTTTTATAGATTTCTAATATTTAAATAATTTATAAACTTGCAGGTGCTAATTGGGGATGCAAAGGGGAAAGGAGTTACTAGTAATGATCCCTCCCATGGGGTAGAGATGTTCCAAACAGAGGTAAGTATTACAACATGTTAGTTTTCAATACATCTTATACCATTCATTCATGTGCTTGTCTAGCTACGACTTGGTACTCTATGATTGGAGGAATCAACCCAAATCATTGCACCACCACTTTGGATTTCCTCTCCCCATATTCCAAATGTATAAAAGGGTTTTTTCTACATCAGATGGTCCTCTTCTGTAAAAAGAGTGGGTTTCCATGATCATGGACCTACTGATTCCAAAGTAATGTACAGCTTTTGATGATGGTTGTTGGTTATCTCTTTCGATTTTAAATCCATAACTTTTTCTTCCTATTTTTTTTCACATGTTTACAGTACCAAGATGGAGAGTCCTCCATGCCATAGCTCAGTTGGGTCTTTGATGCAATAGTTAATGGTGCATCTATGATGGGAATAAGTCACACAAATGTACATGTACCTCAATATTTGTACATAATTCATTTGTATTGTGCATTCACATGCATGATGTCTAAATATTTTAACATATGGTGAATGCAGACACACTCCCCTATTCCAATAGTGCATGCAACTGAGGGTGATGTTCAACCTTTGACTCTGTTTGCTACACAAGAAACCCAATATCCTTCCCTAGAGCATATTTTTTCAGTGAGATGTTCATTAATTACAAAATTCAAGTTAGTACATTCTCATGTATATATGTTGATAATTGTTGAGCTAATTGACATAGGATATTTTATTTGTAGAGCACCTTTGTAGAGAGGACTTCATCAAGGAGGAGGACATGATAGGCATCTATACCTCAGATGGATTCCGTGAGTGTTTTCTACAAGTAATTGAGTCGTATTTTTTTTTAAGTTTGTTAATGCTTGAGTATTAGTTCAATTAGAAGATCCAGAAATTTTATCCTTGACTTGCAGTATCCAAAGATTCACAACGGTACTATATAGAGGCAAGGTGAATCATATCTAGGAAAAAACAAGAGGAATTTATAGTTTTGATTTGTAGTCTAGGATAGACTTACATTCATTTACATGTATAGCATTGACTTTTTTGATATATGTACATTGGCATGCCATCTAAGGGATGTCTATTTTGCATTAAAACTTCCATGATATATTATATTTCATTTTGTCTCTTGACATATTCACAACGGTATTTTAAGTGTGTTCGTACATGTGTGGCCAATAATGTGTCTATGTGTAAATTTGGACCATTTTTTGATAGCTTGGGCAATTACATGGAGATACATCATGTTAGGATATTTCAATACTCCATCCTTGTCTTACCTAGAATTATTTATTTTTCCTAGTTGTTGATGATGTCATTTTCCCCTTAGTGGTGTGCAAATTTCATCCAGGATCCATCTACCACGTTCTAATCCATGCATGCATTGTTTTAGGACCACTTTAGTCAATTCCATATTTTATAGGAACCTCCTGAGCATTCCAGTGCAGTCCACCTGAGTTATCTGACTCTTGTGGGGGGTTAGAGATCTAGATGCCACTGATTGTGGCCTCATGTGCCCTTTTCTGACTTCCATGCATGACATACTCACTATTGCACCCTCCTTAGTCATTTACTTGATTGTGACTTCAGTTAGCTGAGTTTAGATTCAGTTCAGTTGACTTTGAGTCTTCCATAGCACTCTTGTGGTGATAATCCTTGTGCTAGACCAACTAAGGTTCGAATTATCCTACATGATTTGAATTCTCTCCATTGTAACATCATTGTTTATTATACTATGAATATTGGAACATGTGACTTTATTTTGCTCCAATCTGAGTTCTACTGCATTATTATTCTTCTGCTCTTTTTTACTCAAGTTTTCACTCTTATTCAAATTGTTTTCTCATTCTTTCTTTGTGAGGTATCCTCAACTCCTTAGATCTGTTGTGACATATAATTTCACATGGTGTCAGAGCCATCGAGAGAATAGGTTGAGCAGTTGCTTTCGGTAATACACCAAAATCCTCTAGATTTCCACATCAAATCCTAGTGCCATTGCATTGAATTCATTGGACAAATCCAATGAGGTCTAGCCAGGTCTGAAGGATCCAAATAAAAGCGCCTACTATACTAAAGCAATGCTTTGTAGTAGTATACCTCCATTATTGAGATTTTTTTGCATATTATTCAAGTTTTTGAGTGCAGCAGCAGTTATGACAGTTTTCTGTAGGTACAACAATTTTCCCCAGTTGCAGCAATTTTCTACAGTTGCAACAGTTTTTTCTACAGTAGTAGCAATTTCACCTTATATTCGATCCAACAATTTTAATGGGAAATTCAAACTCTCCTCTATATCCCAGGATCCTGACACCCTTCAATTATCTTGATTGGAGGGATGATATGCAGATGGTATTTCGCAACAAATCATTGTACATGGTGACAATGGGAAAGGATCCCGAACCACATTCAGCTATGGAGAAAACCAAGTATCTGATTAGATTGGATGAAGCATTTGGTTTCATTTGTATTCATATTTCCAGAGATACACTCTTCCACATTGAAGGATTGAAGACTCCAAGAGAGTTATGGTTGAAGTTAGTGACCCTCTTCGGCAAACAAGATGACCTAAGAGGCCATATTCTAGAAAATGAGTTGATTGCTCTACAACCGAGCTATTTTGAGACCATTCAATAATTCTTTCCAAAATTAAAATGTTTGGTTATGCAATGCAAGCAATGTGGCATTGGGAAGAAGGATGAGCAGTTGGTGCTATCCATTCAAAGCAAGCTAGGTCCTGAGGTCTCCATCTTTGTCTCTACCTTCCATTCTAGGTGAATTTCAATCCCTGGTTGGAAGATTCCCTCCTTAGATGTTTTCACTGAATCTCTCATCCAAGAACAAGATAAGTTGATCCAGATGGATGCCATGAAGGCCTCCAAATATCAAGATCTTCTGGTTGGAGAACCAGAAGAGCTTGAACCCAAGAAGAATGCCAATCCAAGTCCATCAGAAGGAGTCTCTATCTCTAAGAAGGAAAAACATAAGGGATTTGAGAAATCCAAGTGTTCCGTTGCAAGAAAGGAAACCACCCAGAGAGATCTTGCATGCAAAAGAATATAGATCAGATGACCAAGATTCTTGAACAACACAACATTGCCCCCCCAAAAGGTGCAAGAGAGACTCATTTTGGAAGTGAGTCTACTGGTCATTAGAGTTTCCATGCAGTGAAGGCTGTGTTTTCAAAATCACAAGACCTCCTCATATATTCAGGAGCCTCCAACCACATGGTTGCCTCCAGAGAATCATTTTCTTCTTTATATCTTAAATATGGTCTGATTATTCACATGGGAGATGGCTCTCAGATCTCTGTTGAAGGGAAGGGCACAGTTAATATGGAGCATGGAAAGTTCAAGAATGTTCTATTTGTTCCTTCTTTGTCAGCAAATTCATTGTCTGTATATCAGATGACTCACACACGTTCACCGAAGAAAGTGGTCTTTGGTCCTGACACGGTTGAGATTGTAGACATATCCACTGGGAATATTATAGAGAAAGGGTTTGCAAACCATTCCTCCAAGGGATATGAATTCTCACTTTTTTTCCATACTCTCTTCCTATCCCATCGAAATCTGATGAAGATCAAAGTGATACCTCTTCTAATGAAGATGAGGATGAAGATATTGATGTTGAGAATAAAGTTTAAGGAGAATCATATTCAGATCCATAGATGCTCCCAATCTATGTACAAGTCCAATATGGGCTCACAAAGTCCTTGTAACTGCTGGGAACACAATTGGGGATCCATCTGACCATAGAACCACCAGATCTCAGTATCATGCTAAACTTGCACTATGTCATGTAGATCCACTTCTCTCAGATATGTCTTGCATGATGGTGGGGTTTGATCCACAATCTCTTTGAGAGAATTGCCATGGGGGATATACAACCAAGAAACAATATCGGTTGTCTGACAAAAGGTACTCAAAGGTTCATGATTTGGACCACAATGAGCCATTCGCTCCAGTAGAAAGAAGGGTTCCTGAAAGACTTGTTTTGGAAAATACAACTTCTACACAGTGGGAGGCACATCAAAGGATGTTGATGTATATGTAACTTCGGAATGTATTTCATATATGTTGTATGTACTCCTATAGAGATGGTATTATTCCTCTATACGGAAGTGTCGTCATTTATATTGTAAATGCCATAACTTATACTTGATGGGTTATTAGACCACCCTATTGGGGGTCGACCATGTGGGTCAAAGGGTTATTAGACCACCCTATTGGGGGTCGGCCCATTCAGCATTATGTTATCTGGTTAAGTTTGAGCCTACATGATTTATGTAAAAGGCAATTCAAGTCAAGTATAAATAGAGTGCAGGAGGCACTCTATTTGTTCACTCACTTCTCATTCATGTACTCGGAAAAGTAACTCACTCTCACTTGAAAAGTGGCGCACTAGTGAGGAGGAGGATCATCTGCTATCAGGAGACTATCTCAGTGTTATTTGGTTGTACTTTGGTTGAGCCATTGCTCTCCCTATCTCTGAGGAAGTTGTGGGGTTTTTCACCTTATGGTTTTCCCCATGGAAACTCTGTGTCTCTTGTCTCTTATGCTTTTGATTCTTGTGATGCTTGTCATATTGTGATTGTCATGCATTGATATACTGTATATGTTGTTCTCTCAGCAAAGATCCTAGAGTATTGTGAAGTAAATTCTAAAAATTTAACATGGTATTAGAGCTAGCCTGAAAGAAGGCATGATATGGCATGTATGACACTTGTTGAACTTACGATGCTAGGGCTTGATATAGCAAAAACCAGTCATCGTAGCACTTTCGCTATAAATCCGATTTGACGAAGTTTTCGGATCTGAAATATTTACAGGTCGAAGATTAAATCCCCATGTACCTTGTGACCAAAGGATAACCTTTAATGCATTGTACTTTGTGATTTATGATCTGTACAATATAGGGTTTCTGCCTCTTCCAGATCTGAGTCAAAATCAGGTGACCTTGTGAAAAAGGTCATAACTTGGTCTAGGAAGCTCCAAATGAAATTTCATAAAAAGTAACAGGTAGTACACAGACTGTACTATCTCAGAAACAGGTTTCAGAGGCCGAAGTTGAACCAGTGACACGTGGCACGCCGTACAAGTTCGCTCTCCTGTATTATCCCATAAACAGGTCACGTTGCGACACTTGGCATAAATCTCTCTCAGAGAGTCCACTTGAGGTCAGACCTGTAAGGATGGAAAGATAACAGGTCGGGCTATCTCAAGAAAAATTTTCAAAGGCACCTATCGAAGTTTATGAAGAACCTAAGGAAACAAGATTTCAAGACACTACCATGATTGAAGCAGTTCCGGAAGTTGTTCGTGAGTTTGAAGATCCATAAGAACCTATAGATCCACCCCGTGAGGATAACTCTCACAAGAGGAAACCTGCATGGGATAGAGAGCTCATTCAAGATGCAGAAATATTTGGCATTCCAAAAGAAGAACACAGAGTAAAGAAGAGAACCAGATCACATACCAGCTATGTTGCTTTACTCTGTGACATTATGAACAAAGAACCGTCCAGTTATGAAGAAGCAGCGGAAAAGAAGAATGGAAGGATGCCATGGTTGAGGAATACCAATCAATAATGAAGAATGATGTTTGGGATGTTGTCCTAAGACCTAAAGAGAAGTCTGTTGTAACTTCTAAATGGATCTTCAAAATCAAGCATGCTGTAGATGGCAGTGTGGAGAAATACAAGGCAAGATTCGTAGCTCGTGGCTTCTCTCAGAAAGAGGGAATAGATTATGAAGAAACTTTTGCACCTGTAGCCAGGTATACTTCCATCAGAACAGTACTTGCCCTGGCTGCATCTATGAAATGGAAAATACACCAAATGGATGTCAAGACTGATTTCTTGAATGGTGTAGTTGAAGAGGAAGTATATGTGGAACAGCCACTCGGTTTTGAAATACATGACAGGGAGTCATATGTGTGCAGATTAAAGAAAGCCTTGTATGGCTTGAAGCAAGCTCCCAGAACCCGGTATGGTAGGATGGACAGTTTCCTATCTAGTTTGGGCTTTCCCAAGAGTAAAGCGGACTCCAACCTTTACTACAAGGTTGAGGAAGGGAATCCTGTGATTCTACCCCTGTATGTGGATGACTTATTTGTTACAGGAGATGACAGACTGATTGCAGATACAAAGAGGAAGCTTGCTGCTGAGTTCGATATGAAAGATTTGGGAATGATGCATTATTTCCTAGGTATGGAGGTGTGGCAGAGTGCAGGTGGGATCTTCCTTGGTCAAGGGAAGTACACAGTAGATATCCTGAAGAGATTCGGGATGATGGATTGCAAGGCCATGGCCACACCTATGGCATCGAATCTGAAGCTTCTATGCAATGCTTCATTTGAGCCGGTTGATGTCTCTATGTATCGTCAGATGATTGGGTCCTTGATGTACCTTACGAACACGAGACCAGATATTTGCTTTGCTGTGAACACATTGAGCCAGTTCCTGACAGATCCGAGGAGTGTTCACCTGGTTGCTGTAAACCATGTTCTGAGGTACCTAAAGGGTACAGTGGATTTTGGGCTCAAGTATGAAGCGAATCAAAAGTTTAACCTGCAGGGTTATGTTGATTCAGATTGGGCAGGCAGTGCTGCAGATAGTAAGAGCACATCTGGGTGCTGCTTTAGTATGGGATCAGGTGTGATGTCTTGGTTTAGCAGGAAGCAGTCCTGTGTAGCACTGAGTACAGCTGAGGCAAAGTATGTTGCAGCCTATTCAGCTAGTTGTGAGGTAGTATGGCTACAGAAGCTACTGTCTAAGTTATTTGATCTCCCGTTGGATGCTACTGGTATCTTCTGTGATAACCAGAGTTGTGTGAAGCTGTCTGAGAACCCAGTGTTTCATGACAGGTCGAAACACATAGAGATCAAATATCACTATATCAGGGATATGGTGCAGAGAGGAGCTGTGAAGCTCCTGTATGTTGCGATGGACGAGAAGATTGCAGATGTGTTGACGAAGCCACTAGCCAGAGTGAAGTTCGAGTACTTCAGAGAGAGGCTTGGCGTTCTTCAGATCGAGGACACTTTGAGGAAGAAGTGATGGACACATTTGCTGAAGCCATTCCAAGCATGTTGGAAGGAGGATCCTTCACATGGCTGTGGATGTAAGCGCTGGATGATGAACATCAGAATGGTGTTCTGGTTTCTAATGGATATGATCAGTTGGATCATTTTTATGTATGTATGTATGCATCATGTTGGATGCTGGATATGATCAGTTGGATCATTTATATGTATATATGCATCATGTTGGATGCTGGATATGATCAGTTGGATCATTTATATGTATATACGCATCATGTTGGATGTTGGATATGATCAGTTGGATCATTTATATGTATATACACATCATGTTGGATGCTGGATATGATCGGTTGGATCATTTATATGTATGTACGCATCATGTTGGATGCTGGATATGATCGGTCGGATCATGTGTATGTATTTTGTATATGCATCATGTTGTATGCTTGGACCATGTATCTGTATATGTATAAGGTGGATACATTGTATGATCAGGTGGATCGTGTATGGTGATATGTATCATGTATTTGTATTTGTATCAGGTGGATACATTGTATGATATGGTGGATCATGTATGATGATATGTATCAGGTAGATACTTGGTATGCATCAGGTAGATGCATTGTATGATCAGGATGATCATGGATGACGAGCTTCAGGATGTTGCTCCAGATGACATGCAGCAAGATGTTGCAGTGATGATGATCAGGATGATCATGTGTATATCAGGATGATGTATGATGAGTATCAGATGATACTTTGTGGCCGTGGATCAGGTTGTGCAGGTAAGCATGTAATTCAGTTCCCTGGGACATCTGGAAAATGCTCTTTCGATGTTTTGCTTGGGAGGACATATAATTTGTGCCTTGGGAGATCTGCAGATAGTCTTTCGAGGTTTTTCCTATGACATGTAATTCATTGCCCTGGGATATCTGGGAGATGCTCTTTCAAGGTTTTGTCCTATGGCATGTAATTTGCTCCTGGGAGATCTGGACAAGATGAAAAAGGCCTCAGATGCTTCAACCAGGTTTTGTGGTGGACCACATGTAATGTTCTCCTGGGAGAACCGACAGGTAGAGCTGTGTGCTCGTAACAGCCTAGGATGCTTCAGCCAGGTTTTGTGGTGAGATCACATGTAATGTGCTCCTGGGAGATCTGACAGGTAGAGCCGTGTGCTCGTAACAGCCTGGGATGCTTCAGCCAGGTTTTGTGATGGGTCACATGTAATGTGCTCCTGGGAGATCCTACAGGTAGAGCTGTGTGCTCGTAATAGCCTGGGATTCCGCAGCCAAGTTTTGTGACGCACGTAATAAGTCCTAAGGATTCCATAGTATGGCCAGTGATGATGAATACCTGCAGGTGGTGGGCCTACATCCAGTATGAAAAAGGACTGGCTCTGTAGAACTTCCTATGACGAGTAGATTCAGAGATTGATTGAGATAACAACAACAGTGACGATGATCCAGAGAAGATGACTTGTGCTAGAAGACCTGTGCTGAGAAATACCTTCCTAGTTAAGAGGGAGTGTTGATGTATATGTAACTTCGGAATGTATTTAATATATGTTGTATGTACTCCTATAGAGATGGTATTATTCCTCTATATGGAAGTGTCGTCATTTATATTGTAAATGTCGTAACTTATACTTGATGGGTTATTAGACCACCCTATTGGGGGTCGGCCATGTAGGTCAAAGGGTTATTAGACCACCCTTTTGGGGGTCGGCCCAGTCAGCATTATGTTATGTGGTTAAGTTCGAGCCTACATGATTTATGTAAAAGGCAAGTCAAGTCAAGTATAAATAGAGTGCGGGAGGCACTCTATTGGTTCACTCACTTCTCACTCATGTACTCGGAAAAGTAACTCACTCTCACTTGAAAAGTGGTGCACTAGTGAGGAGGAGGATCATCTGCTATCAGGAGGAGGATCATCTGCTATCAGGAGACTATCTCAGTGGTGCACCAGTGAGGAGGAGGATCATCTGCTATCAGGAGACTATCTCAGTGTTATTTGGTTGTACTTTGGTTGAGCCATTGCTCTCCCTATCTCTGAGGAAGTTGTGGGGTTTTTCACCTTAGGGTTTTCCCCATGGAAACTCTGTGTCTCTTGTCTCTTATGCTTTTGATTCTTGTGATTCTTGTCATATTGTGATTGTCATGCATTGATATATTGTATATGTTGTTCTCTCAGCAAAGATCCTAGAGTATTGTGAATTAATGCTCAAAATTTAACAAAGGAGTAGATCCATATCTAGCACCTGCATTGATATCCTATAGAGAAGCATCTTGCCAATATTTTTGAAAAGGATTTCACTGGGGAAGGTTTTTTCCTTCTTTGCTTAGCATGAAGGTTCTTTGGATTACCTATTGTTGTTCTTTTTGAGGGGGGTTATTTTTCCCATTAGGTTTTCCCTCATTTCCTTGGTCCATGGACAATTCTTTATTTTTTATCATTTATTTGATTGTATGGGTGACCTTTGGTATTAGTAACCAGGGCCCGAGATATAAAGTATGGATTAAGGGGGGGTGTTAGGACATTTCAATACTCCATCCTTGTCCTAACTAGCATTATTTAGTTTTCCTAGTTGTTGATGATGTCATTTCCCCCTTAATGGTGTGCATATGTCATCCAGGATCCATCTACCATCTTCTAAGCCTTACATGCATCATTTTAGGACCACTTCTGTCAGTTCCCTATTTTATAGGAACCTACTGAGTGTTCCAGTGCAGTCCACCTGAGTTATCTGACTCTTGTGGGGGGTTAGAGCTTCGGATTCCACTGATTGTGGCCTCATGAGCCCTTTTCTGACTGGAATGCATGACAAAATCACTATTTCACCCTCCTTAGTCATTTAACTCATTATGAATTCAGTTAGCTGAGTTAAGGTTCAATTGAGTTGACTTTGAGTCTTCCGGAGCACTTTGGTGGTGATAATCCCTATGCTAGACCAACTAAGGTTCGGATTATCCTGCATGATTCAAATTCTCTCCATTGTAACATAATTGTTTATTATATTGATTATTGGAACATGTGACATTATTCTGCTCCTATCCGAGTTATGTTGTATTATTATTATTCTGCTCTTTTTTACTGCAGTTTTCACTCGTGTTCAAAAATTTTGCTCATTCTTTCTTTGTGAGGTATCCTTGGCTCTTTAGATCTATAGTCACATAGAATTTCACACATCAGTCATAACATTGAGAACAAATCATAATTACAACAATGCACAATGATAATAATGCACAACAATGCACATTTACAATGTTCTTGACCACAATCCAATTGCATATACAATGTTAATTTGTATTGACAACAATGCACATTTACTCGATGTTCTTGACCACAATCAAATTATATGAAATTATGTGAGTGATGCACCTAATCCATACAATCTAATAACACACTTAACCTACAAAATAAGAAACTAATACAATTAAGTGATGTGCATAAACTCGTAACCCACTTAAGAACTTAACAAGTGTGACAAACACACATAAGCTATGCAGCTAGACTCTCACACATAGGTGATGCACTTATGCAACCCATATAAGCAAGTTAAATTTTACTATGATGGCACTCATATAAAAAAAATGAATGGTTGCACATAAGTTCAATGTGATGTACTATCCTAATAACACGACCATTAACCACTAAACCATCATATGCCCCATTCACAAATCACCAACTACACTCATACCCCTTTTATCCTAACCCACTAACCACCTAATGCATCTCATTTTTTGCCTAAGTCACATTAGCACCCAATGTACTTAAGTGACATACATAAGGAACAAACCATTTGCATCACAAGACTTCTTTATGTCACCTCATAGCATCATGTTTCTCATATATGAATTAATTTTGTCCTAATATGTGAATTACTTGGGCCAATGATGAAACTCATCATTCACGTGTGTTGAACTAACAGATGCACATAAATACCTGACCTACATAATCACCTATTGGACATATTAAAGGTTTCACATAGAGTCACACCTATGAAATACACATATTTATCCCACATAAGCGATGCTTATCTTTTACATTGAGCCACACAACCCTTATAACACTAATCCATATAAATCCAATCCCATTTATGTCTAACCCACTACCCCTAGAACCCACAACACATAACCTACTAATGATCCTAACCCTAACTACCTAAGTCACTTTGCACCATACCTAACACATAAGCTTTGTTGTTAGGGAAAGTGTTCCTATGGATGGAGTGAGGCCACCAACATACTGAAGTAAAAATGAACATATAGAGCTCCGCAAATACAACAAAGAAGTAAAATGTCTAGGGTTTGAGAGAGTGTCTAACTTGAAATAGAAGGTTGATCCAACCCTCTCCTTGATTCCTCCTCTTTCTCTCTAATGCAACCTGCAAAACCATTCCAAAAAACGTTCCTCAAACAAATTTGACTACAAATAGAAGATTGACATTTAAAACAGCATAACACATCAAATTGTAATCAATTATGAAACATACATGAACAAATTTATTTGGAAAGGAAACAATTTCCAATATTTATTAATGAATGAAGAAAGTAAATCAAATTACCTTCCTTCAAGAATGGCACTTCATGTAACCAAGATTCAAGGCATCTTGCTTCTCTCCTCCAAGGATCCCAACCTCTGATCCAATGCACTAGGATTTATGAGCAACTAGGGCACAAGTGAGGGGTATGTGAGTCCAAATTCCTCCAACATAACATTGTAATGGGATAATTCCCCCTTCATGGTCCCCTCTCCCTCTCTTATATAACAAATTAAGAAGATAGGTTCGAGGAGGAAGTAGTTACAATTGAGGAGATGGTTCCAAAACCACCCAAACCACCCATTTTTCAATATTTATATATATATATTGGCATTTTTGAGGTACACGTTAGTGAAAAAGGGACCAAGGTCTTGTAACATGCATGTGAACCATGTAAAACCATCGTGTATGCAACAAACGTGCAGGTGAACCACGTGCCACCAACGTTTTTGTGGAAAAATGAGAAAAAATGACTTTTTTAGGGCTTTTCAGGAGAAGTTTTGGTCTCCAAACTTGTTCATGTAGTTATTAGAAAACTATATCACTAATAAGATTGTTCCCAACTCAGATACCTCACAAGAGTGCTTAAATTCAAAAGCTTTCCACTTGGAAATGTGATAGTGTTTGATGTATTTATAAATATGATTTTGAAACTTTTCCATGAATTTTGGAATATAAATTTCATCCTCAAGAAATTTTATCCTCTTAGATGGTGCAACTAAAGAAGCAGATGTATTCATGGTAACATGCTAATATATATTCCACATGTTAGGTGCCCAATGAGGGAGAAAAACCATACACTCAACAATGACATAAAAAATAGGCGTTAAGCACATATTTTCTCATTCACAAATGTACAATATATTACATGAGATGACCCTTGGGTTCAACTTTACAAGTGGTCGCTTGGAATCCCTAGTGACTCTTCCTATTCAACTACAATTTTGGTCTTCCCTACACATGAATAGTGTGCAATAATCCTAACACCAAGGATTATGTTCCCAACAATTCCCCCCTTAATACAAAGGGTTGTATGTAAGTCCAAGAAAACAAAGTTGAATAAGTGGAAGTGGACAACTAGCACTGCTGAACATTTCCAAATTGACAATCTGAATTGCCAAGCAAGTTAGCAAAAGCTAACTTCTCCTTCCAAGTACAAGTGCTCTCTAAAGTGGTGGTATGTCATAACCACCAACCAAAGGGGCTAGCAGAAGTTGATTTCTTCTACTACGTGGGTGGTTTAAGGCTGACCATAATATCTCAAACTTGGCACGAGGATTTAGAGGTTATATTTAAAGTGGTAGTTTTGGGCTAACCACAAGACAACTGGAGAGCTAAAAATAAGAACTTAACAGCTACAACTACTGAACATTTCCACCTTGACAATATTTTTCCTAGTAATTTAGCAATAATTTTCTAGTGTTTTATGATAATAGAAGGTTCTCTCGAAATTGGTGGTCTTAGGCTGACCAACAACCAACTAGATCTCAGTCAAACATGGCTCTAAATATATTTAGGATCACTTGTTCCATCTTACTTTTTATTGTTCTCTTGTTTCTAACAACCTTCACCCCCCTTTTCAGGAACAATGTAAGGAGTGGAGAGTCTCATGGTGTCCAAAATAGACACGGAACACATACATACTCTGAAGCAAGGTTATCTTATGTCTTCTTGCTACAAATATGAATCCGGTCTCCCAAACTAACTATGGCTCAGGCTCTCTTGATCTAGCTTACTTGAAGAAGGTTGTGACTGCTTATTGTCTGAATGACAAGGCTTCAAAACTTGAATCCTCACATCATGTTCCCCCTATTAGTTACAATATAAAAAGTATCACAATATTCTGCTACATGTTTCACTCTTGTAGGTTTCCTCAGCTTCACACACCTATCTGAAGAATGGATACACTTCCTAAAATGCCGACAAGGATGAATATCAAACACTAATCTTTCATATGGCCAAATTGATCACAATTTTTACATTTGGAACTACAAACATGTTGTACATCTTCTAACATTATTTCATTGTTTACTAGCAACTAATAAGAATAATCTTCAACTTCAAATAAAGGATTTTTATAAACAATCACTAGTTCAAAATGTTGATTCTTGTGTTGTACATCATCTTCTTTGGATTTCAAATCCTGCATATTATTGATGACAATTTGGAGAGTTTATTTTTGGATTTTGATTGAGTAATCTACAACTATAAGTATTAGCGTGTTTAGCAACTAATGTTTCTTCAATTTGAGACAATTTGAGGACTATATGATGCCTTCTTGTGTAGGAAGGACCAATTATACACAATTAAACTTAGGTATTATTTCCACTCTTCTCTTTACAAATAGACTCAACAGACTCAAACTCAATAGGTGAAGGGTGTCGGTCTCATCTGAGAATGCACCCAAATACAATGCAATTAAACGTTTCTTCAATTTTGATATTGTACAAAAAAAAACACATATGCAAATACCAAAAAATGCACTAGAACTTACAAACAAACAACATTTTGCAAGTTACACTTCTAAATGTTGAATTGATGAATCTACTATACCTGAATTTTTGAATGGCAGTGATATAATTCTATAACTTCTTCTTTTGGAGAAACTATAGAAACAAGCTACAAACTTGCTTACGAAACTAGTTTCAAATATTCTCTAGAGGCCAATTTGTTTATTCGTCAACTTGTTTATTAAATGGATTAATTTTTAGTAATGATATCCCTTCTCAATCCACTGAAAGAAGAAATCCCTTAAAAAATCAACCACGACAACTTAATCCAACCCACATAATTTCTCCATAGTAGGGAACAAAATAATCTTTTAGTATAAGGTAGGATTGTTGGGCTAGGCATCCGAATAATGCCCATTAATCAGTTCTAATCCAAAACATAGTTGTTGTCTATAGGGTAATTTTAAAAAACCTTCATCATTAAGTGGAACTAAATCCCCAGGGAAAGAGGTGTTGTTCCAAGAGGAGGTTAAACCAGAGGTAATCTGTTGTTGTTCTCTTAGGGGGGATACCCACCACATGTTTAAAAGAGGTTACACAACACTGTTCAAGGGATAAATTATTCCCCCCCACTAAATGGAGTTTCTTAGTGAACAAGTTGATGCATTTTGTTGCAGCTAAGCCTCCAGAGAAGATTTGAAACTAGTTTAGCAAGCCAGTTTGTAGCTTGTTGCTATAGCTACTCCAAATGAAGAAGTTGTAGAATCAGATCATCGCCATTCAAAAACTCATGTATCTTACCTTACAAAAATAATTTCAAATATTTTCTAGAGGCCAACAATTTTTTCATCTACCTGTTTAAACCTTTGTTCAAATAGAAAAAAATGCATCAAACCTTTGTTTTAATCGAATATATTAATGTAATTTGCAAGGTTGAAAATCATTGATTTGGGAAATATCCATGTAGGCATGGGAATTTGAGAATATTTAATTTCAACGAAAAATATGGAGGTGTCAAAGATCAAAGGTTCACCCAAATTGAAGTTTGTATGAGTTTATGTTCATGGAAATTCATATGCAAGTAAACCTCACATGAGTATATCTTCAAGTGAATCCATATCCAAGTTGACCTTAAAAAATGAGAAAAGGAAGATGTGTGTAAATTAATGTTTGTCATTTTTTAATATTAAAATCATGTGGAAAATATCATAATTTAAGCATACATATGGGTATCACTGAAATATTGATTATGGAATATAGATTACAACTCAAAATTAACCCATTAACATACATGTTAATTTTTTATCTTTAATTCAAAATTGCAGTAGTACTTGGAATCAATGAACAATTATAAACATAAGCATTCACATATGACACATAAATTTACCATAGGGAAACCCTCTTTAACTTGAGGGAGAAAACCCCGGGAAAATCTTACTTAGTATATTGATTGATAGCATAGAATGACTTGCTTCACAATAAGAAAATTGCATCAAGAACAGGTGCATATATCAGAGCAAGAGAAAAGATGGAAGAATAGAAATCAGAATAATATCCCGCATAAAGCAAAGCACATTGCCTTCAAGAGGGAAGAGAATTCACTTCACATTGAATTCATCTATCCTGTATAACATATATATATTCTTCTCATGCTTCGGATTCTATTTTTATCTTCTAACTTCAGGATGAACTCGCCCTCCATCTGGATTCTAGACCACTTTCTTAGGTGGTGTTGTAGGCACAACAGATCCCATGTTTCATCCAAAACATGGGAGCCCCAATTCCATAACAAAGAGTAGCTTAATCATTTTTGGGGTTGCTCACCCCATTTCCCATTTATTTTGTTGCCTTTGATTGGATTTAATTAAGTTAGTAAATTTTTCTTTCTAAAAAAAAAAGGTGATGAATTTTTTGTGTGTTTTTTAGAAGTTGCGGAAATAATTTTGGGTTGAATTTTCAATCATCTCGCAACCCACAATCCACAATTGCGGATTGCGAGCGTTTCTATTTACATTTTGAGTTTTCCCTTCCGCAACTCGCAACCCGCAAATGGTGCATTGCGGGATGCGGAAAAGGGTTTTGAAAGTTGCACGTAAAGTTTCCTTCCCACAACCCACAACCCACAAATTGCAGATTGCAAGATGTGGAAAGACCCTTTTTTGAATAAGGATTGGCTTATACCCCCCACACCCCGCAACCAGCAAATTGTGGGATGCGGAAGTATTTCCACCTCACATTGTGTTTACGTTCCGCAACCTGCAATTTGAGGATTGCGGAAGAGTGCGCATTTTTTTAATAACTGAGTGCCTTCATTTTGCATCTCGCATCCCGCATCCCGACCATTGATATGCAGTGATCTAACGACCATGATTGCATCTGGAAAAATGATTTGAATTTCAATTTTTCATGCTTGGTTCGTCGTTTTCAACATTGATATGGTTTTGTCCACATTGTGCTTGATCAAACATGAAGTCCTTGAATCCAATGATTACTTAATGATGAAAAATCCGAGATTTGACTGTTAATTTCATGTGTTATTATGCAAATTTACTTCATCTCATGCCAAATTTCAATTGATGCATCACTAACTGATATTTCGCTCGCAGAAAGGATAATTGCAAATTGCGCATTGTTCATCTGCAGTCATGTCATTTGGTTACACTCAATTGATGTCAAATCCTGTGGTTTTATGTCCTATAAGGGCTGTTATGGATAATCTATTGGTTTACAATCATATATGCAAAATATGGATTGATGATTTGATATCTCTATTAAAAATTGAATGCTCTGAGTAAAATGAAGGGAGTTTCTCATATTCTTGTCGAGAATTCTTTCGAAAAAGAGCCTCAACCAGTGGAATACTCTGAACCTGTCCCTACACCATTTGACGTTGATGTTTCTGATGGCAGTACAGATAGTGAGGAGGAAGATGACAGGGTTCAATTCATATATGAAAAAACTTCTTTTCAACAAGCAGAAGAGGGGTGATAAAGAGTACATTGATCAAGATAACACAATTTTTTGGGACTTTATTATCAATTTTCCACCTATGTGCCCTGCAATTCCTTCCAAGGAGGATCCACTATCTCATTTCTCAATCTTTGAAGACATATCTAGTCGTCGTGAATCCAGGGAAGATTTCATATGTTCCTCATCAACTATCTTCAATAGCTCGTGATCTATCTTGATTCTCCTCAATTGATGATAGTATATTCTCGAAGATATGTGGTGCAATCTTTTGAATTTTATGATGCCCAGTTTGGGCTCCGAATTGGTTATTGTTCCTACGTATAAGGATAGTTAGATATTGTATACCAAAGGGTGGTCTTTTCTTGGCAATTTTAGATAATGTAGTTTTGATTATCCCGACTCTGTGGGAGATTTGATCCTAAATTATTACTTTGTAATTATTATTTAAGGGATTTTAGATATCATAGCAAGGGATGGATGGTTAGGGGACATAATTGACAAAAGAGACTGGAGATGCTTTGTTGTTGCAGACTATGTAATGTTTTGCAGGCCTTACTACACAGTTAATTTTCTTCAGCTATCTCTTCTGTTATAATTTGTCAAATGTCTTTGATGGATTGAGATTTTGCTTTGATACATTCACTAATACTGTTTATCATTTGCAATCAATAATTTGCATTGGTTTATAGTTTAGATTTCTCTTGACTCATGATCTCTGCAATTAATGTTTTGAATAAATGTATTTATCCAATACATTTTATCTATTTCTCCAAATGACTCATAGTAATCATTAAGTTAATGTTAATTTGTCGATTGACATTCCAGATTCAGGATAAGCTTGTATGCACTTCATTCTTAAGTTATTGTTGGTTGAATGTTTTCAATTAATTATATCTTAAGTTATTGAGTCAAGGTCTAGTTTTGCATGTCTGTCAAATTGGTGAAAGGACTTAGTAATTTTCAAATCAAGTTGTCTTGTACACAAACAAATCATTCCTATTAGAGTAGGCCTAACTTAGATTAGATTTCTTTTCAAAGTTAGAATAACTTTTAGGATTAGGAAAGCTTCTTGTTTTTCCTTACAGGAAGATAGATCCTTCTTAGGGTCAAACACACACAAGTTCCAATGGAGGCTTTTGTATGTGTGGGTGTTAACCACACCAAACAACTCAAGGATAGGGTAAAACTTACGTAGGATTATCTGAATCCTTTGGCTGGGTTTTCATCCCCTGTTGCTTTCCTTGAACACCATTCCAGTACATGTTCATCCAAGGCATCAACAAATGGCGCTAGAAGGAGGGACATGTACCAAACATGCCTAAAAAGAACTTAAACAGACCTCCTCTAGTAAGAGAACCGGTTGTTACACGTAGCCATACCCAAGCTTCAACGTCCACAGAAAAACCAGTACAAAATTATCAAAATATTCCTGCCAACCCTGTCATAGGACAAGAAACTAGGAGGGTCGATATTATTATTGTATCACCCACAAGAGGACCCCTCACACTTGAACATATTATTAAACGTTCCTCTAATAGTGTTTCTAGGCTACAACAAAGAATCGTTGATCAGCATAATATAGGACTAGTAGCAATTCAAGATCACGAGAACATTGGTCCTCAAGTTGATAATTCTGATAATCAGAACTGAGGAGACCAGAATCCTAAACAACGTAATTCACCCCACCACAATTTGCTCCCAGATTTTAACCTTGACACATTGTTTGGGGAAGCACAAGAAGATAAACTGCAAGTGACAACTGGTGGACCACCATTGCCACCTCCTCCACCTTCGTCTTCTTCATCTGAAGAATCCTCAGATAGTGATTCATCCTCGAGTTCATCTTCAGAAGACATACCCATCGCTCAAGGTCAAAACAGACCCTGGTTGGACCAGGATGTCATTTTTATCCTAGGAGATCAACATAGACTCCCAAAAAATCCTGAAAAATGGCTTCCTAAGTTCGATCCTGATCAAAAGTTACCTACACTCAATCACATAAAGACATTTATGCAAGGAATCAGGCTTAGAAATGTGGTCCATGAGGATGTAGTTTGTAGGTTATTACATATACTTTCTAAGGGAAAGCATCCATTTGGTACTTTGCCTTAGAAGCTAGGTCTATCACTTCATGGGATGATTTTGAACAAATATTCATGCAAAAGTTTGGGGATGATAAGACACCCGAAGACTTGGTAATTGATCTGTCTTCTATGAAAATCCAAGGTAAAGAAAGAGTAAAATATTGTAATCATAGATTTTCCTATCTAAAAAAAAGAATCCCTATTATTCTTCTCCCCGCGGAAGAACTCTTGGTTGCATACTATGTGGAGGGTTTTTCGGTCCCCATAACTATGTGGGTTAAATGGGCACAAAAGGAAACCTTGCCAGAGTCCTTTACTGAGGCCATTCAGGTTGAGAAGGATATTTTTGGTTTAAAGGATAACCCAGATACTGTAGTAGATCAACCTTCCACTTCACGTAAGAAAACTGGTGTTCCTACAAAACCTGTTACCCAAGACAAAGACCCTTTTGAAATGGGTGACATGAATAAAATCCTTTAGAGGATTTCTAATGAAATGGTTGACCTCAAGAGAACTAATACTGAGAACCAAAACACAAACAGGTGCTTCAACAGACAACCATTTAGAAGGCCCTATCAACCTCGACGAAACCAAGTCCCACCCAATCCTGAGGAAGGGTTGGACTCTGAGGAAATTTTGTCTATTTTCAAAGCCTTAGTTTAAGAAGCCCATGATTCTCCTCATCACCCAAAACAAGAGCTAGAGGAGAATCAAGATCCTGAACATATGGATGAGGAAGAAGACCAACAGGTAAATACCATTAGTTTCTTTGCAGAACTTCCCATGGCTAGGGAAGAAGAAGATCTTGAAACAGTGTTTAACATCCAACACAAGGAGTAAAAGACAAATGACCCAAGAAGATTCTAATCCCACACCCACAACAAATAGATTCAAAACCACCATACAAAAAGATACACTTATTACTCAGATAGAATACAACTTGATTGATGACTTAAAGAAGATGAAGGATAATATCTTTGTATTTGAGCTTTTGAAGATACCTCTATGAGGGACAGTTTTCCCAAAAGCATAATTGTCAACAAACCGAGGGAGACTCAAAATAATAATCTGGAGACATACACCAAAACCAGCAGTTCAAAACCTATTGGGAAAAGGACACCTCCTTTTTTGTTAACCTTTGATATCTTTAAGAGGAACGTTCATAATTGTATGGTGGATTCAGGGGCTTCATCCAATGTAATTCCCTTACCAGTTTGCAAGAAATTAAACGCCACTTGGGAACCATGTCCTACTCAGATTGTTCAGCTGGACAGATCCAAAGTGAAAGTAGTAGGGGAACTAAGGAATGTTATGTTAACTTTATTTGTTGACCCTAGGATACATCAAACAGTGGACATCGTTGTGGATGACATCCCAGAGATGTATGGGATGTGGATTAGCAAAGATTGGTCGGAAAACTTAGGGGCTACTTTGCAACCGATTGGCCTCACTTGTGGCTTCCTTACAATGGGAGGACAAACACGATAAAGATTAGCAGGGAGACTTATATGATGCAGATTGTCACAAATTTGAATGACCCCGGTGAGCCAGCTGCATACCTCAACTCACATGTGGAACATTTCACTTTTGATACATTCTTTGGAGACTTACCTGCAAAGAGCACACAGAAACAGTCTCAGATTGTCAATTTTACATATGTTCCATTCTCAGGCGATATTGTACATAATGTATATAGTGTGAATACCAATTTTAAGCTAGATTTGAATGCATGGACTTTGTTTTTCGATGGTTCCAGATCTAAAGATGGAATTGGTGTAGGTTGTATCCTCATTGATCCCAAAGGTACCAAAACCATGATTGCCTGTAGGTTGGAATTCGAGTGTACCAACAACATTGTTGAGTATGAGGCCTTGGTCCAAGGACTCAGGAAAGCAATCGATATGAATGCCAAGGTAATTGAGTGTTATGGAGACTCAGAAATAATAGTTAAGCAGGTAAGAAACAAGATTCATTGCATATCTCCTCATTTGCTTAATTATCAAAATTTAGTAAAGGACTTAACTAATTCTTTCACTTCTTTTAACATTAAATCTGTCCCAAGATCTTAGAATTTCGATGCTGACCTACTAGCTAATACTGCGTCCAGGATGATACCTCCAAAGGGTTTGTCACCAGATACCTTTTCTATTGAATTAATGTACATACCTTCGATCCCAGATAATATAACCAGTTGGAAAGTGTTTAATGACTATCAAGAGATCCTATATTTTTTTACAGCTCAGGACACGTTTCAAGATGTTGCTATTGATGAAAGCAAGCATGAAAAATCTTTATATGATCCCACTTACACTGCCAGTTTCATTCCTAAGTCAATTTTCAACCTGGAAAATTTCTATGACCTCCAAGATAAGTTCAAGCAAAAGGTAAGTTGTAAGACTCATATCTCTTCTCTCAATTATGAACAAGTTAATTTGGGAAGTGAGCAGAACCCTCGCATGGTTAACGTAGGGGTTGACTGTTCAACTGATGAAAAAAGATCCTTTATTAAGTTATGCAGAGAATTTTAGGATGTCTTTTCTTGGACATACGACGAGTTGAAAACATTTGACACTAACATTATGCATCATAATATACCGATGAAGCCAAACACTAAACCCTACCAGCAGAAGCTCAGGAAGATGCACCCTAGCTTGGAACCTTCTATCAAGAAGGAGCTGGAAAAGCTCCTTACAGCAAGAATTATTTTTCCGGTCAGGCATACATAGTGGATCACTAATTTAGTTCCAGTTCGCAAGAAAAATGGTGAGATTTCGCTTTGCGTTGACTTTAGAAGTCTTAATAAAAATTCCGAGAAAGATAATTACCCTGTCCCCCTATGGAACAGATCTTACAGAGAGTTGCAGGTTCATAAATTTTTTCTCTCCTCAATGGTTTTTCAGAGTATAACCAAGTGTTGGTTGCTCTTGACGATCAATTAAAAACAACTTTCAGGACCCCTTGGGGAAATTTTTCCTACAGGCGAATGCTATTTGGGTTAATAAATGCAGGTGCTACGTTCTAGCGAGCAATGGACATAGCCTTCATGGGACTTATGCATGATTCTGTTGTTGTGTACTTAGATGACATTAGTATCTTTTGAAGAAAATGGCATGAGCATTTGTTTGCCCTGAAATAGGTATTTGAACGTTGCAGAAGATATGGAATTTCACTCAATCCTAAGAAATCAATCTTTGCATTGACTGAAGGCAAGCTGTTGGGATTTATTGTTTCGAAAGAAGGTATGATTATTGATCTGGAATGCATAGATGCCATTGCAAGGGTCAGGTTTCTAGGTACGCGCAAAGCCATGCAATCTTTCCTAGGTAGGATAAATTTTGTTTGCAGATTTGTCCCTAATTTTGCGCAAATTGTTAAACCTTTACAATTGATGATTAAAAAGGATGCACAATATAAATGGTTTGATGAACAATGAAATGATTTTACTAAGATTAGGAAGGCTATTGCAAAAGCTCATGCTCTTATGTCTCCGGGCTTCGGTAAGGATTTTATCTTATATACTTTTGCTACTGACTTTTCTTATGCTGTTGTTCTTACACAGAAGCACCCAAATGATTTTGAGATTCCTATTTCTTTTATGATTTCAACATTCAAGGGAGTAGAGTTAAATTACTCCCAAATAGACAAACAAGCTTATGCGGTTTATAAATCATTTAAGCATTTTAGACCATACTTAATGAAGTCTAGAACTAAAGTAATTGTTCCCTATGCAGCAATTAGAAATGTTCTCATACAAAAGGAATTGGGGGAGAAAAGAGCTCACTGGATGACAACTCTGCAAGAATACGATTTAGAAATAAGACCAGCAAAAATAGTGAAAGGACAAGGTTTGTGTTTACTGACAACTCAGTCAAATGATCCTGTAAAACAACAAGTCGAGCGGGAGCAAGAAGAAGACACCTTATCAGGTTCTATCAATGTGATTACTACTCAAGCATCTGACTGGTATGATGATATTAAATTTTTCTTAACTCATGGGTATGCTCCTAAATCCCTTGAATTCAGAAAACGCAGAGCCTTAAGATTAAAATTAGCACCATACCAATTCATAGATGGTGTTCTATTTAGAAAAAATTATGACAGTGTTTTCCTTAGATGTCTAGAGAAATATCAAACTGAGAATATTCTTTTGGAATTTCATGCAAGACCTACAGGAGGACATTTTTATAGAGAAACCACTGCCCACAAGATCTTAAGAGCGGGTTACTACTGGCCGACCTTGTTCAGAGACGCATATGCTTACGCTAGAGGATGTGAACCATGTCAGAAGTGCGCTCAAAAAATGAAGAAGCCTGCATTTCCTCTGCATCTAGTCATAATTCAATTCTCGTTCCAGCAGTGGGGTCTAGATTTTGTCAGACCTATTAATCCTCCCTCTTCTTTGCAACACATATATTTTGACAGCTACAGACTACTTCACCAGATGGGTAGAATAAATCCCTCTTAGACAAGAAAACACAAGCCAAGTAATTTCATTTCTTGACAGTCAGATAGTTACAAGGTTTGGTGCTTTGGAACTCCTAGTGTTTGACAATGCTTCATACTTCTCCTCTTTTGAATTGACTCAATATGCCCTTGAAAAAGGGATAAAATTAAAATTTTCTGCCAATTATTATCCACAAGGAAATGGATTAGCAGAGTCTTCTAATAAGAATTTAATTAACATCTTAAAGAAGACAGTGGCTACTGACCACAAGAATTGGCACATTCAGTTACACAATGCTCTTTGGGCAGACTGTGTCACTCCTAAAGTGGCCATTGGCAATTCCCCTCACTGCCTATTTTATGGTGAGGAGGTTGTCTTACCATACAACCTCATGATCCCTTCCCTACAGCTAGCAAAGTCTGTGTAGGAAAGTGACTCTTCCCCGCTCCAACACAGAATTGACACATTACTCAAACTAGAAGAGGACAAGGAAAATTCTAAAAACAAGTTGTACCAACACCAACAACTTGTGAAGAGGCTGTTTGATGAGAAGTATTCATCTGATAGGGAGTTATCTGTGGGGGACTTAGTTTTAAAATGGGACAAGCAACGTAAGGACAAGAATGATTATACTAAGTTCCAATGCTAATGTCTACGACCTTTCATTGTTACAGAAAAGATTGGTCCTAGTACCATCTGGTTACAAACACCAGAAGGTTTTGTTGAAACCTATCCAGTGAATTTCCAGCTGCTCAAGAAGTACTTTTTTTTAGGAGAGCACGTTGATCCACCTATACATAAAGTGTGGTTTGTTTCTTTTCCTTTGATTTTGATTGATTTCCTTTTCCTTGGGATTCTTTTCTTTTTAAATAAGCCTGTACATTTGGTATAAGTTGTTAATCAGTGTTTCTCTGAGACTAGCACAATATGAAGTTTTTAGGTAGCATGCCAACTTCTTTTCCCTTTCATCCTGTATCAGAAAATTCTCTTCATGGAACCAAACAATCAATTTTTTCAAGGGCTTGATCAATATCTTCCCACTATCATCAACATCTTTTAAATATTTTTTCTAATTGTTAGAACAGTAACCACACTTAGTACCATAATCCACAAATTTTTAATTGTCCATGTGCTTAATTAAACCATGTTTTGGATTAAGTGACTATAGTTGGTCAAAAACCCACTTTGAGAGTGTTCACACCCACTTCCAAGCAAACCAGTTCACCCATCCTCCAGTTTTGTCCACAAGTGCACCCTCATTTATTGCTGGTGCGCCCTCTCTCCTTGTTTTGGGGAATTTTAGTTGACCAAGGGCGCTAGGGTGGATTTTTGCCCACTTTTGGCTAGATTTGGAGCATTTAATGCTCCCTTGGGCCCCCAAACCTCCTCTACTTGCTCACCCACGCCTGCCTTGAGCTCATTAATGACTCAGCATGCTTCAGCCACCTCCACACCAGAATTCGTAGCTGTTTGGGATGATTGGGATTGTTGGAGCCTAGGTCGTAGCTGCGGTAAAGCTGCGAATTTTGGGGAAAAGATACAAGTATGGAAGGAAAGTGCTAATTTTGGGACAAGCACTAAGTTTTGGGCAAGAAGGAGACGGTGCGCAGTACGGTGCCAGATGGACAAGCTCAGCAAAGATTACAGACCGGAAATCGCGGAGCTAGCGCGCACGGCATCGAAGAATGAAGGTGGCTCAGCTACCATAATAAATAAGGCGATGGAATAGAGGGCTCAGCTACCCTCATTTAAAGGCTTAGTACAGAAGTTATGGTTGCTCGGATCAAGGAGGAGCAACGGACCAGAGCATTGAAGGCGAAGGACGATCGCCCATACCCACAATCTGCGTCGGAATTCATGGAGCCTGCAGGAAGCGGCGACGTGACTACAAGCGGCGCCTACAGTACACCTAGCCATGTGCGTGGTTAGGGTTTTTGGGAATCACTGTTGGGAAAGGCCCACAGTTTTGTAAAGGTGCGACCGCCATGGCCACCTATATATATGAACAATTGTAATGGATAAATGTTAGTTGGAAGTTAGAGTCAGAGAGCAAGAGTTAGATACTCTTGGGATAGATAGAGGGTTAGACTGTTAGATAGACAGTCTCAAGGATAGATCATGTGTTGATTATCCTTTGTTATGTTTTCTACCAAGTGTAGAACTAAAGTAGAATCGGATAGCCGAGGAGCTAATCCCTGAGTGGCCAGACAGTCTGTGTGACGTCTGCGCCTTTGTAATCTCTATAGAGAAGAGACTAGTTAAGAGAAGGGCTCCCAGCTGTGTGCGTGGAGTTTCCTGTGAAGATCTAAGGCTGCAGCTGTGTGCGCAGCATATTGTATAACTCTATGGTTTTCTGGTGAATATAAACTCCCGTGGACGTGGTTTTCCTCGAGGAGATGAGCTTCACATATGTCTTCTTGTTATAATGTTTGCGTGAATGATAACTGTTTAGAGTTCATTATCTGTATATGCAAGACTCTTGTATCATCTTTGCGACTGTTTAAGTGAGTAGGAAAGGTCCCTTGCTAGCTATTAGTGTCAAGTACCGAAGAAGTAGTCAAGTGCTGTCGCTCCAGCGAACGAGGAATGTGTAACTGCGCTGGGTGCGCAGGGCGAGGACGTACGTAATGCGTCGCCGCAAGGAATAGTTTCCCTCTGCGCTAGAGAGGAGAAACTGCGCAGTGGGCCTGAAGAGGAAGGAATCCGCGCAGTTGCGCTGAGCGGCCTGCGGGAAAGTCTGACCGCCGATAGCTGAGGAACCGGAAGAGGAAGACCAATCTTCGCGTCCCCACGGTTAGGGAAACCTGATTCCTTAGCCCCCCATAGCCACTTCGGGTGAGACCTCGAGCTGCTGCGCAGCTCGTTGTCGAGAGGGCCAGTGCGCCAAGGGGTTTTGTTGCTGCGCTTCATTAAAACCCGGGCCTGCCCAAGAAAGCAGCCAACAAATGGTTCCGTTGCCTTATGACTTTTTGATCACGTCACTTCCGTTGCTCTGAACCTTGTTGTTAAGCCAACAAATGGTTCTGTTGCCGCCGTTGCCTTATGACTTTTTGATCACGTCACTTCCGTTGCTCTGAACCTTGTTGTTAAGCCAACAAATGGTTTCGTTGCCTTGTGACTTGTTATTGTGAGAACTTGTTATTTCAGAGACGCATAAGATTGAGGAGAACAAAGGGTTCCGTTGTCTTGCGACTTGCTGTTGTGAGACTTATTATTTCCGAGAACATCTGAGATTGTTGCTGAAGCCAGCACAAGGTTCTGTTACACTGAGACTTGCTCAGTTGACAAATGTGTTACTGGAATCCTACAGCTAAATAAATTGGAGACTGGTTTGATTTAAAGGCTAAAGAGTTCGCTGAACAAGAAAATAGAAGTTCTACGCTCCAAACAGAAGACTGGTTACAGAAGTATATTTATACTGACCTTCACGAAATTTTCTTTGTTACATTTGCACTGGAGTTACACGCTTGGATAGCCAAGTTAGCAGATTCTAGACCTACTGTGCATATTGATCGACCAGTCGCTTGGACGCCTGAGCTACTCAGTATTGTAAAGCGGATAGACAATCCTGTGTCCCGCGCAGTAGACTTTTGGTTGAATAGTCTACTGAAAGGTTTCATCACCGAGTTTGCAGTAGATACAAGAAAGAGTTTCAGTGAAGCTGAGAGGAATTTCTTCCAAGTACACAGAGGTAAGTTCTTAAATTCTCTGAACTTATGGATTAAAATGCTTCTGTATGAAAAAGGAAAGCTATGTATTGCTTCTGATGAATAGCATAGACAAGTAATGTCCGTAGATACTGATAGTGATCCTGAAGTTATTGGTTGCACTCGTAGTGGAAAACGACATAAAGTAGGCCTTGACCAATATTCTTTTGAGTCTAGCCCAGACAATAGCCAAGTCCCTGGACCAAGCCATATAGAAAGACAAGGAAGTGCTCGTATCCCTTATCACCCTTTTACACCGCAAAAACCAGACAAAGCTCAGTTTAACCCCACAGTAACACCTTCTAGTAGCCCACACGATACTTCTAGTACCTCTGTACCACCTTTCTTTAACCAGCCCAGAAACACTGCTACAGCAGCCTCACCTCAACCTAGCACAAGAAGGATGGGTGATTACATGAAGCTACCAACTTTTAGAGGAACAGGGATAGAAGACCCTGAGCAGCACTGGTTCTTATGTGAAGCCATTTGGACAATTAAGCAAATTAATGATGATGCTGTTAAACTGGTTCAGTGAGCAACCACACTAAGAGAAAGAGCCTTGACTTGGTTCATGAAATACTCAGCAGCACAGAATAGAACGCTTGCTGAGGTAAGAAATGATATGATTAGAGAATTCAAGAAACCTAAATCAGAATCACAGTGTATAACAGAACTCAAAGACATCAAACAGTTACCTACAGAATCAGTATGGGACTTTGACCAGAAGTTCAAAGCCTTGATAGATCAAGTAAGCTTCGAGTTTGCCCCACAGCAGCATAAAGAATGGTTCATTGCTGCACTGCTTCCACACATTAGACTTCCTCTTATGCAACAGAACCTCAATACTCAGGAACAAGCTCTAGAGATGGCTATGAAACTAGAAGCTTCGCCTATTGCGGGAACAAGCAACGATGATGCGCATTTACAGAACCAATTAGCAAACTTAACCTTGCAAGTGCATGATATTAAGAAAGGCAAGGAGATTAAGGAAGAAATTTGGTGTACAAAATGTAAAGCCCAAGGTCATTCAAAGGACCATTGTCCCATTTTCATAGACTATATTGCAACTGGAGCACCTAACCCTTTACCACAGGCACAAGGGCCTTGGTGTGAAATCTGCAGAACTAGAGGTCATAGACCACAAGAATGTCACTTACTTCAGAAATATGTACAAACTCCAAAGAATCTATATTGTAATTTCTGTAAATCAGTAGGTCATGATGAGAACAATTGTAGAGCATATGATCTCATGATAGAAAGAAAGCATGATGTTTATAGGGTACAAGCAGAGACACAAGGACCCACAGCAGGTCCACCGTATGACCAGAATTGCGACACCCGAGCAGGAAACTACAGGGGACGCGGACGCACAACAAATTTTGGTCGCGGAAGAGGACAGATCACTTGTTATAATTGCGTAGCACAAGGTCATTTTGCCAGGGATTGCCAAAATCCCACAACCCTTTGCAGGTATTGTAAATCTTCTGACCATATCATTGAAGAATGCCCTCAGTTACAGGCTAAGATGCAAGCAAAGACCCCACAGGTCAATCAGAATATTCAGTTGATTGGAGCAGAAAAAAGAGAACCAGACCCTACAGTTAATATAGTGACACGCAGTGGAGCAACCACTGGTGCGCAAGAGATGGGAATGGGAAAGCAAGCGACGCAATGGGTGCGCCGTGCTAATATTAAACCAGCCCCACTTAACCTGCAGAAGCAAAAAGAAGCATTTAAGCAAGCTCAAGAGTATTTCTCAGATCCGAGAGCTTCAAGTTCTGCCGCAATTCCGCAGAACAATATTTGATCGCAAGTGCTAAGACAAGACAACCTGGTACAAGAACAGGCCACTACAGCTGGAAGGCCTGACGAGGAGCATGCCCTAGGCAGTGTTCATGCGTTCCTGTGACAATGTTTAAAATTGTTGCGGAATGAAAAGGCAACTCTAGAACTCCAACACCTGTTGGATCAGTGCCAACAGTCTGCTTCGACGAACACACCGCAGCGTGCTGTTCACCAGATTAGGAGCCACATTAGAACTGGAAAAGAGATGAGGCTCACAGCGCAGATTGGAGCATTTGAGATGGACGAATTCATGTTAGATTTGGGCTCAGAAGCTAATGTTCTCACTATGCAGACATGGGAACAGATGGGAAGCCCTCAGCTTACAAGATCCCCTATCCAGCTAAGACTCGCGAATCAGCAACGAGTCTCTCCATTGGGCAGATTACCCAATGTACCTATTGATATTGAAGGAGTCAGAAGCTCTGCAGATTTTGAAGTAATCAAAATTATGGATGATAGTAGACCATACCTAGCACTTTTAGGAATAGACTGGGCATTTGATAATTTGGCTGTCATTAATTTGAAGAAAAGACAGATGACCTTTGAGGATGACCAGATTAGGGTCATCGCACCACTTGATCCTATTCAAGGACCAAGGTATATAGAACCCATTCGCGCAGAAGAGGAAGCGCGCCACATGGAAAGTTTGTACCAAATGACTACTAACCACAGTGACTATGTCAACCCCACAGCAGATGGCCATATCAGCTGGCGATGCGATAGCTCGTGCACATCAGACTCAGATGCAGGATTGGAAAACTAGCAGAATCGTTTACATGAGGTTTCTGCAAGACGTTGCGCCATGATGACTAAATCCATTCGATGGATTGGTACAAAATTAACTAACACTCCAATTTTTGATGGTCTAACTGAAGTAACTAAATTCATACAGGAATATGAACAAAAGCTACTAGAACCACAGCGCATACAGGCACTAGATATAGCATTGCGCGCTACACCCGCAAGATGGTGGGCTGCGCATAAGGAGAATATTCACACATGGCAAGACTGTCGCAGATTGATACTGCGCAGATTCCAGGACACTACAGCAGAAGAATCGCGCAAGTATGAGGGACAGAGTGACCCCAGGTCACACATTGAAGCATGCATTCAGCAATGGTCGGATATTCCGCAAGATGAATGGGTTCACCTATTCATCCACACATTGGATACAGTTCCAAGGAACTGGTATACTGAAACAGAATTGCGCAAAGGCACTCTTACTTGGCCTCTAATGATGGAAAGTTTTCAACTTACCTTCAGCTTTGAGTCAGAGCATCCAAGTATTGATCAGGCTCTGAAGTATATTAAAAAGAAGGTATTTGAACCATGTCTAGTAACAGAATATTCCCAACCAGATTGGGCTGTCCAGATAGAACATGCCCTGGAATGTTATAACTTCACCGCTGAAGAGGAGGAGGACGATCCTCGCAACATCAATATCCCAGAATCAGAAGGGACGCGCAATATTAAAGGTCCTGAGCTTGATATTCCTGCCATCACAGAACACATCAAGCTCAAGAAGATTAACATTGGTACAGAAGCTGAACCAAAGTTTGCTTCTATAGGAGATTATTGGGATGATGAAACTGTTGGACATGTTTCAGAATTATTCTGTGACTACCAGGATATCTTTCCCACCAAGTTCACAGAAATGAAAGGCATCCTAGGAGACTTAGGAGTGATGCGCATACCTCTGAAAGCAGACGCCAAGCCAGTAAAGCAGCGCCCATACAGGTTGAACCCGCGCTATAAAGAAAAAGTCAAAGAAGAAATTGATAAGATGCTCGCAGCAGGTATTATTGAGCCAGTAGAGGAAAGCGATTGGATTAGTCCTATGGTGGTCCAAGAAAAGAAAACGAAAGGTGAAATAATAATCTGTGTCGACTTGCGCAAACTCAATGATGCATCAGCGCACGATCCATTTCCCACTCCTTTCACAGACGAAGTACTTGATAATGTTGGAGGACAAGAGGCTTACTCTTTCACTGATGGTTTTTCGGGATATCATCAGATCAGAATTCATCCGGACGACCGCCACAAGACTACTTTTGCAACTGAATGGGGCTCATTCCAGTATACGGTAATGCCCTTTGGTCTTAAAAACGCACCTGCTATCTTCTCTCGAGTTGTTGTTGCTGTTTTTAAAGAATTCATTCACAAGTTCTTAGAAGTCTATTTTGATGACTGGACTGTATTTGGCCTATTAAAGAACCATATTACAAATCTGCGCATGATGTTAGAAAAATGTAGACAGCATCAGATTTCCCTTAACTTGAAAAAATGTATATTCTGTGCGCCCTTTGGTATTTTGTTGGGACATATTGTATGCAGACAAGGACTCCTGATGGATCCTGCGAAGGTTGCCATCATTGCTAATTTACCTGCGCCCAACTCAGTTAAACAATTGCGCACTACATTGGGACATAGAGGATACTACAGAAAATTCATCAAGGGTTATGCAAAGATTACAGCGCCTATGGAGAGATTTCTCAAAAAGGATTTGAAGTTCCAATGGACAGAGGAATGTCAACAGAGTTTGGATACACTTAAAGAAAAGATGATCACAGCGCCTATTCTAGTTTTCCCGGACTGGAGAAAACCTTTTTATGTTCATGTTGATGCTTCTTCTATAGCATTGGGGGTTGTTCTTACACAGTCTGGAGAAGGAAGTATTGACCACCCGATTGCTTACTCCAGCAGAAAGCTATCTACAGCTGAGAAGAACTACACCACTACAGAAAGGGAAGGATTAGCTATGGTGTATGCCCTACAGAAATTCAGACACTACCTATTAGGCGCTCACTTTAAAATGTATACTGACCATTCTGCTTTGAAATATTTGGTCAATAAACCAGTGTTAGGAGGAATAATTTGCAGATGGCTACTGCTCTTTCAAGAATATGATTTCGAGGTCATTGTAAAGCCAGGCAGATTGAATGCAGGGCCTGACCATCTATCCAGGATAGAGTCAGGAGAGGAACCTACAAGTCTGGAGGACAATCTGCCTGACGCACAGTTGTTTTCCATTCAAGCAGCAGACGAATATTATTCTGATATTCTTGAGTTTCTCACTACCGGGCAAGCACCGGCTGAGTTTACAATCCAGCAGAAAAAGCAATTTGTTGTTAGAGCCGCAGACTTCACTTTGATAGCAGGCCAGCTTTATAAGTTGGGCCTTGACGAAGTTTTGCGCAGATGTATCTTACCACATGAAAAGAACTCTATCATCGCAGAAGCGCATTCAGGTACCGCAGGAGGCCATTTCGCAGGAAAGCCGACTGCGCAAAAGATATTAGCCGCAGTTCTTTGGTGGCCGACATTGCACAAGGATACTAAGGAATTCTGTAAATGTTGCGATGTGTGCCAGCGCACAGGAAAACCCTCAAGGAGAGATGAAATGCCGCTAAGACCCCAGATTACACTGCGCGCTTTTGATAAATGGGCCATTGACTTTGTAGGACCTATTAACCCACCAGGAAAAAGAACTAGCGCAAGATACATCATTACAGCTACTGAATACCTCACCAGATGGGCTGAGGCGAAGCCAGTTAAGAACTGCGATGCTGCTACGGCCGCGCAGTTCATTTTTGAAAATATTATCACTAGATTTGGATGTCCAGTGATTCTCATGAGCGATCAGGGTACACATTTCCTCAATAAGACTATAGAGGACCTTACTGAAGAATTTCAAATTAATCACTATAAGAGTACACCCTACCATCCTCAAGCTAATGGTACGGTGGAAGCATTCAATAAAATTCTTGAGAATGCCCTGACGAAGATCTGTAATCAACAAAGAGATGATTGGGACCTTAGAGTCACAGCTGTATTATGGGCTTATAGAACCACTTGCAAGAAACTAACAGGTCACACACCTTTCAGCTTGGTGTATGGACAAGAAGCAGTTATTCCCATGGAATACATTATTCCTAGTCTTAGAATTGCGCAAATTACAGAAATGGCAGATCCTGATACTATGAATGAAAGACTTTCGCAACTGCTTGCCTTAGAAGAAGACAGACTCTTAGCCGGATTCCATCAACAGGTACAGAAGGCAAGACAGAAAGCTTGGCATGACAGGCATATTAAGAATAAAGTCTTTCAGGAACGAGACTTGGTACTCCTCTATGATAGTAAATTTTCCAAGTTCCCAGGCAAGTTTCGTGTACACTGGTTAGGCCCTTTTCAGGTGATAAAAATAACAGACGGAGGCGCAGTTCAGCTTGCAAAGCTGGATGGAGAATTACTACCTACAATGATCAACGGGAGTCGGCTTAAGCTTTATCGCGACGGCCACTCCGCTCTGTCGACCTAATACATTGCTAAGTAATGCAGATGCCCAGTGTAGTTGAAAGAGGCACCGCATTCAGTCTACACGGAAGTTGCGAGACACTCAGTCTCCGGCTTCCTGCGCAGTTCCTAGAAACATTCGCGCATGTCTAAAGTTTGGTTGGAGCGAGTATAGTTGCGCTCTTGTGAAGCTTCTCCCCAGACCGTGGAACTATCGCTCTTGCGGAGTTCCCTTTGTTAATTCACCGCTTGAAGAGTTCTCCTTGTGAACCCTTAAAGGCACAGTTCCCTAAGTTGAAATGACCCGCCGAAAATTTTGAATTACAGCAGTTATGTAGCCGCGTCTGAATAAATGAAGGATAAGTCCGCTATTTAAGTCTAGCCGTTCTGACGGATTCGGCTTAATCTCCGAAAGATTTGCATTTAACTCAGGCGCCGAAAGCATTAGCTTCTCCCGGAAGGCTGTCAGAACCCGTCAATCACACTAAATACACCCCTACGGCAAGGAGGATAGCGTGTTGTCAACTCATCTATAGCTGCCTATAGCTACGTTACCCCACTTGCTCGCATTTACTCACCTCTGGCTATAAATACCTCACACTTGTATAATTTTTGGGTTACTTTCCTCGAGTTGCTATCTTGTTTACGAATCCAAGTTATTGTTTTCAGAGCTGAGTCGTGCAGAGTATTTTCCCTTGTTTTCAGCGTCCATATCCTACGAAGGTCCGCCATTTGCTGTCCAAAATTTTGTTCCCTACATCGATTCAAGACGGAGAACCTGTCAACTGAAGAAGTTGTTCGTCAATTCCTGCGCCGAGGATTAGATTTCGGCATGACTACTCCAGTCACAGCTTCAACTTATGTACATCCTGGTTATCAGGATCCCAGACAGTCTCCGGCTACAAGAGCGTCGCCATCACAACCAGAAGAACCTGTTCCAGAGCCGTTGGCGACCATGGCGAACTATATTCTGCCGCGTCCAGATGATGCGCCAGAAGTCCAGATCCCGAAGAATGCAAAGTATCCCATTCCGCTACCGCCACTACCGGCTAGTGTGCGGGTAGAAGGGCAACTGTTGGGACACATTCCACTGGTCAAGTTCTCTGATTTCAACCTCGGAGACTATAAGACATACCCTCAGTTCCAATTAGATAGATATCTGAATGTTGTGCATAATCCCACCAGACAGGTTGACGAGTTTGTCCCCAAGGATTTTGCAGCAAATCTTGAGCGCCCTGGACTCCTGAATTTGTTGAAGCTACCGCACTTTGGGCGTAGCAATGAAGTGAACGCAGTCGTTAAAACACTGCTCTCATGTGTTCATGGAGGTTACCTTTGGCTCGGGAGGCCAATTGATCTAAATGTTGATTTAATTCACCGCATTACTGGTCTATCTAAGGCTGGTAAGGATCCCAATATTCATTTTGTGGGAAAGGACAAGGACAGAAAATTGACTGCACAAGTGGTGCAGAAGTATAACTTAACAAGAGGAGGTCGGGCTTATGACCTCACTGCAGTAGAAGATGAGGCACTTCGATTTACAGGAAGTCTGCTTGCAGGCAGACTTCTCACAAAGTGTCGACCGAAGGAAGTCACTGGAGCTGTCGTAGAGCTCGCCATCGCAGCTGCGGAGGGAGAGCAGTACAACTGGTCTCTCTTCTTGCTGAATTCTTTCTTGGCTGATTGCCTGAATGTGCAGGACAATGCAGCCCAATCATTCCATTTTTCATGGATTTTAATTTTATGCGCTCTCGTTGGGTGGAAGGAGCCCCCGAATACTCAGTTCCTTCCGCGCCGCGTAGGAGAGGTTGCCGGCATGCGCTACATCAACCTCTGGGATTCCCCTAATCCCGCGAAGCGCAAGATGAATCGCGCTGTCTTTTGTGAGTACTACTTTCTCCTCCGAGATACCATTCAAGAAATGCCAAGGCTGAGCGAGGAGACAGCCACGTTATATGATGGGAAGTTGGCTTTTACTGCCGACCTACATCAACTTTACCTCCGCCCTTGCGGCATTCCAGATGAATGGGCGCTAGGCCTTTACAGGATGACTACAGAGGATGTTGAAGAAACAATCAAGTCTTGGTCGGATGAGTGGAGGGAGGCCGCCGATCTCGCATCCCCGCTGCCAACCGCCGCTACGAAAGAGAAGGATAAGGGCAAGGAAGCCCGTGAGCAGAGAAGTGATGAAGGATCCATAGAACCGGCCACCAAGAAGCAAAAAGTGTCGCATCCCGCTGAGGCTATTCCCTCGGGGATCGACCAGTACATACATGAGCAATTTCGCGAGCTGCGCAATGCGCATGCTCACATCAGAAGTGCTTTAGATTTGCAGTTCGTAGAACTGAAAGGTCTCGCAGGAAGAGTTGCGCAGACCCATGCGCCAGCATCTACTTCGCAGGCGCCACAAGAAATTCCAAGTGCCAAGCGAGTTGAAGAACTCATTGAAAGGCATACTGTCGTGCATATTCCGACTACCAGCATGACACTTCTAGATCCGCTAACTGCACTACAGGTAAGCGCCGTTGGGCCCGTTGAAATTAATTTGTCTCTAATTCCTATAGAGACTCTACAGTTAGTGCATGAGAAAGTTTCTCTTGAGTTGAGAGCTAGAGAGCTCTCTACATTTCAGGAAAATCAAAGACTGCAATCGCAGGAGTTAGAGTTGAAGGCAATCCATCAGAATACCTCTGAGAAGCTTGCACTTTATGAGGCGCAAGACATCGGTATCAGAAATGCAGTGGATGAGATTGCCCAGTTATTACCGGCTTGTGAGATTCAACCAGACCTCCCTCTGGTTGCAAAAGTTCAAATTATTGGCCAAAGAGCGAAAACCCTGGAGCAAGAAATAGTTGCTATGGCATAAGGCCATAGAACCCAGATCGCTGAGCTAGAAGCTCGCATTGCTGCGCATCCTACGGATGATGTGCAGGTACAATTTGAAGCACTGAGCAGAGCTTCCACACAGATGAAAGATCGAGTACAGGAAGCCGAGAACCTGATGAACCAAGCTATGGAAGCTTGGACGGAGCTTGTGAAGCTCCCGTTCAAAGTGGGACTGTCAGAACAGGTGCAAGCTGCAGAACAATCTCTCACTGTTCTGAATGAAGAAGCTAAGGCCTTAACAGGCTTACCAAAAATGAAGAAGATGGGCGAAGTGCGCAAAATGCAGCAGCAACTGCACAAGCTTAGAACTGAAGATGAGAAGCTCACCAACAGCATTCAGCCATTCATGGATGAGTATGCTGAAATCGTTGCCCAGGTTGAGACAAAAATCAAAGAGATTGCTGAATCTCAGGAGATCATTGCTACCATCACTCCAGACGAAGCAACCGCAGAAATAGTGCAGACAGCTGTAGAATGTGTCGATGAATTGGACTCCGCTATTACGAAGTGGAAGAAAGCATTCGCGGAGACACAAGCAAAAGCAGATGCGCAAATCAAGCGACCACACGCTAGTGCGAGTGGCTCGAGGGCGAGCCACAAGTGAGTGTTAGGGGCCTGTTGGAGCCTAGGTCGTAGCTGCGGTAAAGATGCGAATTTTGGGGAAAAGATACAAGTATGGAAGGAAAGAGCTAATTTTGGGACAAACACTAATTTTTGGGCAAGAAGGAGACGGTGCGCAGTACGGTGCCAGATGGACAAGCTCAGCAAAGATTACGGACCGGAAATCGCGGAGCTCGCGCGCACGGCATCGAAGAATGAAGGTGGCTCAGCTACCATAATAAATAAGGCGATGGAATAGAGGGCTCAGCTACCCTCATTTAAAGGCTTAGTACAGAAGTTATGGTTGCTCGGATCAAGGAGGAGCAACGGACCAGAGCATTGAAGGCGAAGGACGATCGCCCATACCCACAATCTGCGCCGAAATTCATGGAGCCTGCAGGAAGCGGCGACGTGACTACAAGCGGCGCCTACAGTACACCTAGCCATGTGCGTGGTTAGGGTTTTTGGGAATCACTGTTGGGAAAGGCCCACAGTTTTGTAAAGGTGCGACCGCCATGGCCACCTATATATATGAACACTTGTAATGGATAAATGTTAGTTGGAAGTTAGAGTCAGAGAGCAAGAGTTAGATACTCTTGGGATAGATAGAGGGTCAGACTGTTAGATAGACAGTCTCAAGGATAGATCATGTGTTGATTATCCTTTGTTATGTTTTCTACCGAGTGTAGAACTAAAGTAGAATCAGATATCCGAGGAGCTAATCCCTGAGTGGCCAGACAGTCTGTGTGACGTCTACGCCTTTGTAATCTCTATAGAGAAGAGACTAGTTAAGAGAAGGGCTCCCAGCTGTGTGCGTGGAGTTTCCTGTGAAGATCTAAGGCTGCAGCTGTGTGCACAACATATTGTATAACTCTATGGTTTTCTGGTGAATATAAACTCCCGTGGACGTGGTTTTCCTCGAGGAGATGAGCTTCACATATGTCTTCTTGTTATAATGTTTGCGTGAATGATAACTGTTTAGAGTTCATTATCTGTATATGCAAGACTCTTGTATCATCTTTGCGACTGTTTAAGTGAGTAGGAAAGGTCCCTTGCTAGCTATTAGTGTCAAGTACCGAAGAAGTAGTCAAGTGCTGTCGCTCCAGCGAACGAGGAATGTGTAACTGCGCCGGGTGCGCAGGGCGAGGACGTACGTAACGCGTCGCCGCAAGGAATAGTTGCCCTCTGCGCTAGAGAGGAGAAACTGCGCAGTGGGCCTGAAGAGGAAGGAATCCGCGCAGTTGCACCGAGCGGCCTGCGGGAAAGTCCGACCGCCGATAGCTGAGGAACCGGAAGAGGAAGAGCAATCTTCGCGTCCCCACGGTTAGGGAAACCTGATTCCTTAGCCCCCCATGGCCACTTCGGGTGAGACCTCGAGCTGTTGCGCAGCTCGTTGCCGAGAGGGCCAGTGCGCCAAGGGGTTTTGTTGCTGCGCTTCATTAAAACCTGGGTCTGCCTAAGAAAGCAGCCAACAGGGATTGAGTTGGACCCACCTAGGGGGGATTGAGGCCAATTTGGCATTGATGACTTGTACACTCAGCTTGAGCCACCTAATGCTCTCGATTTTCTCATGGATGTAATAAAAACCTGTTACTAACATTTTCACATGTTAGACAGTCAGTTAATCAAAGATTTGAGCATACATTGTGTGTAAAATTATCTTTTTTTTCAAGTTTTTCCACTGTTTTTGCAAACTAATTCGATTTTGTGAGGTTCTCCATAGCTCCTCGATCTTCTGTGATCAAAATACTCACATGGTATCAGATCCATCATGGAGTTAGTGAGTTGCAGGTCAATATTGAGCATTGAACTGCATTCTAGAGAGGATTTCCAGACAAAAATTGAGTGTTTTTTGCAGGTGTTTCAGTAGTTTTCTCACCATTAACGCAGCAGTCATGGAAGCAAACCAAATGTTGCTCACACCCTTCAATTTTTTTGATTGGAAGGATGAGATGGTCATCAAGCTGAGATCTAACGGTCTCTATAGAGTGACCATGGGCACAGAAGTGGAGCCAAATTCTGCTGTGGAGAAAGCAAAGTACTACAATCGACTTGATGAAGCTTATGGATTGCTATGCCTGAGCGTTTCAAGGGAACTCTTGTTTCATACAGATAGTTTGACAACCCCCAATGAAGTATGGGTGAAGCTAGAATCACTCTTTGGGAAAACTGATGAACTGAGAGGCCACCAGCTTGAAAACGAGCTCATTAGCTTGAGCCCAGCGCATTTTGAAACCATCCAGGAGTTCTTCACGAAATTCAAGTCACTGGTGCTTCAACTGCAACAATGTGGAATTGTTAAGAAGGAGGAACAACTGATTCTGTCCATCCTTTCGAAGCTAGGCCCAGAGTTTTCAGTATTTGTTAGCACATTTCACTCAGCCAAAATGACCCTTCGAAATTGGAAAATGCTATCACTAGCTACCTTCATGGATTGTCTCACTCAGGAGCAGGACAAACTAGTTCAGATGGGCACCATAAAATCAAAGGACCAAGCATTGGCGATGGGTGTTTCAAATGCAAGCAAAGGAAAGCAGAAAGCCAAGAATTCGAAGCAGCAAGAGAAGAGGAAGTTTGACAAGACCAAGTCTGCAGATGGGGGTTCGAATCTGTCAAAGGAGAAGGACAAGAAGGGAAAGGAAAAGACCAAATGCACCTATTGTCATAGGGGATGGCATCCAGAGAGCTCATGTATGAAGAAAACCATTGACTCAATGGCGCAGCTGCTGGAGAAGAGCAACATCCCAGTCCCTGAGGGCGCAAGGAAGAAGGAGAGCACCTCAAACCCTGACAATAAGGAGAAGTGTCATGCTTTGGTAGCAGGTACTTCGAATCCCTCATCCTTTATCATTGATTCAGGAGCTTCCAGACATATGGTTTCATCCAGAGAGCTCTTCTCCTCTATGCATTCGAATGGTGGCCCAACAGTTCGAATGGGAGATGATTCAGAAATCCAAACCAAGGGGATTGGTAGGATTGACATGGAGCATGGCTATTTCAGTGATGTGCTCTATGTACCTTCATTGGCTGCAAATTTTCTATCAGTCTATCAAATGACCCATACAGGAGAAGCCAAGAGAGTGACATTCACTCCAGATTTGGTAGAAATCTCAGAAATCTCCTCAAATCAAGTTGTGGCTGTAGGATATGCAGATCATGATGAGAGAATGTACAAATTCTCAAATTTCATTCCAAATTCTAGTGACCATGCTCTTGTCTCTCATGCCAACGAGACCTCCAAGTTGTGGCATGAAAGATTTGGCCACATGAACTACAAATATCTCCAGCAATTGCACAAGGACGAGATGGTGGAAGGGCTTCCAGAAATCAGATCTTCAAATGGTGCATGCATTGGGTGTGTAGTTGGAAAGCATCCTGAGCGCAGCTATGAGAAGGGAATGGAAAGGAGAGCCACTCAACCACTTGGATTGGTACACTCAGACCTCATTGGTCCTCTTCCCACTCCATCATATGGTGGATCAAGGTATGTACTTACATTCATAGATGACTACTCTCGATTCTGCTGGGTTTACTTCCTTAAATTGAAGTCAGAAGTGTTTGAGAAATTGAAGATTTGGAAAGCCCTAGTGGAGAACCATAGTGGTCATAAGATAAAGATCCTTAGGACTGATAATGGAAAGGAATATGTGAATAATAACATTCAGCACCTTTGTGAGGAATGTGGCATCCAAATGCAACATTCAATCCCCTACACACCTCAGCAAAATGGTGTGGCAGAGAGAAAAAATAGATCTCTCAAGGAGATGGCTACTTGCATGATTGAAGCTAGGGATATAAGCCCTAAGCTATGGGCTGAAGCCATCAATTGTGCTGCTCATATTCAAAACAGAGCCTTTCACAAATCAGTCAAAGGAAAAACCCCCTATGAGGCATGGTTTGGCCAAAAACCAAATGTGTCAAATTTCAGGATTTTTGGGTCTAGAGCATGGGCTCGAATTCCATCAGAAAAGAGGAAGGCTTTGGAGCCACAGAGTAGGGAATGTATCATGGTTGGATATGGTGAGGACACAAAGGGCTACAAGCTCTTTGACACATCCACACTTAAAACTTTCATTGAGAGAAGTGTGCAATTCGAAGAAGAACCAATTCCAGATTTTGAGCTTGCACCGGGGGAAAGCTCCTCTTCTCCACACCTTAATGAGATTAGTGATGATTCTACCTCTGATTTTTCTGATATTGCTGAAGATGACATGGCTGAAGATGACATTGCTTTACATGAGTCACCATCAAGGCCCAAGTGGGCTGAAAAAATCATAGAAGATGCAGGTGAATTGGCAGGCAATCCCCAAGAGCCTAGGAAGACTAGATCTCAAACAATCAATGCTTCCTTTGCAAATGAAAGTGAACTTGCTGATCACTGTTATATGATGATTGGATCTGATCCAACATCATATCAGGAAGCTCATCATGATCCAAGGTGGAGAGCAGCAATGCAAGAAGAATTCCAGTCTCTCAAAGAGAACAAAACATGGGATTTGGTGCCTCTTCCTCCCAAGAGGAAACTTGTGCAATGTAAGTGGATTTTTCGAACCAAACCTGTTGTTGATGGTTCTAATATAAAGTATAAGGCTAGGTTAGTGGCTAAGGGCTACTCACAAATCCATGGTGTGGATTATACAGAGACCTTTGCACCGGTTGCAAAGATGGACTCAATTAGACTAGCTCTAGCCATGGCAGCTAGTAAAGGTTGGGAAGTTCACCACATGGATGTCAAAAGTGCATTCTTGCATGGTGAGCTACAGGAAGAGATATATATGCAGCATCCTGAAGGATTCCAAGAGGATCCCACACTTGTATGCAGGTTGAAGAAGTCACTCTATGGACTCAAGCAAGCCCCCAGGGCTTGGTATGCCAAAATGGATGCCTTTTTGCTCTCAATTGGTTTATGTCGATGCAAGTCTGATCCAAATGTTTATTTGCAGAATTGTGATGATAATTTGCAGGTCATTGTACTGTATGTTTATGATCTCTTAATTACAGGGAGCTGCACCAAACAAATTGGCTCAATTAAAGCTTCTTTGCACAGTGAATTTGCCATGAGCGACCTAGGATTGCTAAGGCAATTTTTGGGTTTGGAAATTGAGCAATCTGAGAGAGGTATATTGCTGAGTCAACCTAAGTATGATTCAGACCTGTTATTCAAGTTTAAAATGGCTGAATGTAAGGCAGCCAAGTGCCCATTCCTTTCAGGCATAAAACTAGGTGAATTTGAAGACTCTCCATTGGTGGATTGCACCCTCTACAGGCAGCTAGTCGGAAGTTTGTTGTATCTTACACATACAAGACCTGATTTGTCTTATGTTGTAAGTGCTGTAGCAAGGTATATGCAGCAGCCACATGAGATCCATTGGAAGGCAGCCAAAAGAATCCTTCATTATGTCCAAGGAACAAAGAGCTTTGGGGTACACTATGCAGCTGGTTCTTCACTTCAACTAGCTGGATTTTCTGATTCCGATTGGGCGGGAGATCCCATCGATAGAAAGTCCACTTCAGGTTTTGTGTTTATGTTTGCTGAAGGTCCCATTTGCTGGTCAAGTAAGAAACAGCATACAATTTCTCTTTCATCAGCAGAGGCCGAGTACAGGGCAGCAGTGAACGCAGCCACACAGTGTGTTTGGTTGCAAGGCATTCTTCGGGAGTTTGGTGTTGCTATTGATTCTCCAACCAATATTTGGGTGGATAATCAAAGTGCCATCAAGATATCTACTGATCCAGTACAGAGGCAAAGAACAAAGCACATTGAGATCCGCATGCATTACATTCGGGGCTTGGTGCATGACAGGGTGATTTCACTGCAGTATTGCCCATCCACCGAGCAAACTGCAGATGTTTTCACCAAGTGCTTTACTGAGAAGACCTTCACTCACCTGAGAGCTTTGCTTGGAGTGAGTGATGGATGGTGATTGCTGCAATTTAATTGCAGCTTCAGCCCCATGTCCATTTTTGAGGGAAGTTTTTATCCCATGAGGTTTTACTTCTTTTCCTCGGTTCATATGGACAAATAAAATTTCTGTTTGTATTGAGGTGACTTGAGCCTTTGTTGCCAAGGCCTCCCACTTATCTTTCATGAGATGTACCAAGTTATGGTTAAGGGGGGGTGTTAGAACAGTAACCACACTTAGTACCATAATCCACAAATTTTTAATTGTCCATGTGCTTAATTAAACCATGTTTTGGATTAAGTGACTATAGTTGGTCAAAAACCCACTTTGAGAGTGTTCACACCCACTTCCAAGCAAACCAGTTCACCCAGCCTCCAGTTTTGTCCACAAGTGCGCCCTCATTTATTGCTGGTGCGCCCTCTCTCCTTGTTTTGGGGAATTTTAGTTGACCAAGGGCGCTAGGGTGGATTTTTGCCCACTTTTGGCTAGATTTGGAGCATTTAATGCTCCCTTGGGCCCCCAAACCTCCTCTACTTGCTCACCCACGCCTGCCTTGAGCTCATTAATGACTCAGCATGCTTCAGCCACCTCCACACCAGAATTCGTAGCTGTTTGGGATGATTGGGATTGAGTTGGACCCACCTAGGGGGGATTGAGGCCAATTTGGCATTGATGACTTGTACACTCAGCTTGAGCCACCTAATGCTCTCGATTTTCTCATGGATGTAATAAAAACCTGTTACTAACATTTTCACATGTTAGACAGTCATTTAATCAAAGATTTGAGCATACATTGTGTGTAAAATTATCTTTTTTTTCAAGTTTTTCCACTGTTTTTGCAAACTAATTCGATTTTGTGAGGTTCTCCATAGCTCCTCGATCTTCTGTGATCAAAATACTCACACTAATTAATTGAAGTTGAAGAGCAAACTAGATTTTCTTACTTTGAGTTTCGTGGGTAAATGGCATAATCTTTTATATCCTAGTTAGACTCATCTATTCTGGATGCCATACTGATCACTGTGTTAATAATTTATTTCAATTAAAGTAGATTACAAGACGGGGGGTCTCATTACGAGCCATCCCATTATGATCATAAATGTTTAAGTAGAATGACATCTTCACACCAAGTCACCAAGCTTGGGAGATGACTTTCAGCTCTAGTTGGAAGGTGGAATATCCTATCACAGGTCGGTCCATTCATGATCTACAAAGCATTACTGAGTAACACTATTGTCATGTGGTCACCAAGCCATGGTAATTGCTTTCAGCCTAGAAACTGAAAGACAAGGAGACTCTTGACCGAGCTAGCTTGTTCATATTCCTAGTCAGGTTTGTGAATGACATTGCCAGTATCTGATCACCAAGTGAGGGCAATGGCCTTATATCAACAAAACTCTTATTTATTTATTTCTTCAACATATATATATATATATATACATACATGTATTGAAATGAATAATTAATGAAGCCAAGGTGATTCATGTATTTTAATCCAGAATGGATTTGAGTTTATTCCAAAGGTTAATCATAAATCTGCCCTTCCATGATCACATAAAGGTATAAGAATTCTGTTTGCTCCTAGATTTCCTTACTAGATTAAATATTATCGTTAATTGGTTTTGGATGGGAATGTATTGATCATATGCCTAACTCTGTTGTTTTGATTGTGTTTTCATGAGATCATTTTGTAGATTGCAGATTGAAAATGAGTTGGTTCGCATGTCTGCTTTATAACCAAAGGTTTTCATTTCTAGAGATAACTGGTTCTTCCCAGGAAGTCACCATTTATTGTAGGCACAACAGATCTCATGTTTTATCCAAAACATGGGAGCCCCATTTCCATAACAAAGAGTAAATTAATCATTTTTGGGGTTTTTCAACCCGTTTGCCATTTATTTTGCTGCCTTTGACTAGATTTAATTAAGTTAGTAAATTTTTCTTTCTCAAAAAAAAAGGTGATGCACTTTTTGTGTGTTTTTGAGAAAGTTGCGGAAATAAGTTTTGGGTTGAATTTTCAATCATCCCGCAACCCACAATTGCGGATTGTGGGCGTTTGTATTTACATTTCAAGTTTTCCCTTCCGCAACCTGCAACCTGCAAATGGCGGATTGCAAGATGCGGAAAAGGGTTTTGAAAGTTGCACGTAAAGTTTCCTTCCTGCAACCCGCAACCTGCAAATTGTGGATTGCAAGATGCCGAAAGACCCTTTTGAATAAGAATTGGCTTATACCCCCCACACCCCGCAACCCGTAAATTGCGGGATGCGGAAGTATTTCCACCTCACATTGTGTTTACGTTCCACAACCCGCAACACGCAATTTGCGGATTGCGGATTGCGGAAGAGTGTGCATTTTTTTTAATAAGTGAGTGACCGCATTTGGCATCCTACGTCCCGTATCTCGACCGTTGATATGCAGTGATCCAATGACCATGATTGCATCTGGAGAAATGATTTGAATTTCAATTTTTCATGCTTGGTTCATCGTTTTCAACGTTGATCTGGTTTTTTTCCGTGTTATGCTTGATCAAACATGAACTCCTTGAATCCAATGATTACTTAATGATTAAAACTCTGAGATTTAACTGTTAATTTCATGTGTTATTATTCAAATTTCCTTCATGTCACGCCAAATTTCAATTGATGCATCATTGACTGATATTTTGCTCGCAGAAACGATAATTGCAAATTGTGCATTGTTCATCTGCAGTCATGCCAGTTGGTTACACTCAATTGATGTCAAATCCTGTGGTTTTATGTCCGATAAGGGATGTTATGGATAATCTTTTGGTTTATGATCATATATGCAAAATTTGGATTGATGATTTGATATCTTTGTTAACAATTGAATGCTGTGAGTAAAATGCAGGGAGTTTCTCATATTCTTGTCGAGCATTCTTTCGAAAAAGAGCCTTAGCCAGTGGAATACTATGAACCTGTCCTTGCACTATTTGATGCTAATCTTTCTGATGGTGGCACAGATAGTGAGGAGGAAGATGACAGGGTTCAATTCATATATGAAAAAACTTCTTTTCAACAAGCAGAAGAGGGGTGATAAAGAGTACATTGATCAAGATAACACAGTTGTTCAGGACTTTATTAGGATCCGCTAGCTCATTTCTCGGTCTTTGAAGACATATCTGGTCCTCATGAATCCAGGGAATATTTCATATGTTCCTCGTCAGCTATCTTCAATAGCTCGTGATCTATCTTGATTCTCCTCGACTGATGACAGGATATTCTCGAAGATATGTGGTGCAATCTTTTGAATTGTATGATGCCTAGTTTGGGGTCCGAATTGGTTATTGTTCCTATGTATAAGGATAGTTAGATATTGTAGGCCAAGAGGTTGTATTTTCTTGGCCATTTTAGATAATGTAGTTTTGATTATCTCATCTTTATGGGAGATTTGATCCTGAATTATTACTTTGTAATTATTATTTAAGGGATTTTAGATCTCATAGCAAGGGATGGATGGTTAGGGGATAGAATTGCCAAAAGAGACTAGAGATGCTCTGTTGTTGCAGACTATGTAATGTTTTGCAGGCCTTAATACACAGTTATTTTTATTCATCTATCTCTTTTGTTATGATTTGTCAAATGTCTTTTATGGATTGCGATTTTACTTTGATACATTCACTAATACTATTTATCATTTGAAATCAGTAATTTCCATTGGTTTATAGTTCATAATTTTCTTGACTCATGATCTTTGCAATTAATGTTTTGAATAAATGTCTTTGTCCAATACATTTTATCTATTTCTGCAAATGATTCACAGTAATCATTAATTTAATGTTAATTTGTCAATTAACATTCCAGATTCAGGATAAGCTTGTATGCACTTCATTCTTAAGTTATTGCTGGTTGAATGTTTTCAATTAATTATATCTTAAGTTATTGAGTCAAGGTCCATTTTTGCATGTTTGTCAAATTGGTGAAAGGACTTAGTAATTTTCAGATCAAGTTATCTTGTACACAAACAAATCATTCCTGTTAGAGTAGGACTGACTTAGATTAGATTTCTTTTCAAAGTTAGACTAACTTTCAAGATTTGGAAAGCTTCTTGTCTTTCCTTACAGGAAGACAGATCCTTCTTAGGGTCAAACACACAGAAGTTCCAGCGGAGGCCTTCGTATCCGTGGGTGTTAACCACACCAAACAGCTCGAGGATAGGGTAAAACTTGCATAGGATTATTTGAAGCCTTAGGCTGGGTTTTCATCCCCTGTTGTTTGCCTTGAACATCATTCTAGCACACGTTCATCCGAGGCATCAACAGGTGGCTAACTTAAGTGTTGTCGTACAAGTTTCATCTTTTAGTTTAACTCAAGTGTCTTCATGCAAACACTTTGTTAACTAGATATTCTTTGTTATCACTTAGTTAACTCTTTTAACTAAAGTCTTTCTTGTTAACATCACTGAAGTGATCAATTCAAGTTATCCTTTAATCAACTGAAGTATTCTTTGTTAACATCATTAAATTTTAAAAATTCGAGTTCTCTTTATTTAATTGAAGTCTCTATCATCATTGAAGTGAGCAAATTGAATTCTCTCTTATCTTATAACATATTATATTTATCTCTTGTCTTATCTGCATGTGGTCCACATGTTCCATCTTAATTGATTAGCATTTCAAATATACTAAGGATATTTTCCCAATGATGTGATCATCTCATTCTACTATCATTCCAAGTGGTCATATGCTAAAATAATTCACTCTAGAGATGGATAGTCTCTAGAGGAGACTTAATAGCTCAACCATGGTTAGTAGTACATCACACACTATTCATGCTTTGACACGCAAATAATTACCTCATGTTTTCAAGTGGTACCTCATGTGTTGATTTAATGCTTTGCATGTTGAAGCATGAATGGTGTGTGATGTGCTACCAACCATGGTTGAGCTATTAAGTCTCCTCTAGAGACTAGCCACCTCTAGAGTGAACTACTTTAGCATATGACCACTTGGAATGATAGTAGAACAAGATGACCACATTATTCGAAAAATATCCTTAGTATATTTGATATGATAATAAATTAATATGGAACATGTGGACCATGCAGATAAGACAAGAGCTAAAAATAATATGTGATAAGATAAGAGAGAATTCAGTTTGCACACTTCATTGAAGATTTCAATTAAATAAAGAGAACTTGAATTGTTAAAATTCAGTGATATTAACAAAGAATACTTCAGTTAATTAAAGGAAAACTTGAATTGATAACTTAAGTGATGTTAATAATAAATTCTTCAGTTAAAAGAGTTAACTAAGTGATAACAAACAGTATCTAGTTAACTAAGTGTTTGCACTTGAGTTGCGACACTTGAGTTACGACACTTGCATGACGACACTTAAGCTATCCCCCTAACTAAGTGGTCCAACATCTATATGGAGGGAGAGTTAATCCTAAAGTTAGAAGATAAAAATAGAAGCCAAAGCATGAGAAGAATATACACACACACACACACACACACACACACACACACACACACACACACACACACAGATATATATATATATATATATATATATATATGATTTATGTAATTCAATGTGAAGTGAATTCACTTCTCTCTTGAAGATAATGCATTTTTATTTGCGCGAGATATTATTCTAAGTTCTATTCTTCCATATTCTCTCTTGATCTGATATATGCACCATGGGTGCTTGATGTAATCTACTTATTGTGAAGCAATTCATTCTATGCTACCAATCAATATACTAAGGAAGATTGTGCAGTGGTTTTCTCCCTCAAGTTATAGAAGGTTTCCCCAAGGTAAATTTGTGTCATATGTGAATGCTTATGTTTTTTATTGTTCATTGATTTCAAGTACTATTGCAATTTCGAATTAAAGATAAAAAATTAACATGGTATCAGAGCCTAGGGCGTGAAAGAGCTAAGTTTAGCAGTCAAGCTTGAGCCTATGTAGATCCCGAGTAAGCATAGTACTCGAATAATAATGACTTCAATCTCAGTAAAACTAGAATCTCGACTTGAAGGAAATTCAATACTTGGAAGGCCAGGATTTTGAATATCCTGGAAGAGCATGATCAGGATGGCTATATATCTAGTGTTATTGAATATCCTACTACTAATGCAGGGAACTCCAATTTCAAGAAGAATCAAGCCAAAGAAAAGAGGGTCATTTATGATTCGGTGAAAGACAACTTGATGCCCATGATCACTCCATTGAATATCCCTAATGAATCCTTCAACACTTTGACCAATATTTATGAGAAGAAAGCTCCTAATCATAACCGAGCACTGAAAAATAAAATTTGTAATCTGAATATGGAGAAGGACGAAGCTATTTCTTCTTTCTTCACAAATATCTCTCAAGTAAGAGATCAACTCATGAGCATTGGTGTAATAGTTGATGATGATGATCTAATACAAACTGTTGTCGATGGCCTTCCATCTTCATGGGATACATTCTTGGCTGCAGTAAATGGTTGACAAGTGGAACAAAACTTTGAAATACCGTGGCATGATTTCCTACAAGAAGAAGGGAAAATCCAAAGCAAATATACTTCTTCCAAAGAAGAGAACCTTTCTCTTCTGGCATGGATGAAGAGTGGAAAGAAATATTTTTCTCATCAAAAGGAAAATGATTATAAGAAGTCTAAAGTTAAATGTTTCAATTATAATAAGAAGGGCCACTATGCAAGAGAATTTCATGCAAAGCAAAGAGGAAATTTCAAGGGTAGGTTTCATGCCTCTACTACTACAAACACTATCATATTTGATAAGATGACCCCAACCTGTACTACAAACAAACACTATCAGGTTGGGGTCAGCTTCACTTTTGGAGAGTTTTCCAAATGGTACCAAGAGATCCAAAGGGATCCTAGACTTGATACATTCTGATCTATGTCGTCCTATTTCAGTGCCATCCTTGAGTGGCTATATGTACTATGTTATTTTCATAGCTGACTTCTCCCGCAAGTCTTGGATCTATTTCTGAAGGAAAAGAGTGAAACTTTCAACAAGTTTCAAGAGTTTAAATCGTTGGTTGAGAATCATACTGGAAAACACATTCATGATTTTAGATCTGATAATGGAGGATATTTTGAGTCTCATGAATATAATGAATTCTATCGAGATGCAAGAATAAGAAGACAACTGACTATACCTTACAACCCACAAAAAAATAGGGTTGTTGAAAGAAAGAAGAGAACAGTCTGTGAGGCTGCAAAAACTATTATGTGTGATCAATATCTTCCCACCTGCTAATGGGAAGGATCCTCCAACATTGTTGTTTATATATAGAATATAATTCCTCATGCTATCATGGGAGAAAAGACTCTTGAAGAGGTTTTCACTGGTGAAAAACTAGATGTTGGACACTAGAAGATTTTCGGCTGGCATATCTACATTCATGTACAAAAAGAGAAGAGGAAAAATATGGATCCATACAGAAAGAAAGGAACATTTGTTGGATATAGTAAATCCTCCAAAGCTTATAGAATCTATGTTCCAGGATAAAGAAACATTGAAGTCAGCAAAGATGTAACATTTCATGAAGAGGTTTCCTTCAAGTGGTCCAAACAACTTCATTGTGATTCAGATATGGAGAAGCATGATACTCCTATGATGAAGGATCCAATTTTTTATTCTCCCATTTCAGATGTTGAGAGGGAGATGTGAGAAGAGCATACAAACCCGCTTGATCTTGAAGAGCCAGTAGAATTGATAGAATAATATCTTGATGAATCTCCTTGTAATAGTATATCTCCATGGTGTAGATATATTCTAGAAGTGGCAGCAAAGCATGGAGATGTTGATGTATATGTAACTTCGGAATGTATTTCATATATATTTATTGTACCCTTATTAGAGATGTGTTATTCCTCTATAAGGAAGTGTCGTCAAGTGGATTGACAAGTGTCGCAAGGGTGTGTACTTGTCGATGGGGTATTAGACCACCATGTGTGGGGTCAGCCTTGAAATATATATTCTATTGTGGATGTACCTATCTAGACAAGTCGACCCCATAAGGTCACTGGGCAAACAGGTTAGTATAAATAGAGATCAGGAGATCTCTATTTAGATCATTCAGAAAGTCATCTCTCTCTCACTCAGAAAGTGGCGCACTAGTGAGGAGGAGGATCATCTCCTTCTAGGAGACTATCTCAAGTGTATTTTGGTTGTACTTTGGTTGAGCCATTGCTCTCTCTATCTCTGAGGAAGTTGTGGGGTTTTTCACCTTAGGGTTTTCCCCACGGAAACTCTGTGTCTCTTGTCTCTCATGCTTTTGATTCTTATGATGCTTGTCATGCTTATTGTGATTGTTATGCATTGATATACTGTATATGTTATTCTCTTAGTGAATATCCTAGAGTATTGTGAATTAATGCTCAAAATTTAACATGGTATCAGAGCTAACCTGAGAAGAAGACATTTTGCAGTGACGGAAACTTGAGTTTCTTGTTTATTGGGTTTCTCTCTATAGATTTTGGAAAAGTAGTATAGTAGATTGACTCTACTCATCAAGGAGAATCTATCTGTCCAATCAAAATTCAATTCTGAGCATTTTCAAATTTGGCCCTAAAAATTAGGGTTTCCACAAAAATAGGAATTTTTGAAATCTGAAGACATAGTTGGAAGCTCCTTGAAACAATCGAAGTTTAGAGCTTTGGATCGAGATTTTTGGCTAGGTAGATCTCCAGGAAACTCAAACCCTAATTCAGGGCTCTGCTAGTGAACTCAGGAGGACAAAAAGGAAAATATGAAGGGTAAAGATTTGCTGATCTCAAATTCTGGATACACTAGGCTGATCAACTCATCAAGGCACATCTTTCTATCCTTTCAGAAAATTGAAATTCACATTTTGAATTTTTAGGGTTTTTCTGACAAACCCTAATCCGTGACCAGATCCAGTTTTCAGCATTTCAAGTGGTAAGACCTAAATCTTTTCTATTTCCATTTGAAGTACTCTTTAATATGTCACCACACCAATCTTGAGGATAAGCTTGAAGGATATTATAACTTCCGAGCTTGGAAGTATAGGATTGGGTTAATCCTGGAAGAGAATGAGTTGGACTCATATGTAAAAGAAGACATCCCTATCCCAAAGGATGAAGAGGCTAAGGTATTACATAAGAAAAACTTGGTCAAGGCAAAGAGAATCATTGCTGATTCTATCAAAGACAACCTCATACCCTATGTGTCTTCTCCAAAGACACCCAAGGAGATGTTTGACTCTTTGACCAAGCTATTTGAAGGGAAGAACATAAATTGGAAGATGACCCTGCAGAACCAATTGAAAGGAGTAAAGTTTCAAAATGGAGAAACCATTCAATCTTATTTTTCAAAGGGTCTCCCAGATCAAGAAACAACTAGAAGTAGTGGATGAAATGGTGGAGAATGGTGAAGTGGTGATGACCACTCTAAATGGCCTACCCAGGTCATGGGATTCCTTCATTCAAGGAATTTGTTCAAGGAAGAAGTTTATCTCCTTCAACAGATTGCGGGAAGAATGCTCTCAAGAAGAAGCTAGGCTTGTGGCCCGAGAAGAAAAGATGGGAAATGAAGATCAAGCTCTCACAGCACATGCCAGGAAAGGCAAGTCCAAGAAGGAATCATCTCATAACAGAAGATTCTCACACCACCATTATCATAAACATAAGAAAGATCTCAGATGCTTCAATTGCAATGAGAAGGGACACTTTGCTTCAGATTGTCCCAAGAAGAAGAAAGACAACAACAACAACTTCAATAAGAAGAAGAAGAATAACAAAAGAAGATATCATGCTCATGCTGCCGAAGATGATGAACCCCCAAAGAAGAAGGCTAGGGTAGAAAGTGATAGTGATGATGACTCATCAAGTGAAGAAGAATATGTTCTAATTTATGCTCTCACAGGTACTATCTCCCATGCTTGTAATGATTGGTTGATTGATAGTGGGGCTTCCAAACACATGACTGGGTTTAAGGAATCTTTTGTGAATCTATCTGAACATGAATCACCCCATAAGGTGAAACTTGGGGATGATTATCAATACCCAATCAAAGGAAGTGGTGAAGCCTCCTACAACCTAGATTCTGGAAAATCTTTGAAGATGAAAGAAGTCCTTTATGTACCTGGGCTCAAGAAGAACTTACTCTCCATCTCTGCATTGGATGCAAAAGGTATGAGGGTTGCATTTGTGGATGGCCAAGTCCTAATGTGGCCAAAGGGAAAGAACATAGATGATGCAGTAGTGATTGGAGAGCAAGAGGGAGGTTTGTATAAATTGAAGGGACAACCTGAACATGCCATGGTACATGAATCCATGGAGCCAAGTGAACTTTGGCATAGAAGACTTGCTCATATGCACTATAGGGCACTTCCAATTGCAAACAAGGCTGTAGAGGGTCTTCCTGAAATCAAGACCAGACATGAAGGTGTTTGCAAAGGATGTGCAAAAGGTAAGAACATTAAGAAGACTTTCCCAAGCAGTGAAAGCAAGGAAAAAGATATCCTGTAAATCATCCACTCAGATGTATGTGGCCCTATGTCATCCAGTTCTCTGAGTGGGTATGTTTACTATGTCTCATTTATAGATGAATTCTCCAGGAAGACTTGGGTATACTTCTTGAAGAACAAAGATGAGGTGTTTGATAAGTTCAAGGAATTCAAAACCTTGATGGAGAATCAAACTGACAAGAAGATCAAAACATTCAGATCCGACAATGGTGGAGAATTCACCTCAGGTGACTTCAAGAAGCTTTGCAGTGATTCAGGGATTAAGAGGGAGTTGACTTCTCCTTACAATCCACAACAGAATGGAGTTGCAGAAAGGAAGAATAGAACAATCATGGAAGCAGCAAGAGCAATGCTACATGACTAGGATCTACCTATGCATCTATGGGCAGAAGCAGCTAGAACATCTGTATATGTGCAGAACAGAACACCCCACAAGATATTGGATAACAAGACACCAGAAGAGGTCTTTTCTAGTAAGAAACCTGAAGTCAGCTATCTCAGAATATTTGGTTGTCCAGCATACACTCATGTCCCAAAGGAAAAGAGGACTAAACTAGACCCTTCAGGAAAGAAGGGTATCTTTGTGGGTTACAGTGAAAGCTCGAAGGCTTACAGAATATACTTTCCAGGGTTCAAGAAGATTGATGTCAGCAAGGATGAATATAAGTTCAAGGGCAGGTAATCTAGGAAGCAAAGATCAAGAGGGAGCACACTCCAGCAGCTCCTGCAAGGATGCAAATTTTCAAAGGGAGTTGACCATCTTCCTACATTCCACAATAGAAAGGTGTAGAAGAAGCTACTTCAGCAGCTCCTGCCAGGAAGCAAAGACTCAGAGGGAGTCGACCCAGCAAACAAACAAAGATAAGTATTTCAATTATCATTTCTTTCCTATTTTGTTTGTTTAAATAATATTATGCTTATGTTCCTAGACTTAGGAGATGTATTGTGCATATTAGAATGATTGCATTAATGAATAGTATCCTACTAATATGCATGTGATGGGTAAGTGGCCTATGGCAATGTACAACATTCCAGTGCTACTTATCTAGAATGAAACCTCTTTGCTGACATGTTGGGAGTAGTGCAAACTCTTAACAATATTCTAATAGAGACTGGAAGGCATCTAGAAAGTTGTGGAACATGGATAAATGTTGTATTGAAGCATTGGCTAAGATAAGTGCATGACATATTTCTTTATGTGTAAAGAATTTGTTCTGAAAATTATGAGATGTTTCTAATCATGCAATTTAACTTGTTTTGTAGGAAAGGCCGTATATCTTCACCTACAAAAGAAGGACTACAACAGTTGTTCCAGCAACAAAGATATCTATTGAAAATATTGAAGTTCCCAGGATCTGGGATGAAGAAATGGAATGCCATGATCCGTCATTCATGAAGAAGATGTTTGGGATGCAGTCCCAAGACCTAACAGGGAGTCACATGTGTGCAGATTGAAGAAATCCTTGTATGGCTTGTAGCAAGTTCCTAGAACTTGGTGTGATACAAAGAGGAAGCTTGTTCGAAATGAAAGATTTGGGAATGATGCATTATTTCCTAGGTATGGAGGTGTGGCAGAGTATAGGTGGGATCTTCCTTGGTCAAGGGAAGTACATAGTAGATATCCTGAAGAGATTCGGGATGATGGATTGCAAGGCCATGGACACACCTATGGCATCGAATCTGAAGCTTCTATGTGATGCTTCATCTGAGCCGGTTGATGTCTCTATGTATCGTCATATGATTGGGTCCTTGATGTACCTGATGAGCACAAGACTAGATATTTGCTTTGCGGTGAACACATTGAGTCAGTTCCTAACAAATCCAAGGAGTGTTCATCTGGTTTCTATAAAGCATGTTATGAGGTACCTGAAGGGTACAGTGGATTATGGGCTCAAGTATGAGGCGAAACAAAATTTTAACCTGTAGGGTTATGTTGATTCAAATTGGGCTGGTAGTGCTGTAGATAGGAAGAGCACATCTGGGTGCTGCTTTAGTATGGGATCAGGTGTGATCTCTTGGTTTAGCAGGAATTAGTCCTGTGTAGCACTGAGTACAGCTGAGGCAAAGTATGTTGTAGCCTATTCAGCTAGTTGTGAGGCAGTATGGGTACGGAAGCTACTGTCTGAATTATTTGATCTCCCGTTGGATGCTACTGGTATCTTTTGTGAAAACCAGAGTTGTGTGAAGCTGTCCGAGAACCCGATGTTTCATGATAGGTCGAAACACATAGAGATCAAATATCACTATATCAGGGATATGGTGCAGAGAGGAGCTGTGAAGCTCCTATATGTTGCGATGGATGAGCAAATTGCAGATGTGCCGACAAAGCCACTAGCCAGGGTGAAGTTCAAGTACTTCAGAGAGAGGCTTGGTGTTCTTCGAATTGATGACACTTCGAGGAAGAAGTTATGGGAACATTTGCTGAAGCCATTCCAAGCATGTTGGAAGGAGGATTCTTCACATGGCTATGGATGTAAGCACTGGATGATGAGCATTAGGATGATGTTCTAGTTTTTGCTTTGTATGATCAGTTGGATCATTTTTATATGTATATATGTATGCATTATGTTGGATGTTGGATATGATCAGTTGGATCATTTATATGTATATGTATGCATCATGTTGGATGTTGGATATGATCAGTTGGATCATTTATATGTATATGTACGCATCATGTTGGATGCTGGATATGATCAGTTGGATCATTTATATGTATGTACGCATCATGTTGGATGTTGGATATGATCAGTTGGATCATGTGTATGTATTTTGTATAAGCATCATGTTGGATGCTTGGACCATGTATCTGTATATGTATCAAGTGGATACATTGTATGATCAGGTGGATCATGTATGGTGATATATATCATGTATTTGTATTTATATCAGGTGGATACACTGTATCATCAGGTGGATCATGTATGATGATATGTATCAGGTAGATACTTGGTATGCATCAGGTAGATGCATTGTATGATTAGGATGATCATTGATGACGAGCTTCAGGATGTTTCTCCAGATGACATGCAGCAGGATGTTGCAGTGATGATGATTAGGATGATCATGTGTACATCAGGATGATGTATGGTGAGTATCAGGTTGATACTCTGTGGCCGTGGAACAGGTTGTGCAGATAAGCATGTAATTTGTGCCCTGGGATATTTGCAGATAGTCTTTCGAGGTTTTGCCTACGTCATGTAATTTGTACCCTGGGATATCTGGCAAATGCTCTTTCAAGGTTTTGCTTGGGAGGACATATAATTTGTGCCCTGGGAGATCTACAGATAATCTTTCGAGGTTTTTCCTATGGCATGTAGTTTGTAACCTGGGATATCTGGCAGATGCTCTTTCGAGGTTTTGCCTATGGCATGTAATTTGTAACTTGGGATATCTTGCAGATGCTCTTTCGAGGTTTTGTCCTATGGCATGTAATTTGTGCCCTGGGAGATCCGATAGGTTGAGCCGTGTGCTCGTAATCAGTCCTGGGATGCTCTTTCGAGGTTTTTCCATGATCACATGTAATTTATGCCCTGGGAGATCCGATAGGTTGAGCCGTGTACTCGTAATCAGTCCTGGGATGCTCTTTCGAGGTTTTGTGGTGACCACATGTAATTTGTACCCTGGGAGATCCGATAGGTTAAGCCTTGTGCTTGTAATCAGTCCTGGGATTCTCTTTCGAGGTTTTGTGGTGGGGTCACATGTAATAAGTCCTGGAGATCTGGACAGGATGAAAAAGGCCTCAGATGCTCTTTAGGGTTCTTGCTAGTCAAGAGACTCTTTTAAGGTTTTGTGACGCACGTAATAAGTCCTGAGATTTCCACAGTATGGCTAGTGATGATGAAGACCTGCAGGTGGTGGGCCTACATCCAGTATGGAAAAGGACTAGCTCTGTAGAACTTGGCTATGACGAGTAGAGTCAGAGATTGGTTGAGATAGCAGTAGTAGTGACGATGATGATGACGATGCATCGATGACGATGATCCCGAGAAGAAGACTTGTCTATCAGATCTGTGTTGAGAAATACCTTCCTAGTTAAGAGGGAGTGTTGATGTATATGTAACTTCGGAATGTATTTCATCTATGTATTTCATATATATTTATTGTACCCTTATTAGAGATGTGTTATTCCTCTATAAGGAAGTGTCGTCAAGTGGATTGATAAGTGTCGCAAGTGTGTGTACTTGCCGATGGGTTATTAGACCACCATGTGTGGGGTTGGCCCTGAAATATATATTATATTGTGGATGTACCTAGCTAGACAAGTCGGCCCCATAAGGTCACTGGGAAAACAAGTTAGTATAAATAGAGATCAAGAGATCTATATTTAGATCATTTGGAAAGTCATCTCTCTCTCACTCAGAAAGTGGTACACTAGTGAGGAGGAGGATCATCTGCTTCTAGGAGACTATCTCAAGTGTATTTTGGTTGTACTTTGGTTGAGCCATTGCTCTCTCTATCTTTGAGGAAGTTGTGGGGTTTTTTACCTTAGGGTTTTCCCCACGGAAGCTCTTTGTCTCTTGTCTCTCATGCTTTTGATTCTTGTGATGCTTGTCATGCTTATTGTGATTGTTATGCATTGATATACTATATATGTTATTCTCTTAGTGAAGATCTTAGAGTATTGTGAATTAATGCTCAAAATTTAACAGGAGTACCATCTAGCACATCCAAATAGTGAAAGAGACCTGACAGATATGCGGGATATGTAGTTCCAATGAGTCACATCAATGATTTAGAACCCACCTCATATGAAGAAGTTTCTAAGTATCAAGTATGGAAATATTCCATGTTGGAAGAATAAAAATCCATAATGAAGAATGATGTGTGGGAAGTGGTTCCAAAACTTGAACATAAGTCAATAGTAAATTCCAAGTGGATTTATAAAATGAAACATGCAGCTGATGGTAGTATTGAAAGTATAAATGAATATTTGTGGCTCGTGGCTTGTCACAAAAAGAAGTAATAGACTATGATGAGACATTCGATCATGTGGCCAAATACACTACTATTCGAGCCGTAATTTACCTTACTTCATTTATGGGGTGGAAAATTCACGAGATGGATGTGAATATTGACTTTCTCAATGGTGAAGTTTAAGAAGAAGTATACATACAACAACCTGAGTAGATTGTATTTCATCGGAATCAGTCCCATTTATGAAAACATAATAAATCCTTCTATGGGCTTAAGAGGGCCCCAACGGCTTGGTATTCGAGGATTGATATCTATCTTCAGAGCTTCGGATTCTCCAAAAGTGAAGTTGAACCCAACATGTACTTCAAGGTTGTGAAGAACCAACCATTGATCTTCATTCTCTATGTTGATGACGTGTTCCTTACTTGAGAGGAACAACATATATCTCAGTGCAAGAGGGAGCTCACTTCTGAGTTTGGATAGAAAGACTTGGTTCTTATGCGTTACTTTCTTGGTATAGAAGTTTGGAAAAGGAAATATGATATCTTTCTCTCTCAAGGAAAGTACACATTTGATGTGTTGTGCAAGTTTGGTATGATGGATTGTAAATCCATGTCTACACCAATGATTTCTAATCTAAAGAAACTACATGAGTCAGATTTTGGATCAGATCTAGTGGATCCTACCATGTATAGACAACTCATCACTACAACAAAATAGCCCTTTAGGGGCGGGTTTTAGCTTGCGGGGGTCTTGGTAAACCCCCCCTAAAAAAAATTTCAGACCTTTGGAGGTAGTTTTTTAAAACCACCCCTAAAAGTCATGGAAATTGGACTTTTGGGGGTGGTTTTTTTAAATCTGCCCCCAAAAGTCCTGAAATTTGACTTTTGGGGGCGGTTTTTGGAAAACCTCCTAAAAGCCCAATTCTCATAACTTTTGGGGGCGGTTTGTCAACCCCCCCCCTAAAAGTCATGAGAATTGAACTTTTGGAGGCGATTTTATGGCAACCCCCCTTAAAAGTCATGAGAATTGGACTTTTGGAGGCGGTTGTTTGAAAACCCCCCCTAAAGGCCCAATTCTCATAACTTTTGGGGGAGGTTTGTCAAAACCCCCCCTAAAATTCATGAGAATTGAACTTTGGGAGGCATTTTGTTTGGAACCCCCCTTAAAAGTCATGAGAATTGAAGTTTTGGAGGCAGTTGTTTGAAAACCCCCCCCTAAAAGCCCAATTCTCATAACTTGTGGGGGCGGTTTGTCAAAACCCCCACTAAAAGTCATGAGAATTGAACTTTTGGAGGCGGTTTTTTGGCATCCCCCTTAAAAGTCATGAGAATTGAGCTTTTGGAGGCGGTTTGTTGGAGCCCCCCCCCTAAAAGTCATGAGAATTGAACTTTTGGAGGTAGTTATTTGGAACCCCCCCCATTAAAAGTCACAAGAATTGAACTTTTGGAGGCAGGTTTTTGAAACCCCCCTTAAAAGTCATGAAAATCAAACTTTTGGAGGTAGTTTGTTGAACTCCCCCCCTAAAAGTCATGCAAATTAAAAATATGGAGGCAGTTGTTTAAAAACCCCCCTTAAAAGTCAAGATAATTGAACGTTTGGAGGCAGTTTTGTGAAATCCCCCTTAAAAGAAATCAGAATTGAACTTTTGGAGCCAGTTTATTGAAACCCCCCTAAAAGTCATGCGAATTGAAATTTTCGAGGAAGTTTTTTGAAAACCCCCTAAAAGTCATTTTTTTCGTGTGTTAGGTGTGTCACATGGGTTCAACAATGCATCTCATCAAAACATTGGAGCTAAGTGCACACAAGCTATTGTAGTGTTAGGAAGGGTGTGCATCATCATTCAACACCATATCCCATTAGATCTCTATAATTGAGGCAGTCATGATAGGTTTTTCACATCAAAGATGGTTCTCACACTCCAACTTTCCATGATCCATGGTCAAAATACAAACTCGTGTGCCAGAACATTATCCTTTATGGCCAATGGGCCATGTGTAGGGCCCTAATCACCACATGATTCCTACACAAGGAATATTTAGTTTGCAAGTGGGTATGGTGGCCATTTCAATATTTACAACATCATGGATGGTTCTTGAAGCCTAATCCATGGTGTCCATGGTGTTAGATCAAAATATAGTTTATAATGACTGGTAGTTACCTCAAGGTCTTATGACCTATGGGTGTTTCTCTGTACCACCACATAGGCCATAGGCAAGGAATATTTAGAAAATTGATATTGGAGGTTGCACCCAATTGCAAGATCCCCATGCTAATCCATTATAGAAAGTCCCAAGGTAGAAAGTGAATGGCCTATTGGGTAATCCTTGTCCCTCAAAGTAGCTTCTACACTTCCTCCATATGTTACATCTCCACGGCCCGCTATGGAACCCCCATTTAAAACGAACTTAAACCTCTTGCCAATCATCAATCTGTCCTCAAGCTTAATACCACCAGTTATGGCATCACCCAACAATGTCATGGCGAGTTCTGTTGTTTTTTTATTGTGCTTAAAATTACTATACATGGTTTCTATACACAGAGTGTATGCAAGCTCCTTACCAAGGGTCTAAATATCCAATTCTGTTAAAGTCATTTTTCCCTCTCCATGTTTCAAAGTCCAAGGCTAAGGAGGTGGGCTCCACCAACCACACACAGCTGCTTGAGTGTATTATTAGACTATGATTTAGGGTGTCGGTGGAAACAAGTTTTTTTTAGTAGTATGTAGATGTCTCAAGGCTTTGGGAATGATGTTCTAGGAAAGAATACCTTGCCTTTGGCCCTAAAGAATTGTCATGGCATTCAAAACCATGAACATTTCCTCAAAGTACCATGAAATATTTTTGAGTGGTATCTATAGTGATATGTGTTTGGATCTTGTGGCCTTAGGGCCTTAATGGAAATTGTTAGTGGAGGAGATAACCTTAAAACCTTGGGCTCTAAAGGAATCTTCTATACATCTAGAACTAAGTAGGTTTCCTCCATAGCTCACATATGGCCTATTGAGGGTATCACAGGCCTATGATTTAGGATGTTGGCACCATTAAGTGGTTTGAGAAATATGAAGGTGTCCTAGAGCCTTCAAAATGGAATTTTAGGGATGAAGACAATACCTTTGGCTCTAAAGAAACCATTGAGGTACCTAGAGCCATCTGGAATGCCTCAAAGAGCCATACATGACTTTGCATGGGTATCCATGGTTCTATGTATCTAGGTCTTGTAGTATTGGGGCCCTATACATGGAAATGGAGGAGACCTCCAACTCAAGCCCTGAGGGAATCTTCTAACCATCCAACGAAAAGAATGTGTCCTCCTCCAACAACAGGTGGCCTCTTGAGGGTATCATTGGCCTATGATTGATGTCGTTTGTGCCATTAGGTGAGTTTTGAGAATAATGTATGTGTCATAGGGAATTGGGAATGGATTTCTATGGAAGAAGACCATTAAGAATTCCTCTAGGTGGAAATATGAGAACCATTAATATGTTTTGAGAACTAAGTATAACTCTCAACACCTCTCCATTGTTTTTACCTCTAGTGTTTACATTCAATATGGTGGGTAGTGTAGAGGTATTGGTGTGGAGAAGAGAAAGGATATGCTCATCGGTGCATGAAAACAATGGATGTTGACATGAAGTGTAGAGGTCATCAATTCTCTGCAAGATGGGTGGATGGACATCATGCAGGAGCCCAACTAAGGTTCGACCTCCAAAAGGCGCATGTAGAGGGTAGTTCTTGGGGTACATTTTTTCTTTACTTTCTCATCTTAAAATCCATGTTGAGAATGTGGGTGCTCATCTTGAAACATCGATATTAAAAACCTCATAGCATGTACAGGTCACAGTGTGGGGAAGAGAAGGGCTCTATTCATAATGGCTTAGAAGAGTAGAGTTGAAGCTATAGGTGGTGCCCACTTGAAGTGCATAGGTCATTGATTCCCTGCAAGATGGGTGGATGGGAATCATGCAACAATTTGGCTTAGGATCAACCTCCATATGGCACATGTAAAGGTTAATTGTTGGGGGGAATTCTACTAGCTCTCCACTCATCCTAAATCCCTCGTGCACAATGTGGGCATTGAAATTGATGTCCTAGGTTTTCAAAATGTGAGTGGTCTTGACAGAACATGTATATTTTTTCAGAGCAGGGGATATGACGGTGCATAATGGAGAAGAAACAACATTATACCACTTCTTACTCATCATAAAAAATTTGTGTAGAATGACTGTACCAAAAGTAAATTTCTTGGGGCTGTCAAATGTAAAAGGGCTTGAAAACATATGTGTATATGCTAGGCATAGGTCTTATTTCTACTGAAGACTTTCTTTAAGTGGATCGTCTCTAGCCATGGTGATGCTAGATCCTCATTCTTGGACACTTGTGTCAGGGATTCTCTTCATAAGGATGGTATAATTCCAAATACCTATAGACTATCATTTACTCTTGTTGAGCCACTTTCAACTATTTCATGATGCATATGTTCCTGACATCTCCAAACTGATATTTTTCTTTTTTGTGTTGTACTGTGATTGTCTACTAGTCTTATGTCTCAATGGAGTATGAAGTATACACTGATCTCTACATGCAGATCTATAATCCAGATAAACTGAAATGCTATAAAATAGGAGGAATCAATGCATGTACATACCAGTAGATAGATCGGTTGATGTAGGTCAATATAATTCCAGCATGCGAGAATTGTGCCAGTGAATAAGTGAGATAAGGCTGAATCCTCTCTAGAGAATGAACGGTTGAGATAAATACACCCTTCCTAGCTTGTTGAGTGCTGAAAGGAGGATCCATATAAGAAAGGGTGATTCTGGAAATGGTGCACTGGGGTAATAGGTCCTCTCTAATAACAATAGAAGAAGCATGCAGAGCTTCCACCCACTCTAGGATAGAAAACATGATAGCCTCAGAGAAAGTTGCCCATGCAGAGAAATGTGCCCTATGAAAGCTTGAGATGCTGATAAATAAATGCTCATGATGAATGGGAATGTCCTCCTCTAAGAATAGTATAATAATGTTTCTCTGAGAAGTTTAGAACCCACATGAAGAGGAACCGGTACCAAGATAATTAAATATGAATAAATCCTCTTTGAGCAATGCGCCCATGCAGAGAAGGTGAGATTCCTCGCCCAATATATAACTCAAACTTTGTAGAAAGTGAAGAATAGTAATACCTGTTGATAAGCTATGCTAGACCTGGATGATCCAACCTAATAGTGACTAGGGCAGATAGATTTCATTGCCGAAATACACTAGTTAGTTGAGTGCATGCACTCAACCCAAACTCAGCTCCCTGAGCTCTCCAATTCAGAACCACAAATCAATAATCATATAAGTATGTCTTCTTCACTAGCTTTACCTTTCTTTTATAACATTCACCTGTCGGACCTAACTTTTGACCTGATTAGGTCACTTTATCTTCTAATTCGCAGTTGAGTTGCATGTAGTGTGTCTAGAGACTCAATCAATGCATACATCATGAAATAATGCTCGAATGGCATGCATGCAGGTGGCCTTCAGCTTTGGTGTCCCATGTTTACCCACTGTTTATCTAGTAACCATGCTAAAGATCCTCTAAAGGTGTATATGGCATCAATCCTTGGTAAATTCCACTATAGTTAAAAAGGGAACACTACACCTCTTGAGGGTATCATTGGCCTATGATTGATGTCATTTGTGCCATTAGGTGAGTTTGAGAATAATGTATGTGTCATAGGGAATTGGGAATGGATTTCTATGGAAGAAGACCATTAAGAATTCCTCTCGGTGGAAATATGAGAACCATTAATATGTTTTGAGAACTAAGTATAACTCTCAACACCTCTCCATTCTTTTTGCCACTAGTGTTTACATTCAATATGGTGGGTAGTGTAGAGGTCTTGAAATGGAGAAGAGAAAGGCTATGCTCGTTGGTGCATGAAAACAATGGATGTTGACATGAATTGTAGAGGTCATCAATGCTCTCCAAGATGGGTGGATGGACATCATGCAGGAGCCCAACTAAGGTTCGACCTCCAAAAGGCGCATGTAGAGGGTAGTTATTGGGGTACATTTTTCCTTTACTTTCTAATCTTAAAATCCATGTTGAGAATGTGGGTGCTCATCTTGAAACATTGATATTAAAAACCTCATAGCGTGTACAGGTTATGGTGTGGGGAAGAGAGGGGCTATGTTCATATTTGCTTAGAAGAGTAGATTTGAAGCTATAGGTGGTGCCCACTTGAAGTGCATATGTCATTGATTCCCTGGAAGATGGGTGGATGGGAATCATGAAACAATCTGTCTTAGGATCAACCTCCATATGGCACATGTAAAGGGTAATTCTTGGAGGGAATTATACTATCTCTCCACTCATCCTAAATCCCTCATGCACAATGTGGGTGTTGAAATTGATGTCCTAGTTTTTCAAAATGTGAGCGGTCTTGACAGAACATGTATAGTTTTTCAGAGCAGGGGATATGATGGTGCATAATGGAGAGGAAACAAAATTATACCACTTCTCACTCATCATAAATTTTTTTTGCAGAATGACTGTACCAAAAGTAAATTTCTTGGGGCCGTCAAATGTAAAATGGCTTGAAAACATATGTGTATATGCTAGGCATAGGTCTTACTTCTACTGAATACTTTCTTTAAGTGGATTGTCTCTAGCCTTGGTGATGCTAGATCCTCGTTCTTGGTCACTTGTGTAAGGGATTCTATTCACAAGGGAGGTATAATTCCAAATTCCTATAGACTATCATTTACTCTTCTTAAGCCACTTTCACCTATTTCATGATGCATATGCTCCTGACATCTGCAATGTTAATTTTTTTCTTCATATCTAAAATGGTTGTCTTTGATGAGTTCATGAATGATCATTCAATAAAGAAACGGTTGGATGGATGGTTTTTGGTTGAAAGATAATTCTCATATTTATTTAATATATTGAGTTTAGTAGTTTTCAGGTTAATGCTTTAAGCATATTTTCACTATCAACAACACATGACACTCAAGGATTTAATGGTATGATTGTAGTGTGTCTCCTGCAATTTAATATCTATCCTCGTGACTACAAGTTTGACCTAGCTCTAGCGCCATAAATTATGGTTGCTCCTTCCTTGCATTTTTCTTCATAATTTCTCGTTCAAAACCCTATGTTGTAATGATCTTGTAGAGGTTGTTAATTTATTTGTAGCAACATACACCTAAATATTACATAGTAGTAATCTCCTATTCCCTCAAGGGAAAATTAGTCTTTTAACATGTATTCAAGAAAGATTTAGTTGACTTTAGAATAATAGAGAATCAATAAAATTCAATGTTCCAACTTCCATTATAATATTTTAGTTTTTTATAATGATGTTGTAGACTAGTAAGACTTTTCTATTTTATAGTGGTTATAGTCAAAGAATTCATGGAGGATCAATCAACGAATATATGGTTGGATGGATGGTTTTTTTTTACATATATTTTTTTTGTCTATTTAATACATTGAGGCTATAGTTTTCATGTCAATGTTGTAAGTATGTTTTCACTATCAACAACACATAGCACTCATTACATTATGCGAAAAATTGTGACTGTTATCGTACAAACTAGCACATGCAATTAAATTCCCAAAAGCTTCTCCAAACAAACCTTTTTCAAGAAATACCTACAAGGAATTTACTATATGCCCATAACGGAACCAATACAAATCCAAAGAGGGGGGGGACTCCATTTGGTTTGTCCATTTAGAGTTCTAATCACCCACTTACTAGTGCTTCCAAGGAGAAAATGTCCATAACACAACCTTTCAAACTTTACAAATAATCTCCAAAGTGCTTCGATAATGACCTCCCTTTTTTTTTAACAAACTAGTGACAAATAAAATGTTAATTACCTTTAAAATAACTTCATAACCATCTCCACCAAGGGGTTCGATTTCCACCAGTTTTTTCCGAAGGTATGTATAGAGTGCATCCATCATCCCCACAAAGAGCGCATTATGTTAGAAAAATAGGATCGCGGAGCAATAACAATGAACAGAAATGAAAATATAATCACACATACACATTACAAGAGAGACACAGATATATCGTGGTTCACCCAACTTGGGCTACGTCCACACTGAATTTTCCAGTCCTTATTATTATTACCGTCCAGCAAGTCGAAGGGATACAACCTGCAGCACAACCGCTGCATTTCCTCTTCTCTATTTCATAGTCTCTCTCCTGATCTCAAAGATCTTTACAATGCATAAAACCTCATACATCAACTACCCTAGCCGTATGTCTTTCTTTTATAAGGGAAATACAATGGGAAAATACCACGAGATACCAAAAACCATGGGCCCACAAAACAGCTGGCGAAAACAGCCCCAAAAATTTTCTATGGGGGCGTTGCCCCCGGACCCCCCAGCCAGGGGAGATGGTCCCCCCTGGAACCTCGTGGGGGGGGTGATGCCCCCCCACACCCCCTCGCTAGGGTGAGTGTACAATCCACCTACATATCATATAAAACTGGGGTACAAACACGGCTAATACAATATCATCTATGAGACTAGAAGATCTGGCTCCACAACCAACAATCTCCCACTTGGAGACTGATCATAGCAACTCCACCACTGCTGCACTTGCTGGACTTGGACTTGGAAAATTTCTCCTCTTCACCTTCATGCTAGAAGGCCAACTGAAACCGAGCATGAACTCAGTTTCTCTCTGGTCACTACCTTTGTGAACATGTCTGCAGGATTTTGGCTAGTATGTATCTTTTCCAGCTTCAACAGTTCATCTTCCAGAACAGAGCGTATGAAATGGTACTTGAGCTGTATATGTTTAGTCCTGGAATGGAATGCTGAGTTCTTTGCAAGGTGAATGGCACTCTGGTTGTCACTATACAATCTGCTATCCTTCTACTTCTTACCCACTTCCTCCATAAACCTATGCAACCAAATCATCTCTTTACTAGCCTCTGTAATGGAAACATACTTTGCTTCTGTTGTTGAAAGTGCAACAACCTTCTGTAGTTTCAAAATCCAGCTTACTACTGTTCCACCTACAGTAAACACATACCCTGTGGTACTCCTCCTGCTATTCTTGTCACCTGCCATATCTGCATCAGCATATCCCTGTAGAACAGTGTCTGAACCTCCAAAACATAATGCCTTAGTGGTAGTACCTCTCAAATACTTGAGAATCCACTGTACTTCCTTCCAATGTTCTTTACTTGGATTGTTCATATATCTGCTCACAACTCCCACTGCATGTGCAATATCTGGTCTTGTGCATACCATGGCATACATCAAACTGCCAACTGCTGATTGATAGGGAATCTTGGACATGTAATCTGTCTCTTCTTGTGTCTTGGGACACATTTCCTTACTTAGACTGAAATGGCTAGCCAAAGGTGTACTTACAAGTTTTGCATTCTGCATTCTGAACCTCTCCAACACCTTTTGTATGTACTCACTTTGAGACAATGTCAATTTGCGATTTTTCCTGTCTCTTGTTATTCTCATACCTAGGATTTGCTTTGCAGCACACAAATCCTTCATCGCAAATGAATTAGCTAGCTTCCTTTTTAGTACATTTATATCCTGCATGTCAGACCCTGCAACAAGCATGCCATCCACATACAATAACAAGATAATATATCTTCCATTGTCTAGCTTCTTGAAATAAACACAATGGTCAGAATGATATCTACTATAACCTTGTTCTGTCATAAACCTGTCAAACTTTAGATACCACTGCCTTGGAGCTTGCTTCAAACCATACAAGCTCTTTTTCAACCTGCATACCAGATCCTCCTTACCTTTGACCTCATATCCTTGTGGCTGCTGCATATATATTTCTTCCTCCAAATCCCCATGAAGGAAGGCTGTTTTTACATCTAACTATTCAAGATGCAAATCTTCTACAGCCACTAGACTTAAGATAGTCCTAATTGAAGTCATGTTAACAACAGGAGAAAATATTTCATCAAAATCTATACCTTTCTTCTGTGCAAACCCCTTTACAACAAGTCTGGCCTTGTATCGCTTCTTACCTCCTTCTTCTTCCTTCAACCTATAAATCCATTTGTTTTGCAATGCTCTTTTACCAGCAGGAAACTGAACCAAATCCCAAGTCTGGTTTCCTACCAATGAGTCCATCTCCTCATTCATGCCTTGCTCCCACTTCTTTCTAGTTTCCACCTGCATTGCTTCTTCATAACATTCTGGTTCACCAGAATCAGTCATCAACAAATAATACATTGAAGGAGAGTATCGTTCAGGGAGTCTACTTAACCTGGTAGATCTTCTTACAGTTGCAGGAGTTTCAGGTACTTGCTGCTACTCTTGATTTTCTGGCACCTTCGGAACTTCATTTTCTTTAATTTCATCAAGCACTATGTACTCTGTGTTTTCCTTTTCCTGTTTCTTTCCCTGCAACTGATCTTTATACATGAAATTTTCATTGAATATCACATCTCTACTCCTGATGATTTTGTTATTTTCATAATCCCATAAACGATAACCAAATTCATCAACCCCATATCCAATAAAGGTACATTTCTTGGATTTAGCTTCAAGCTTTGTTCTATTTTCTTTATCAATATGGACAAATGCTTCATAACCAAACGTTCTCAGAAATGAGTAGTTTACCTTTTTATCTATCCATGCTTCCTCTGGAATACCACCATCCAAAGCACTTGAAGGTCCTCTATTTATTAAATAAATAGCAGTATTTACAACATCCACCCAAAACTGTAAGGGCAACCCTGCATGCAGTCTCATACACCTTGCACACTCCATGATCGTTCTGTTCATCCTTTATGACACACCATTTTCCTGTGGTGTTCCCGGGACTGTATTCTCTCTACGAATCCCATGATATGAACAATAACTATCAAACTCCTTGCCGCAGTACTCACCTCCATTATCAGATCTGAGACACTTCAATCTTTTTCATGTCTCATTCTCAACCAAAGCTTTCCACTTCTTAAAAGTAGAAAACACATCAGATTTCTGTCTAATGCAATAAACCCAAGTTTTTCTAGTTGCATCATCAATAAATGTAACATAATAATGAGAGCCACCAAGAGATTGTACCTGAGCCGGTCCCCATACATCTGTATGCACAAGCTCTAATTTTTCATTCTTCTTCTGTTTCCCAACCCTAAGAAATCTGACTCTCTTCTGTTTTCCATAAACACAGTTTTCACAGAATTCCAAACTTACCTGCTTCAAATCCAGCAACAACTTCCTTGAGTGGAGAATCTGCATCCCCTTCTCACTCATGTGGCCAAGCCTATGATGCCACAATGCTGTATCTGTTCCTGTGGAAGCTAAAGAGATAGAATGGTCAGTATTATGAGGACATAAATACAACGTACCTACTCTGTCTCCTTTTGCTATCACCATTGATCCTTTAGTGATATTCCACCACTTTTCTCCGAACGTAGATAGACAGCCGCCATCTCCCAACTGCCCTGTTGAGATCAGATTTCTTTTCATAGCAGGAATATGCCTAACATCTTTCAACAACCAATCAGTTCCATTCTTAACTTTTATCCATACCTTACCCATTCCAACAATTTTACATGGCTCATCATCACCCAATAAAACATGTCCAAAATCGCCAGGAACATACTCATGAAAGTATTTCCTATGGGGTGTAGAATGACATGAAGCTCCTGAATCTACTACCCAATAATCACTAGTATTATCTAATGCAAGAATCAAAGCATCTTGTAACACATCACCTGCTACATTTGCTTCCTGGGTAGTTTCCTTCTGTGCATCTCCTTTCTTCTTTAGAGATTTGCAGTCTTTCTTCAGATGTCCTTTCTTTCCACAGTTCCAGCACTCTATCTTTCCCAGTCTGGACTTGGATCTGCCCGTTTTAGACTTTCCACGATTACCTTGTCTCTTTCCTCTCTCCTTTTGTCTTCCTCTGCTCTCCATGGTCAACGCATTACCCGATGTCTCACTTGTGCTTTTTCTTCGCATTTTCTCGCTAAGAATAACACCAATAACATCATCAAATTTCAAGGTGTTTGAACCAGAGACAGAGTTACTTACAGCCATGACCAAGCTATTCCAGCTTTCTGGCAATGAACACAAGATTAGAAGAGCCCTAACCTCATCATCAAAGTTCACACTTACAGAACTTAGCTGATTTGTAACCATATTAAACTCATTTAAATGATCAGTAACAGATCCACCTTCAGACATCTTCATATTAAATAAACGCTTCATTAGAAATACCTTGTTGGAAGCCAAGGGTTTTTCATACAACTTACCCAATGCTTTCATCAAACCCTCTGTTGTCGTTTCTTTTGAGATATTGAAAGCCACCGACGAAGCCAGGCTCAACCGTATTGTTCCCAGATCCTTTCTGTCAAGAACCACCCATTCTTCGTCCTTCATAGTCATCGGCTGCTTTGCTTTTCCTCCCAATGGTAGGAATAGATCCTTCTAGTACAGATAGTCCTCCATTTGCATCTTCCATAACCCGAAGTTTTGGCCGTTAAACTTCTCGACCTTAAAATTTCCTTCTTCTGCCATTGCTCCCACTCGAACCAGAAACCCTAACTTCCTGTGGGTTTGACTACCAAATAGACCTTTGGCTCTGATACCAATTGTTAGAAAAATAGGATCACAGAGCAATAACAACAAACAGAAATGCAAATATAATCACACATACACATTACAAGAGAGACATAGATATATCGTGGTTCACCCAACTTGGGATACGTCCACACTGAATTTGCCAGTCCTTATTATTATTACCATCCAGCAAGTCGAAGGGATACAACCTGCAGCACAACCGCTACACTTCCTCTTCTCTGTTTCACAGTCTCTCTCCTGATCTCAAAGATCTTTACAATGCATAAAACCTAATACATCAACTACCCTAGCCGTATGTCTTTATTTTATAAGGGAAATACAATGGAAAAATACCACGGGATACCCAAAACCATGGGCCCGCAAAATAGCTGGCGAAAATAGCCCCAAAAATTTTCTTCGGGGGCGCTGCCCCCGGACCCCCCAGCCAGGGGGGATGGTCCCCCCTGGAACCCCGTGGGGGGGCGATGCCCCCCCACACCCCCCCGCTGGGGTGAGTATACAGTCCACCTACATATCATATAAAACTGGGGTACAAACACGGCTAATACAATATCATCTATGAGACTAGAAGATCTGGCTCCATAACCAACACATTAGTCACACGATCCTCTAAGTATTACCATATAGATATTTTTTTAAAGAGATGGGCCCACAAATTATAATATAGTGCAAGAATTTCTTCCAAAAGACATATGAGCTCCCACCTCCCTCGAATGAATCAACTAGGCCAAGAGGGTTGTTCACAAAACCAAAAGTTTGATCTCCACCGGTTTGGTTTAAGACTATCCATGATTTACATTTTCGATCTTGCCCAAGTGTTTGCAAGTCTCTCTATTCATTTTAAGTCTCGATCTGCTTCGTTTCTTCCTTTGAAGCTATTGTTTTCTGCTCGAGGTATTATTCTCTGTCTAATAAATTTGACCAATGTTCCCTTTGTCAAAATATTCCCAGGTTTGATAAAATTGAATGCTCAAAACTGAATATTTATGGCTTCTATAAGGTAAAATCATGCCCATAATTACCAAAAAACATCTGAACACAGGGTTTATTGCTCCCTTGAAATTTCATACTCTATGCCTAGCATTTATGTGATTTTGAAATAACTGAGAAATCTGTTATTGCATTAATGCTACATTAGAATACATGAGCAACATAATTGTGTGTATTTGGAGTACCCCATCCCACCATCAATATAGATGGGTTTTTGACACTAAACAGAATATTCATGTTGATCGGATTTATACCATTGATATCCATGGTGGGGGGAATAATGACCATTCACTGTAATCTAGCGATTTTTTATTTATATCTCTGAATCACTGCTGGTTAATGTGCCCCGTTGATTTCCTTTGTGTTATCCCACTGGACACTAACCCATGAAATTTCTCTCTTTTTGACATCCCTGTGTGGAATTCATATTTATTCACTCTCATTTCCCTTTTTTTGATGACCGTCGAACTACCACTTCTCCTGCAGCCTTAGGTTTCTATGCCTCTACCTTTACTTATGATCTTGACTTCGGGTGATCAAGTCAACTGAATCCATGTTTTTCGCCTTGATACATGCTACATGACTCTGACAATTTGGCTACAGGAACCCCAAAAATGTCACAGCACCTTAAAATTTGCTTCAAGTTTGCTCAAAAAGATTATGATGAAGGATTGACTGTTGATTGTGAAATCCAGCCCGAGAGTGCCCAGAATTAAATTCTTCATTGCTCACATGGGACAACCCATAAGATCTTCTTTCTTGCATGTTGTAGCTTGTTGTTGTGAAACATCTTAATGAAAAACACCAAAGGTTTGCTACATGCTATCCAGTTGAGAACCCTAGCTTGATATGATGTTCTGACTCTTCCAATGTTCATAACTTGGGAAACACTCCCTCATGCTCCCAAACATCAAATTTGACCTCTGACTCCATCACTGGGTTACAAATTATGTCACATTACTTGAAAATATCCATAATAAACTCTTATTTCTTAACCTTTACTTTTTGCTCCCTGAATCTTTTTCAATAGTGTTCCTACAATGGACACTATTTGGGAGATAAAAACAAGGTTGAAACATCCCCAAACTGCTTAGGTGTTAGTCCAGACTTGGAGTTGGTGGACTTGAATGTCATTGGCAGACTGAAATATGCCCATACATCCATGTCCACTGCTATCATAGTGCCCCTATTTTATTGTGATGCTGATAGTATTGTTGGTTGACTGATTTTTAGGTTGTTGTTATGAGGCTCAAAATTTTCCCAACTCACCTACCAATCCATAATGCTGATATTTTAGTTCAATACTCGTTTCTTGTATAGACATGCAAACTATCCATGAATACACAACTCATGCCAGCTTATCATTTTGTTGTATGTCGTGTGACAACATGTTGATTGATTTTATGTAACCTAGAATATAGTGTTTTTATTGCCATAGAGCTATAGCATCAACTTCTCTTTTCCTTTGTTAATATTATTCAGGTGAATAGTTGCTTCATCGCATGTTTCCTTTTATGCTCTGTTGCTGCAGCATGCTCAGACTGCTTGGAAGTTTCACCAAGACCTGATATCTCAGCTTACTATCTCATGCCTAGAAACAATTTGATGTATTGTAAGTGACTATTGGGTTCCATTACTTGCCTTATATTTGGTATATGACCATCTTGACATCATTACTTTCTCATCATGTCTATTTTTTTCCCAACCATATGCCTTAGTTGACACTAGTACAAAAGGAGTGGTAACAAGTAATGATTGATATCAACTAGTTTATATGCTTTCACATATTTGCGCACATGTTGTAAGGATTTTAGATGTGCAATCCCAACTAAAATATGTCACATCTTGGATTTTTTTTATAATTAAAAAATCTACTTGGGATGTTAATAAACTTATTGTGCTATGTTTGAATAGTGGTCTCATGATGAGTTACCGAGTGAATTGTTTTTATTTTTGGTTTAATTTATTTGTTATTGTCTCTGGTCTCTTATTGTCTCTAGTCTCCTAATATGTCTGAATATTTTTGGGAGGAGGGAGTGTGGTTAAATGAATTTTCTTGTAAGAACCTTGTGGGCTAGAAATGTTTGGATTAGAAGCTGCATCCAATGGGTATTTGTGTTTCAATCCTTATAGAGGTGGTTTTTTTGAGCTAAATTATTTTTATTTTTTTAAACATTTATTAGTCTGGTTGCACATGGCTAGGAATAAGCTCTTGCAGACTACCTACAATAACAAAAAACACCCCCCCAAAAAAAAATTCCCCCACTCTAATTCCTAATCACTTATTTATAACTATTGTTCCCAACATCCTACTTTATCTTCTTTGGCTTTTGCATGTTGGGTAACTAGACTTTACACAAAACTCGACTAACTAATAAAATAGTACAATTGACTTTCATAAAATTTGTCTTAACATAAGTTTTTTTTGTGATAAATGAATAAAAAATTAATAATAACCTACACAAAGCACCAATAACTAACACTAAAGTGGGTTATCTATAGACATCAAAACAACCCCCCCACCTTGAATAGCTTTGCTCAAAGTAATTTTAGTGTTGGATACTACAGTATTTTAGGGTCTTCCCGCATAGAATCCTTTAGTTGCAAATCCACTTGCTAAATTTTGTATTCTGGCAGTACCGTAGTCCTTAAAACTTGTGCCCCTGAGTTGAAAAAATGCACTCCAGAATAATAAAAAATACATGTCCATCACCAAGGAGAGCCAAGCTATATGAAATTTATACCATTTTCCTTACTACTTTCCAAGAATGAGACACGAAATGTGTTGTGCACACATGATTCTGTTTGGTAGTTCAAGAGTATATGCAACTTGTCCCATTCTTGCTAGAGCCTTATAGGGCCCAATTTTCTGCACCCCTTTACCTTGGAGAGACTCTTGCTTATATAAGGTTGTAATAACTCTAAAGGGCCTTAGATGGTGACATTCAAATGGATGTGTGGTAAGTTGTATTGTACCAATTCTTTTCCAAGTGCAACCATTTTCGATTTGAAGGTTTCTGTCATGCAACATGGTTTCTAAAGTATCCCTCTAGACGTCTTTAAAAAATATCCATTTCTCCATTTGTCTGATAATGATAACTAGTGCATGGCATATAAAGTGGCGCGGACCATTTTAAACAACTCCTTCCAATAGGTGTTGATGAGTAGTCCTAATTACGCCGCAGGTATTCAAACAATGCAAGAGCATTGTCTCCAGCGCAATAGATTCCTTGCTCATTGAGCGAATGGAATGCTACCACGTGGATTCATGCATTTTGCTTTTATTTGTCGAGGGGATGGTTGCGTGTTGAATAATTTTTGTTTTGGTTCCAGCGGTTCCATGAATATCCTCTCCCATTATGTTCATGTTGCAGTATTGACATGCACCGAAGAACTCCCACACCATTCTTCTATTTAGGGTTTGAAGTTGTGAAGCTGTAGTTCTCCTCTATTCGGTTTTCCGCTTGTAGGTAAGGAGTTGACGCGATAGCAGAGAACCACTAAGTTGAAAGGTACTTTTTTATACCCGAGACAATGCTTCCAGACTCACCATTTCATCTCTGTTGGAAGCCGACAAGTCTCACACGATAGTGTATTCAATAGCCGGGGTTGATTGTGGTTTCTATAACCCTGTTTTTCCAGCCCAGGGGCCTGAAAAACCTTGTTAAGATTGATCATATAGAGAGTCTTATTCCAGTGATTCACATGAAAGTTAGTAATGTCTTCGAGGAAGAAACCCCACACATTTTTTCTCTTTGTGGGAGAGGACCTCGTTCCTCCTTACGGATACTAAGGCCTAGTCTTGCTGTCACTGAAATGGTTGTTTCACAATTACCAGGTATTCCTAGTGTTGTTTGGACAGTGAAGAAATGTATAAATGATGAATTTGATGCATACATTTTTGTGTCTTTTGCAAATTCCACTTTGGTGTTGTCTATTGGTGAAACGGTTGAAGAAGTTAGTGACAATGGATTTCTTGATACTACTCTTGCACTGACTGTTTCTCTTCTGGGAGAAGGTTCCTTAATGCAGGTCCACCCCAATGGAATTCGGCATATAAGAGAAAATAGGCGTATCAATGAATGGAAAACCCCTAGGAAAAAGACGATTGTGAAAGTTGGATGCAATAGATTGTAGGTCATAATTGCTCTGAGTGGGGGAGAGATTATTTATTTTGAGATGGATATGACAAGGCAGCTGATGGAGGTGGAGAAGTGTGAAATTCCTGGAGATGTGGCTTGTCTAGATATTGCTCAAGTTCCTAAAGGCAGACAAAGTTCCAGATTCCTGGTTGTAGGATCATATGACAGCACCATTCGCATATTATCGTTGGATCCTGATGATTGTATGCATATTTTGAGTGTGCAGGATGTATCTTATCCCCCAGAATCTCTTCTCTTACTTGACGTGCGGAATTTTGTTGGAGGGGAGGATGGTGTTGATCATCCAGCGAGTGTGTTTTTGAATGCGGGTTTGCAAAATGGTGTTCTTCTTCGAACTGAGGTTTTTGTCTTGTACACATTTGATGAGAAAATGTTAAGAACATACGAAGCACCATGATATTTTTTCCAGTTATTTTGTTTAGACATATCCATGGCTATATGAACCATCCATAATGTAATATTGTCTCTAGCAGATTCAAGTTTCAACATAACAGAAGGTATCAAAATTCAATTTCTATGACAGTTTACTAATTGCAGTTAGGATTAAGCAACACGATTAGTTGATCTTTTATTTGTTTATTTAGTGTGTTTTGAATTAGGGTAATGAGTGCATACTAGGGGACCAAGAGATACAATGTCATTAGTATGGTTAAACAAATTTTGAGTTAATCGACTAGAAAAGGGGATTAATGTAAAGAGATTGACCTGCATAACTTGAGGTACAGTGTGATGCAAGAGTTGAGTGGTTGAGTCTAGATGCAACATTTGGTGTCTGGTTCCTCTGTTATTCTTCAGCACGAGTTCGATTATATTTCAAATTTCAAATAATAATAACATACACACAATCATAGTTATAGATGTTTTGACTAATTTTGAGGTCAGATAAGCCAAGTTTCAAAACATAAGCATCTTATTCACATCCGGAATGTCTGATTAAAGTTGTATCTTTATTAGTGAAGATTATTCTGCAACTTTATTCTACTTAATGCTTGTATGCCATAAGGTCAGTTGTTTTACCCATCTCTCCTTCAAGACATAAAATTTTGATAGATATGGCTGCTACTGATGAAATATTTTCCTTTAGAGGCTAGATCATATCCTTCCATATGAATATTGAGAACAATGGCTTGAACTTGAGAGCTGCATAAATAAAAAAAATCATTTGCAAAAATAAACTGTCTAAAACCAATATCACGCACCTTGCCCTCGTGGGAAATTCAATCAGTTTTTATAAGTGAGAATAATAGATAATTAGTTGAAGGGATCCTCCTTGATAAAAATGACAACATTGCAAAGGATTAAAGTGTGGCATTTACTTCAGTAAATGGTTTCCCTTTACAAGGCATGAAGTGTATCAGGTCGTAGAAATTGATGAGAAAGAAGGCAGTTTACACAATAATGATATAGGGGCGATCGACAATAATGGATCTAGGCTAAAATGCAATTTAAAGGATAATGTTGAGTTAGGGAAAGGGTGTTATCCAAACCAACCCTTGGGGCATGGTGCTCTTAAATTTAAAAATAAGGGTTTAGTAGAGAAAACATCCAATACTCATACTAAAAGACAAAACTAGATCCGAGTTGATAGGCATGGGGTTCAAGGAGTATTAAGTTAGTGTTGCTCTAACAAAGTCAAATCAATTATCAACTTGTCTTGATTGGTCAAGGTTGCATGTTCCTGAAAATATGTTACCCTTTAAATTTGCACCTAGGGCATCTAAAGCTTCAATGAAATTTTTGGTAAATAAAAATGAAGAAAGTGTTAAGAATTTTCCTCTGGAAAATCAAAGAATTGCACGATTACTTGTGTATGGCTATGATCATCATCACTGCAAGCTTTCTCTATTGGAGGCTAATGGGGATGAAGATATAGCACTACATAGATTATTTGTGTAGGCTATGGAGAGAAAGTATTCTTACAATACTTTTAATTTTTTAACAAACTTGACAAGAGCACAAATGAGCTTCATGAGTTGAGGTCCGAGGAGATTGTGGCATTGCAGTCAATATTTGGAGAAGAAGCCATTTCCTTGTCCTTCTCAATTTTCAAATTTAACATAAATATCATGGAAATGCCATCAAATATACCATTGGAGATGGAGGTATTGTTTCCGATATAGACCTTAGTTTGAAGACATTCATTCAATTCTAGATTTGATGGTATTGGCTTCTCATAATGGGAAGGGAGGTTCATGAGCATGCCTATCTTTACATGAATCTGGGATTTATAGGAAAGTTTTAGATCAATTTTGATTTATATCGCATTCCTTGCATATATTAGTCATATTATAAATTTCTTTTATAAGATCATAACTCCTTAGAAGATAAATAAGTTATTTGCAAACAATGTTACACAATAGTCTCTGTAGGTATCAATTTGATCGATATTTCTTTTATTATAGGTGAAGGTGCTTCCTGGGACCCTTTATCCTTTTGAAATCCCAATTGTGGCATTCAGAAGTTCAAATCTGGCTTCCAAGTTTCTCCTAGAAATTACCAGAAAAATTATAAAAGAGCAGTAGAATTAGTTGGAACACAGACGATCTATGAACTATATTGTTCAACAACAATTGAGGCAAATTTTTAAATAATGAAATATAGTGTAGAAGTGCAATCTTCAAAAGAAATCATGACAGAGATAGTAGCACCATCTTGTAGTAAGGAGGGATCTGTTGAAACATTATCAACTAATACATGTATGGACAGTTTCATGCCTCTTGAAATGTCTTGCACATCAGCTATAGCTTCGTCCTACTTTCCTCCAACGCTAAGACATAAACACTCTGATGGGAAATTATCAAGACATGCTGAAACTGTCAGCATGTCAGAGAGTTTTCACAATGCTCAAGAATATTACCACAACAATAGTTTGTGGATGAAGAAGGAATGGGACTACATTCAAAGTTCTCCATCACATTCAGAAATGTGTGCCACTAGGAAGAAGTCATCTGTGACGGTTAAGAAGGAGCATGTTGTGGATGCAGTTAAGAACTCATCTATGACAGTTATATGTGGGAAAACAGGATGTGGCAAAATCACATAGGTAACAAAAAATCACAAGTAAGAATTTTAGTGTAGGTCATTCCATGTATTTATTTTTACTTTTTCCTTTCAAGGTGCCACAGCACCTTATTGAGGATTATATGGGCAGACTCAGCAGACGCTTGGGACCTTTATGCAATATTATATGCACAAAACCACGAGTGTCTGCTATAGGTTTAGCAGATCATGTTACAAGAGAGGGGCAAAATGGATGGAGAGACTGTAAGATATTATTGTGCCAAATTAACATATATCCCAAGCCTTTCCTTTGTTTATGCTCAAGCCTCATTGCAATTTATATCAAAATGTGTCCTAGATTTTATTCATGGTATATACCTCTAATTTATTGATGTTATCCAAACTCAAATGAAAAGCATTGTTTCCTTCCAGATTGGGTACTCTGTGCGATTGGAGAGTTGTCAGTATTCTCGAACCAAGATTCTTTTCTGTACAACTGGTATTCTTCTTGGGAGAATGTTATCTGACCCAGATTTAAAAGATGACATGCATGTCATTGTTGATGAAGTTCATGACATAACTCTGGAAGGTGATATGTTACTACTACTATTTCAAGAGCATTTGAAGAGGTGGATTTGCAATCATCGATTACTAAATAGTAAATACTAAATTCTTGGTGTATTGAGAATCTAACAAGTGTAATTTGTGTTAAATTTATGAGAGGGGAGAATACAGTAAGAAAGAAATGCAAATGTTTTCTAATTGTATTTAACACATAATGGATGTCTAAAGGAGACAATGTCTCATACACAATCGCTTAATGTGATAGTCATACTAATTGCTTGCCTAACAACTAATTGCATCTTTAATGACTAACATTGCATGTTCCTTTTTTCATTTTGAAAGTGCTTATTTTAAGCTAAAAAGTGAAGCATACTGTATTACAAATTTACAACTGGCCTAAAGAGATCAGGCACCATAAATTACCTGCTTTCATGGGTGAAATGGTCCTTGAGGGGGGAACCACTGAACATAAGCACTTTTGTTCAGCTAAGTTGCCATGACAAGTGGTACTCTTCCATCAAAATCACCCGTCACTTGCATCTTGCCTCAACTGTTTATTCATGACTTTGGGGGAATTGAACCTTGGTGGGTGTCCTAGCATACAACTATGTTTACCATTGAACATTAAATTGACATTAAACATTTATAAGTTTTTAGAATATTAAAATCATGATTCATGAGTCCTAACACATACACTAACACTAAATGACAAATGTGTTATCTTTTTGTTGCTTCGAAAGTGTGTTTGGTAGCTAGGGGAGCGCTTCATGTGATTGGGAGGGTTTGTGGTCCTATAGCTCCTTTGTTGTATTTTGGTTCACTTACATCTGATGAGCTTTTGGGTGCATGTTTACTTTGGTATTAGTGCTATGGAGGAACACTTCTTGATGTGGTAGTTGGCACTAATGTGGCCGTTTGACATCTTCTAGAAAGGGCGCATTTTCTAAGGAAGATGGGAACTTGGGACACGTGGAGTGACCACCTTTGAGGAGGGTGTTATGGACTTAGAGGTTGGGCATGGAGCGCTAGGAGCATTGGAACCTCCTTGCACATATGTTCAGGAGGAATGCTTTAGTTGAGGTTCCATTGTTGGAGGACACACTATCCACCTTGGAGGAGGGAGTTGTGGACTTAGAGGTTGGGCATGGAGCTGTAGGAGCCTTGGAACAACCTTGCACATATGTTCAATAGGAATGATTGAGTTGAGGGGCCATTGTTGGAGGACACACTATCTTGCGTAGAGGAGTGTTTGACATGTGGGTACCAACCATACTGTGCCATGTAGCTTTCATGGTGAATGTAATGCTCCACTTGGGGCTTTGTTGTTGAGTTAGCCTAGGGTTTACTTGTGGACTTGATCCATATTTTCTTGTTGGCCTCCTTTACCTATTCTATATATAAAGGGAGAGTGTTGTTGATGTATATGTACCTTCGGAATTTATTTCATCCATGTATTTAATTTATATATTATTGTACTCCTATAGAGATGTGTCATTCCTCTATACGAAAGTGTCATCATGTGTATTGACAAGTGTCGCAAGTGTGTGAACTTGATGATGGGTTATTATACCACCATGTGTGGGGTCGGCCCTTATTTTATGTAATATGTGGTTGATGTACCTAGCTATACAAGTCAGCCCCATAAGGTCACTAGGCAAACAGAACAAGTATAAATAGAGATCGGGAGATCTCTATTTGGATCACTCGGAAACTCATTCTTCCTTCACTCAGAAAGTGGCACACTAGTGAGGAGGAGGATCATCTGCTACTAGGAGACTATCTCTATGTATTTTGGTTGTACTTTGGTTGAGCCATTTCTCTCTCTATCTCTGAGGAAGTTGTGGGGTTTTTCACCTTAGGGTTTTCCCCACGAAAACTCTATGTCTCTTGTCTCTCATGCTTTTGCTTCTTGTGATGATTGACATGCTTTTTATGATTGATATGCATTGATATACTGTACATGTTATTCTCTCAGTAAAGATCCTAGAGTATTGCGAATTAATGCTCAAAATTTAACATGGTATCAGAGCTAACCTGAGAAGAAGACATTGTGTAGTGATGAAAACCAAGGGTTTCTTGTTTATTGGGTTTCTCTCCACATATTTTGGAAAAGCAATATAGTAGATTGACTCTACTCATCAAGGAGAATCTATCTGTCCAGTCATAATTCAATTCTAAGCATTTTCAGATTTGGCCCTAAAAATTAAGGTTTCCACAAAAATAGGAATTTCTGGAATCTGAAGACATAGCTGGAAGCTCCTTACAAAAATCAAAGTTTAGAGCTTTGGATCGAGCTTTTTGGATGAGTAGATCTCCGGGAAACTCAAACCCTAATTCAGGGTCCTCCTTAGTGAATCTAGAAAGAATCAAAGGCATTTCTGAAGGGTGAAACTTTGCAGATCTAAAATTCTGAATACACCCAGCTGATAAGCTCATCAAGGCGCATCTTTCTACCCTTTTAGAAAGTTGAAATTCATATTTTGAATTTTTAGGGTTTTTCCAACAAACCCTAATATGGGACCAGATCCAGTTTTCAGCAAATCAAGTGGTAAGATCTAAATCTTTTCTATTTCCATTTGAAGTACTCTTTAAAGATGTCTCACCACACCAAGCTTGAGGATAAGCTTGAAGGGGCTGATAACTTTCGATCCTGGAAGTATAGGATTGGGTTAATCCTGGAAGAGAATGAGTTGGACTCATATGTAAAAGAAGACATCCCTATCCCAGAGGATGAAGAAGCTAAGATATTGCATAAGAAGAACTTGGTCAAGGAAAAGAGAATCATTGTTGATTCTATCAAGGACCATATAATCCCCCATGTGTCATCTCTGAAGACACCCAAAGAGATGTTTAATTCTCTATCCAAGCTATTTGAAGGGAAGAACATAAATCGGAAGATGACTCTACAGAACCAATTGAAAGGGGTAAAACTTCAGAATGGAGAATCCATTCAATATTATTTTTCTAGGGTCTCTCAGATCAAGGAACAACTAGAAGCAGTGGATGAAATGGTGGAGAATGGTGAAGTTGTCATGACCACTCTGAATGGCCTACCCAGGTCATGGGACTCCTTTATTCAAGGAATCTGTGCAAGAAAGAAGTTGGTATCCTTCAGCAGACTATGAGAAGAATGCTCACAAGAAGAAGCAATGCTTGTGGCACGAGAAGAAAATATGGGGAATGAAGATCAAGCTCTCACGGCTCACACCAAGAAAGGGAAGTCCAAGAGAGAGCCATCTCACTTCAAGAAATCTTCACATCACTTTAAAGAAAGAAGAATATGATTCACCTGTAATTAAAAGGGACATATTGCCATAAATTATCCCAAGAACAAGAAGGACAACAACAACTTCAACAAGAAGAAGAAGGGCAGCAAAAGAAGGTATCATGTTCATGCTACCGAGGATGATGAACCTCCCAAGAAGAAGGTTAGAGCAGAAAGTGATGATAACTCATCAAGCAAAGAAGAGTATGTTCTAATCTTTGCTCTCACAGGTACTATCTCCCATGGTTGTAATGATTGGCTTATTGACAGTGGGGCCTCAAAACACATGACTGGGTTTAAAGAATCCTTTGCTAATCTATCTGAACATGAGTCACCCCATAAGGTGAAACTTGGGGATGACTACCAATACCCTATCAAAGGAAGTGGTGAGGCCTCCTACAATCTAGATTCTGGAAAGTCTTTGAAGATGAAAGAAGTTCTTTATGTACCTGGGCTCAAGAAGAATCTTCTCTCCATCTCTGCATTGGATGCAAAAGGCATGAGGGTTACATTTGTAGATGGCCAAGTTTTGATGTGGCCAAAGGGTAAAACTATTGATGATGCAGTAGTGATTGGAGAGCAAGAGGAAGGATTGTATAAACTAAAGGGACAACCTGAACATGCTATGAAGACAAAGATTCATCGATAGTCATGGATCACATAGAGGTATGTATATTTTGTTTTTGCAAAGGTTAACTAATGAGTTATGCAGGTCATTGAAGAGAACAAGAACACATTGCTAGACATAACTAGCAAATATGATGACCAGGTATGTTTTTGTTATATATCGTATACTTTTGTATGATTGATAATGATTACTCTTGAAGTTAAAAGTTTGAGTAATCTAGGGCTTATGCATATTATGTTTCTTACCTTAATTGATGATATGACTAACCATAAGAGTCATAGGTTTGAGTAATCACGGGTTTAGGTATGTTATGTTTATGACTAACGATACGAATGCTTATTATTTCTATTTAAAATGATCCTAACTATACATGCTTGAGATTATTGTGTTTTGATTAAGATTATACAAATGAATGTTTGATTATGTATGAGACGTCAAGGATAACACAATGATGATACTAATAAGCATGCATAGGGATCGAGAATGAATATAAGTTCAAGAATAGGTAATCCAAGAAGCAAATATCAAGAGGGAGCACACTCCAGTGGTTTCTGCAAGGATGCAGATATTCAGAGGGAGTTGACCATCTCTCTACATTCCACAACAGAAAGGTGTAGAAGAAGCTACTTCAGATTAGGACTCCAGCAGCTCCTGCAAGCAAGCAAAGACTCAGAGGGAGTCCACTCAACAAACAAACAAAGATAAGTATTTTAATTGTCATTTCTTGCATATTTGTTTGTTTAAATAATATTGTTCAATGATGCATATGCTTATGTTCCTAGATTTAGGATGTGTATTACGCATATTAGAATGATTGCATTAATGAACAGCTTACTACTAATATGCATTTGATAGGTAAGTAGGCCTATGGCACTGTACAACATTCCATTGCTACTTATCCAGAATGAAACCTCTTTGCTGACATGTTGGGAGCTATGCAAACTCTTAACAATGTTCTGGTAGATACTGGAAGGCATCTAGAAAGTTATGGAACATGGATAAATGTTGTATTGAAGCATTGACTAATATAATTGCATGACTGTATGACATATTTTTTTATGTGTAAGAATTTGTCTGAAAATTATGAGATGTTTCTAATCATGCAATTTAACTTGTTTCATAGGAAATAATGTATACCTTCACCTACAAAAGAAGGACTATAACATTTGTTCAAGCAACAAAGTTATCTATTGAAAATATTGAAGATATTGAAGTTCCCAGGATCTGGGAAAAATGCCATGATTGAGGAGTACCAGTCGATCATGAAGATGTTTGGGATGCAGTCCCAAGACCTGAAGGGTAGTCTGTAGTGACTTCCAAGAGGATCTACAAGATCAAACATGCTGCAGGTGGTGGCATAGAGACTTTTGCTCCTGTAGCCAGATACACTTCCACTAGATCCGTACTTGCTCTGGCTGCAGTGATGAAATGGAAGATACACCAAATGGATTTCAAGACAGCTTTCTTGAATGGTGTAGTTGAAGAAGAAGTGTATGTGGAGTAGCCACTTTTTTCTGAGACACATGACAGAGAGTCATATATGTGCAAAACTTGGTATGGTAGGATAGACAGCTTTCTATCCAATTTGGGCTTTACCAAGAGTAAAGCGGATTCCAACCTTTACCACAAGGTTGAGGAAGGCAATCCAATGATACTACTTTTGTATGTGGATGACCTATTTATTACAAGAGAAGATAGATTGTTTGCCGACACACAGCGGAAGCTTGCTGCCGAGTTTGATATGAAGGACTTGGGGATGATGCACTATTTTCTAGGCATGGAGGTGTGGCAGAGTGCAGATGGGATCTTCCTTGGACAAGGGAAGTATACAGTAGAGATCCTAAAGAGGTTCGAGATGATGGACTACAAGGCCATGGCCACACCTATGGCATCGAATCTGAAGCTTCTATGTGATGCTTGTTAGGAACCCATGTCTTTACTTTGTTAGTATATTGTTGTTGGACGCATATGCTTTGTAACTTGTCCCGTAGTATTTGTTGATCAATAGTTTATGTTATTGTTGTTGGCGCATATGCTTTGTAAGTCGCCCGTAGTATTGTTGATCCATAGTTTGTAGTGGCCCATGGTTTTGACCCATAGTATTGGCGCCTAGACTTAGTATATAAGTGTGTGTTGAGACCTATGAAGGCACGGTGAAGTTATTTGTATTGAGCTTGCTCAAAGGAGGTTGCCCCCTCGAAGTGGCCTGTGATCAATATAAAAGTGATTATGAGTTCTGTCATTTCTGCTATTTCACATATTCTTATTAATTAATTGTTGCAGGTGCATCACATCTGGTATCAGAGCACTTTCTTGGGCTCGCTGGGTGAAATTTCTGCAAAAAAAAATTTTCGCTTCTGTTGCAGGTTCGGATTTGGGAATAATCCCTATCCGCTTAACTGTGGGAAGTACTTGGGCATAAGCCCTAAAACTCATTGTGAGGAGTACCACAGGAACCCCGAAGTAGCTGGCCCATTGAGAGGACCTGCCAGTGAAAAGGGCAACGACCCCTACCTGATTGACTAGTTCCCACCCGTGAGGTAAACCAAGAGCTGTCGTTTGTGGCAAAGCGGTTATCAGTTTTACCTGAGCCGTGGAGTGAGGGGTACTACCACAATATGAAAGCTGTCAAACAACATTGGTGGCCGAGTGAAACCCTTGAACTGTTAGGAAGCCGCACATACCTGGGGTCCATATCTATTTTCAGCTGAACTGTTGTCGATCGTTGCTGCGCCATTTTAGATCCAGTCGTTCAGATCAATTTTGCAAGTCGTTCCAGATCCAACCATTTTCAATCCATTCGGTGCCGTTTCAGATCCCTTCCGAGCCATAACCGCTCCAGTCTAAAAAAAAAAAAAGTATAAAATTTAGTTTTTTCTCCATATCTCCCTTGTTTTCACTCTGTTTCCCTTGAAATTTTCGGGGAACCCCGTCATCCCATTCTGCATATTTCATTCCTGAGGACCCTATCCCCAATTCCCCTTCCCAAAGTTCAAAATCCCACATTTGTCTATTTTTAGGGTTTGTCATAACTTCCTCATATTTCACCCAATCACCTTCAAATTTTACCACAGAGTTCCTTTCTGAATTCTGCTTCTTTGTGCCCCTCTGCCAAATTTTCCCATTCTTTCACCCCGCTTCTGAAATCCTCATTTTTGCTTCCCTGTCTATTCGACAGTGTCCAAAACCTAGTCAAACCCCAATTACACTTCATTGTTTTTCCCAAGTCCAAATTTTCCTTTACTGAAGTAGTTTCTGTTTTTGTTTTCCTACCCAGTCAATCGAAAAAAAAAAAAAAAATTAAATAAAATTAAATAAAAAAAAAAAAAAAAATCCTGGTTATGGTTGTCACCCGTGCAGGAGCAAAAACCATGGAGGAAGCACTTGCATCCATCCAATCCAAACTCCAGGATCTGGATGAAAAATTTCTCGGCCTCCATCTTGAACATTTAGCTATGAACAACAAATGGCAGTCCGAGTCTTCATCAGACAATGGGTTCTCTTCTTCCAGCAATTTCCATGGTCCGAAGCTTGATTTTCCTCGCTTTAATGGTACCGATCCAACTGGATGGATCTATCGTGCAGAACAGTATTTCAGTCTGCATAATAATTTTGATGTCAACAAAGTTCTGCTGGCATCCTTTCATTTGGAACAGGAAGCTCTTCAATGGTACCGTTGGTACATCAAGGCTCATCCAGAGCCCATATGGCTAGACTTTTGCCAGCTCCTTTTGCAACGATTTGGTCCTAGTGCTTTTGATGACTTCACAGGATCCCTCACTAAACTTCGCCAAATTGGCACTATGAGAGAGTATCAAACCGAATTTGAGAATCTAGCCAACCACACTGAAGGATTGTCTAATGACTTTTACCGGAGTTGTTTTATCAGTGGTCTAAAGGATTCCATCCGTTCTGAGGTCAAAATGTTCTGTCCCAACACAATGATGGAAGCCCTAGGGTTGGCTAAGTTGGCAGAAGACAAGATTGTAGCCCAACAATGCTCCAAGCCCACTTTTGTTGCCTTCCGAAATATGGGTTCTCAATGACCACCTATACCGCAGGCTCCTCGACCAACTCCTATCAAGCGTTTGTCTGAAACAGAGATGCAAACATGCAGGGAAAAGGGGCTTTGCTATAATTGTGATGAGAAATTCACTCGGGGACATAGATGTGTTCAGCAAAAGCTCTATCTCTTCGATGTGGATTCTCCGCCTGCCTCTGAAATTGGTGACGAAGATCCAGAAACACTGGATGCTCCGGTCGACATTCAGGAACCGCCTATTGACCCTCCATCTCAGGATGACCAGCCAGAGATATCTCTCCATGCTTTAGCTGGAATCACCACCCCCCAAACAATGCGGGTCAGGGGTTACTTCAAGAAGATTCCTCTTACAATACTCATTGATTCTGGTAGCACTCATAATTTCATTGACCCTCGGATCGCCAAACAAGCTGATTGTTTTATCCATCCTTGCTCCAACTTTGAAGTCATGGTTGCCAATGGGGGCACCTTACCTTGCAAAGGGAAGTGTCGAAATGTGTGTATCTCTATGGGAGATTATACCTTGCGCTCTGACATGTTTGCCTTGACCTTAGGTGGATGTGATGTGGTTTTGGGCGCTCAATGGCTACACACACTTGGCCCTATCTTATGGGATTTTGCTGAACTTTGGATGCAGTTTTCCCTCAATGGCCAAAAACACACCTTGACAGGATTAAAACCAGGTTCTCTTAGCATCATCAGTTCACATCACATGGAAAAACTCCTCAAGAAGAATTCACATGGTGTCATCGCTCAGCTCCATTCCATTCAGATGCAACCTTCAGCGGTCTCCACTACTCCTTTGGATCTATAACAAATTCTGGATCGATATATAGGTGTTTTTGCTGAACCAGTGGGATTGCCACCTTCAAGGCCAGAAGACCATCGTATTCAGCTCCTTCCTGGCAGCGTTCCTCCCAACATCAGGCCCTATCGCTACCCATTTCACCAAAAAACGGAGATTGAAATGCTCGTTCGGGACTTATTAAAGCAAGGTATTATTCGCCCAAGCACTAGTTCCTTTTCTTCTCCAGTTATTCTATCCACAAAAAAGATGGGTCATGGTGCCTCTGCATTGACTTCCGAGCACTTAATCACCTCACCATCAAGGATAAGTTTCCAATTCCTGTTGTTGATGAGCTTCATGGGGCTCACTTTTTCTCCAAGTTGGATCTTCGTTCTGGGTATCATCAAATTCGGGTTCATGAGGATGATATCCCTAAAACAGCTTTCTGCACACATGATGGCCATTATGAGTTTTTGGTCATGCCCTTTGGCCTCACTAATGCTCCTTCCACATTCCAGGCATTAATGAATAAAATATTTCGACCCTACTTGCGGAAATTCATTCTGGTATTCTTTGATGATATCCTCATCTACAGTAAAACATGGGATGAACATGTCCAGCATCTGGATCTTGTCATGCAACTTTTCTTTGACCATCATCTCCATGCCAAACAGTCTAAATGTGTTTTTGGACAGAAGGAAGTTGAGTATCTTGGGCACATTATCTCAGCACAAGGGGTTCGCGTGGATCCTGCCGAAATCAATGCCATGAACAATTGGCCGCATCCTCAAACACTCAAGAGCCTTCATGGTTTTTTGGGGTTGACTGGCTACTACTGCAAGTTTGTTAAGGATTATGGGAAGATTGCAGCTCCATTAACTGCTCTATTGAAAAAGGATGCTTTTACATGGACACATGCTGCTCAGTGTGCATTTGACAAACTAAAACAAGCTATGTGTACTACACCTGTTCTAGCTATGCCCGATTTTTCCAAGCCCTTCACTATTGAGAGTGATGCTTGCGGCAATGGACTTGGTGTTGTTCTCCTTCAAGACGAACACCCCATTGCGTTCACTAGCAAAGCCCTTTCAGGTAAGAATTTGGCTTCCTCTACCTATGAGAAGGAAATGATGGCTATTTTGCATGCAGTACAAAAGTGGCTCCCATACCTATTAGGGAATCATTTCTGCATCAAGACTGATCACCAGAGCCTGAAATATTTCTTGGAACAACGTGTCTCCTCCCCGGCACAACAGAAATGGGTTAGCAAACTCATGGGTTATGACTATGAGATTACTTACAAGAAGGGCAAAGACAATATTGTGGCAGATGCTCTTTCTCGCACATTTGATGCCCAAGGTTTTCTTTCAGCTATTTCTATGCCTGTTCCAAATTGGTTGCAATCTGTTCCACAGGGTTATGTCAATGACTCTTCCTTATCTCAAATCATCCAACACTTGACCAACAACCCTTCTGCTGTACCACATTACTCTTGGGATGGTGCTTCTTTGAGATACAAGGGTCGTCTGGTGCTTCCCCAAAGCACAAATCTTCAACAGGCTGTCTTCTATGAACTCCATGCTTCTCCATCGGCAGGGCACTCTAGGTTCCTCAAAACGTATAAACGGGCACGACGTAACTTTTTTGGCATGGCATGAAAAGGACAATTCAATAGTTGGTGGCCGAATGTGATACCTGCCAGCACAATAAGGGTGAAACAACACTCCTTCCAGGATTGCTCGAACCCTTGCCCATCCCTACATGGATTTGGATAGATATTTCTATGGATTTCATTGAAGGGCATCCTAAATCTGGCGGGAAGACAGTGATTCTCGTTGCGGTTGATCGCCTCTCCAAATATAGTCATTTTTGTGCTCTTAGCCATCCCTATACAGCCTCTTCAGTCGCTCAAATTTTCCTAGAACAGATCTTTCGTCTTCATGGCATCCCTTCTTCCATTGTCTCGGATCGTGATGCGACTTTCACCAGTCATTTTTGGACTGAACTATTTTGCCACACTAGCACCAAACTGAAGATGAGTTCAGGGTATCACCCACAAACAGATGGTTAGACTGAAATTATCAATAAATGCTTGGAAACTTATCTTCATTGTTTCACCTCTGAACAACAACATCAGTGGGCAAAGTGGCTCCCTCTCACTGAATGGTGGTACAATACCTCTTACCACACTGCCTCTAAAATGACCCCATATGAAGCAGTCTATGGTCAGGCACCTCCAGTTCTTCTTCCATACACCCCCACCAGTTCACCAGTTCAGGAAGTTGACACGGTCCTTCGAAACCATGATCAGATTCTTCGCATTTTGCGGGACAATCTTCACATGGCAAGAAATCGCATGAAGCAACAAGCTGATCGGCACCGTTCTGAGCGCACTTTTCAAGTCGGCGATATGGTTTTTCTTCGTCTCCAGCCGTACAAGCAGTCCTCCCTGAAGCTCAAAGGGCGTCATAAGCTTGCTCCAAATTTCTATGGGCCATATCGGATTCTTCAAAAGATTGGGTCCGTTGCTTATAAATTGGAACTTCCTCCTTCTTCCCGCATTCATCCAGTCTTTCATGTCTCTTGTCTGAAGAAAGTTCTTGGCACCAACATCAGTGGACAAACGATTTTACCCGAACTGGATAATGAAGGATCCATCCTTTTAGAGCCGGAGGCCATCCTCAATCGGTGCACTCGTTAGCTTCGCTCTCGCTCTATCACAGAGGTCTTAATTCAGTGGCACGGCATGCAACCAGAGGATGCTACATGGGAACCACTCCTTCAGATTCAACAATAATTTCCACATCTAAAGCTTTGAGGAAAAAGCTTTTTTTAAGGTGGAGGGGATGTTAGGAACCCATGTCTTTACTTTGTTAGTATATTGTTGTTGGACGCATATGCTTTGTAAGTCGTCCTATAGTATTTGTTGATCAATAGTTTATGTTATTGTTGTTGGCGCATATGCTTTGTAAGTCGCCCGTAGTATTGTTGATCCATAGTTTGTAGTGGCCCATGGTTTTGACCCATAGTATTGGCGCCTAGTTTTAGTATATAAGTGTGTGTTGAGACCTATGAAGGCACCGTGAAGTTATTTGTATTGAGCTTGCTCAAAGGAGGTTGCCCCCTTGAAGTGGCCTGTGATCAATATAAAAGTGATTCTGAGTTATGTCATTTCTGCTATTTCGCATATTCTTATTAATTAATTGTTGTAGGTGCATCACAATGCTTCATCTGAGCCATTTGATGTCTCTATGTATCATCAGATGATTGGTTCCTTGATGTACCTGACGAACACGAGACCAGATATTTGCTTTGCGCTGAACACATTGAGCTAGTTCCTGACGGATCCGAGGAGTTTTCACTTGGTTGCTGTAAAGCATATTCTGAGGTACCTGAAGGGTACAGTTGATTATGGGCTCAGGTATGAAGCGAATCAAAAGTTTAACCTGCAGGTTTATTTTGATTCAGATTGGGCAGGCAGTGTTGCAGATAGGAAGAGCACATCTGGGTGCTGCTTCAGTATGGGATCATTTGTGATCTCTTGGTTTAGCAGGAAGCAGTCCTGCGTAGCACTGAGTACAGCCGAGGCAGAGTATGTTGCAGCCTGTTCGGCTATTTGTGAGGCAGTATGGCTTCGGAAGCTACTGTCTGAGTTATTTGATCTCTTGTTGGATGCTACTGGTATCTTCTGTGATAACCAAAGTTGTGTGAAGTTGTCTGAGAACCCAGTGTTTCACAACAGGTCAAAACACATAGAGATCAAATATCACTATATCAGGGATATGGTGCAGAGAGGAGTAGTGAAACTCTTGTATGTTGCGACAGATGAGCAGATTGTAGATGTGTTGACGAAGCCACTAGCCAGAGTGAAGTTCGAGTACTTCAGAGAGAGGCTTGGTGTGCTTCGGATCGACGACACTTCGAGGGAGAAGTGATGGAGACATTTGCTGTAGCCATTTATAGCATGGTGGAAGGGGGATCCTTCACATGGCTGTGGATGTAAGCACTGGATGATGAGCATCAGGATGATGTTTCAGTTTCTACTCTGTATGATCAGTTGGATCATTTACATTTATGTATGTACGCATCATGTTGGATGCTAGATATGATCAGTTGGATGATTTACATTTTTATTTATGTACGCATCATGTTGGATGTTGGATATGATTAGTTGGATTGTTTATGTATATATGCATCATGTTAGATGCTTGGACCATGTATCTGTATATGTATCAGGTAGATCATGTATGTTGATGGATACATTGTGTGGATCATGTATCTATGTATGTATTAGGTAGATGCATTGTATATGATGATATGTATCAGGTAGATACTTGGTATGCATCAGGTGGATGCATTGTATGCTCAGGATGATCATGGATGATGAGCTTCTCCAGATGACATGCATCAGGACGATGCAGTGATGATGATCAAGATGATAATGTGTACATTAGGATTATGTATGGTGAGTATCAGGATGATATTTTGTGGTCATCGATTAGGTTGTGTAGATGAGCATGCCTGGGAGATCCTATAGGTCGGAGTTGTGTACCCATAATAGCCTAGGATGCTCTTTTGAGACATTGCTCTGGGAGGACATGTAATTTGTGCCCTGGGATATCTTCAGGTTGGAGTTGCGTACCCATAACATCCTGAGATGCTCTTGCGAGGTTTTGTCCTATGGCATGTAATTTGATCCTGGGAGATCTGGACAGAATGAAAAAGGCCTCAGATGCTTCAGCCAGGTTTTTCCATGACCACATGTAATTTGCTCCTGGAAGATCTGGACAGGATGAAAAAGGCCTCGGATGCTTTAGCCAGGTTTTGTGGTGAGATCACATGTAATGTGCTCCTGGGAGATCCGACAGGTAGAGCTATGTGCTCGTAACAACCTGGGATGCTTCAGCCAGGTTTTGTGATGGGTCACATGTAATGTGCTCCTGGGAGATCCAACAGGTAGAGCTATGTGTTCGTAACAGCCTGGGATGCTACCATCAGGTTTTGTGAAGCATGTAATAAGTCTTGAGGATTCCACAGTATGGCCAGTGATGATGAAGACCTACAGGTGGTGGGCCTACATCCAGTATGAAAAAGGAATGGCTTCGTATAACTTCCTATGATGAGTAGATACAAAGATTGTTTGAGATAGTAGCAGCAATGATGATGATGATGATTTGAGGAGAATGCATTGATGGCGATGATACAGAGAAAAAGAATTGTGCTAGCAGATCTGTGTTGAGAAATACCTTCCTAGTTAAGAGGGAGTGTTGATGTATATGTAAATTTGGAATGTATTTCATCCATGTATTTAATTTATATATTATTGTACTCCTATAGAGATGTGTCATTCCTCTATACGGAAGTGTCGTCATGTGTGTTGACAAGTGTCACAAGTGTGTGAACTTGTCGATGGGTTATTAGATTGCCATGTGTTGGGTTGGCCCTTATTTTATGTAATATATGGTTGATGTACCTAGCTAGACAAGTCAGCCCCATAAGGTCACTGGGAAAACATAACAAGTATAAATAGAGATCGGGAGATCTCTATTTGGATCACTCGAAAACTCATTCTTCCTTCACTTAGAAAGTGGTGCACTAGTGAGGAGGAGGATCATCTGCTACTAGGAGACTATCTCTGTGTATTTTGGTTGTACTTTGGTTGAGCCACTGCTCTCTCTATCTCTGAGGAAGTTGTGGGGTTTTTCACCTTAGGGTTTTCCTCATGGAAACTCTGTGTCTCTTGTCTCTCATGCTTTTTCTTCTTGTGATGATTGACATGCTTGTTATGATTGATATGCATTGATATACTATACATGTTATTCTCTCAGTAAAGATCCTAGAGTATTGTGAATTAATGCTCAAAATTTAACAAGTGTCTTTGTAATGAATTACTCTTAGATAGCATGTCTTAGAGATTGTTGGTGTGATGCTACGTATGTGAAGGATCTTGGAAGAACATGTATTTGTTCTTGTAACAAGGATAGTGCTTGTGGGATGCATACACTAGGGTTCCTTATCTTGTGAAATGCAAGCGCCAGGGTTCCTTATCTTATGAAATATGCATCCTGCTTCTCCCATGCACTACATGAATCTTTAACAAGGGCCAATCTTCCCTTCCCCTCGTAGTAAGAGTGTCCTATTTCCCATAGCACTAGCCCTTTGTGTCTATGTTATTTGACACTCTTTTTCTTGATCCACTATTAGAAGCAAGTCTCAACTTCAACTACATAATCCATGTTTTGAATTCATTGGGCATAGAGATGTAGGTATCCGTAATAAATATTTTATTTTGAAGCACATGCTTAGGAAATATGTTTTATTGTTATACATAATCAAAATACTTGGGGAGAGGATGCTATACATGGACTTCCTGATACTCCCAGGATAAGGTCACAATGAAAATGGAAGTGCAAGATTAGCTACTGATTACCATGGACCTTTAGGAAATAATTCCAGTCATCAAAACATATTACAAATCATAAGGTTGCAATTATCACAAGCAAAGGCCTGCCTCAAGTCTTCTTATATGGATTCTCCTCTATCACTGGAATTCTAGGATCCACTACCACATGGAAGAGTCTGAGATCCTCTTGTTTTTCTGTTCCTACTTCTGCAAGATCACTTGTCTATAATGATCAATTATTCCTCTGTCGGTGCACATCTGTACTGCACTATCCTGAATATTTTCTTTTAGCCTCTCCAAGACTAGAATAGGTTCAGACTTAGAGTAAGAGACACTTTGATCACCCATATTCTATGGGAAAAGAAGAATCGAGAGCAGGGTTGGAAGGAATTGAAAGATGATGATAAGGGCCATAAATTAGAATGCTTATGTTCTTTATATAAAGCGCACCCCTCCAATATTTTTGACATTTAAGCAAGATCTCATGATCTGCCTCTATCTATCAATGTGGGTTGTGAAGCCGTTTCCAAGGCACATTCTTCTTTGGAGTGGCTTCGTGTTGTTGAACACGTGTAGATGTTCTTTGGACTATTTCCTATCTTTTAAAGACCCCTATGTAATATGGTGTTTGTTTTCAATTCTGATTCTTCTGTAGTCTGAGAAGGTGTGTTAGGGGCCATAGGGTCTCAGTTCTCTGGAGTTTTTTGGCTTATATGGTGAAGGTGACACTAGACTGTAAGTTTATTTATTGTTCCTCAGAAGTTCTTCTGCAGTATGGTGCAGCAGTGATGGTAGATCGATACAGAAGATCCAATATGCTTCTGTCCTTGTGCAGATATAAGGGAGGCATAGTTTTGGAGACATCAGTAATGGTTGTAGGTAGAGCGTGCAACACGAGTATTTTTTCCCTTTTATTTTGTATCTCTTTTATTTAGGAGGCTTGATTTTTGGTTGTTTGAGGGATGTGCTTTCCTCATTATTCTAAGGTAGAGTATCTGCAGTAGTGTCATCATCTCTGCTATTAGGATGTTAGATTTGTGGGATGCATTTGATATTGTATGTGTTCCACATTTATTTTATAGGAAAATATTTTGAAAATATTTTCCTGATATCAGCTATGGATATTAGATAATTAGAAAGTTGAAATTTTGAAACACATTTGATATTTTATGGAGGAGTTACAACTTGTACAGAATAAAAGGTCTTGTATGTGAATGGTAAAATCTAGGCCTAATGGTTGTTTGATAGCTTTTGTTTCTAAAATGAAGGGTGATGGGATTCAAGGAACCAAAGATTAGAATCGGGTGCTTATGGTCATATGGTGGGAAATGGGTGCTTATGGTCATAAATCTACTCAACACTGATTTTTAGTTCTGAAAAATGACCCACTACCCAAACACAAAGTGCAGGGGATGTTACTTGTCCAGATTCAATGAGTAGGGTCATTTGCTCATGTTAATTATCTTCTTAGTACTGCAATATGCCCAGAATTGCTGATGGGAGATGACATGTTACTTTCATGGGCCTGATCATGCCTTGAAATCCTTGGAATTTTCCCACCAATAGAAAATAAAGCACACCCACACAAATATGGGGGTAACACAAGGTTCTATAGTGATGGATGGCAGGATAGATGCCTGAAATGTGTCCACTTTTGAACATTTTGTGTCTTCTTGCTCCAATCCCTATTTTTAATGGAAATTGATTGCTTAGATCATTAGAAGTGCACAATATTCTTGAAGGGCCATTTATATGAGGTCATTGAGGAGGTGGGTGGGAAATCCAATATGCAAATCATCACATATGCAACACTTGTTTGCAAATCTGCAAGGTTGATGGTTCAAAACTAGTTTAGCCATATTGTTTAGATGCCATGTAACCATGTAACTCCAAGCTACTCAATAAGACCACTTGGTTCCATCTCCTCATCATCACATATAGTATCATTTATGTATTGGTTTCATCTCCTGGAAGGACTCCTCCTTATACTCTTAGTTTTTTTTAGCAATATCATTTGCGTATTAGTTCCATCTCTTTGCAGGATCCCTACTTGTACCTTACTATTTTTTAGCAAGGAAGTATGCTATGAATGTAGGTCAAGTTCTCTACGCTCTTAGATTCATATTAGTTTATCTTCATTGCATGAATAAAATATTGTGTGCTCCAATTCCTCTCATAAGATAGGGTACTAGATACTTTTGAAAGAAAACATATATAAAATCTTGAGTAGCCCTATTTTGACCTCAAGGAAGCAGTCAACAGTAGTCATTGTGAATTTTGGGCAAGTTTTTGGCAAGTGTTAGCCATCAAACAACAGTCAAACCTTATCACTTTAAATTTTGGGCACTATCTAGGCAATATGTGGATAGGAGTAGCAATAAAAGGGCATCTATGAGTAACTTATGCACTGTTCTTGATACTAAACAATAGTAAAAGGAAGTTCTAGGTGGATTCTTGAGCAGCATGGGCAGTTTTGGGGTCATAGCAGCGGTAAATATCAGGTCTGGGCTGATCCTAAGCCAATTTTGGACAATTCTGTGCATTTTTCAGACCTATAGCAGCAATTCTGGGCACATAGTAGGGTTGTGTTTCAATTCTGGGAATCCCTGGGCATGATTCAGCCCTATTTTTAGCCTTAAACAATAGTAAAGTGGCCTCACATCCAAAGTTTTGCATGTTCTGAGCAATTTTTAGGATGTTTCCTGTAATGGCAATCATATTTGGCCTTAAAAATTCATCATTTTCAGTCTTGGGAAAAACAATATTTGCACTTGAAGATAGTGTTCCACATTTTGGAAGGATTTAGGTCTATTTGAGAGGAGCTGTCCCATAATATGAGCCTTTGGAGGCTGGTTCTTCTACCTATTGGAGTATTCTTGCTTACTGCAGTTTAGAAATATCCCTTAATAATAAGAAGACATGGTGTGGATCCATTTCCTATGTTCTTCCCTTTCAATGGGATCTTGACATGGTTGAGGATGTTTTCTGTAAGCTCATACTGTGACTATGTGAAGTGGTTGAAGAAATATTTCCCCACTTCTGGAACCATATCCCTTACTAGCCAACCTATCTCAATTGTTTCTTTAGTTAATAATGTATGATGTTATCTAAGCCGGAATATAAATTATATAAGATTGACTTTGTATCTGTGTAATTTGTGGAGGTGAATTGGAAAAATATTATGTTATGCATATTTATCATACTGAAATTGAGATTTACTAGATAAATGTTGGAGGAAAAATATTATTACTTGTATGATATTCACTGAAACAAATATTTTGGTGCATGGACTATTGCAAACACATTATTCTTCTAAAGTCCACTATCTGCTTGTGTATTGACAAACCAATTAAATTACATTTTCAAGTACGAAACATAATCAAATGCTTAGAAGTATAGGGAAAAGATTTATACTGTGCGGAATAAACACTTTGCAAGTTTAATTTATGTAGCAACGTTGGTAAAATAATTGTATAATATATAATTATCATGCTAAAATCAAATTTCAATCATTGATCTGTTTTGATATTTTGCATCAATCTGATTGGTGGCTGGTCTATTGTTACGGTGGTAAATTGCAGATACATGAGGAGGCTAGAAAGTTTGCTTACCAAACTAGCATCAAGGTAGTGGTTTCTTATGGAGGGGTGCCTATTACTACACAGGTTTGTGAATTTTCTTGCATTTGGCTATCCAATGTTTGCATTTCTATATAATGCATTTGATTTTTCTGTATAGTGATAATACTTGACATTATTTTCCTGTGTTCTTATCCCTTTGACAAAATATATGGAAGGTGGAAATTGTTAGTCCACAAGCGGCGTGGTTGTGATATGAAATGTTGGTAAATGCCAATATTTGGAGACTTGTTTATTTTGAAATGATACACATATTTTTTACATGTTAAACTGATACAGAGTGTCTCTTTAAGGAAGGATACCATGATTTGATTGTAATATTTCATCTAATAAATATGTTGATCTAAAAAATGCATATAATTAAAATTTTGATAAAAATATTCATGTATATCCATGTGAATCCAAATCATTAGACATAAATATGCAAAGTTTCCTCATGTATATAGCAAGGGTTCATATAACCAAAATAATAAAGAGTGCAACCATTTCCGGACCAGAAGACGTAAACAAAGAGGAAAACCATATCTAAAATAGGTTTAGGGTTTATGTTTTATTATTTATTTTAGTTTAAGTTATTTTGTGGGCTAAGTGTGCCTCTGTATGCTCTTGTATGGAACTCATTGTTTGCAGTTGAAAATGATGGTTTTATAAAGAACTAGCCTTTTTAGTCAGAACTGGTTGTAAACCCCCTGGAACCAGTCCAATTGGTTGTAAACTGATATAAAGTGTCTATGCAATGGAGGATATCACAATTTGACCGTAATGTTTCAGTTCAGTATTAATCTACGGAGTAATAACTATGTAGGATTATAAATCTGGTGTTATTTGGGTTAATGAATGTTCTCTCATGTTTGTTTTAGTTAGTGTTATCTGAACTGGATGGGTTTCTGAACCGATTGACCCCAAAAAGTGTTAAAATATTGTAACTTCTAATAATATTATATTTGTACTTTATTAGTCCATAGATGTTTCATTCCTCCGTGAAGACCTTACTGTATATCCGGAGATGTTTTATTCCTCCGTGGATAATGTGGTAACTTGGGTTATTAGACTTCCCTATTGGGGGTCGACCCTATATGTGTTATGTGGGTTAAAGGGTTATTAGACCACCCTAGATGGGTCGTCCCATTCAGCATTATGTAAAGTGTTTAAGCTGACCTAGTTTGTGTAAATGTCAAGTCGGAGTTGTGTTAAATAAAGGAGGTGTGTTCCTCATTTAACACACATTCACTCACTTGTGAGTGGCGCATAGGTGAGAGAGATATCTGTTATGCAGGAGAAGGAGCTCATGTTTGGGATTACATCTTTTGTATTTTCTGGTCATCTATATTGAGGAAGCTTTCCTCGGTTTTCTACCCCATGAGGGTTTCCCAAGATAAATCTGCGTCTCTTGTGTTTATGTTGTGCTTGTTGTTCTTTCAGTGATCCTATATATGCTATTGCTGTGAAATGGAATGTAATACTGATATTTTATGTCTTAGCATATTGAATCTTAACGTGGTATCAAAGCTATCCCGAAGGAAGGAAATGTATGGCACTTACGACACTTGCTTCACTTGCGACAATTTGAAGGTTAGGGTTTTATATAGAAAAAACCAGTCATCGTGGAACTTTCGCTATAAATATATTTTGGAGAACGTTCAGAATATGAAACCTTTACAGATCGTATATAACATCCCCCTGTACCTTGTATCCAAAGGAAAGCCTCTAATTCGTTGTACTTTGTGATTTATGATCAGTACAAGTTAGGGTTTCTGCCTCTTCCAGATCTCAGTCATAAATAGGTGACCTAGGAAAAAAGGTCACAACTTGGGCTAGGAAGCTCTAAATGAAATTTCGTAAAAAGCGACAGGTAGAGTAAGGACTGTAGTTTCTCAAGCAAGTTTTTTCATAGGCCAAAGTTGAACCAATGACACGTATCACGCCGTACAAGTTCGCTCTCATGTTTTATCCCATAAACAATTCACATTGTGACACTTGGAATAAATCTCTCTCAGAGAATCCAATTGAGGTCAGACCTATGGGGTTGGAAAGATAATAGGTCTGGCTACCACAGGTGGATGTTTTAGAACCTATGGATTCACAATTTCAAAGATGCACCAGAGACAATCAAGTGCATATTTCTGTCGAAATGGAAGGCATCTAGATAACCATTGTATGCATACAGGATATGGAAAACTGTTGTGCCAAAATATTGGTCAAGATAGTTGCATAACTATGTGAATCATATCAGTATGCATAATAGGTTATCATTGAAATGTCAACATGATTCTATGATTATGAAGTATTACTAATCATGTAATTAACTTTGATTTGTAGGAAAGATCATGAAGAATGATGAACACTGAACAAGTGATGGATGTTAAAACAAGAATACTTACAAATCAAACATACTATAGAAGGATCATGGCTATAAGATTCTCTTAGAAAGAGGAAGAGGATCATGATGAGATGTTTGCTCCAAGACTATTCTCTTAATGGTGTAATTGAAGAAGAAGTACGAATCGAGAAAAATCCCAGGATTCAATTGAAGAAAGCTTTGTATGAATACCCAGGATCAATAGTCATTTGATGAGCTTAATGATCACCATGGGTGATGTGGATTTCAACCTTTGCTACAAGGTTGAAGATGGTTTCTATATACAGATGACATGGAAGCAAGAAGGAACTCACCACAGAGTTCGAATGATCTTGAATTTCATATTAGTAGACCCATCTAGCGGGAGATGGCATAGATAGATATGCAGAAGATCACTCAATGCAGAGTGTGAATGATGTTCGGTCACAGAGGGAGAATTGATAGATTCTTGACAAGATTGGGATTTACCAAAAGTAAATCTGATCCTAACCTTTATCTTAAGGTTATGGATGATGAACCTGTCATACTATTACTATATGTGGATGATCTCTTTTTGACGGGGAATGAGAAACAGATCATGGAAAGCAAGAAGAAGCTAGCTAAAGAATTTGAGATGAAAGATCTCGGATTGATGCACTACTTCCTAGGTCTGGAAGTATGGCAAGGCCTAACAGGAATATTTCTCAACCAGGTTAAGTATGCTGTGGAAATCTTGAAAAGATTCGATATGTTGGAATGCAAAGCCATGGCCACTCCCATGGATTCCAACTTGAAGTTGTTAGCTGATGACTCTTCAGAGTTAGTGGATGTGACTCTGTATAGACAGATTATTGGGTCATTAATATATCTGATGAATACTAGACCAGATATATGCTTTGCAGTGAACACCTTGAGTCAGTATCTAGTGGAACCTAGACGAGTTCACCTGATAGCTACAAAGCATGTGATGAGGTACCTAAAGGGTACGATAGATTTTTTTCTATGTTATATTGGAGATCATGACTTCAGATTGTATGGCTACACAGATGTTGATTGGGCAGGAAGTGTATCAGACAGGAAGAGTACATCGGGTGAATGTTATTATTTGGGATCTGCCATGATCTCGTGGTTTAGCAGGAAGTAGTCTAGTGTGGCTCTCAACACAGCTGAAGCGGAATATATAGCTGCTTGCTCTGCTAGTTGTGAAGCAGTATGGCTTCGAAAGTTGTTATTAGGATTGTTTGACTTAGATATGGACCCCACTGTGATCCTGTGTGACAACCAGAGTTGTATCAAGATGACAGAGAATCCAATATTCCATGATAAGTCAAAGCACATAGAGATCTGGTATTTATATATATGGGATATGGTGTAGAAAGGAGCTATCAAGCTCGAGTATGTGGGAATTGATGAACAAGTTGCTGATGTATTGACCAAACCTCTGTCTCGAGTAAAGTTTGAGTATTTTCGAGACAAGCTTGGTGTTGTTCAGAAGGACCCTCCTCGAAAGGGGGAGTGATATGGTCGATGATGATATTTGGATACTGGTATCGATGAAGATACCTGTATCAATGATGAGATTGCCTATATTGACGGTAAGGTCAATGATGAGGATACTTGTATCGGTGATATGGATACTTGTATCGATGATGAGGATACTTGTGTCGATGATATGGATACTTACATCGATGATGAGGATACTTGTGTCGATGCTGTGGATATTGTATTGATGTCGATACTTGTATCGATGATGAGGTTACATGTTCCGACGATGAGGTTGATGATGATGTTGTCGGTTACGACGATGAAGTCGATGCATGGTCCCTAGTGGACGAGGAGGGATTGTATCATCCCTAGACTTAGGTCCCTGAATTGATCCGTAGACATATGTCTCTGAGAAATGGTCCCTAGTGGATGAAGGGGATTGTATCATCCCTGGACACATATCCTAAAAGAGATCCATAGACATATGTCTCTGTGAAAGTGGTCCCTAGTGGATGTGATAGGACTGCATCATCCCTGAACATTTAGTTCAAAATGCACATGATAGGACTGCATCGTCCCTGAACATTCAGTTCAATATGTACGTGATGGGGATTGCATCATCCCGAAACCACTAGCTCAAAATGTACGTGATGGGGATTGCATCATCTCGGAACCACTAGTTCAAAACGTACGTGATGGGGATTTCATCATCCCGCAACCACTAGTTCAAAATGTACGTGATGGGGATTGCATCATCCCAGAACCACTAGTTCAAAATGTACGTGATGGGGATTGGATCATCCTGGAACCCTTAGTTCAAAATGTACGTGGTGGGATTGCATCATCCCCGGACTTCGGTACCTGAATTGATCAGTAGACATATGTCTCCGAGAAGTGGTCCCTAGTGGACGAGAGGGGATTGCATCATCCCCGGACTTCGGTCCCTGAATTGATCCATAGACATATGTCTCCAAGAAGTGGTCCCTAGTGGATGAGAGGGGATTGCATCATCCCTAGACTTCGGTCCCTAAATTGATCCGTAGACATATGTCTCCAAGAAGTGGTCCCTAGTGGACGAGAGGGGATTGCATCATCCCCAGACTTTGGTCCCTGAATTGATCCGTAGACATATGTCTTCGAAAGAGGTCCTTAGATGTTGTCTAAGTTGATGAGTGGACTGCATCGTCCCTAGACATGCTATGGTGTCTTAAATGGATCATGTGTATTGCAGAGTATGCTACTACGATACTGGTGATCGTGATGATCTAGATGACGATGTTGTTGATCGTGATGATCTAGATGACGATGCTATTGATCGTGATGATCTAGATGATGATGTTGTTCATCGTGATGATCTAGATGACGATGTTGTTGATCGTGATGATCTAGATGATGATGCTGTTGATTGTGAGGATCCAGATGACGATGTTGTTGATCGAGAGGATCCAGATAATGATGTTACTATAGTTGTTCGAGTGTCGCAGAAGATGAAGACTCAGTACTGAAGATGTTGATGTTCCGGTATTGAAGATGTTCTAGTAACTGCTTGAGTTACTGAAGATCTATGAAGAAAGCTTCCAATGATTTATAGATGTATCATGTACCATGTAGTTGATGACTCCTTGCTCCTGCAGATGTTGTTATAATATCCTTCTCGTTAAGGGGGAGTGTTAAAATATTGTAACTTCTAAGAATATTATATTTGTACTTTATTATTCCGGAGATGTTTCATTCCTCCGTGAAGACCTTATTGTATATCCAGAGATGTTTTATTCCCCCGTGGATAATGTGGTAACTTGGGTTATTAGAATTCCCTAGTGGGGGTCGGCCATGTATGTGTTATGTGGGTTAAAGCGTTATTAGACCACCCTAGAGGGGTCGGCCCAGTCAGCATTATGTAAAGTGGTTAAGGTGGGGCCGACCTAGTTTGTGTAAAAGTCAAGTCGGAGTTGTGTATACATAGAGGAGGTGTGTTCCTCATTTAACACACATTCACTCACTTGTGAGTGGCGCATAGGTGAGAGAGAGATCTATTATGGAGGAGAAGGAGATCATGTTTGGGATTACATCTTTTGTATTTTCTGGTCATCTATATTGAGGAAGCTTTGCTGGGTTTTCTACCTCATGAGGGTTTCCCAGGATAAATCTAGGTCTCTTGTGTTTATGTTGTGCTTGTTGTTCTTTCAGTGATCCTGTATATGCTATTGTTGTGAAATGGAATGTAATACTGATATTTTATGTATTATCATATTGAATCTTAACAAAAAGTGGAACTGGATTGCAACCTGTAAACAATTGGAAACTAAAACTGGCCCACCAAAAAAATACACAAAATATTTAAATTTTGATAAAAAAAATTGTACACCCGTGTGAATCCAAACCATTAGACTCTAATATGCGAAGCCTTGTCATGCAAATAGAAGTGTGCATATGACCAAAATAGTAAAGAGTGAAAACCATGTATGAAGTTATGAACCCATCTATGAACCAGTTTTTTCAGAACAAGATTGGTTTTGCAAAAATTGGCTGGTTCAACTGGTTTACAGGCCTAACCGGCCCAAATTGTGGCCTTGAACTCAAATTGGTTGGTTCAGTACTGAACCAACCAATTCTGTACTCGAACTGGATACAAATGCCTGAATTGGGTGGTTTGGTATAGAATTTTCTGGTTTTGTATGGGTCTATACACTGTGGGAGCACGATTTTGACCCTGAAAATAAATGAAAAAATAAAATAAGTAAAACAAAAAGCATAAAACTAACCCTAGAACCTAGTCATTACTGGTATTATTAAATTGCTGAAGTAAAAGTTGACATTATCCTCATCTTTTATTTATCTATCCTTTTACTTAAAACTTTTAAGATGACCATTAATTATATGAGGTAAGCCATTTGTATTTTTATTGACTAGTTTATGAGCCATTTGTTCTTGTTGAGCCAAATGATGAGCAGGGGTCATAGCATACACCCAAAAATGGATTGCTTATTCACTATCTTGTTCAAATTAAATATTAGTGAACCCAGACAAAAAATAATATATTCATTCACACAAGCATTAGCATGTCTATATTAGCAATGAATCAACTCTAGATTCCCATTAAGTTTATGAAAATGTATGGCAATGTATGGACAACTTGAAGTTGAGCAAAATATTTAAGCAATCGACTATTCAAGTATTCACAATCTCATGATATGGAATTTATCATCTAGTTAAGGGATACAAATGGTTCGTCTTCTAGTTTATTCATATTGTCTATAATGAACAAAGTACATAAATTCTCATAGTGGAATAGACAAACAAGGAAGATGATTCGTCTAGAATATTGGCCTTCCATGCACAAACTATTGAGCTCCTCAACTGCATCAATATGTCATGTCTACAATAAGAATCACTGCACTATGTTATGAAACGCATATCACATGATTGAAATTTGTGTCTACAAATTGTATGCAAAAAATTTCAGCATTTTTGTTGTCTTAGTAAATAATTGAAAAGATTGGAATTATATCTCTTATGCCTTGTGAGGATTGCAAAGAGCAGGTTGCTCTTGCATGATAATCTATAGATATTTGGGTACACGTGGATATCCTGTTACAATCATCTCCTGAACATCCTTATTGTCTTTTCTTAGACTTAATAATAATGCAATATGGGTGTTAATATTGCTCATCTCCCTAATTCTTAAGGGTTCTAGCTCAATGGTAGAGCACCTTCCTTACAAGCAGGAGGTTGGTGGTTCGATTTTTCCATACCCTATTGATATTGAAATATTGGTATTTTTAATAAAATTATTTTATTATGATTTATTATGGCTATAGAGGGGGTTTCAAACCGTCTTTGTATGTTTCTACGAGGGGGGTTCTAAGCCACCTTCATATCTCATTACGAGGGGGCTTCGAAATTTCCCTTGTATGATACAACAAGGGGGGGTTCGAAATGTCCCTTGTAGGTACCTATGAGGGGGTTTTGTAATCGCCCCCAAAGGCCTCTACGAGGGGGGTTTCAAACTGCCTCAATAGGTCTCTACGAGGGGGGTTCAAAACCGCTCCTATAAGCCTCTACGAGGGGGGTTCTAAACTGTCCCTATAGACCTCTACAAGGGGGGTTCCAAACTGAGCCTATAGGACTATACGATGGGGGTTCACAACTGCCCCTATATCCCTCTATGAGGGGGCTTTGAAACCGACCCTATAGTACTCTATGATGGGGGTTCCAAAATACCCCTCTAGGTTTGTATGAGGGGGCTTATGAGGGGGGTTCACAACCGCCCTCGCAGGTCTCTATGAAGGGGGTTCAAAACCACCCCCATAGGTCTCTATAAAGGGGTCTACGAGGGGGGTTTAAAACCACATCCGTAGACCTCTATGAGGGGGGTTTAAAATTTCCTCCGTAGACCTCTACGAGGGGGGTCACAAACCGCCCCCAAAAGTCACTTTTGGGGGCGGTTCCAATCTCATAAAAAATTGGCCTTAAAGGGATAAGCTTGTAACATCGATGCCTTTAGGGGTGGTTTTACCAAAACCACCCCCAAAGCCAAAACACATCCCCGTAGGTCAATTTTGGGGGTGGAAGACAACCCCCCCTAAAGGCCAAAATGTAGTAGTGTATTCTGGTTGATGTATTATGATTGATGTGTTCAGGTTGATGTACTATTGTTGATGTATTCTGATTGATGAATTTTGCTTTTGATTGATGTATTTTGATTTATGTGTTGAGGTTGATGTATTTTGACTAATGTATATTTCCTCTAGTTGATGTATTCTTGTTGATTATTTTGCTTCTAGTTGATGTGTTTTGGTCGATGTATTCTCATTGATGTATTATGGTTGAAGTACTATGATTGATGTTTGTATGGTCAGTTGATGCATGGATGGCTGTCATTGGTTGATATTGGTGTATGATTGATATATGATCGACATATGATTGATATATGGTTTAGATATTATGAATTGATGTATTATGGACCAACGCCTGTATGATTGATGTATAATTGACATTGGTTGATGTTACTAGTTGATACTAATTACTATTGGTTGATGTATAATGGATTTTTGAATGTATTCTAATGAATGCTTATGCTTGTGTGGAGATGAAAGGTAGTATGTTTAACTACTAGTCATTATGGCTCTTTTTGGTTTCTTAGTTAGATTAGAATTGTTGTATATAAGTATGCTTACTTGTTACATTAAGTGCATAAAAGTTTCAGGTGATCTTTGTGATCTTTATATTTGTGATGTTCATTACAAATGTATATTTGTGATATCTTTTTGGAAGGTATTTTAGTGGTATCTTGGTGACATTTCATGTGTAATTATCTAGTAATATCCTGGTGGTATGTCGTATATCTTGTTGAAAATTGTGTACTAATCGCGTGACTGATTAAAGCAAGATTTAGGTACCTTTGTTGAAGATGTAATTCATGTATCAGTATATATCCAATACTAATACAAGTATCCTTGTTAGAAAATATCCTTGTGATCATTGCCGAAAGTATCTTGTTAGGGTATCATTGTGGTATATCAAATATCTTTGTTGAAAGGCATCTTTGTAAAGTATCATGGTAAATCATATGCATCCTTGTAGGGAAATTATTTGGGTGATAAATCATGTAAAATAATATTGGTATTGCATCTGATGTGATTGACTAATTGGAATGCATTTATGCAGTTTCGCTTTTTAAGAATTTGTAAAAACTAGGAAAAATTGCAATTTTTGGCCAATTCGACCCTTAGACTAGTAATGACTCAACTGCTTCCAAATGGCTCCAAATGCTTTTGAATTGGGTCTAAATGAGTTCAAAAGGTATTCAAACATATAAATGAGGCTAATGGATGCTTGGAGACTCTCAAATTTTTTTTGCAACATTCATTTATAATCAGGGAAAAATAGGGAACTTTGCTAGTCAAATCGAGGTTCAAAACCCCCAAGGATAGGGGACAAAGATGGCTTCCCAAATGCTGTAAGACCTTCCCAAATTTCAGAATGGATACATGGTACTGATAGAGGAATTTAATGGTCTCTCCAATGCATCATCAATTAGTTTCTATAGGCTTCTGAAACTCCCCTAATTCAGAGGTTTGTATACATGTCTTCACATAGGGGGAAATGATAGTAAACTTGACCACTTGATAGTAAACTTCACCACTTGTTATGAAATTCAAAATTAAGGTTCCAAGGACTTGTGAAATGTTAATGAAAAATATTTAGGACATTAATGAAACTCCATACATCAACAAAATCACATATATTGACTGATACAAATCGAAATACTAAGCCTCTTCAAGCTCCAACAACAAGATATAGGGAAAATGGCACCATTTATGCATTGTTTGGTATTTTTACATAGTTTCACTTGGTATTTAGACTTGAGAGTCTTATGAGCATCAAATAAAGATTATATCTATCATTATACAAATAAATGGAGATTATTGGACTCTCACAAATAGATCATCATCTCACCAAAGGCGCAATTCAACCAAGAGCCAAAATATGCAAGGAAATGTGAGATAGAGATGAGAAAAAGTTGTAGAAGAAAGAACCACGAGCTTCCCTGTAGCTTCAACCTACAACTAATAAATCCATTGTAGCTCCAAATGAAAGGTATGAATGGGCTCTCCAATTTCCAATTAGGATGGTGTTGGTTGTGGAGCCAGATCTTCCAGTCTCATAGATGATATTGTCTTAGCCGTGCACCCAGAGGACTGTACACTCATGCCCCTACCTTGGGGTTTGGGGGCAACGCCCCCGAGAAAAAAAAATTGTGGTTGTTTTCGCCAACAGTTTACGGGCCCATGGCTTTGGATAACCCATGGTATTTTCCCATTGTATTTCCCTTATAAAAGAATGACATTGTAACATGGCTAGGGTTGATGTATTAGGTATTATGCATTATAAAGATCTCTGAGATCAAGAAGAGAGATTGTGAAACAGTGAAGAGGAAGTGCAGCGGCTGTGCTGCAGGTTGTATCCATTCACTTTGCTGGACGGTATAATAATAAGAACTGGCAACTTCAGTGTGGACGTAGCCCAAGTTGGGTGAACCACAATATATCTGTCTCTCTTGTAATGTGTGTGTGATTATATTTGCATTTCTGTTTATTTTTATTGCTCTGCAATCATGTTTATGTAACAATTGGTATCAGAGCCAAAGGTCTATTTGGCAGATAAACCCATAGGAAGCTAGGGTTTCTGGTTCGAGTGGGAGCAATGGCGGAAGAAGGAAAGCTTAAGGTCGAGAAGTTTAACGGCCAAAACTTCCAGTTATGGAAGATGCAAATGGAGGACTATCTGTACCAGAAGGATCTATTTCTTCCATTGGGAGGAAGAGCAAAGCAGCAGGTAGCTATGAAGGATGAAGAATGGGATGTTCTTGATAGAAAGGCTTGGGAACAATACGGTTGAGTCTGGCTTCATCGGTGGCTTTCAATATCTCAAAAGAAACGACAATGGAGGGTTCGATGAGCGCATTGGGTAAGCTGTATGAAAAACCATCGGCCTCCAACAAGGTATTTCTAATGAAGTGTTTATTTAATATGAAGATGTCTAAAGGTGGATCTGTTACTAATCATTTAAATGAGTTTAATACTCTTACAAATCAACTAAGTTCTGTAAGTGTGAACTTTGATGATGAGATTAGGGCTCTGCTAATCTTGTGTTCATTGCCAAAAAGATGGAATAGCTTGGCCATGGTTGTAAGTAACTCTGTCTCTAGTTCAAACGCCTTGAAATTTGATGATGTTATTGGTGTTATTCTTAGTGAGGAAATGTGAAGAAAAAGAACAGGTGAGGCATCAGGTAATGCATTGACCATGGAGAGTAGGGGAAGAGAAAAGGAGAGAGGAAAAATCCAAGGTAATCGTGGAAAGTCTAAAACGGGAAGATCCAAGTCCAGAATGGGAAAGATAGAGTGCTAGAACTATGGAAAGAAAGGACATCTGAAGAAAGACTGCAGATCTCTAAAGAAGAAAGGAGATGCACAGAAGGAAACTACCCAGGAAGCAAATGTAGCAGGTGATGTGTTACAAGATGCTTTCATTTTTGCATTAGATAACACTAGTGATTATTGGGTAGTAGATTCAGGGGCTTCATGTCATGCTACACCTCATAGAAAATATTTTCATGATTATGTTCTAGGAAATTTTGGACATGTTTTATTGGGTGATGATGAGCCATGTAAAATTGTTGGAATGGGTAAGGTATGGATAAAAGTTAAGAGTGGAACTGATTGGCTGTTGAAATATGTTAGGCATATTCCTGCTATGAAAAGAAATATGATCTCAATAGGGAAGTTGGGAGATGGTGGCTGTCTATCTACATTTGGAGAAAAGTGGTGGAAGATCACTAAAGGATCAATCGTGATAGAAAATGGAAACAGTGCGTAGGTACGTTGTATTTATGTCCTCATAATACTGACCATTCTATCTCTTTAGCTTCCACAGGAATAGATACAACATTGTGGCATCATAGGCTTGGCCACATGAGTGAGAAGGGGATGCAGATTCTCCACTCAAGGAAGTTGCTGCCATATTTGAAGCAGGTAATTTTGGAATTCTGTGAAAACTGTGTTTATGGAAAACATAAAAGCGTCATATTTCTCAGGGTTGGGAAATAGAAGAAGAATGAAAAGTTAGAACTTGTGTATACAAATGTATGGGGACTAGCTCAGGTACAATCTCTTGGTGGATCTCATTATTATGTTACATTTATTGATGATGCAACAGTTAGGAAAACTTGGGTTTATTGCATTAGACTGAAATCTGTTGTGTTTGCTACTTTTAAGAAGTGGAAAGCTTTGGTTGAGAATGAGACAGGAAAAAGGTTGAAGTGTCTCAGATCTGATAATGGAGGTGAGTACTTCGGAAAGGAGTTTGATAGTTACTGTTCATACCATGGGATTCGTAGAGAGGACAGTCCCAGGAACACCACAAGAAAATGGTGTGTCAGAAAGGATGAACAGAATGATCATGGAGCGTGCAAGGTGTATGAGACTGCATGCAGGGTTTCCCTTATAGTTTTGGGTGGATGTTGTAAATATTGTTGTTTATTTAATAAACAGAGGACCTTCAAGTGCTTTGGATGGTGGTATTCTAGAGGAGGCATGGACAGATAAAAAGGTAAACTCCTCATTTCTGAGAACGTTTGGTTGTGAAGCATTTTTCCATATTGATAAAGAAAATAGAACAAAGCTTGAAGCTAAATCCAAGAAATGTACCTTTATTGGATATGGGGTTGATGATTTTGGCTATCGTTTATGGGATTATGAAAATCACAAAATCATTAGAAGTAGAGATTTCATATTCAATGCAAAGGTCATGTATAAAGATCAGTTGCAGAGAAAGAAACAGGAAAAGGAAAACACAAAGTACATAGTACTTGATGAAATTCAAGAAAATGAAGTTCCAAAGGTGTCAGAATATCAAGAACAACAGCAAGTACCTGAAACTCCTGCAACTGCAAGAAGATCTACTAGGTTAAGTAGACTCCCTGAACGATACTCTCCTTCAATGTATTATTTGTTGATGACTAATGTTGGTCAACCAGAATGTTATGAAGAAGAAATGCAGGTGGAAACTAGAAATAAGTGGGAGCAAGGCATGAATGAGGAGATGGACTCATTGGTAGGAAACCAGACTTGGGATTTGGTTCAGCTGTCTGCTAGTAAAAGAGCATTGCAAAACAAATGGATTTACAGGTTAAAGGAAGAAGAAGGAGGTAAGAAGCAGTACAATGCAAGACTTGTTTTCAAAGGGTTTGCAAAGAAGAAAGGTATAGATTTTGATTAAATATTTTCTCCTATTGTTAAGATGAATTCAATTAGGACTAGCTTAAGTCTAGTGGTGGTGTAAGATTTGCATCTTGAACAGTTAGATGTAAAAACAGCCTTTCTCCATGCAGATTTAGAGGAAGAGATATATATGCAGCAGCCACAAGGGTATGAGGTCAAAGGGAAGGAGGATTTGGTATGCAGGTTGAAAAAGAGTTTGTATGGATGAAGCAAGCTCCAAGGCAGTGGTATTTAAAATTTGACAGTTTTATGAAAGAACAAGGTTATAGTAGATGTCATTCTGACCATTGTGTTTATTTCAAGAAGCTAGACAATGAAAGATATATTATCTTGTTATTGTATGTGGATGACATGCTTGTTGTAGGGTTTAACATGCAAGATATAAATGTACTCAAAAGAAAGCTAGCTAATTCATTTGCGATGAAGGATTTGGGTGCTACAAAGAAAATCTTTGGTATGAGAATAACGAGCGATAGGAAAAATCACAAATTGGCATTGTCTCAGAGTGAGTACATACAAAAGGTGTTGGAAAGGTTCAGAATGTAGAATGCAAAACCAGTTAGTACACCTTTGGCCAGCCATTTCAGTCTAAGTAAGGAAATGTGTGCCAAGACACGGGAAGAGACAGATTGCATGTCCAAGATTCCCTATCAATCAGCAGTTGGCAGCTTGATGTATGCCATGGTGTGCACAAGACCAGATATTACACAAGCAGTGGGAGTTGTGAGCAAATATATGAACAATCCAGATAAAGAACATTGGAAGGCAGTACAGTGGATTATCAAGTATTTGAGAGGTACTACCACTTAGGAATTATGTTTTGGAGGTTCAGACATTGTTCTACAGGGATATGTTGATGCAGATATGGCAGATGATAAGGATAGCAGGAGGAGCACCACAGGGTATGTGTTTACTGTAGGTGGAACAGTAGTAAGTTGGATTTCGAAACTGCAGAAGGTTGTTGCACTTTCAACAATGGAAATAGAGTATGTTGTTGTTACAGAGGCTAGTAAAGAGATGATTTGGTTATAGAGGTTTATGGAGGAATTGGGTAAGAAACAGAAGGATAACAGGTTGTATAGTGACAGCCAGAGTGCCATTCGTCTTGCAAAGAACTTGGCATTCCATTCCAGGACTGAACATATACATCTCAAGTACCATTTCATACGGTCTGTTCTGGAAGATGAATTGTTGAAGCTGGAAAAGATACATACTAGCCAGAATCTTACAGACATGTTCACAAAGGTAGTGACCAGAGAGAAACTGAGTTCTTGCTCAGTTTCAGTTGTTCTTATAGCATGAAGGTGAATATGAGAAAGTTTCCAAGTCCAAGGTCCAACAAGTACAGCAGCGGTGGAGTTGTTGTGATCAGTCTCCAACTGGGAGATTATTGGTTGTGGAGCCAGATCTTCCAGTCTCATAGATGATATTGTCTTAGCCGTGCACCCAGAGGACTGTACACTCATGCCCCTACTTTTGGGGCTTCTTTCGCCAATAGTTTACGGGCCCATGGCTTTGGGTAACCTGTGGTATTTTCCCATTGTATTTCCCTTATAAAAGAATGACATTGTAACACAGCTAGGGTTGATGTATTAGGTATTATGCATTGTAAAGATCTCTGAGATCAAGAAGATAGATTGTGAAACAGTGAAGAGGAAGCGCAACGGCTGTGCTGGAGGTTGTATCCCTTCACTTTGTTGGATGATATAATAATAAGGACTGGCAACTTCAGTGTGGATGTAGCCCAAGTTGGGTGAACCACGATATATCTGTGTCTCTCTTGTAATGTGTGTGTGATTATATTTTCATTTCTGTTTATTGTTACTGCTCTGCGATCCTATTTATCTAATAGATGGGAATCTTTCACCCTCGAAATTGGTACTAGGGCAAGTAGAATAGCACTCTACTAGCTTGGACAAGCAATGCTCTCCAATATGCAAAATGAGAAATGATCAAAAGCTTCTCTCCTTATTTGTTCCTTACTTTTATAAACGTCCAAAGGCTTCCTTAAGTTGAATTACATCCATGATCTTCATGCCAACTCGAATTGGAAAGAGATTCCAATGTGTGCCACGTGTCCTTACAATTCTAGCCTCCTCCTTCACTCAATTCCAATGGGTGACTCTTTGGCTTCCATAACTCCCTTGTGCGCCCTCTTGAAGGATATTTTTAGCCCTAACATGTCATATATGTCATATTTCAGCCATAAGGTCTGATTTTGTCATAAGTTTCATAGGAATCTTCATCATTGGTGTCATAGAAGCTAGGGAATCTAGCCCAAGTGTCCCATTAGCTCAAAAATGCCTCTTCCTCTTCCATGGGAGTTAATATTCCTCTACATTTCAACCTCATTGGGTCATGCCAATTATTATTCCCTTCCAGCTCCCCCAAGAAAATTGGACTCCACCTTTGATTCGAATGGGTGAGAGTGGAATACCATGTGGCATGGGGAATTAGCTTTGTGTGGGTCCCACCCCACCAATGTGTCTCCATGACCAAGTGCCATCTTATTTTCTCATCATAAATATTTATTTATCCCCTTTTAATATATTTATGTCAAGCTAAAGTCCATTTGGGGTTTATTAGTCTCCTTATTCCAAATTTAATGTCTCCACTCCAACCTAGGAAACTAGTAGATTGGTGGAATTTTCTCTGCTTGAGATTTATTTGAACGGGGACTTTACATTCCTCCCCACCCAAGATTTCTTTCCCTCAAGAAATTCTAAATTAGGATGCTGCAAAAAATTTTCCTCAAGAAATTCTAAATTAGGATGCTGCAAAATTTTTTCCTCCTCCCATGTGGCATCCTCACTTGGAAAAGCCTTCCACTATACCAAATACTCCCTTATGGTTTTGCTCCTTAACTTCCTTTCTCTTTCCTTCAAATTTTTTTCTAGAATAAGTATGAGTTGTACTTCATCATCTAATGGAGGGATGGTTTATGAAATAGAGATATACTGGCCAATAGCCTTATTAAGGCGTGCAACATGAAATACATTACGGATTTTGCTACCTTCCGAAAGTTCCAACTCATAATCCACATCCCCAACTTTTCGAACTATCTTATATGGACCATAGTATCTTGGTTTGAGATTTTATGATCCTTTCACTTTCAAGGATGTTTGTTTATATGGTTGTAGCCTCAAATATACCAAATCATTCACTTTAAAATTTCTCTCCACTCTATGTTGATCCACATACTGTTTATGCTGATTTTGCGCAATATGCGAATTGTCTTTTAGGAATTTCAATTATATCTTGACTTTACTCCACCCATTATTTATCTTTTGGGGCTCTACTCTCACCAAATATGTGCTCAAAAAATGTAAGTGCTTCATAACCATAAATTTCTTTGAAATGATACATGCCAATGGACATATGGAAAGTAGCGTTGTAGCAAAACTCACCCAATTGTAGCCATTTCACCCATGTTTTTTGTTGCTCACCAACATAGTTCATCAAGTACCCTTTAAACCATTGATTCACTCTTTCTATTTGGCCATCAGTTTTAGGATGATAGCTTGTGCTTGGATTCAATTGAGTTCCAACCATCTTGAAAATTTCTTGCCAAAAGGCACTCATAAATATGATATCTCTATCACTCACAATGTTCTTGGGAAGTCCATGCAATCTAAAAATTTCTCTAAAGAAGAGATCAACCACTTGTGCAGTAGTAAAAGATGATGTAACAACAAATAAGCGAGAGAATTTAGTGAGTCTATCCACCACAACATAAATGAAATCCTTACCCAAATCTTTGGGAAAACCTGTGATGAAATCCATGGAGACACTTTCCCATTTTTGTTGTGGAATGGGAAATGGTTGCAATAGACCAACATGATGTGTATGATCAAATTTGTTTTGCTGAAATGACTTGCATTCATTCACATATTTTAGAACATCCTCTTTCATCCCTTTCCAAAAGAACCTTTCCCTTAGTTGCCTATATGTTTTGAAAAAACAAGGATGGCCTGCTAAAGGAGAGTCATCAGCTTCCTTCAAAATATTGTGCTTGAGATTCGAACCATGAACAAAGTATATTCTATCCTTATAGTATATGATACCATCCAAAACCTTATACCTATCATCACCTTTGAATCCATCTAACACACCACAAGAAAAACTATCTTTGGCATATTCAACTATTAACATATTTTTCCAATATTTTGAAATGTCCATAAGAGAAAATGATGGTCTTCTAGATAATGCATCTACTACAATATTATTCTTCCCATTAACATCTTCAATGTCAAAATCAAAATCTTGGAATTTTCTTACCCACTTTTGTTGCCTTTCATTGAGTTCCTTTTGTGTGAGAAAATCCTTCAAACTGTTATGATCAGTTTTGACAAAAAACTTGTTTCCCACCAAGTATTGTCTAAACTTGGACAAGACATGCATGATGGCTAACATTTCTTTGTCATAAATAGAATAGAGATTCTCATGTGGCTGAAACTTTCTTCTCTCAAAATATATGGGCTATTGATTTTTCTTTAGGACCCCCCCTATCCCTTCTCCTGATGCATCACATTCCAAGACAAACGGTTTAGAAAAATCAGGTAATGCAAGTACTGGACAACTACTCATTACCTCTTTCATTTTTTAAAAAGAATTTTCAGCCTCTTCATCCCACTTGAAAGCATCATTTTTGGTCAAATTAGTAAGTGGAGCAGTCAATTTAGAGAATCCTTTCACAAATTTTCTATAGTAAGTGCATATTCCAATGAAGCCTCTCAATGCTGTGATGTTTTTGGGTGATGGCCATTCAAGAATAGATCTTATTTTTTCCAAGCGCACCTTCACTCCATATTTCCCAATGATGTTCCCAATATATAAAACTTCTTTCAACCCAAATTCGCACTTCGACAAATTAGCAAACAAATATTTTTCATGCAAAATTTTCAAGACAACTTCTAGATGGTGCAAGTGTTCCTCCTATGTTTTGTTGTAAATTAGAATTTCATCAAAGAAAACCAAAAAAAACTTACAGAGTTGTTTGGAAAATATTTGATTCATGCATGATTTTAATGTGGCTGGAGCATTGGTCAAACCAAAAGGAATGACAAGAAACTCAAAATGGCCATAGCGATATCTGAAAATTGTTTTATGTGCATCCTCCTCCTTCATTCGAATTTGATGGTAACCAGATCTAAGATCAATTTTTGAGAAGAATTTTTCTCCATGTATCTCATCCATGATCTCATCTATTATTGGGATGGGATATCTATTTTTTATTGTCTTCTTGTTTAGGGCTCTAAAATCAATGCACATTCTCAAGGCCCCATCTTTCTTCTTCACCAAAACAATTGAAGAAGCATAGGGACTAGAGCTTGGTCGAATGAGTCCCAACTCCAAGAGTTCTTGAATGGCCTTCTCAATCTCCTCTCTAAACTTTTTGGGATTTCTATATGGTGGGATTTGTATAGGTAAAGTTCCCACATCCAAAACAATGTTGTGCTCAACTCCTCTATCAGTTGGCCTTCCAGGAGGGAGGTCTCCAAAAACCTTTTCATATTTGTGTATTAGCTTCCTTATCTCCTTGGGATGTTATGAAATATTTATTTTTGGTTTGGTTGAAGTGATGCAACATTCAATAGCCCATTCAATATCTCCATGCCTAAATATCGACCTCATACTGTGGGAAGTCACTACTTGATTCGGTTAGGTGTGCTGCCCTCTCACAACCCTTTGTTTTCCTTCCTAATCTTTGAATCTCATTTCAGGAATTTGATATTTCACTATATGTTCCCCTATAGAGTACAACCATTTCACTCCCAAGACCACATTATTATCAGCAACATCAACCACATAAAATATATCAAAAAAATTCTAGTTACCTATAGTGAGTTCTAGCTTTGGAATCCCTGTTTTGCACTCCATGGTGTTGTGACCTAGAATGATGACTGTGAAGCCATCGAATGGTTCAGTAGGTAGATTTATCCTCTCCACCATGTCTACATCAATAAATTTATGTGTGGCTCCTCCATATACCAATATTTATACCCTTTGTCCTTGTACCACTCCCTTGCATCGAATAGTGTGAAAACGAGGCACTGCTGAAAGCTCTGCCGTCCTCCCTTTTTTAGGTGAGGGATGATTTTATTCTTGTTTCCCTTCTTCTGCTATGTCATATACCTCTTCCTGGTATGAAATATGTCCTTCTTCCTCCATACCCCCTTCATACGCATCATTATCAGAAAATACTCCAATGTATTGTGCTTTCCCCTTAGAACATTTATGCCCTGGTACCCATGGTTGGAAGCATGTGTAAACAATTTATTTCTTCTGAGTTCTTCCTTGTTTGGTTGCTCTTTCTTATCCTTTTCAAATGCATCTCTTTTCCATGGCTTATTTTCATATCTGAACTTGGAAGGGAAGTTGGTCTTGGGAGGAAACTTTGTCCTAGGTAGCACATTTTGAAGATCTCTTGCCAAGTTCATGGCATCTTTCAATGAAGTAGGTTTGTGGGCCTTAACCAAACACTTAAAAGGTTCAGCCAAACCTTCAGTAAAGAGAAATACTAATATTACCATATATATATATATGTCAGCCACCTTAACTTATATTTTTTGGAATTCCAATAGGTACTCAGCAGGGGTTTCAACTTGCTTCAATTGGGTTAGTTCATTGAAAGGAATTTCTAGGTCTTTTTGCTCAAATATTTCCAATACCCTATAAATAAATTCTTCATAGGTTGTAACCTGATCATGTCCCAAGGTTTTAATTCCATGGAACCACCAATCATTGGCTTCTCATTCGAGATGCAAAATAACCATTTTTAGAGCATCATCTTGAACCATTGGATTCAGTTGAAAATTCACATCTAGTTTTTGTACCCAAGTATTTGCAAAACTTTGAGATGAGCCATCAAAAGTAGGAAGGGGAATTTTACCTATGGCATAATTCAATTCCTTATTCTGAAAGGGATTCCTATTACCTTCCCTCATTTTGATTTTATTTGAGACATTAAAGTATTGATCAAATGGTAGAGTCCTTCTGTAATCTTCACTCAAGTTTTTCCATTTTGTTATAACCTGCATGTCATATTGAGTGTTAGGTTCTTCTTTGGCCTCAATAAATTTAGGTGTAGTAGGAATTACTGAGCTCTGAAATTCATGAGGTCAATTATGAGGTCATGTCTTTGAGAAAATATTTTCACCCATTTCCTTCTTATCCTCGAAAGAAGAACTACTGCTGCCTCCTATTGCCCCTTTGCTTCCAAGTTGACTAGCAAAAAATTCAAACCCTTTAATGATCTGTTTTGTCATGTCTTCAAAGAATGGCTTCATGAATTTACTAAATTCCTCCTTCTACTCTGAAGTTCCATTCTCATCCCTAGCCATAGTTTCAATAAAATGATCTTCTTCTCCTACTGCTTCCTCTTCAACAAAAGTGCTTTTAGTTTTAATTCCTAAGGGTGGTCCCCGACTTCTTGTACTCATTAATGGTCAGCCACATCAGGTGCAAGGAACATGATCTGATACCAATTGTAGTGTCCATTTTTAATAATTTATAAAAACTAGGAAAAATTGCAATTTTTGGCCAATTCAACCCTTGGACTAGTAATGAATCAACTGCTTCCAAATGGATCCAAATGCTTCTGAATTGGGTCTGAATGAGTTTGGAAGGTATTCATAAATATAAATGAGGCTTTTGTATGCTTGGAAATTCTCAAAACACTTCTGCAACATTCATTTATAATTAGGTAAAAATAGGGAACTTTACTAGTCAAATCGAGGTTCAATACCCCCAAGGGTAGGGCACAAAGATGGATTCCCAAATGTTGTAAGACTTTCAAAAATTTCAGAACAGAGAAATGGTAATAATAAATGAATTTAATTGGATCCCCAATTCATCATCAATTAGTTTCTATAGGCTTTTGCAACTACCCTAAATCAGAGGTTTGTATACATGTCTTCACATAGGGGGAAATGATAGTAAAATTCACCACTTGTTATGAAATTCAAAATTGAGGTTCCAAGGACTTGTGAAATGTTAATGAAACTTATTCAGGATATTAATGACACTTGTAATATCCTTGGTAATATTCGACCAAGATATTAACTCCAATTTAATTTTTTTACCAAAATTACTAGTGATTTTTCTTGACAATTTTATGAGCAGAGTGGGTAGTTAGTGACGGGGACTGAGGCTCAAGGTGATTTTGGTAGACTGAAATTTTAATTCTAGAAAATATATGGCATTAGGTGCAGCAGCAGGTATGTAGGTTAGAACATATGTATCCTTTGCACTAAGTACCAGGACCATTCACTTTTTAGCAACAGTGGTACACTATTGCCTACTTCGAGGCTCCCTGGGCAGCTAGCATATGCAAACTAGACAGGTAGGGTGATACTGGGGTAGAGGGAAGAGATATTATCAGTCATAGAAGGTATATGAAAATTCTTGAGCAAATTTTGGGAGGTTTGGGAAGTATTGGCTAACAGAGTCTCAACCCGGATTGTGGAGCTAGGAAATTTGCTGGCTTCCTAAATGCAATGGAGAGGCTTCCAAAATATTGTTTTGTGGGATTATATGGTTAATATATCAATTTATTGACCTACTAAAAAAGACGATAGGTCAAATGGGTGCTCAGATTGCATTTTACAAGGAAATCACTATAACTAGTCTAGGAAAACCATCCAAAGAGCTAGGTCTTGCCTTTTTACTGAAAAATGACTTTAATGAATTAAAATCTCTGTACTGAAATATTATGCAGCTATGATATACTCATATGAATAGTGACACATTGATTTTATCATAACAGAACCATCATTTTATTCCAGTGGCTTTCTTCTTTAAACAATTTGCCTTACAAGCTAGAAATTACAGTACATTGGATAGAGAACATGAAAAGAGAAGAGATTTGTTACAGGGGATCTATTCTGATGTAGTGATCAAACTCTCTGCATATCAGAGGACTGATTTGGCTGAAACCACTACTTCAAAACTTAACTGTTGCGCCTTCCTTCCACTGATTGTCTCCACCAGTGGAAACACCTCTAGATTTGGTTCAACAACTGGAGAATTGGGAGAGGAATGAGGGATCGGGTCTGAAGTTGACCTATGAACATGGAATCCTTTTATAACTACTGGTAATAACTTCTAGATCTCATTGGAAGTCCTGGGCACTCTCCTCCTTAGCTATCTTCATCTGCTGGTGAACCTTCTCCAAAACTAGCTAGTAAACTGTTTCTCTGGTAATCTCGTCGCCAAACTGGCACTGAATATTTAATGGTGACCTGAACTCAATATCAATGGCTGAAATATTGAATACCGGACCTGAATAACACTCACAGGAAAACTCTCATGGCCTTGGGGCACATCGCCCAAGAAAAGTAGCTGAGGCACATCACTCAACTTAGAGGGCTTAGAGCTCTCATGCAAAATTCTAACAATGATCAAAAGTGAGAGATGGAGTTAGAAACATTGTTAAATAGAAGAGATGACTTCTTCCTCAAGCAGCCACACATGTGTGTGAAGGAGGGCACATTCCTTGATAGGAATGGAAACTTCTGACTAGAAAAAACGTGCCTTCTTTTGTCCTCCTCCACTCAGATTAGCAAGTGTGCCTAGGTTATCTTTTTTGCATTGTTGCTATTCTTGCTTTCTCCACTTTATTTACTTTTTACTTTCCTGCTTTTGCTTGATTTTTACATCTTTTGTCAGTTTCCATCTTGGTGCATCTTTCCAACTTGTCTCCATTAGATTCCTTAGCTTTTCTTAGATTTATCACTTAGGCAAGTTTGGCCTACTTGACCAATTCGAATTTCATATCCAAGTCATCAACCACTTGGAACATTTATTAGTAATAAACATTTAAATGACAATAATACAACTCAGAAATCATTTAACTAAGCAATTAATTAATTATCCAGTAATTAATTAACTATTGTGGTGTAATTGCCTCAAAACTTCCCCAATTAATTAATTTCTCAATTAATTATGAACTTAGACCCCTAGGGATAGGGGGATCCAAGTGGTGACCAAGGTCACTAGGGAGGGGACATGACAGTCCTCCCTTACCAAGACTTCTTTTCCTCAAGCAGTTTCAAACCAGGATGCTGCAGAATCTATTCATCTTCCCAGGTGGCATCTTCACTAGGAAGACCTTTCCATTGTACCAGGTATTATTTAATAATTCTACTTCTCAGCCTCCTTTCTCTTATCTGTAAGATGTCTTCAGGTTCTAGGACTAGATGTCCTTCATCATCGAGGGGGGACAAAATTTCTGAAACCTTAACTTATTGGCCCAAGGCTTTCTTCAAACAAGACACATGGAAGACATTGTGTATTTTACTCTCTATTGACCAATGCGACCTCAGTCGACAAGGGTTCACCTCACTGTCGACACATACCGCAGTCTCCCTGGGCACCAGCCCAGGCAGGTTTGAGCCCACCCAGCAACACCCACAGAGTAGATGAGGTCTCACCTGAGGCATCCAGAAAGAGCAAACGGAACCATGTTTCCGCTGAGGGAGGAGGAAAGTTGTGGCTGCACGGACTGACTCTATTGCGGTACTTAAACAAAAAATTTAAACATTCGGCAAGGAATTATACCATATTACTTCATCGCAACATTTAACATCACATTCCACATAGAACATATTAATTAATCGTAGCTTTTATCATTATAGCAACAGTAAATAAACATTGCATCAAACAACATTCATTCATCGCAACATTGCAAAAGATTGTACCAAAACATCATCATTATATTACTGTTGCGATCATATACCAGAAGCAAAACATAGATCTTCATACACAATTGTTGTCCTATTCCTTTGCGTCTTCTCCTTTATCTCCTATCTCTATATCTCCCTCCTCTCCCTCCTTAATACTTACAACTCTCATCTATTTATAGGATTTCGTCATTACAAGACTTGTCCACTTACAAACAACTTCCTAACCGACATTGTGGACAATTGACCCAATATCTAACTGACTCGGTCCAAATGACCTCAAAAAACCGCATACCACGGTACAACTGACTCACTATTACATAATATATGGTCTAAGTGACCCAAAACCCGCCAACTGCGGTATTCTTTACTACAAAATACCCGTTTCACGCCCTCCTCTGGTGTATCGCAGTGTCGGCAGTACTGCAACATTTCCCCATCAAATCGCTTGCCAACAGGCCCCCAACATAATGTTGTGGCTCACCCTCTAGCCATGTCAACCACTGGACAGAGTGCACGTCGCGGTCCTTGCCTTGAAGTCTGCATATCGCTGTTCAACATTCCACACCAGTTTCTGAGACTCCTTAGCTGCTTCCTGATTGCTGAGCACATCTTCAGCCGATGGGTGATCGGCAAGCTTGTCCATGACCTGCTGTCGCTACTTTTGTACTGTTGGTAGTGCTTCACTTTCCTGTAGCATCAGTTTCCCGCCAGTGTCCTGGAATTCTTCCAACTGGGCCGCACGTATCTTCTGGCATTCATCTGCCTTGGAAACATGCTGTTGCAAGTCCTTTAGCTCACGTGACTTAGCAACTTTCTCCATTGGTGGCAAGGTTCTCATCGCAGCCTTTAATGTGGCCACCTAGCCCTCCGCTTCTTGCCGAATCTTAGTGAGCTGTTCAATTTTCTCATCATGAACGATGCAGCCCCAAAACTATACCATTTCGGCGGTGATCCTGGTTTCCTCTGTCTCCAATTCTTCCATCTAGGTGGCAACTTCCTTGAGTGCCCTTCTTCGTTCATCCACCTTGGCCTGAGGTGTACTTGGTTTCAACTAAGCCTTCAACAGGTCGTTCTCCTGTCGCAACTGAACAATGGCAACCCCCAGTCGCTACACTCGGTGAAGCACATCCAGGGATAATTTTAAGAACCCCCCCTAAATTTATATGTATAAAAAATGGGCGAATCTCCCCGATATATAGGAAAACTTGAAGGCGATTTTATCAATAATATAATATGTATATATAATTTTTTGGCGAATATTTCATTTCAATTATATAATGCTGTAAAATCTTGGCGAATCTTTCACTAAATTATAAGATATTGTAAAATCCTGACGAATATTTCACTTAATTATAAAAAATTGTAAAAACTTGGCGAATCTTTCAATAATTTATAAAATATAGTAAAAATTTGGCGAATATTTTGCCAATAAAACTCAAGCTTTTGATTATGTACATTACTAAGGCAGTGCGATAGAAGAACATACACCGAAGCTCAACTTTTGACTCTCTTGACTCCTAGACTCTCGAATGAACAAGTGTATGAATGAGGAGAGGATGGATTTATTTATACATTTCACAAGCAATATTTAACCACTCACAACTAGAAGGTGTCGAAAAAACACTACTGCACTAACTAGATTCAGGGCAAGTAGGGACTGTACTTGTTATCTCATCCTTTAATGGTCCAATGGACATGTGGGGTCATGAATCTTGACAGGCCAACAAACTAATACAATTACGTGAATATCCTAGTAGCGGGCCACTTCCTTTATATAGAGAGATAGTTCTTGGACCAATTCCAAGCTTCCAACCAATATTCTCACCAAACTTTCTTCTGTTTGGTGTCGAATGGTAGGAGAGTTGCATATTTGTCAATGAATACTTAAAATGGCTCAATCCACACAAATTTTCCTTGGCAAGTGATAACTTCACCCATCACTGTTTTAAAACATCCCAACACTATAAAAGCATCCATAAATTGATAAATAACAAACCCATGCACTTCTAAATTCACCCAGTGATGAGAATAACACCCCATGCACTTCTAAATTCACCCAGTGATGAGAAAAACGCCCCAAACACTTCAATACTTGCCCCGGGCACTTCAAAATTCTCCCAAAGATGATAAAAATGCCCTAAGCACTTCAATATTTTCCCAGGAACTTCTAAATTCTCCCAAGGATGATAAAAACTCCCCATGCACTTCAATAGTTTCCCCAAGCGCTTCAAAATTCCCTCGAGTCACTTCAATACTTATCCCATGCACTTCAAGATTGACCCAATGATGATAGAAGCACACCATGCACTTCAATACTTGCCTCATCCACTTCAAAATTCTCCCAACAATGATAAAAACACCCAGACACTTCAATATTTGCCCCAAGCACTTCAAAATCCCCCCCGCAAAGATAAAAACACTCCCATCCACTTCCATGATTTCCCAAGCACTTCATTACTTGCCCCGGACACTTCAAAATTCGTCCAATGATGATAAAGATGCCCTATGCACTTCAATAGTTTCCCTGGGCAAGGGAGAAAAATACCCAACAATGATATAATCACCTAGACAATCATACAAATGTCTCAATCCACACAAATTTTCCTTGGCAAGTGATAACTTTGCCCATCACTATTTTAAAACGTCCCAACACCATAAAAGCATTCATACATTGATGAATAACAACCCCAAACACTTCTAAATTCATGCAGTGAGGAGAAAAACGACCCATGCACTTCTAAATTCACCTGGTGATGAGAAAAGTGTCCCATGCACTTCTAAATTCACCCAGTGACGAGAAAAACACCCCAGGCACTACAATACTTGCCCCGGGCATGTAAAATTTTCTGAAAGATGATCAAATTGCCCTAAGAACTTCAATATTTTCCCAAGTACTTGTAAATTCTCCCAAGGATGATAAAAACTCACCATGCACTTCAATATTTTCTCAAAGCACTTCAAAATTCCCCCGAGTCACTTCAATACTTGCCACATGCACTTCTAAGTTGACCAATGATGATAGAAATGCCCCATGCACTTCAATACTTGCCTTGACCACTTCAAAATTCTCCAAACGATGATAAAAACACTCAGACACTTCAATATTTTCCCCATGCACTTCATAATTCTCGCAGCGAAGATAAAAAATGCCCCTATCCACTTCTAAATTTACCCAATGATGAGAAAAATGCACCATGCACTTTTAAATCCACCCAATGATGAGAAAAACACCCCATGCACTTCTAAATCCACCTAGTGATGAGAAAAACACCCCATGCACTTCTAAATTCACCCAATGAGGAGAAAAATGCCCCAGGCACTTCAATACTTGCCCTGGGCACTTGCACTTCAAAATTCTCCCAGAGAAGATAAAAATGCCCTAAGCACTTCAGTATTTTCCGAGGCACTTCAAAATTATCCCAAGGATGATAAAAACTCCCCAAGCACTTCAATATTTTCCCCAAGCACTTCAAAATCCCCCCAAGGCACTTCAATACTTGCCCCATGCACTTCTAAATTCACTCAGTGATTAGAAAAATGCCCCGCGCACTTCAATACTTTCCTCGACCAAACACCCATACACTTCAATATTTTCCCCAGGCATTTCAAAATTCGTGCGGAGAAGATAAATAACGCCCCCATCCACTTCCATGTTTTCCCAGGCACTTCATTACTTTCCCTAGACACTTCAAAATTCATCTAATGACGATAAAGATGCCCTAGGCAAGAGAGAAAAACACCCGACAATGATATAATCACCCAAGCAATCACAAAAATGCCTCAATCCGCACAAATTTACCTCGGCAAGTGATAACTTTTCCCATCACTGTTTGAAAAAGTCCCAACACTATAGAAGCATCCATACATTGATAAACAACAACCGTAGGGACTTCTAAATTCACCTAGTGAATCAGTGATACGCCCCATACACTTCTAAATTCACCAAGTGACGAGAAAAATGCCCCATGCACTTCAATACTTGCCCTGGGCACTTCAAAATTCTCCGAAAGATGATAAAAACACCCTAAGCACTTCAATATTTTCCCAGGCACTTCAAAATTCTCCCAAGGATTATCAAAACTCCCCATGCACTTCAATATGTTCCCCAAGCACTTCAAAATTCCCTCAAGGCATTTCAATACTTGCCCCATGCACTTCTAAATTCACCCAGTGATGAGAAAAACACCCCGCACACTTCAATACTTTCCTCAACCACTTCAAAATTCCCCCAACGCTGATAAAAACACACATACACTTCAATATTTTCCCCAAGCACTTGAAAATTCTCACGGCAAAGATAAAAACGCCTCATCCACGTCCATGTTTGCCCATGCACTTCATTACTTGCCCTAGACACTTCATTATGTTCTGAAAGGATATAAAGACAACATTAACACAATAAATATATAAAAGGATATATCCACAAGAATATTTGGTAACCCTATTCCTACATTGCAACTCAATGATGACTATCCATACCATTGGAATACATAACTAGGTCAAATTTTGTTTGTGTTTCCAACAACTCTACTCATGGACAACAATATGCCATAAAAATCATTAGACCACATGTGTCTCTGACAAGAATAGTTTGTTCTCTTTTACCCTTCATTAGTTTCGAAAACATATGGCACATATAGAGCTCTCAATATAAACCAAAAAACACCAACACACTAGCGTTAACACTTGCATTCAATGTTTATAACTAGCATGGCCAACATGTCATTAAACAAACTACAATCTTTTACACAACTATAAGATTATTCAAGAGAATTGTATATTGCAAAAATGACATATTATAGCATATATCATTAATTTTTGTTAGAGGGAATTCACCTACAACAATTAATATGCAATCTTCAATAGGTGCTACTCATTCCATTGCTATAGTACAAGCTATTGTTGCCAATAAACAACATGTAAACCCACACTTTTCCAACAAGCTTGTCAAGTAAGGATGATGTTGGTCATGATTAAAACAAGACAACCATTATGTTCATCATATTTTTATACCATATTCTACTTTGGTCGTGAGTAAAACAAACATTAAATAAGGTATGGATTCTACTCGCGAGGAAGAAATTATTTTCCATAAAAATGTAACTTGGAGTATCTCTATTATAGCTAAGTATGGGAGTCAATCTTCACTACTTGAAAGCATATGCATTATTCAAGGAAACATAGAAAACATAATAATTTTCAAAAATATTTAACAATCATAAAGGATAAATTTTCTTCTATAGCACTAATCCTGAATTTTAACTTGTCAATTTTGATATGCTTGTACCGTATCCAAATGACAGTCTCAATTTGGTAATGATTGTATACACTACAAGGCATCATTGTGATGAAAACTACCAATAGATTGCAAAAATTACAAAAGGGAAAAAATCAGTTTCAGAAGGAAGGTTACATAAAGAAACTTATGATCTAAAATGAAATAAGGAGCCTTGCTCATATCTAATATAGAGAAAACAATGTAAAGATTCACTATTCCATCTAGATATTTCTTCAACCACTTTGACAAAATTCATAAACTACTACTAAATCACAAGTTGAATTCACATTATTAACTACTGCTAAAACAAAAGTTGCATTCACAAGCATCACTCTTTTTACTACATCGCATTTATTCTTTCACAAATAGAATGGGATCAGGGCAAATAGAATGGGATCAGGGGCCTTTGGAAGTTGAGAGTTTATTGATATCATCATAAACTTTGCTGCCTTTACCACCATCTCCATGCACCACATGTTTGGGATCATCCATGGGAGCACACAACATCTCAACTTAACATCTAGACTGCTAAGCATGGTATATGTATACCTGTTCTCCACCAAACTAAATAAAACTTCCAAAACGAGATTAATTTCTCTTCTAAAGACATCTACAACCATATACCAGTTCACCACACAAAAACCAAAGGTGTCGTGAACAAGTCAGTTACAATTCAATTGTAGCTACCAATTAGTAATGCCACTGAAAAAGCCTTTTCTTGTGCACCTAAGAAGAAAATTTTACAAATCCACCCTGTAGCACTAGCCTTAGTCCACTAGTAAGAAGGAAAGCCAAACAACAACACTGGTTCCTAGTTCCTACCAAAGTCCTCCAAAAAAGAACACCTCATTTATATTCGAAATAAACAGCTGCCAATGAATGATCCAATATTTTCAAATGTGGGAAGTTCGAAAGCACCCTTGCTAGAAACAAAGGCTTTGTAATCAAATCATTGTCCCAGAGGTGGGGAAGGAGTGTGACTGCAAATTCTGGAAGCTGAGAAGTTCAACAAGTAAGAATATATACAAACCTAAAGGCCAATTAGCTCTGTGCCGCTATTCAAAGACCAATTCTCAGTTCTGGCTGTGTCTACAAATAATATTCTAAAAATTTCCCACGAGATTATTCAGATTCAAAATCAAAGATACATGGATCACTATGCACAATACAAGCCCTTTCAGTAAATTTGGCTTGTGAACCTTAAAAGATCATCTCTATGTCCTTTTTAGTCTATGGGCTAAGACATTGGAATTAATCACCAACAACCCCTCAAATGCTATCATTATTGTTGAATATGTATCCCTAGCCATCCTAGCAAATGAAATGCTTTATGCACCATGAAAGAATCTATGCCTTCATCAAATATCTTGAGAATCACATAAGTGAGACACTTCTTAACATCACCTACTTTGTCTCCTCAATTTGTGACATTCTCATAGAAGTTCTTCTCCAAATAGACAAAAAAACACATTGATCACAAGAAATGAGTTTATACACTTCAAATAAACTATATGTTAAACAACCAAAACACACCTTGTCTGTCACATCCTCTTCAATTGGAGTACCCAACCACACAAAAAAGGAATGCAAACCCTTAACAATTTTTGGCTATGAAAATCCCAACACCATTCAACTGCATACATGTATTCAATTAATAATTGCAACAAAATAATCCAGCATAAACTAACATAAACAATGGTAATCCATGTCCATTTCACTCATAAACAAAACAATATACATAAAATGCATAATTATACAAAGAGAGAATAAATAATTTTTAATCAAAGGGATTTTAAGAAGCTAGCTACATATGAGCACTGCGCACAATACAAGCCCTTTCAGTAAATTTGGCTCTTGAACCTTAAAAGATCATCTCTAGACTCCAAAAAATGGACTAATACTCTGCTGTCTTCTAAATGGAGGAACACCTGCAAAACTGTGTTAAGCATTGCCCTTTTCACTCAATACCTGTTTCTGCTTTTGTTTTCTTTTCAGGCAGAATTTCATTCCCTTTTTGTAGCTCCATCCTCAGGGGTACTTGAGTGGTCAAGACACCTTAAAAGATCATCTCTAGACTCCAAAAAATGGACTAATACTCTGCTGTCTTCTAAATGGAGGAACACCTGCAAAACTGTGTTAAGCATTGCCCTTTTCACTCAATACCTGTTTCTGCTTTTGTTTTCTTTTCAGGCAGAATTTCATTCCCTTTTTGTAGCTCCATCCTCAGGGGTACTTGAGTGGTCAAGACACCTTAAAAGATCATCTCTAGACTCCAAAAAATGGACTAATACTCTGCTGTCTTCTAAATGGAGGAACACCTGCAAAACTGTGTTAAGCATTGCCCTTTTCACTCAATACCTGTTTCTGCTTTTGTTTTCTTTTCAGGCAGAATTTCATTCCCTTTTTGTAGCTCCATCCTCAGGGGTACTTGAGTGGTCAAGACAACTACAAATTTGTTGTTGCATTCAACTCGTTTGGTAACAATTTAGATTTCTGTGGAAACATTGTTGTAAAGTTTCCTTTGATGAGGTCCATCTCCCCTTTACTTTAGGGAATGTGAGGAATTTTAAGCAAGAGTTGGTTCTGCTCCTGAGAATTATTGTCAGTGCACTTCACTGTGATGTTTTTTCCGTCCCTGTGGGTTCCCATCATCATACACTGGCCTTTTTAACCTTTTGCAGACAAGAAATTTCTAGTCACCTCTGTTTGTGTGCATGTGTACATAGTAAATACACATGCAAGTCTGTCTGTCTGTCTGCCAAACATCTATGCTGTAGCTGGCCAGTAGCACTATTTAGCAAAAGCAACAGGGTTAAAAGAGACACCAGGATATAGCCCAATTAAGGTAAATAATGAAGTTCAAGAATTCATTTTGGGGGGTAGATCTCGCCTTTGATCAAGGAAAAATTATGAAATGCTGTAGACCTTTAGGTTCTATGGCTGACACTGCTGCATGATGTATCTATAAGGAGGAACGAGAGTATCAATATGGAATGAAATCCATCATAAGGATATGCCACTATAGTAAGATAACTTACAATTTTAGATATCACATAGATAACAACCACAAAGTAAAGAGGGCCCACAAGGCATTACACTGAAACCTCCAGTGATGTTGTTAACATGTCAACCTTGCTACTTGCACCCAAAAGTCTATTTCTAGATTGGCAAAGATTTTTGCAATAGTAATGCCTCATAAACCATCTCTATCTCATAATTGTTAGACATGCGGGTAATGAGGGAAATGCCACATCCACTAGAAAACCTCATATGGAAGGCTAGTTTTGCAAATTTTTCTCTCTACATTGGAGGAGAGCCATATTTAAAGACTACTTCTAGTGTCATATTCTTGCCAGGATCCAATATTCCTAGCTGCAAAATGGATCATAAGAAAACTTCATGGCATGAAAAAGGTTAGTGATGCACTGATTTGCAGATATCAACAAATTTGATATCTTTTAACTCATTCCATATGCCATTTTTTTGTGTGCTCTTTTAATTAGGTGCCACTAAATTGGGAGCTTTGACATCGAGAGTTCATGTGCTTAAATACAAGAGATCAAATTGGTTTCGATATGAGCACAAAAATGACCAAGCTTTCGGAATCAATTTTTTTACTCCTTCAATCAATGTTCTGCTTAGAAATAGATGTGGAATCTGATATATTGTGGTTAACATGATGACAATACCAAAAATCTGCTGCTAATACTTTAGCTGGAGGTACCATTTGGAACCTACATAGTATAAATTGCCTCTAGTCAGTTGTTTTACGTTGATCAGACAAAACAACACTTAGTAGCTAATCCACAATCTCGCTACTATGCATTCAAATATCACTTGGAAGTCGAAATAAATAAGTTTAAATGGCACTTTTAAGCAAAAATATTGCTTGGCTGACTAAGAAGACACCAAACTTGAACTCCATATCACATGATCACTTCAGTAGTTGAGGTTGGTGTTCTGTATGACCACCATTGTCATTGCAAAACCAGCAAAAATAAAATGGTTTTGCAACGAAGAATAATTGGAGGAATGCATATCTAGAAATGGCTTTCTTAAGGAGTCAGTTTCTTCAGAATTTCCATCTCTAATTTATCCCTAAGCTTTCGACACTTGCTACTTTGCAGTGCACATTTAGGCAACAAATTTGAAAACAGAGTCTTCTTTGTGTGTTGTTGGTCATCTATGACTTGTTCATTCTAGAGTTAATGATGCAACAACTTGAGTAAGAAATATAGAAGTCAAATTAAAGGAAAGAAACTATGAAAATATTACCAGAATGGTGTATTGGAAAATAGTTATTACTTGTGAAAAAGAAACAAAATGGCTTGGAAGGCCAATTTCCTGCTAAAAAATAAACATTGACAAGTAGTTTTCAATCTCAACATCAAGTTACTTTCTAAATACATCAATATCATAAAAATTTAACCTATCACTTGGACAAAATTCAAAATTGGTTTTTTTTTTCCTATTGGGGTGGCAGCATGTTTACTTCGCTGACCTTTATACCATGGTTTCAAGCATATTTACTGTTGACAAGCACTCTTGCTGCATAAACAAAGAAACACCTTTCAAGATTAGTTGAGGGTATTTCCCAGGAAATTGTTGGTACAATTCATGGTATAGTCTATCATTATATCTACTGCTGAAATATAGATGTAGAGCTACAAATATGATCTTTCCTATGCAAAGTTGCAAATACTGGAAGAAAAATAGAGAATACATGCTCAAACTACTGAAATTTGAAATAGGGAGATGTCTACTGAAACATTTGCTAAAAAACCTTCTAATTTACTGCCAAACCACTGTATTTGCCATGAATCTGCCAAATTTATGCAAAGACTGATATTTATGGAAAAGACATCGGAAAAAATACAAATCTATGTCTGATCTGTCAAATTGTTGCTTAATTGGACAAATATCACTTCTATACAACCAATATCTGTAGGAAATTGACTAATTTCAATTGTTGGGCATCTATTTTCATCTACTAGCTTTCAAAATTTACTGTTGCTGTTGAGATTCAAGTGAATACTGTATTGACAGTATGTGGACATATGAAAATTATGCCAATTACATTAGAGAAATGTCGGTCTCGTGCCAATAGGTCTCCTACGATGGATGCATAGGAACCTAGTAAGCCAATGCATAGACCATTTTTCTCTTCGCTTAGCAATTCAGATCTCATAGTCAAGTACCAAGGGAATAAAAAAATATAAGCAAAATAAATGCAAACTTCCAAACTTGAAAAAATGCTCCAAATGTAAGAAAAAAACAAATAATTTATGAAACGAATCAAACTAGTACAAAGGGCTCAAACCGCAATCAATTATCAAGGGAATAAAAATATATTTAACCAAAATAAATGCAAACTTCCAAACTTGAAAAAATGCTCCAAATGTAAGAAACAAGCAAACCATTCATATTTGCCAAGATATCAAAGCTAGAAATACAAGCAATTCCATGTACTTGAGTTTTAACTTTTGAATGAGCCCATTCTTGCTAAGCGGAAGTATTGTTAAATTAATTACTTAACCTTTAATACTAGGACGTTATCTATGGATAGATAGGTCCCAACTTCATTTCCTGTCACAAATAAGAAAAAAAAAACAATGCATTAGTTAACTATCAAAACATCAAACTTAAAATAGCTTGCATCAAGGAAATGTAGCTCTAATATTACTATATTTAATACAAAGTAAAGACTATAGAACCTATTTTTACCTGAAATGCAACTTCAAATTTATGTATGGTAATCTTTCTCCCATCAAGAATTTTCCTTTTCCAACCTGCTCCAAGAATAGAGGAACATCGAAGTCAAACTAAAAAAAATAACATGATCTATTAAATTCCATTCATTATTTATACATTGCCAATGTATATTGGTTTAGATTATATCTTGTGGCATATCAAATTCCCAATTCTCATGTCGCTCTTCATTTTCTACATTTTGAACATGAGCTTCTGTAGATGAAATATCATTATGAGCCTCCAAAACATTATGTTCCATATCAAGTTCATTGGAGACATTTGTTATATTGTATTCTCCTCTTCTCTCACAATCTGATCGCCAGAGTGCCAGTGCTCTATTGAATGGGAAATTGGTAATGTCATACTTTGTTACATATAATCTTAAACAAGTATCCATATTCTTATCAAGCTTGTTCCTCAACTTTGACTTCAAGAATGATAGTGCACTAAACATTCTTTCATCCTCCATTGATCCCAAAATCATGGTTTGACATAAATCGACTAATTTGAAATACTCTGACATGTTTTCTTGTAGGTATTGACTTTCACCTAAAATAGTCCATAATTTGATTACTGCACCATATTCTATAGGTTTTGGCAAAGTACGATATTGACCTGACATTGTTTGAGCAAAGCAAATGGCTTGTTGATATAATTTTGATGAATCTAATATACCTCCAATCTCTTCTCCTTCTACCTTAGCGTTCCTGCCAAAGTGGTGCACTAAAGTATTCAATTTTGCTAGAAAGTCGACTTTTAAAGGATCTATTTCTTTTTCAGAGTTCCAATAATGAGGGTATACCACAGACATAGCTTCCAATAATTCATCTCGAGGAAATCGTTCTCTTATCTCTAATGATAGTGATTGTGCAATTTGTATCAAGTTGCGTCTCACTGAAATCACAATATCATTGAATTGGTCTCTTGACACATGGCACTCTTCGGTGGTTTGTCCCCTCTTAGTAACATAATAAAAGGGAACCATATACCCACGCACTTGCATACATAGTCTCCCTTTTTCATCAAACTTCAAATAATTTTCACTCTTTTCTATATCAATGATAGTAGTCCAACCGTTAAATGTTTGACCCGTAAAAGAATCTGGCATCCTATACAAATTATCCAATGCAAGGCATGCCAATTTTCTTGCATTTGTGTACTCTGCAATATACATTGTGCGACTCTGAGCCATTTTCACAAGGACATTCATTTCATGAAGCAAAGGAAGAATTCCAGCCAATGTTAATAATGTCTCTATATTAGTTAGTCGAAAGAGAAGCTCTTGAGCTTTGTCTACACTAAAGCGATGTTCATACATCACCCCTACCAATGATCGGTATTCACTAAATAGCCTTTGGGCTGGTCCATTTAATGAGATCCATCTTGTATCGACATCTTTTAATAGCTTTTTTCCATCTGTAACACCATCAGCAAATTGTTGAAACTCTGTAAATCGCTTGGGACTACGACAAAAGTATGCATGAGTCTCACGTACAAGTTCTTCAACTTTTGAAACTAGTGGAAACTTACTTACTATTTTAAATGCAAGATTCATCCTATGAGCCATACAATGAATACTAATCATAAATGGTGAAGCTGATACTTGTAGTTTGACACAAAGACCATTCCTTTGTCCTTGCATGATTGATGCTCCATCAGCTCCGACACATACCAACCTTTTTGCAATCATTAAATCATCCATACCACCAATTTCCTTCAAAGTCTTAATAACAAGTTCATAAATATTTCCAGCTGTAGAACTCTTCTTCATTTTATGAATCCCAAGTAAATATGAATGCCTAATATGATCATTAACCATATAAATACTCATGCAGATCCATGAAGTATTATCAACAGCTGTAACTTCATCCAAAGATAGTGAAAAAAACCTAGCATTTGCAATCTTCTCTTTCAAATCATCTTTTTCTACTTGAGCTAGATATTTTTCCCATTCCCAACCACTCGTTATAGACCAATGAGAAGATGGAAAATTCGATACTTCAAGAAAAGATAGATAGTTTTTGTAATCTGGATAATCTGTCATAGGACGACCTCTAGATAAGATGTGAAATACAGTGCTTAATTGTGTCGTCTTGGATAACAAATTTCTCTCCATTGTCTTTCCAAATAGAGATGTGATGGTCCCTCCACTTGCCTCGAGTTTACTCTTGCTTATTAAGTATTTATTATATTCTTCTTGATATCTGAGATGTCGACAGTCATCAGAAGGTTTCCATTTGGTAATAGACTTCTCCTCGCCATTTTCAATTTTCTTAGCATACAACTTTCCTGCATGCTTCTCTATTGTATCTATCTTCATTTGCATTTTTACTACCTTTCCAAGTTTCCAACTACATACAATGCATTTAACTTCTCGTGAAGCCTCTTTCTCATTTTTTGGAGCTATTGGTTCAATAAATGGAAATTTTGAGGCCCATTCCGATTGGAATTTTCTCCCTATGTCCCATTGGCCTTTTTTCCTTTTTCGTGATAATGAATCATTTTTGTTGCCTTCCAAGGTAAAACCTTCAACATTGTCATTGCCAATTTCTGGTTGAATTGCATTTATCCCAATTTGTGCACTAGAGGAACCTTCAACATTGTCATTGCCAATTTCTGGTTGAATTGCATTTATCCCAATATGTTCACTAGAGGAACCCATCCTATCATATGTTATATGGCTATTAGCTAGATTCTCAGAAGAGTTGACATTTGTCTCGTTGATGGGTTGCTCAAAAGAGTTTGAATCATGAAGAGAATCTAGATTCTTGGATTGAGGCTTCTGAAAGTATGATGATACATCCCTCTGTTTTGATGCTTTCTTTCCACAATCCTTGTTTGACATTTCGTTGAATATTCCACAATTATTAAGATATCAAATCAATTTAGAAACCCAAAGTGAAACCTGCATGAGAAAAATGATATAGAATTAGTACAATTTGTAAGTTATCCATGATGACATGAATTCTAGAGGCTAGAAAATTTGAACCTAGTAACCTAAACCCATCCAAGATTAACTTCAAAATTAGACATAAATCCATCACGGTCTTATGATGAGAGAAATTGAAAAATGTGATCAACATAACCATTGCTAAACATTCTCATTCAAGGGTAAAAATATCACACAAAAGAATAAGAACATCTAAATAATCAAATTCAAGCATGAAAACAAACTTGCAAGGCAATATAACAGCAGCGAATTAATGCATAAAACCAAGTCACTTCAATACTTGCGAATTAATGCCATTTTTTTCATAAAGATGGAATGGTAAAACATGTGTTCTGGTTTTGTCCTTTTAACAAGCCTTGGGAATGGTCCTCAAATCTTTGTTGTTAGCATCTTACCCACTTCCATCACTTGGAAGTCTGCACTTCTTGGTGACAAGATCCCAAGGGTTCTTTATACTGAAAACAAGTTTGAAAAATTCAGATTGAAAGCCTGCAAATATAAATTTATGAAAGGAAAGGGTATCTTTCAGAAGGAATTCCATCTACAGCAATAAAGTTTGTCAGCCTTACACGGCCTAGAGATGGAAGAGAAGACCCTTCCATGGTAGCCATTCAAATAATATCCTATCCCCCACTTCCAATATTACCAATTTTAGTTACTAAAGATGCAAAAGTCTGAATAAAACAACTCCTTGTGAAATAAACCACTTCTATCTCAAACTCGTAATATTTATCCATCAACAACAATTCACATTCTAAACTTCCATCAATGTAAAATTAAAACCCTTGTTTTGATTGATAAGAGCATTCAACTTTTTCAAATATTTGTTCCCGGTCTTTCAATGCCATGTATTACCAATGCCAGACTCACTTGACTTTATTATTAATGTGTAGTTTATGACACGATCCTTGTTGCATCAACATGATGGTGCCATCTACAAAACCTACCTGAAATAAGACAAATTGTATATTAAAGGTTTCTACATAGAACCTATATAGGTACTAAAGTTACTATTTAACATGATTTCCACTACTATTATAGGTTAAAACAAAAAATGTATATATATATTGCAGGCATACAATACAATATTGCTTTAGCAACTATAAAATTCACTTGGACTTTGGGCTGCTCATAGAAGTGGAAAATTATGTCATTCCTCACTTGCACTACACAAACATAGAAGGATATCCATGGTTGTCTTATCTTAATGTTTCTTTTTTCCAATATTTAAGAAATAAATAAATGTCCACAAAAGCATGAACCTACGAATTTTGTTCTGATCTAAAATTCCAATCCCACAAGATATAATGGTCCTTTAGGAGTCGAATTGAATGCATGCCCTGTAGAAGGATCTGATCACAAAGTAACACACTCCTCTGACAAGGTATGTGATACTTACTATATTATATTTTTATACTTATTATTATCATGATACCTATTATATTATATTTTTGTGTTCAATAAATCATAAAATAATATAAAAATAAATTTTAAAATGAAATATAACCAAAAAATTATATATATGTTTCAAAAACCGCATATACATGAACCTAATGGTGAATCTCATCGGAAAATTCGAATTCAATTCAAACTTAATCGTTGTCAAACCTTAAATCAAACCCAAACCGTGTGACTTTGCTTAATATCATAAAATACATGGCTTTGGGTTGAAATAGATACTATATTAGGGTTCTATTAGGGTTCGATTTGTTGATATGAGGATAGAAATATGGCAGCTATTAGAGAGAGCAATATCCAAGCCCTTCTTTAAGCAAATATAGGCATGTTCTGTGCCTTAAAGCAGCAGTAAGTGGCCTTATCTTCAATTTATGGGCAAGCTGGTGCAAGTAAAAGGAAGTTCTGGGTGGACCTATGCATGTTTTAGCCTTGTTTAACCTTCAAACAGTCATTATTATCAGACCTGGGCATGTTCTTGGGAAAACAACAATAAAAACCCTTAAATCGGCAATTCTAGGAATGAGAAACCTCCAAATATTAGAAACATGTGGATAAATAAGGTAGTGAACAACCGCATATACAATATGGGCACTCCTGAGCATGTTTTAGGACTGTCCCTATCCTCATACAGCGATGAATAAGATTGACTATCAGATTTAGGCATGTTCTAACCATCAAACAAGAGTAAACCTCACTGTCTCCTAATTCTGGGCATGTTTTCATCTTCAAAGAAACAGTTATGGGTGAATTTGGGCACTTACACCCTCATAACAGCAATAAAACACAAGTTGGAAAACCTGTACATGTTGTATCCTTCAAACGACAACAAATTGGGCATCTTCATGTAGAAGCATCCCTAGAAATCAATTTTTTTGTGGTAAAAGATGTCCAACAAATGGAGAAATGAAGCAACATGTAGCAGCATCCCCTGAAAGGAATCTTTCTCTGGGTTAAAAAGTGCCAAGCAACTGGAAAAAACTAGCTAAACTGGATGTTGCACAAATTTTGGACAACTCGAAAGTTCATTAATAAGATCAAGATTAGAATGTTAACCATCCATGCAACAATTACGCAAAATATGTCATCTCCTAAATATAGTATGACGCAGGAGATATCTTCACTAGGAGGGATTTGCAAAAAAATAGATTGTTTCCTATATATTTCTACAATTATGTTCTTAGGCAAGAAAGCGGAGATTATTACAAATTTGGTTTTAGACAATGGATACAATAAACAGTTCTAACTAGAAGGTCATATTTTTAGGAGTTGTTTATAGGGCATTTTGATGGAAAAAGAAGGGAAAAATATCTATTTCATGCAGCTAACTTATTAAAGGGAGAATCAACAAGTCTCAGACATTTGGACATACTTAGCATCATGTTTACTGGTATTGGGAGTATGGTTGAATTTACACTGCTGGACTTAGTTTATTTGTTATTTTTCTGGTTTCCCCCACATTGAGTTGTATCATAGTGTGTTTCAACTATTTTAGGCAAAGGTAGAGTCGACTAGAGAATGGATATTTGCAGGGACTTTCTCTGAAATAAATCAAAATTCTACCAAAGAAAACAAAATATTATACTCAAGAAGTCAGTGCTTTGAAAAGAAAGATTGACTCTATGCAGTAGACTCTTGAATCTAGATCATGTATAAGCCATGATGGATACTATTTTGCAAGCCTACCAACAAGGATGAAAGGGCTAGGAGTGTGCCACAACTTGCAGTTCAGGTTAGGTATCTTGGTGATTATATTAAATGGAAGGATCTTGTATACACAGAAGATTGTCATGATGGTAAGGTTGTGGACAAAGAGGGTGTTTCTTTTAGGAATGCCACCTTTTGTGGGAAAATATATGAAGGTAGTGAGGCTAAGTATTTATTGGAATTTGGGAACCAGAAAGACATTCCAATCTGTGCTGTCAAACATGGTAGAAAAATTGAAGAGAATGAAGGAAATGGAAACAAATACTGGTTGGGAGAGTTTCATGTTCCTCTGTATCTATTGAAGGCCTTTGAAGATGCACTTCTCCAAGATTGTCCAAACAAGGGTTCTAAACAAGTTTGGAAAGGTCAGAATAGGCCAATGAAAGGAGCTAGAAATAAGAATATATTTGCATTGCTTTTATCTAAGGAAGAGATGAATGGAAAGTGTTTATGGATATATTGGTAAGTAAAATTGTTGAATGCAATTTTTGTGAAGGTTCTTTTCATCGGGGATTCACAGTAACTTCTGATTGGATAGATAAATATGAGTGAAATTTTACATGTTACAAATGCTACAATTTCAAGCTAACAGAGAAAAAAGACAATATTCTTGAGACATCAAAGAAAATTTTTGCACCTTTACTTATTGATAAGCAAGTACGAGATGATCACTTTCCTTTGAGGTACAAAGTGGAGGAGCACAAAGGGAGCTCTACTCAGTTATTCGATGAAAATGCTCCAATAAATAATTATCTTGGTGTAGACAGGTTTTTGGTACAGAGAAAGAAACCCAGTGGATCATTCTATCAGAATGGAATTTTATGGAAGAAAAGTCTGTGTGGTGAAACAGGGAAGTATTTTAGGAAGAACAAGCTTATGCTTCCATGCCAGAATAGCATGGGTGTTACAGAGGGTCCTAGATGCTTTCTTTGTTGTAAGTCATACAACCCAAAGCTTATATATGTTGAATGTGAACACTGCAAAGAGGTTTCATGGAGATGAATTTGGACTTAATCAGGATAATATTGTTCAATAGGGTGGATTCAAGTATCACAGATGTCAAAAGAAGAGTGGACCAGTGTGTCCACATGTTGGAAGGGATTTCTCCGTTAAGAGAAAAAAGATGCTAGTCAAAAGATCTGTAACAAATATTAATAAGGATCATTTTGACAATTTCAATGAAGTAGACATTATGCCTTGGGATGTAATACATGGCAAACTTGGACATTCTTCAAATGAAATTTGGACAACATTAGGTTCCTCTGTTAAGAGAAAAAAGCCGCTGGTCAAAAAATCCGAAACAATTATTAATAGGGATCATTTTGACAATTTCGAGGCAATTTTCAAGTCATCTTGAAGGAATGAATTAGGCAAGTTAATACTTATGTATTCATATGAAGAGGTAGGAATCCAAACAGGAATATGTGGAGCTCAATCTTACAGATTTAACTCTAAAATATGATGAATTGGCCAATGATTCTGAAATGCATTTATAACATTATCTTGGGATTTTCGCAAAGTTCTCAATCCATGGAAAGATTTCCTATTGTCTCTACAAGTTTAGCAAAAGACCATGTTGCAAAGAATGATGCATGTAGAAAATACCGATCTCTTTAAACATACAATATAAGGTCTATGGTGAAAAATTCCTTGAAAGAGAAGACATGTCAATAGAGGAATCCCATAGAAGGCATAAATTTGGTATTGTTTAAATTTTATTTATTTTGTTTACTTGTATTTTGATTTTGGGATAGAAATATGGCAGCTATTAGAAAGAGCAATATCCAAGCCCTTCTTTAAGCAAATATAGGCATGTTCTGTGCCTTAAAGCAGTAGTAAGTGGCCTTATCTTCAATTTATGGGCAAGCTGGTGCAAGTAAAAGGAAGTTCTGGGTGGACCTATGCATGTTTTAGCCTTGTTTAACCTTCAAACAGTCATTATTATCAGACCTGGGCATGTTCTTGGGAAAACAACAATAAAAACCCTTAAATCGGCAATTCTAGGAATGAGAAACCTCCAAATATTAGAAACATGTGGATAAATAAGGTAGTGAACAACCGCATATACAATATGGGCACTCCTGAGCATGTTTTAGGACTATCCCTATCCTCATACAGCGATGAATAAGATTGACTATCAGATTTAGGCATGTTCTAACCATCAAACAAGAGTAAACCTCACTGTCTCCTAGTTCTGGGCATGTTTTCATCTTCAAAGAAACAGTTATGGGTGAATTTGGGCACTTACACCCTCATAACAGTAATAAAACACAAGTTGGAAAACCTGTACATGTTGTATCCTTCAAACGACAACAAATTGGGATCACACTGTAATCTTGGAGGAATTTTAAACACACAACACATCCAACAAATTAGTGTCAGGAAATAGGGAAACTAAGTAAAGCCTGTGGATTCACAGTCTTGCTCCCTGACTATCAGCGCATCTGCAATGGAATGAATTTGGGTGGACATACCTTAGGTAGTCAAACTTACACTATTAAATGACACTATAGTAGGTGTTTTCTAATAATGATTAAATAAACATTCCCCTACTATCCATCCACTAGAGCGGCTCGTTTCCTAGCAATGATGTCTGAAGCCCTGCTCTTGCGACTTGCTCTCTGTTGAAGCCCGTGCTCTAAGTAAGTGAGTAAATGGAACCATTATCTAAAGGGTGGTGAATACGCTTACCACAGTGTTTGATCCACGACAAAGGATTTTACCAATAAAATTTGCATTGTTATCAAACTGTTTCTATTTTTGACATCTGACAGGAAAATTTTCGGTCATCATCAATTTAACTAATAAGGGATGAACTTCATCAGCACCATGAAAGATAGAGGTAGTCATTGCACTGTAGTTTAACTATTGCAAAATTTCAATCACACACAAGACAAATGCAAAGCCCTTGATGAACGTATCCCATAACACAAAATTCAAAATACAGGATACTCAAAACTAGGTTTTTTCAACACCATAATCCAAGATCAGACTCCAACAAAATAGCACAAGAGTCAACATGTAATGAAATACCCAAACACGAAAAAGAAAGTATGGTACAAAAACAGATCATCTAACCACAGGCCAAGCCGAGCACACTTGCTAAAATTGGTCCAATTGCAACTAGTGAACAACTAACTCCCCATGCACCATAGTAGTCTCCGCTCATGCACACCCAACAACTTGGACACTGCACCTGTCAAAGAAACGAATTTGGAAAAATAGAAACCATTACTGAACAAAGTGCAAGAATAATCCAAACCCACCTCAGGGACAGCCACTCATTTGTAAGTGCAAGAATTACTTTCCACTCAGGGACAGCCACTGTGAAATTGTAACCCTTTCCACTCAGCCACCGTGAGGCGTGAATTGCTTTCCACTGAGCGACAGCCACTGTAAAATTGCACTCAAGCTTCATGCAAAGATACAAATCATGCCATGGGTTTGTATGGGATAAATTGTTCACCCTTGCAGCGTTATATAGGGGAAAAAACGTCCCCATTTCACTGATTCAGGATTCTAGAGTCTAGACCGTTCACGTTGCACGTTTTCCCATCTTACTAACCAATTTGGGAGCTAAAACCCCAATTTTTTCATTAACCGCGAAATGGGGAGGTCAAGACTCAAAAACAGCATCGATTTCAACCGAAAACCTCGAATCCAGAGCGAAATAACCAACGAAAATGCCCTATGGTCCATGAAAACCTCGAATCCAGGGCGTAATAACCAGTGAAAATGCCCTATGCTCCATAAATCGGGGCGAAAAAACTAAGAATCCCCTCTATAAATGAAAACCATGGGCGAACGAACTGCTCACGCCTCCATTAATGAAAATTTACTGGCGAACCCACTACCTTTGGACTCCATTGCGGGAATGACGGGGGCGAACAGACCATTTCCTCCATTAATCAATGGGCTAAATCGCGTTTTCCCTCTTTCGCTGGGTGGGCTATCCGATTTTTCACCATGTGGGGTTTCATAAAATGTGGGCTAATTTCTTAAATTTCAAAAAACTCATTTAATATTAAAAATTCGCCCATGGTTTCTTGGTAACCCCTATAATTTCGCCCATGGGCTATAATTCGCCCCTAAAATTTTCCCTGAGCACATCTACCTCTTCAGTGGGCTCTAGGACATGTTGATAATCCTCTGTGATCGCCCGGTCAACCCAAACATTGTCATCCCACATGTGAGCCTTTTCTGCAATAAGGAAATCTTGTTCCTTTTTAAGTGCTTCAATGGTGTGACTCTTCTCGGCCTGCTCCTGCTTAAGGTCGGATTCAAGGTCATCCACTGCTTTCTGCACTGTAGCAGCCCTACTTGTAAGCTCATCAATCTCGACGGTTGCAACTGCCTCTCTTACCTGCAAGTGTTGAAAGCTCTTGCTGATTTCATGCATTCTATCCGCCATTTCCTGGGAGGCGCCCCTCTGCATTGTCTGCAGTGCCATTGCTAGTAGTGCATTAACATTAACAGTCACCTGGTCAATTGACTGCAGCACATTTTGCAAAACCTCATTGTCGGTCACAACCGTAGTCGAGGGAATGTTGATATTCTTGACCCGGGGCATGGTGCGGATTGTGACCGTTTCTTGCATAGGTACATTACCAGGTTCCTTTTGTAACACTGCATTACACAAAGAATCCATATGAGCAACAAGCACAGAGAATCCCTCCTCCACTTTGACAGACATCTTGTCGGTAGCCGTTGTGGCTGCATGGTTAATGGCTATGATGAACCGGCCCAACTGCGCCTCCACTGGTAAAGACATCTCGCTGATCGTGGCATGCTCGTGGTGTTGTTTTGACCGGTTTTCCTCAAGAGCACGATCGCTATCATCCGCAGTGGGTGTTCGGATTGACTCATGATTGGAACTATGATGACTCTGCTGATCCTGGGCTGATACTTGATCCGTAGGGCCCTCCAACAGACCTCCAGCATCAATTTCTACAGAACTCATGGGCTGTCGCCAAGCCTCCGGCCACTTGTTCACAATAGCCTCCAAATTTGCCACTGTCACTTTATACCTAGTCTGCAACCATTGTTGATTAACATCATGGTGAGCTTGTATATGTATGACACTCAGTCATATTGCAAATGCCATGACAGGTGTGAATCATGCCACAGTGTCTTCAGATATTCACGGGACCTATGTTGCTGTGTCACAAAGCATTTCTGAATACAGCCAAAACTGCAATTGGCACTCCTGGATGTGCTCAGGCTCTCGTACAAACCATAGATTCTAATAGCATGCGCCTCGTCGTTTCGCTACAGCCGGGCAGTCCATACCCTGGTAGGTGTCGGGCTCTTTCCATGCAACGAGAGCAATTAGCAGCAACAACCAACTATATGAGAAAGCATCTCTACCCACTTGGACCTCTGCCACATCCTCCATTAGCTGATTTAAGAGATATAAGGACCATTTCATCTGGACTCCTTCCGCACACTGCTCTATGCAAGCAACTATTCCCAAATTACATTGGTTAGGGTGACCTCCCCTAATCACTTTACAGGACAGGACCTTAATTCCCATGAGTACCGCCTAATTATTGCAGCTTCTAGTGCGATACCCACGCCCATCCCTTTCCAATTCATACTTTTGTGCCAACCGACGTACCCGCTTCTTTTCGTTCACCTTTCCTTAAATAAACTGTGCTGGATCAACGCCATTCTTGGGCAAGCTGGTAATGTCAGAAATCAAGTCAACAGTGACCGGGAACTCTCTGTCCAACCACAACAAACCCCCGTGGAAGCATGACAAGAGCTATTTTACACAAGAACCAACTTCCACTAGGCACCCAAAATGCGGCATGTTAATTAGCCCTAACAAGCCGACCTGCCGCAGTCCTTGTGCCCATTCATGTATCTCTGGAACCGGTGAATTGTGTGTCTCTGGAACATATGGTGCTGATGCAATTTTGGGTTAGGCTACCATGTTGTGGTCCTCGTAGCACAGGCGCATTAGTACCAGCCCAATATCCACCGAGCATGTCATCCCAGCTGGGAGTGCAGGCATCTTCACACTGAATTTCTATTTCAGATTTAGCTTACGCGGGGGGGCATTCGGCCGAATAAGAGGTATGTAACCAAGGATATTATTCACAGAGTGTCCCAGCCACTAGGCAGATGGATTAACGGTGCGACTAGACTATCCCACCTACTCCAGAGCTTCGCCATCCACCACAGACTGAAGCAATCTTTTACTCTGCGGAGATTCAGAAGGCTGACCCCCTCGGCGCTTCTTAGCGACGCTTGTTGCTCCCACCGGCATGTTGGCAACATTAGCTCCAAGATCAATAGTGTCCGAGGACGCACCTTCTCATTCTAAAGCAATCGAAATGAAGGGAAACTCCACTTCACTACTAATGTCCACTATCTCCAGTTCTCCTGGCATACCTCACCACTCTTTGTTATATACCTAACAGTAACTGACTGAAATCACTACAACACCCCACAACAACACACATTACTAATTTCTCGGTGTCTTCTTCCCAACGCTAAACCATACTTATAGCATCTATCCAAATCCACCGTAACCATGACTAAATCATGCATTAACTCAACCAAATCCTTGTATTAATGAGGGAAATCCACCGGCGATCCTGTTCGCTAATCGGTCGGATCTGCCATTAATGCCCATGATTCAAACAACGTCGTTAATTAACTATTTCCACTTTTGGAATTTATTACTGATTTGACTGGGTCACCACGGTGCCATGTGTCACCGACTGTTCCAAATGTATAGGACAAGCCTCTCTGCTTTCTCATACCTTCTTCTGTTGGTGCGCCATCTGCCACCAAGCAACCTGTAACACATACATTCACTTTTTTTTTTGATGCGATTTTAGACATCACACTACTCCAAGCCCGAGCGATAGGGCTTCAACCTGTGACCATTTACCGGCTTGGGGATCATCGCCCCATCCAACCACTCCAACTGAACTGCTCCTCCTGAAGTAATACTATTGATGCGATAGGGACCCAGCCAATGCATCTGCAACTTTCCTGGATGTTTCATAAACTTGCTATCATATAATAACACTAAGTCACCTTGTTGAAACTGTTTGTTTTTTATGTGGCGATCATGCCATGCCTTCTAGCGATCCTTCTCCTCCTTGGTGAAAGCCAGCGATAAATCGATCCTCCTCCAGCTCCACCAATTGCGCTAGACATTCATCTAATGCTACAACATCATCCATGCTCGTAACAGTGGCAATTCGTAGACTTGGAACAATGTACTCCATCGGCATAATTACTTCATTCCCATATACCAGTTTGAAAGGTGTTTGACTAGTCAACCTTTTACATGTGGTGCGATAGGCCCACAATACTGTTGGGACTTTCAAATCCCAATCGTCGCGGTTCGCATTGCACACCTTTTTCAATGCATGCTCCAATACCTTGTTAAACGCCTTCACCGTTCCATTAACCTGGGGGTGATAGGGTGTACTCTTCTTATGTTGTATCTGCAATTCTTCCGTCAATGTGTGGATAGTGCGATTAAGAAAATGGTTGCCTTGATCACTCAGCAATATCTTGAGGCAGCCGAAATGAGTGATAATGTGATCAAACAAAAATCGAGTAGCCATTACGGCGGAGCAATCAACTACAGGTGTTGCCTCAGCCCATCGGGTCAAGTATTCTGTCGTCGTGATAATATACTGTGCACTTGTGCATTTCCCTGGTGGATGGATCGGTCCTACAAAATCCACATCCCATTTTTTGAATGGTTGCAATGTTACTTGAGGTAGCAGTGGCATCTCATCGCGTCTGGATGGCTTACCAGTTCCCTGACGAACATCGCAAGACCACGAATAGTCTGTCGCATCATTATGCAATGTGGGCCACCAAAGCATTGCACGCAGTACATTTCGGGCAGTCACCCGACCGCCGTAATTTCCTCCTGCGACTCCACCATGTGCCTTAGCCAATATCTACGCTTGCTCGTGCGGCAAGACACATCTGCGCAATATCTCATCAGCACCCAATTTATACAACTCTCTCGCGATTAGTTGAAAGTCTACAGCCTTGACAACTAATTGCTTCTTTTGAGTAGTGGTAAAGTCATCGAGCGCGGTGCCGGTCACTAGAAACTGAAGGATGTCATCAAAATATTGATCAGCAGTGGCAACGTGAAATAGCTGGGCATCCGGCAACCCATCCTCGATATTAGTCGGTTCCTCCCCTGTATCAATCCATGACAAATGATCTGGTCCAGCATTCAACCACCCCGGTTTCACAATGACTTCGAAATCAAACTTCTGAAACAAAATTAGCCACCAGTAGATATTCCCCCCCAACACAGGCTTATTGACCAAGTATTTCAATGCAGAATGATCAGTGAACATTTTAAAGTGGCCACCCAACAAATAATTCCTGAATTTTTGTAGCACGTAAACCATGGCTAGACCTTCGCGTTCTGTGGTAGTGTAATTGTGTTTTGTAGAAGACAGCTTCCAACTAGAAAAAGCAATGGGATGATCAATGTCGCCTTCTCTTGGTTGAGCCAATACAACCCCTAGTGCAACCGATGAAGCATCAACATGGACATGGAATTCCTTACTCCAGTCCGGAAAGACCAAGATTGGGGCCGACGCCATCTTCGCTTTGAGTGTTTCAAAACTATCCTGTCATTCCAGGTTCCATTGGAATGTCACATCCTTCTTCAACAACTTTTCCATAGGGGCAGTAATCGCAACATAACCCCTGATAAACTTGCGATAATATCTGGTGCGACCCAAGGTCAGGCGCAACTACTTAACAATGGTCGGCGGTTGCAACCCCAAAATAAGCACAATTTTGGCTGGATCAACTAGCAATCCCTGCTTACACACAATACGACCTAGCAATATCCCAAACGGTGCGCAGAAAATACATTTCTTCAAGTTCAGCATTATCTGGTACTGTCGGCATCGCTCAAGCATTAACCGTAGATTGGGAAAATGATCACGAATCAATCCATAAATGGTCCAATCATCCATATATACCTGCAGAAACTTCTGAATAAAATATTTGAATGCAGCAACAATGACCCAGGAGAATATCACAGGTGCATTCTTCAAACCAAAGGGCATGACCGTGTACTGAAAGCAACCCCATTCAGTAACAAAAGTTGTCTTATGGCGATCTTCCTTGGCAATGCGAATCTGATGGTAACCAGAGAATCCATCAGTGAAAGAGTACATCTCCTGGCCACCCACTCCTTCAAGTACTTCATTAGTAAACGGGGTCAGAAAAGGGTCATGCAAGCAGGCATTGTTCAACTTCCGCAAGTCAACACAAATGCGCACTTTGCCCATTTTCTTGTCCTGCACCACCATAGGACTGATCCATTCGGACTCTTCCCCTGGCTCTATAATACCAGCATCCAACATCCGATCAAGTTCTGCCTTGACGTTTTCTTTATGTCATGGATTTAGTCGATAAGGTCGCTGTCGGACTGGCTTAGCATCTGGTTTCAATGGAATCTTCATCTCTCCTAAATCACCCAGGATTCCCTTCATTTCGAAAAACTTCACGGGAAATACGTCCTAAAACTCATGTAGTAACTCAGTAACCTTACTCATCATCTCATCGTCCCAATAATCCCCAACATTAGAAAACTTGGGAGTAGCCTTGGTGTCGATATTCATCTTGCAAAGCTGCAATGGTTGACTGATCGGATTACTTGGCGCAACAGGTGGGACTACATCGCGACTTCCTTCAGATTCAGGAATGTTAACATTTTGGGGATCATCATCGTCCTTTGGGCCACCACTGATGCTGAAGCACTCCTTGAGAGACTGCATCTGATAGTGGGTGTGTGGCTAGACAAGGTAGGCCACTGGAACAACCTAAAATATCACATCGCGGATGAGCCGTAGGGCATTATGGACATCAAGGTTGGCATCCGCAAAAGTGAACGTATGAGTGAAACAGATTATCAATTCCCCCTATTTTGTAATGTCTCGACGTAACTCAGCTGCAGTGTACCATGAGTGCGGTATCGCGTCCAAAGTATGGACAAAATCATGGACCCACTCGTCTCTAGGTCGCGCTACCCATAATCGTTAGCACTCCATCACATGATCACTGGGATCAGTCTGACCATCATACTTTCGAATGTGATAAACTTCAGTATTGCCAAACCGAATCATCATCAACCTTTGACACTGTGACCAATCTCTAATGAATTTCTTATGTGTCGCCCACCATCGTGCTGGAGTAGCCTTCAGTGCTTCCTCCAAGGCCAACAATCACTGTGGTTCTGGAACGCGGTCTTCAAAATTTGCTACAAAGGTGTTTAAGCCAGGCAACCCCTCATAGACAGGTAAGGTGATTGTTTCTGTCGCAACGTGACATAAGGATTGCGTAACTAAACCACATTTCTGGACTGATACTTCATGCATCTGATTCTGTCAATGTTCCAATGCATCATCAGAGTCGGAAGACGCAGAGCTCTCGCTGCGCCACTCCAACTCACCATAGGCGGTAGGATGAATATAATATTCAGAAATGTTGAATGCATGGTCCCATCTAGCAGGATTGTCATCTTTTACAGGCTCCATGTAGCGACGTCCTTCAGCCGGATCCAACGGGGCTATAACTCTGAAATCGCGATTCTCAAAGGTCATCATACGCTTCTTGAAGTTGATTACAACTCCACTGTCATTAGCCCATCCGATCCCCAAGAGCACCGGATAAGAGCTTCCTCCCTCAACCACCTCGATAACATAAAAATCAGCATAAGTATTCATTCCCTCAATATCAATCATGAGGCACAAAAATCGCCCAATGGGTGTTACCTTGGCATGGTTAGGCAACCGGAGCTGCACAAGAGACCAGCTCAATGGGGGACTCTCCATCTTCTGCCATGCTTTCTTGGTTAAAATGTTAACATCCGAACCAAGGTCAAGAATCACAAAGTCAACATCATATTCACCAATCTGAATATTCATTCGCATTTCCTTTCCAATCTTCCGTTATTGTAAGGAGTTTACTATCGACTCCTGCCTTCCTTTCGGAAATCGCTGCAACCATCCCTCAATCTCAACCAGTGTAGCCAGGTCTCGTGCCAATGACAGACAGCTTTCAAGGAACTTTTGCAATGTCCTTGGTGGTGGTGGTCGATCAACATTTGATGTAGCATCAAAGACAGGCGACATATCGCAAATAACAGCCTTACCGCGGTCTTTCTCCAAAGTGTGGCATGCCTCCAGGAATGTCTCTCACTACGTATCAATGTTGAAGGGTACCGTCTTTTGGCTAGCCAATCAAATCAGTGATCGCAAACCATCTTCCCCAGTCATCTTGCCTCCATGAGTGACAACAGCCACTGAAGCATCCTGTGGTCGCGGTTCTGCAGAAATGGTCGCAATATTTGCACCCTGCGTCTGGTTTTGCTGCAAATTCCCTGGTTGATTGATATTTTGATTGGCATTCGGTGGTGGTCATGGGGGCCGGTTCTGTACTGGTTGTTGTACCGGGGTCTGTACTGGTTGTTGTGGCTGGGCATGATTCTGTAGCTGCATAGCGTTCCTAGCCTGCCATCATGCAATCAACTATGGACAATTCTCGACTGTATGATCATTACCAAAACAAAATGTACACTGATTCTGTAGCAGTGGGAAGTCGCGCTGATAATGCCCCCATACTACACAGTGGTAACATTGAACAGGTCAATGACCACCTCGACCTCCTCCTTCATGACCAAATCCGCCACCGCGTCCACCCCTATAGCCTCCCCAGTAGCTGCTCTGCTGCTGGTATTGTTGCTGCATTGGTGCTAGTGGAATCCCTTTCCCTTGTGGTGCATACTGCGGTTGTTGTACATATTGTGGCTTTGGGGGAGTCGTCTACATCGGAGTGTATTGCGGTATGAACTGCTGTGGTTGTTGTTGCTATGGTGCAAACTGCATCTACGGCTGTAGTAGTGGCTGGGCTACCTGCGGTTGCAGTTGTGGTTGTTGCACCACGTGCTGATCATCCTTGACGTAGAATGCATCACACATTCTCTCCTATAGCAACCCATATGCACGGAAATCCTTGTGATCGTAACCCACCGACTTGCAAAATGTGTAGTAAAGATTTCGTGGGGTTGTGACCATTTTCTGCACATACGGGAAATTATCGTGACTGTGTCCAAGCACATGAAAAACACGACACCACGGCATACTGCTGCCATTCAACGGGTTTGGCGCACCTGACACCAAATAATTATGGAAATTCGGGCAATTATCCTTCATATGCCCTTCTCCTCGGCATCGTGTACACCATACTTCATCACGTTGTTCCTTGTTCTTCTTCAAATCTTGTAACTATATACTCAGGTTAGAAAGTTGTGCCTGTATCTGCGACATCCCTTCTGCATTATCTCCAATTGGTGATGCCTCCAATCGCATTACAATCTCTAGAGCTTCACTAGGTGTTGATATGTTTTGTTGCATCAGCGGCAGCTGAATGTGGGGTAACAGTGCTACAATGAACCATTCTTTATGTTAGAAAACACTCATATCGAAACTAACTTTTTCCATCGGTGTTTTGAATCGCTGGTCGAAATCCCATACCGTCTCATTGGGATACTGCTTAATTTCCTTCAATTCAGTAATGTATTGAGTCTCCGACTTAGGCCATCTAAATTCAGCTATCAGCCTATTCTGAATGTCATCCAGTGACTTCTCTGGGGCCCCCGTTGGAACTAAAATAAATTTCATGAACCAATCTAATGCACGACCTCGCAGAGTCGTGGCTAACTGTCCTTTCTTAGCATTGGTATCAGTGATCTGTTTCATGGTCCAGACCGCTTCACAGAAAAACCAATACTGTTCTGGGTTGTCTGTCACACTTCCATGGAACAACGGTAACTTAGCATCATCGCCCGCCATCCTGTGCTTCCTTCCTCCTATCATTGTGCTACTACTACCAATTAACTTCTGCGGTATTGACGAACTCGGTGGTGTCGAAGTAGTTTTTCTTGCTGGTTGAGAGTCAGTGAGCAGAGGTGTGGGTATGTTGGTGCTGGGGTTTGGTCTTGCCTCTATCTTGGGCATAGCCTGGTTGTCCCTATCAGGACTGTGAGTTCGCTTCGTCCTGTGTGATCTTCCTTCGCGGTTTTGCGGTTCGATTGCAGCAGGACCTTCTCCCATCCTCTGCCTCTTTTCCTATCGAAACCTCGCTCCTTCTCTTATAAGACCACTTTCTTCCTTGGCTTCACTCACAATCTCCTCATGGTCTGCACCCATCTACCCCTTTACCATTCCATGTACTGTTCGCCAGCAGTTGCGGTACCCACGGCCTCCGCCCACCAGGCTATCTACTGATCAAGGTGCATCTTTAATATACCCTTTTTGCAGATTAGCATCTTAATCAACAGTTGGAGCGACAGAAGAAACCTTCCCCTTGGACCTTGGAAGAAGTATCTTTCACCCTCACTATAGTATTTCTTCGATTCGACTGCAAATTCAGTGATATATCCTTCAAAGATGCTATCAAGCCAAACTTCGACAGACCGCAATGCCTTATTATCGACTTCCTACAATTACTAAATCAATTTTGGGGTCCAATCCGTCGGCTCACCACCCTGGAAGTTCCTCTTTTGGAAGGTTAGCTTCGACAACCATTCATACAGAATGACCGAAAATTCATAGAAAAATCATTCATGCGGACTGTCGTGAATGTATCTTCCCACCCAGTTATCTACTGTTAGTCGCATGTTCCAGCTTTCTTCTTCAGCAAACTCCTGCAACTTCTGATCGAACCATTTCTGTATCTCCGGCTTCGTCGAGTGCCACAACATGACCTCCTTCTACTCTGCACACAGTCCTGAAAACGGAACCATTTGTTGACCAACACAACCTCAGTCAATAAGGGTTCACCTCACTGTCGACACATACCACAGTCTCCCTGGGCACCGGCCCAGGCAGGTTTGAGCCCACCCAGAAACACCCGCAGAGCAGATGAGGTCTCACTCGAGGCGTCCAGGAAGAGCAGACAGAACCATGTTTCCACCGAGGGAGGAGGAAAGTTGTAGCTGCACGGACTGACTCTATTGCGGTACTTAAACAGAAACTTTAAACATTCGGCAAGGAATTATACCATATTACTTCATCTCAACATTTAACATCACATTCGACATAGAACATATTACTTAATCGTGGCTTTTATCATTATAGCAACAGTAAACAGACATTGCATCAAACAACATTCATTCATCGCAACATTGCAAAATATTGTACCAAAACATCATCATTATATTACTGTCGTGATCATATACCGGAAGAAAAACATAGATCTTCATACACAATTGTTCTCATATTCCTTCGCTTCTTCTCCATTATCTCCTATCTCTATATCTCCCTCCTCTCCCTCCTTAATACTTACAACTCTCATCTATTTATAGGCTTCCATCATTACAATACTTGTTCACTTACAAACGACTTCCTAACCGACATTGTGGACAATTGACCCAATATCTAACTGACTCGGTCCAAATGAGCTCAAAAACCAGCATACCGCGGTACAACTGACTCACTATTAAATAATATATGGTCCAAGTGACCCAAAACTTGCCAACTGCAGTTTTATTTAGCACAAAATACCCCTTTTGCGCCCTCCTCTAGTGTATCGCAGCGTCGGTGGTACCGCAACATTTCCCCATCAAATCGCCTGCCAACACTCTCTACTAGAAGATCCAACTCATAGGCTACTTTACCCACTTTCTGTAACATACCCTTTTTGCTAAAAAAAACATTTTGTGTTCGAAACATTATGTTAACTTTTATTGTAAAGTTTTATATTGGACAAGTGTCCGAGGATGACTGTAATTGCACAATATTTTATTATTTAATAAATTAAATAGGAGACAAAGATGTAAGGGGATTGTTGAAAGAGTGGTTAGTGACCCACTAGGTGGAATGGAATCTGGGGTAGAAGGAAATGGACAAGTGGCAGCATCATGATGCAAATAAATAGTTGTTGGTATGAGACAACTCCCTTAAAATGTGGTCATAGTTCCTTGGAAGGAGGGACTGGAGCTTGAGGCTCATTTATTCAAACCTGACCACTAAAGACCTAGGCAGTCTATATAAGAGCCATCAAATTATGAACTGAGGTTCATCACTTTTCCTGACGAGGAAATTTACCTTGGGGTTTTGCTGTGCTTGCACCTAAGATATTTGATGAGGGGATATGCTGAGTTTTTTTATCATGTTGTAAGTCTGCCTATTATACTACCGAGTGCAGAAGTTATATTGCTGAGTGCAGAAGGCATATTTTGAGTGCAGAAGTTACACTACTGAGTGCAGAAGTTATTTTACTGAGTGCCTTGCTTCTACACAGATTCCATCTACTTAGTGGTTCAGTAAGCAGGCTCGGGGGTCCAAAGGAAGCAAGTAGTTTTTGGCTGCTTCTTCTGGAAAAGGTTGGGAGGAACAGGCCTACTTGGGTGTTTGTTGGCCCTATCTTCATTTACAGGTTCTACTTGTCTTTTCCAAATCTAAGTAGTTAAAGTTCCTATCTGCGAATATAGATTTACTGTTTTCATGAATATTATAAAAACAAATATATTTATTTCAGTGTTTGATCTAACTAGGATTCTGTTTAGAAATGATTAGTAAGATGAAATGAATAAAATATTTCTCTGCATTTTTTCCCCATGCTAATGGATCTGCATCATACTCTAGTACAGAGAAAAAATTAAGATAGATAATTTGATAGGCAGATTGCCAGACGAATGAGAAGACCAATATTGTTGTATTTTCCTAGTTTTTCCTACCATTAATATTATGTATATAATTCAATGTTTTTCCCCTATCATTCCTTTATCAGATAAATGTTTCAGGTTCACTGTATTTCTCTCACTAGTCTGTATTGAAAATAGCAGCTGCAAAAACATTTATTTCCCAAGTACATAGTATTTTTTTCCTTACTGTTAAACAAGTATATTTATCATGATGACAAACAGTATTCATATCTAAGTATAAAAATTATCTTTATGTTATACACTATTTAGGAAATCATAACAACTACCAAGTTAATAATATCAACAAGCATTACATTACTTTTTCCTTTTCAAATAATGCATAATTGCTGAAGCACTAATCTGTATGCATAGTTTTCATATCTGTTAAACTAATTATTCATTTTAAACAAAGAATTATTATATTATATGCAAACAGAGTATCATTTACAAACCTAAGATTTATGACAGGTTCGTTCCCTTCACTTATCAAACCCTAGATTTATTATGCTTAAGAGTTTAGTTAGGATTTCCAATAGAACAAAGGAATGATCACGATTCATTTCCTATCTGAAAGTAGAACATTACATTATGTCTCATGGCCTTCACAAAAACCAACATAAAAGAATAGAAAAGAGAAGCCCACGACTTCGTACACTCAGACACAAAAACGATTGCCAATTACATTTCTTAAGACTGGAAATAAGAACCATCTCAGCACTATCATGATCCTACATCATCACTTTTTAATTTTAAACTAGTAAACAGTAAACCCTACAATTTATTTGTTGTAGATTTCAACCCTACGAAACTAAACATTTAAATGCCATAACAATTGAACAAACCCGAGAACCCACTTAAGGGTTTAAACGTATTAATACATACCCAAACCCTTAGCCATCGAGCTTTGCCTAAATACAATAGTGGCAGAACTTTAAAGACATCAAATCCATACAAACCAAAGCCCAGCTCTTGATACGAAAACAAATACAATAAATTGGGTAACAAGTTATCATATTATCATTTACACAGTAGAATGCAAATATTAAGCTTTGCATCCTACACATAAAATATCTCACAGTATCATCATTTATGAACACAGTAGTGAACAAAACATAAATCCTCCTATTACCGAGAATAGTAGCAGGGTAAAACCCTTCCTAAGTATTTCCTTACGGATTTTACAATAGAAAACAAACACTATGGAAAACAACGACGAAGGGGTTGAGGGTTTCATCCTCCCCAAACTATCAAAACAAGCTCACAAGTATTTCGAAGAAGGTCACCCTCGGAGCCCAAGCAAACACAGAGTCTTGGCAAAGAACATAGTGAAGACCCAATAGTCATCTAACCGGAGTAATGACTAACCACCGAAGCTTACTGGTCTTTTAGCAGTTTCCAGCTACCAAACACTTAAACTGAGAAGCCATCGAAGAAGGTACCTGCCATTCGAAACACAATAGTGGTCAAAATAAGTTCTATAAATATTATTGCATATGAAATAACAGTAACTGAACTCTCAAAGTAGAATGGAGATACAGGGTTTCGAATCAGGGTTCATTACCTTTAAAGAATTTCACCGAAGCAAGAACGCCAAACTGTGCCTACTGGAACTAATCTCCATTATTGAATACAAAGAAGTATGAAAAACAACTCTGAAAAACCACCATTGAATAGGCATGGAAAGCCGAGTGTCGAACCAACTAACAGTAAGAATTTGACACTCACACCCCTAGAACTTCTACTTCAAGCTGCCGCTATAAAACACCATGGGTATCGGCTCTTAAGCTTTCATTAGATCACGTCTTCAAACCCTAGGCACTCCAAAAACCTGTTAACAAAACCCTGAAGGCTCTTGGCCTGTCGACCTCTCCTTAGAGCCACAACGTCGAAACCCTCGTTGGATCAATGGTGGAGATCACAAGAGACTTGTCACGTAAAACCAAGCATCAACCACATTAATGATATCATCATTACCGTAGCCACCAAGGAGGACGGCTAGATCAATGCTCGAACCAGATCAATTACAACTCGTCACGACATTCAAACCACCACCTCTCTATCACATGCCTAGTGCCACGAAGGCGTCCGCGAAGTTATTCCACTATCTCGGCAGTTGGAAGTATTAAATGCAAAAGGAAATCAAGTGCCTGCCAACACGATACATCAATAGTGTTAACATTACACATTTCTTACAAATGCATCGAATTATTGATAACACGCATTATAGGGATTTGTATCAACACCTTGTGGTAAGTCAAGGTGGTGTTTGATGTATTGCTAGGAAATCACCATGTTTTATAACAGCACATAGATGCGCACACACATCACCATATAGTTATAGGACCTTGTATAGGGTTTTGCATATGCATATTTTATATAGTATAAAAATCAAATAAGAGATTGCATATAGTTCATAGGTTTACATTTGACTATGAATTGTCATAATTCATAAGTTAACAAATGACTATGACATGCTATTTCAATATTTCCTAGATTAGCATCTAATCAATGCATGCATATAATTCCTAGGCTGTAGAATATATTAAAAGAATGGCATATTGATTATTGCATGGTTTAATTCTCATATGTTGCATCAATAGCAACTCACGACAACATTACACATAGAGTTAAAGTATGGTTTTAAATCCCATTCAAATGTTCGAACAAATCAATACAAGGTTAGTTCAGGGTTTATGAATATTACAGCTGTTATACTTCTATTTGGTAAAACTAGGCTAATTGAAGAACTCACCAACAACACTTATGACATTATGTCTCTTAAATCATTAACACTTGGGAGACACGGAAAACTATTTAGAAATCTTCGGTCACATGTCATAAACACTATACATGAAATCTGCGAAAAGGACGAATTAAATGCTTTAGCACGAATGCTAAGTAAGCCTCGAGGCATCCGTATGAACCCTTCATCATCAACAAGAAGAAACAATAGTTAACACATATAAATTTATATCTTTAGAACATAAACAAAAGACTCTGAAAAATACAGTTTAGTAAGCTTAACATCAAAGCGAAATTGTTAAGTATCTAGTCGCAACATTTCACTTATGACTAACAACAGCATTTAGTGCAACAAGCCAACATTTAGACATTTATGTTATTCCGCACTGTTAGATTTAGTATTAAAAGCTATATCTAAAAAATTTTAAATTTTTTTGTAAATTTTGGGATGTTACATGTGGTATCAGAGCACGAGTTCAAACTCTAGGCCTGAAATAGGCTCACTCACGCAAACAGAAAATAAAAAAATCAGAAAGTTTATATTGCTAACTTTTATTTTTCATTTTATTTTTGTACAAAACAATTTGATATTAATTCTCAAGTATGGAAATACCGGAGGAATCATTAGAGGACAGATCTCCTCGTAACGAGCATAATAACAATAATAATGAAGGAATATATGTTGAATTAAATAACCAATATTCAAAACTTCTTCATACTGTAAAAGATTTAAAATCTGAGATAAGAACTGTTAAGGAAGAACATGAACGCATTATGAAAGCACAGGAAGAGTTAAATCAAATTCTATTGGAGAAATACCATCACGGGGAAAGAGGAAGAAAATCAGAAGTAAATTCTGATTCTGGTACAATGTCTCACAAACATAAGAGTAAGAAAGTTAAAAATGGTAAAAGTATTAGTTACTCTTCATCTAAATTTGATCAAAGTAATGATAAATCTAACTGTGACAGCAGTGACAGTGATTGTTGTTCCAAGAAGAGGAAGTATAAGCATCATGAACAAATTACTGGAGAGTTTAAAAAGATTAAGCCACCAACATTCAATGGCGAAACTGAGAAGGGTGAGACAGCTGAAGCATGGCTGTCTGGAATGAAGAAGTACTTTAATATTTACGATTACTCTTCTCACTTAAAAGCCAAGATGGCTATTTACAATCTGATATGAAAGGAAGATGTCTGGTGGCAGGATCTTAAAAGAATTAAGAGCATAAAGGAAAGGGACGTAACTTGGAATATGTTTAAAAAGCTATTTAAGAAAAAGTTCTTGTCATAACAGTACTATGAAGATAAATCAAAGGAGTTTTATGATCTAAAATTGGGTACTATGAACATGAAGGAGTTGTGCAGCAAGTTTCTTAGCTTACTGAGGTATGTACCTTACATGGTCGAAGAGAAGCCTAAGGTGCAAAGGTTTCTAAGTTGTCTACCTTTCAACATAAAAGATAGGATTGAGTATGATAACCCTTCCACCTTGGAAGAGGCTATGAGGAAAGAAAATTTTTGTTTTGACCAAAACAGAAAAAGAGAAGGAACAGTTGGCTGGAAAAGTAATAAGTCTAATCAATTTGAGCATAAAAAGAAGAACTTTAATCATAATTCTGGAAGTTTTAAGAAAAAATTTAATAACATAAATTTTCCAAGTAATAATAACTACAGTAATAATACACCACAGAAATTTACTGCTGCTAGAAATGCACCTAATAACAATAACAACACCAAGTATGCCGAACAGAAAGGACCTTTGAAGTGTTTTGATTGCAGTGGACCACATAAGAAAGCAGATTTCCCACGCAACAAAAGGACAGTCAACAACATCCATAGCATACAAGCGGAGCCAATAGTAGGTGATGTGGCAAGAGAAATGCCAAGGATAAATGCAGCACTGGAAAATCGGTAAGCAGACCATTAAACGTCCATGGTCGAAATCAAAGGTATGCTACAAAACCGATCTATTTCTGTTTTGATAGATCTAGGTGCAAGTTTGAGTTACATTTCACCTGAATTAGTGAAAAATTGCAAGTTAAGAATAGAAAAGTTTGATAATCCTTGGTTAGTTCAGCTAGCAACAAGCACTAAAAGAAAGGTTACAAACTTTGTTAGAAATTGTGATGTATTTTTGAATCAGCTGAAAACCCAAGTTAATCTAAATATTTTATCCTTAGGGTCATATGACTTGTTGATTGGCATGGATTGGCTTGAACAACATAAAGTAGTGCTTAATTGTTATGAGAAATCATTCACTTGTCTGAATAATGAAGGTAAAACTGAAACAATCAAATGAATTCATATGAATATTTCACTAAGACAAATTTCTGCATTACAAGTTAAGAGAGTTGACAAAAAGGGTTGTAAAATGTTTTTTGTTAATGTTATTAATGACGAGTGTTCATCTAAAGAAGACAAGTTAAAACTGGAGGATATTCCCATCCTTAGGAAATTTTCTGATGTATTTCCGGATGAAATTCCAGGATTACCTGCGAAAAGGGAACTTGATTTCACCATTGAGTTAGTACTAGGCGCGGTACCAAACTCAAAGGCTCCCTACCGGATGAATATTCTGGAGTTGAATGAGTTAAAATCTCAGCTGAAAGAATTAATAGATAAAAACTACATAAGGCCAAGTGTGTCTCCTTGGGGAGCACCAGTAATTTTTGTTAAAAAGAAGGACGGCACCATGCGATTGTGCATCGATTACCGTCAGCTAAATAAAATGACAATTAAGAACCGATATCCCTTACCCCGCATAGATGATCTATTTGATCAAGTACGCAGAGTAGAGATATTCACTAAAATTGATTTAAGATCTGAGTATCATCAGGTTAGAATAAAATACGAAGACATATTCAAAAATGCATTCAGAATGCGATATGGACACTACAAGTTCGTAGTTATGCCTTTTGGGCTAATCAACGCACCGGCAGTGTTCATGTGTTTGATGAACAACATTCTGCATAAATATTTGGATAAGTTTGTAGTTGTGTTCATTGATGATATTCTGATTTACTCAAAAACTAAAGAAGAGCATGACGAACATTTAAGAATAATTCTTCAAGTTTTAAGAGAACATCAGCTTTACGCTAAGTTTAGTAAATGTGATTTTTATAAAGATAAAATACAGTACTTAGTTCACATAATTTCTAAAGACGAAATTTCTTTTGACCCTAACAAGATAAAAGCAATTAACGAGTGGCATGTCCCTAAAGATGTAACTGACATTCGTTCATTTATGGGAATAACAGGTTACTGTCGAAAGTTTATCGAAGGCTTTTCAAGAATAGCGAAACCCATTACTTCTTTGCAGAAGAAGGGGAAGAAATTCGTATGGGATCAAAAGTGTCAAGAAAGCTTTAATAAGTTAAAAGAATTATTAACCACTACACCAATTTTAAAAATTGTTGATCCTAACAAGGACTTCGTGGTATGCACTGATACATGCAACGATGGACTTGGTGGGGTCCTAACTCAAGAAGGTCATGCTATCGCTTTTGAGTCTAGAAAGTTAAAAATCCATGAAAAGAATTATGCAACTTATGATCTTGAGTTGAAAGCCATGATACATGCATTAAAAATGTGGCGCCATCACTTGATTGGAAGAAAATTCATACTAATGACAGATAATAAAGGTTTAAAGTATTTATTGGATCATACAAATCTTAACGCAAGGCAAGCTAGGTGGCTAGCTTTCCTTAGCGAGTATGATTTCGAGATTCAACACATGAAGGGAAAGGAAAACAAAGTTGCTGATGCATTAAGCAGAATTTTCAGATTCAGCTTTATGGCAGCAATCAGCACGTTTAAGACAGATCTGGAAAATTAGATCGAAGAAGGAATTAAGTAAGATGAAAATTATCAAAAATTGCTTGGTAATGTTGCTGAAAATGTATCTAAAAATTTAATGACAGATTACAGCATTAATAAAAAGGGATTAATGACTTATAAAAACAGAATTTATGTACCAAATGTGTCAAAGGTTAAGCTGTTAATTTTGGGTGAAGTTCATAATTGTCCTTATTCAGGACATCCAGGTTATCAGACAATGATAACTATGTTAAGGAAGGATTATTTTTGGCCCAACATGAAGAATGAAGTGGTTGAATATATAGCTAGATGTTTTGAATGTCAGACCATTAAGGATGAACATCAACATCCAGCTGGACTATTGCAGCCCTTGCCAATTCCAGAATGGAAATGGGGGATTATAAGTATTGATTTTATTATAGGTTTGCCTAAAAACCAGAAACATAATGACTCCATAATGGTGGTTGTGGACAAGTTAAGTAAGGTTGCTCATTTTATTCCTGTTAAAACCACTTTTAAAGCTTCTAACATTGCAGATGTATTCATGAAGCAAATCTTTCGCTTGCACGGAATTCCAAAGGTAATTATTTCTGACTAGGACTCTAAGTTCACTGGAAATTTTTGGCTAGCACTATTTAAAGGTTTAAATACTAAACTAAACTTCAGCACTTCTTTCCACCCACAAATTGATGGTCAAACAGAAAGGGGTAAACGATATTTTAGAAAACATGTTAAGAATGTATGTCAAAGATCAACCATCTAAGTGGGAAGATTATCTACATTTAGCAGAATTTGCATACAATAATCATTATCAAGCATCTGCTAGGTTAAGTCCATTTGAGATTTTGTATGGAAGAAAATGTTGTACTCCTATTTCTTGGGATAACCTTGTAGACAGATTAATGTTAGGACCATATTTATTGAAAGAAATGGAGCTAACCATGAAACAAGTTCAAGGTAACTTAAAAGTTGCCCAAGTCGGCAGAAAAGTTATGCAGATTTGAAACGCACTGAAAGAGAATTTCAGGTGGGAGACCATGTTTTTATAAAGGTAAAACCCAATAAAATTTCTTTGAAGCTTGGGAGTTGTGCTAAACTAGCACAAAGGTATTGCGGACCATTTGAAATCCTATCAAGGATTGGAGCTGTTGCATATTAATTGGCATTGCCATATAATTTAAAAATCCACAATGTTTTTCACATTTTTGTTTTAAAGAAGTATGTGCACGATGCTACTCATGTGTTGAATTGGAATGACATATAGGTGGAGCCTAAAGGATATTTTTAGGTGAAACTGGACTGTATTCTCGATCGGAGGGAAATTATGCTTCGGAATCGCACCATAGGGCAGGTAAAGGTGCAACAGAAGCACCTTAGCCCTGATGAAGCTACTTGGGAGCTGGAAAGTAATATGCAGGCAACATATCCAGTTTTGTTCCATGAGGAATCTGATGGAGAATAAGCAACATCGAGGACGATGTTGAGCTTAAGTAGGGGTGTTTGTAACATACCCTTTTTGCTAAAAAAGCATTTTATGTTGGAAACATTATGTTAACTTTTATTGTAAAGTTTTATATTGGACAAGTGTCCAAGGATGACTGTAATTGCACAATATTTTATTATTTAATAAATTAAATAGGAGACAAACACCTAAGGGGACTATTGAAAGAGTGGTTACTAACCCACTAGGTGGAATGGAATCTGGGGTAGAAGGAAATGGACAGGTGGAAGCATCATGATGCAACTAACTAGCTGTTGGTATGGGACAACTCCCTTGAAATGTGGTCATAGTGCCCTGGAAGGAGGGACTGGAGCTTGAGGCTCATTTATTCAAACCTGACCACTAAAGACCTAGGCAGTCTATATAAGAGCCATCAAATTATGAACTAAGGTTCATCACTTTTCCTGACAAGGAAATTTACCTTTGGGTTTTGTTGTGCTTGCACCCAAGAGATTTGATGAGGGTATATGCTGAGTTTTTTTTATGATGGTGTAAGTCTGCCTATTATACTACCGAGTGCAGAAGTTATATTGCTGAGTGCAAAAGACATATTTTGAGTGTAGAAGTTATACTACTGAGTGCAGAAGTTATTTTACTGAGTGCCTTGCTTTTACATAGATTCCATCTACTTAGTGGTTCAGTAATCAGGCTCAAGGGTCCAAAGGAAGCAAGTAGTTTTTGGCTGCTTCTTCTGGAAAAGGTTGGGAGGAACAGGCCTCCTTGGGTGTTTTTCATCCCTATCTTCATTTACAGGTTCTACTTGTCTTTTCAAATTCTAAGTAGTTAAAGTTCGTATCTACAAATATAGATTTACTGTTTTCATGAATATTATAAAAACAAATATATTTATTTCAGTGTTTGTTCTAACTAGGATTCTATTTAGAAATGATTAAGTAAGATGAAATGAATAAAATATTTCTCTGCATTTTCCCCCATGCTAATGGATCTGCATCATACTCTAGTACAGAGAAGAAATTAAGATAGATAATTTGATAGGCAGATTGCCTGACGAATGAGAAGACCAATATTGTTGTATTTTGTTAAATTTTGAGCATTAATTCACAATACTCTAGGATCTTCACTGAGAGAATAACATATACATTATATCAATGCATAACAATCACAATAAGCATGACAAGCATCACAAGAATCAAAATCATGAGAGACAAGAGACACAGAGTTTCCGTGGGGAAAACCCTAAGGTGAAAAACCCCACAACTTCCTCAAAGATAGAGAGAGCAATGGCTCAACCAAAGTACAACCAAAATACACTTGAGATAGTCTCCTAGAAGCAGATGATCCTCCTCCTCACTGGTGCACCACTTTCTGAGTGAGAGAGATATGACTTTCCGAATGATCTAAATAGAGATCTCCTGATCTCTATTTATACTAACCTATTTTCCCAGTGACCTTATGGGGATGACTTATCTAGCTAGGTACATCCACAATATAATATATATATTTCAGGGCTGACCCCACACATGGTGGTCTAATAACCCATCGGCAAGTACACACACTTGCGACACTTGTCAAACCACATGACGACACTTCCTTATAGAGGAATAACACATCTCTAATAAGGGCACAATAAATATATATGAAATACATAGATGAAATACATTCCGAAGTTACATATACATCAACATATTTTCCTAGTTTTTCCTACCATTAATATTCTGTATATAATTCAATTTTTTTCCCCTATCATTCCTTTATCAGATTAATGTTTCAGGTTCACTGTATTTCTTTCACCAGTCTGTATTGAAAATAACAGTTGCAAAAACATTTATTTCTTAAGTACATAGTATTGTTTTTCCTTACTATTAAACAAGTATTTTTATCATGATGACAAACAGTCTTCATATCTAAGTATAAAAATTATCTTTCTGTTATACAATATTTAGGAAATCATAACAGCTGCAAAGTTAATAGTATCAACAAGCATTACATTACTTTTTCCTTTCCAAATAATTCATAATTGTTGAAGCACTAATCTGTATGCATAGTTTTCATATTGTTAAATTTTGAATATTAATTCACAATACTCTAGGATCTTTACTGAGAGAATAACATGTGCAGTATATCAATGCATATCAATCATAACAAGCATGTCAATCCTCACAAGAAGCAAAAGCATGAGAGACAATAGACACACAGAGTTTCCATGGGGAAAAACCTAAGGTGAAAAACCCCACAACTTACTCAGAGATAGATAGAGAAATAGCTCAACCAAAGTACAACCAAAGTACAAGAGATAGACTCCTCTTAGCAGCTGATCCTCCTCCTCACAAGTGCCCCACTTTCTGAGTGAAGGAAGAATGAGTTTCTGAGTGATCCAAATAGAGATCTCCCCATCTCTATTTATACTTGTTATGTTTTCCCAATAACCTTGTGGAGCCGACTTGTCTAGCTAGGTACAATAACCACATATTACATAAATTCGGGCCGACCCCTACAAGGTGGTCTAATAACACATCGGCAAGTTAACACACTTGCGACACTTGTCAATACAAATGACGACAGTTCCATATAGAGGAATAATACATCTCTATAGGAGTACAATAAATATATAAATGAAATACGTTTCGAAATTACATATACATCAACACTTCCTCTTAACTAGGAAGGTATTTCTCGACATAGATCTGCTAGCACAAGTCTTCTTCTCTGGATCATCGTCATCGATGCATGTATCATCATCATCGTCACTGCTACTGCTATCTCAACCAATCTATGAATCTACTCATCATAGGAAGTTCTACAAAGCCAGTCCTTTTTCATACTGGATGTAGACCCACCACCTACAGGTCTTCATCATCAATGGCCATACTGTGGATCCCAGGACTGATTACATGCATCAACAAAACCTAGCACAGACTATAGGTTTTTTTACATGTTGACCTTCACAAAACCTACTCAGAACATCCCAGGATGTTACGAGAAAACCACTCTACCTTTCTGGATCTCAATAGAGCATCCCAGGTTGTTACGAGCACACCGCTCTACCTATCTGGATTTTAAAGGATCTCTTTTATGTGAACTTTCGCAAAACCTACTCAGAGCATCCTAGCGTAGACTATAGGATCTCGATAGAGCAACCCAGGATGTTACGAGCACACTTCTCTACCTGTCCGGTTTTTAAAGGATCTATTCTATGCGAAACTATAGCAAAACCTACTCAGAGCATCCTAGCACACACTATAGGATCTCGATAGAGAAACCCAGGATGTTACGAGCACACTGCTCTACCTGTTCGGTTTTTAAACGATCTTTTCTATGCTACCTATAGCAAAACCTTGAAAGAGCATCCTAGCATAAACTATAGGATATCCCAGGATCTTTTCTATGCTACCTGCACAACCTGTCCACGGCCACAGAGTATCAAACCGATACTCATCATACATCATCCTGATGTACATCATCACATGATCAACCTGATCATCATCATAGCATCAACCTGATGCGTATCATCTGGAGCAACATCCTGAATCTCGTCATCTGTGATCATTGTTGGCAGGAGGTTTGATGGGGAAATATCGCGGTACCACCGAAGCTATGACACATCGGATGAGGATGCAAAAGGAGTATTTTGTGCTAAAGAATACCGCAGTTGGCGGGTCTTGGGTCACTTGGACCATATATTATGTAATAGTGAGTCAATTGTACCATAGTATGCAGTTTTTGGGTCATTTGGACTATGTCAGTTAGATATTGGGTCAATTGTCCATAGTGTTGGTTAGGAAGTCATTTGTAAGTGGACAAGTATTGTAATGGTGGAAGCCTATAAATAGGGGAGAGTTGTAAGTGTTAGGAAGTAGTAGGAAGAAGTGGAAGAATAGATAGTAACGGAGACAAGGAAATGTATGTATGGAGATCTATGTTTTGCTTCTGGTACATGATTGCAACATTAATATAATGATGATGTTTTGGTACAATATTTGTGCAATGTTGCGATGTATGAATGTTGTTTGATGCAATGTCTGCTTACTGTTGCTGTGATAATAAATGCTATGATTAAGTAATGGGTTCTATGTTGAATGTGATGATAAATGCTGCAATATGTTATAACTCCTTGCTGAATGTTTAAAGTCTTTGTTTAAGTTCCGCAATATAGTTAGTCCGTGCAGCCACAACTCTCCTCCTCCCTCAGTGGAAACATGGTTCCGTCTGCTCTTCCTGGACGCCTCGGGTGAGACCTCATCCACTCTGTGGGTATTGCTGGGTGGGCTCAAACCTACCTGGGCCAGTGCCCAAGGAGACTGCAGTATGTGTCGACAGTGAGGCAAACCCTTGTCGACCGAGGTCAAGTTGGTCAAAAAATGGTTCCATTGCCAGGACCGTGTGCAAAGTAGAAGGAGGTCATTTTGTGGCACCCGACGAAGCCGGAGATACAGAAATGGTTAGATCAGAAGTTGCAGGAGTTTTCTGAAGAAGAAAGTCGGAACACGCGACTAACAGTAGATCACTGGCTGGGAAGATATATTCATGACGGTTAGCACGAATGGTTTTTCTGTGAATTCCCGGTCATTCTGTATGAATGGTTGTCGAAGCTGACCTTCCAGAAGAGGAACTTCCAGGGTGGTGAGCCAACGGCTTGGACCCCGGAATTGATTCAGGAGCTGCAAGAAGTCGATAATAAGGCATCGCGGGCTGTTGAAGTTTGGTTTGATAATATCTTGGAGGGATATATCACTGAATTTGCAGTTGACACGAAGAAATCCTTTAGTGAAGCTGAATGATACTTCTTCCGAGGACCAAGGGGAAGGTTTCTACTGTCGCTCCAATTATCAATTAAGATGCTAATCTGCGAAAAGGGTATATTAAAGATGCAACTTGATCAGTAGACAACCTGGTAAGCAAAGGTCGTGGGTACCGCGACTGCTGGGGACTGGTACATGGAACGGTAAAGGGGTAGATGGGTGCATACCATGAGGAGACTGTGAGCGAAGCCAAGGAAGAAAGTCGTATTACAAGAGGAAGAGTGAGGTTTCGACAGGAGAAGAGGCAAAGAATAGGAGAAGATCCTGCTGCGATTGAACTGCAAAACTGCAAAGGAAGACCACACGGGACAAAGCAACCTCACAGTCCTAATAGGGACGACCAGGGTACGCCCAGGATAGAGGCGGGACCAAACCCCAGCACCAACGTACCCACACCTCCGCTCACTGACTCTCAAACAGCAATAAATACTACTTCGACACTGTCAAGTTCGTTAATTCCACAGAAGTTAATTGGTAGTAGCACAACGATAGGAAGAAGGAAGCTCAGAATGGCGGGCGATGATGCTAAGTTACCATTGTTCCATGGAAGTGCGACAAACAACCCAGAACAGTATTGGTTTTTGTGTGAAGTGGTCTGGACCATGAAACAGATCACTGATGCCAATGCTAAGAAAGGACAATTAGCCACAACTATGCGAGGTCATGCATTAGATTGGTTCATGAAGTTTATTTTAGCCCCTACGGGGGCCCCAGAAAAGTCACTAGATGAGATTCGGGATGCGTTGATTGTTGAATTTAGACGGCCTAAGTCGGAGGCTCAATACATTACTGAATTGAAGGAAATTAAGCAGTATCCCAATGAGACGGTATGGGATTTCGACCAGCGATTCAAGACACTGATGACAAAGGTTAGTTTCAATATGAGTGTCGTCCAACATAAAGAATGGTTCATTGCAGCGCTGTTACCCCACATTCGGCTGCCACTGATGCAACAAAACATATCGACGCCTAGTGAAGCTCTAGAGATTACAATGTGATTGAAGGCATCACCGATTGGAGATAATGTAGCCGAGATGTCGCAGATACAGACACAATTCGCTAACCTGACTATATAGTTGCAAGATTTGAAGAAGAACAAGGAATAGCGCGATGAAGTATGGTGTACGCGATGCCGAGGAGAAGGGCATACGAAGGATAATTTCCTGGATTTCTGTAATTATTTGGTGTCAGGTGAGCCAAACCTGTTGAATGGCGACAGTATGTCGTGGTGTCGCGTTTGTCACGTGTTTGGGCACAGTCACGATAATTGCCCATAAATGCAGAAAATGGCCACAACCCTGCGAAATATTTACTGCACATTCTGCAAGTCGGTGGGTCATGGTGACAAAGATTTCCATGCATATGGGTTGCTACAAGAGAGGATGTGTGATGCATTTTACGTCAAGGATGATCAACGCATTGTGCAACAACCACAAATGCAACCGCAGGTAGCCCAGCTGCTACCGCAACCACAGATGTAGTTTGCACCACAGCAACAACAACCACAGCAGTTCATGCCACAATACACTCCGATGCAGATGACTCCCCCACAGCCACAATATGTACAGTAACCGCAGTATGCACCACAAGGGCAGGGGATTCCACCAGCACCAATGCAGCAACAATACCAGTAGCAAGGCATCTACCGGGGAGGATACAGGAGCGGACGCAGTGGCGAATTTGGTCATGGAGGAGGCCGGGGTGGTCATGGACCTATTCAATGTTACCACTGTGTGGTATGGGGGCATTATCAGCGTGACTGCCCCCTGCTACATAATCAATGTACATTTTTTTTTATAATGATCATACGGTTGAGAATTGTGCATAGTTAATTGCACGATGGCAGGCTGGGAATGCTCCGTAGCCACAGAATCAGGCCCAGCCATGGAAACCAGTATAGAACCCGGTGCAACAACCTGTACAAAACCAGCCCCCGTGACCACCGCCGAATGCCAATCAAAATATCAATCAACCAGGGAATTTGCAGCAGAACCAGATGCAAGGGGAAATATTGTGAGCATTTCTGCAGAGCCATGACCACAAGATGCTTCACTGGCTATTGTCACTCGTGGAGGCAAGACGACTGGGGAGGATGGTTTGCAACCACTGATTCAGTTGGCTAGTCAGAAGATGGTACCTTTCGACATTGATACGGAGCGGGAAACATTCCTGGAAGCACATCACACCTTGGAGAAACACCGCAGTAAGGTTGTTGTTTGCAATATGCCGCCTGTCTTTGATACTACATCAGACGCTGATCAGACACCACCACCGGGGACATTGCAAAATTTCCTTGAAAGCTGTCTGTCATTGGCCCGAGACATGGGTGCCCTGGTTGATATTGAGGGATGGTTGCAGCGATTTTCGAAAGGACGGTAGGAGTCGGCAGTAAACTCCCTATAATGACGGAAGACTGGCAAGGAGATGCGAATGAATATTCAAATTGGTGACTATGATGTTGACTCTGTGATTCTTGACCTTGGTTCAGATGTTAACATCTTAACCAAGTAGGCATGGCAGAAGATGGGGAGTCCCCCATTGAGCTGGTCTCCTGTGCAGCTCTGGTTAGCTAACCATGTGAAGGTAACACCTATTGGACGAGTTCCGTGGCTCACGATTGATATTGAGGGCATGAAGAATTATGCTGACTTTGATGTTATTGAAGTGGTTGAGGGAGGAAGCTCTTATCCGGCGCTCTTGGGGATCGGATGGGCTAATGATAGCGGAGCTATAATCAACTTCAAGAAGCGCATGATGACCTTTGAGAATCACGATTTCAGAGTCATATCCCTATTGGATCCGACTGAAGGATGCCGCTATGTGGAGCCTGTAAAAGATGATGATCCTACTAGATGGTATCATGCATTTAAAATTTCTAAAGATTACATTCATCCTACAGCCTATGGTGAGTTGGAGTGGCGCAGCGAGAGCTCTGCATCATCCAACTCTGATGATGCATTGGAACATTGGCAAAATCGAATGCATGAAGTATCAGTCAGGAAATGTGGCTTAGTTATGCAATCCTTATATCGTGTTGCGACATAAACAATCACATTGCCTGTCTATGAGGGGTTTCCTGGCCTAACCACCTTTTTAGCAGAATTTGAAGACCGCGTCCCAGAACCATAGCGATTGTTGGCCCTGGAGGAAACACTGAAGGCTGCTCCAGCATGCTGGTGGGAGACACATAAGAAATTCATTAATGGTTGGTCACAGTGTTGAAGGTTGATGATGGTTTGGTTCGGCGATACTGAGGTTTATCACACTGGAAAGTACAATGACTAGATTGATCCCAATGATCATTTGATGGAGTGCCAACTATTGTGGGTAGCGCGACCCAGAGATGAGTGGGTCCATGATTTTGTCCATACTTTGGATGAAATACCGCGCTCGTGATACACTGCAACCGAGTTGCATCGAGATATTACAACATGGGGGAAGTTGACGATCTGTTTCACTCATACGTTCACTTTTGCAGATGCTAACCCTGATGTCCATAATTCCCTGCAGCTCATTCGCGACGTGGTATTTCAGGTTGTTTCAACTGCCTACCCTGTTGACCCGCACACACATTGCTAGATGCAGTCTCTCATGGAGTGCTTCAACATCAGCGAAGGGCCAGAGGACGATGATGATCCCCGAAATATTAACATTCTTGAATCTGAAGGAAGTTGTGATGTGGTCCCACCTATTGCACCAAGTAATCTGTTCAGTCAACCATTGCAGCTTCGCAAGATGAATATTGACACCGAGGCTACTCCCAAGTTTGTTAATGTTGGGGATTATTGGGATGATGGGATGATTAGACGGAGTTACTTCATGAGTTTCAAGATGTGTTTCCCATGAATTTTTCCGAAATGAATGGAATCCTGGGTGATTTAGACGAGATGAAGATTCCATTGAAACCAGATTCTAAGCTAGTCGGACAGCGACCTTATCGGCTGAATCCACGACATAAAGAAAAGGTCAAGGTGGAACCTGATCGCATGTTCGATGCTGGTATTATCAAACCTATGGAAGAATCCGAATGGATCAGTCCTATGTTGGTGTAGGACAAGAAAACAAGCGAAGTGCGCCTTTGCATCGACTTGCGAAAGTTGAATGATGCCTGCTTGCATGACCCTTTTCCGACCCCATTTACTGATGAAGTAATTGAAGGAGTGGGTGGCCAGGAGATGTACTCTTTCACTGATGGATTCTCTGGATACCATCAGATTCTCATCGCCAAGGAAGATCACCATAAGAGAACTTTCGTTACTGAATGGGGTTGATTTCAGTACATGGTAATGCCGTTTGGTTTGAAGAATGCACTTGCGATATTCTCCCGGGTCGTTGTTTCCGCATTCAAAGATTTTATTCAAAAATTTTTGTAGGTATATATGGATGATTGGATCGTATATGGATTGATTCATGATCATCTGGCCAATCTACGGTTAATACTTGAGCGATGCCGAGAGCACCAGATATCGCTGAATTTGAAGAAATGTATTTTTTGTGCACCCTTTGGGATATTGTTAGGTCATATCGTGTGTAAGCAGGGATTGCTGGTTGATCCAGCCAAAATTGCGCTCATTTTAGAGTTGCAACCGCCGACCACCGTTAAGTAGTTTCACGCGACCTTGGGTCACACGGGATATTATCACAAGTTCATTCGGGGATATGCTGCGATTACTGCCCCTATGGAAAAGTTGTTGAAGAAGGACGTGGAATTCCAGTGGAGTCTGGAATGTCAGGATAGTTTCGAAACACTCAAAGTGAAGATGGCGTCGGCCCCAATCTTGGTCTTTCTGGACTGGAGTAAGGAATTCCATGTCCATGTTGATGCTTCCTCGATTGCATTAGTTTTTGTGTTGGATCAACCCAGAGAAGGCGACCTTGATCATCCCATTTCTTTTTCCAGTGGGAAGCTGTCCTCTGCAGAATGCAATTACACTACCACGGAGTGAGAAGGTCTGGCGATGGTTTACGCACTACAGAAATTCAGGCACTATTAGTTGGGTGGCCACTTTAAAATGTTCACTGATCATTCTACATTGAAATAATTGGTCAATAGGCCTGTGTTGGGGGGGAGATCTGCCGTTGGCTACTTTTGTTTCAGGAGTTTGATTTCGAGGTCATTGTGAAACCAGGGTGGTTGAATGCTGGACCGGATCCTTTGTCATGGATTGACATAGGGGAGGAACCGACTAATATCAAAGATGGGTTGCTGGATGCACAACTATTTCACGTTGCCGCCACTGGTCAATATTTTGATGATATCCTTCAGTTTCTGGTGATCGCATCGCGCCCACTGACTTTACCACTACTCAAAAGAAGCAATTGGTTGTCAAGGCTGCTGAGTTTCAGCTAATCGCGGGAGAGTTGTATAAATTGGGCGCTGATGAGATATTGCACAGATGTGTCTTGCCACATGAGCAGGCGCAAATATTGGCTGAGGCACATGGTGGAGTAGCGGGATGAAATTATGACATTCGGGTGACTGTTCGGAAGGTACTGCATGTAGGACTTTGGTGGCCCACATTACATAATGATGCGACAGACTATGCGCAGTCTTGCGATGTTTGTCAACGAACTGGCAAGCCGTCCAGACGAGACGAGATGCCGCTGCTACCTCAAGTGACACTGCAACCGTTCGAAAAATGGGATGTGGATTTTGTCAGACCGATCCATCCACCAGGGAAATGCACAGGTGAGCGGTATATTGTCACAGAAACAGAGTACTTGACCCGATGGGCTGAGGCAGCACCTGTAGTTGATTGTCCCTCCAAAATGGTTGCTCGATCTTTGTTTGATCAAATTATCACTCATTTTGGCTGCCCCAAGATATTGCTGAGTGATCATGGCAGCCACTTTCTTAATTGCACTATCAGCGCATTGACGAAAGAGTTGCAGATATAGCATAAGAAGAGTACACCCTATCACCCACAGGTGAATGGAACGGTGGAGGTGTTTAACAAGGTATTGGAGAATGAGTTGACAAAGGTGTGCAATGCAAACTGCGACGACTGGGATCTGAAAGTCCCAGCAGTGTTGTGGGCCTATCGCACCACATGTAAAAGGTTGACTGGTCAGACACCTTTCAAGCTGGTATATGGGAAGGAAGTAATTATGCCTATGGATTACATTGTTCCAAGTCTACGAATTGCGGTTGTTACGAGCATGGATGATGTCGCAGCATTAGATGAACATCTAGCACAATTGGTGGAGCTGGAAGAGGATCAATTTATCGCTGGCTTTCACCAAGGGGTAGAGAAGGATCGCCAGAAAGCATGGCGTGATCGCCACATAAAAAACAAACAGTTTCAGCAAGGCGACTTAGTGTTATTATACAACAACAAGTTTATGAAACATCCAGGAAAGTTGCAGATGCATTGGCTGGGTCCATATCGCATCAATAGTATTACTTCAGGAGGAGCGGTTCAGTTGCAATGGTTGGATGGCGCAATGCTCCCCAAGCTGGTAAATGGTCATAGGTTGAATCCCTATCGATCGGGATTGGAGTAGTGCAATGTCTGAGTCACATCCGAAAAAAAATAAAAAATAAATGTATGTGTTGCAGGTTGCTTAGTGGCAGATGGCGCACCAACAGAAGAAGGTATGCGAAAGCGGGAAGGCTTGTACCTCCAGTTTGGAGATTCATGACAGCATTGCAACCCAGTCAAATCAGTAATAAATTCCAAAAGTTGGATAATTAATTAACAGGCGCTATTCGAATGATGGGAATTAATGGCGGATCCGACCGATCGACGAACAGGATCAACGGTGGATTTTCCTCATTAATACAGGATTTGGTTGAGTTAATGCATGATTTAGTCATGATTATGACGAATTTGGGTAGATGCTATAAATATGGTTTAGCGTCAGGAAGAAGACACAGAGGAATTAGCAAGACATGTTGTTATGGAGCGCTGTAATGATATGAGCCAGTTGTTGTTAAGTATATAACGAGGAGTGGTGTCGTATGCCAGGCGAGTTGGAGATAGTGGACATTAGCAGTGAAGTGGAGTCTTGTTGTTGCAGCAACATCCCCCCCCAAAATTTTGCACATATGGGGCCCCTCCTTTATATTTTTTAAAGGCTGCCTTAAACATTTTTTTTCGCATCTTTTATCTTTGCTTTTAAACAGAGAGTCTCGCCATGAGAAACTCCAAGGCTGCCAGAAGATTTTGACTCTCAAATAGAAGAGCTTTCAATGAAGTTTTTCTCGAAGTTACGGAGCAATTTGCTAAAACCTCGTGGTGGCGGAAGCCTCTCGCTTAAACACCCGCAAAAGAACTTAGAAAATATCGCCGAATAAACCACGAGAGATCTCGGGCTATCCTTCCGAAATGGCAGAGGCCTATCTCATAAACCGCCCGTCTAAGCCTTCCAAAGAAAAAACTTGGAAATTTTTTTATTTTTGTTTCTACGGAACAGTTCAAGTTCTCCTCCAGAAACGACCCTGCTTCCGAAACGGCAGAGTCCTTCGCTCAAGCCTTCCGCAACCGCGGAAAGATTCCGGTTGTTCTCCCGAAACGACGGAAGTCTTGACATAACTCTCCCGAAAGAAGACTTAGAACATTTTTGACCGTTCACAGAGAGGTTGGGGTTTTATGTCCAAAACGGCGGGAACAGTTTGTGAAACTCTTCCGAAACTCGGAAAAGAACTTAGAAGCTTTCATTGAAAATTGGCGGAAACCTTCGAAAAGGTTCCCCGAAATCTCACGGAGGCATTCATTCTTTCCAACCAAAACGGTGAGCGCCTTCCGTTAAAACTCCCAAAACTTTGGCAAAAGACTTAGGTTTTTCTTTGAAGTTGTGGAATCCTTAGAGCTTCTCCACCCGAAAATTGCGGAAAACCCTCCGAAACAGCGGAAGAACTTGGGAAAGACGCCCGAAAAAGTCGGATTGGTTTGTTAAAATCGCGGAAGGTTTTGATGAAATCCTTCCGAAACGGCAGAAAAATTCAGCGAAGCGGCCCGAAGCGACGGAAGTCGTTCACATAAGCTTTCCGAAAAAGAGACTTAGAAAACTTCAAAAAACCTGCGGAAGCCTTCGGATTTTCCTCCCGAAACGGCGGAAGCCATTCATAAAAGCTTTCCGAAAATACCGGGAGCATTCGCCATATCGTCCTGAAACCCCGCGAAACTTAGAAACTTTTGGATTGGCGGAAGCCCTTCGCAAATAGCTCCCGAAACGGTGGAAGCCTTGGCGTTATAGGTCCGCAACGCGGGTCTCTTTTACGAAAGGCTTCGAGTTTCCCTTCCGCGATGCGCCCCGAAACGGTGAAAACTTTCCTTGAACCCTTCCGCAACGGCGGATATGATTCACAAAGTGGCCCCGCGAATGGCGGTCGCACGGAAATTGAGATATTTTGACGTGACCGCAACGGGCGGCGTATTTAAGCCACATTTTTAATTACGCCAACTACCAACCTAAATGCTCGCACGTGCCTGTCTTTTATAAATTGACGGTGGGGGCTCGAGCCAATGCACCATTGTTTTCGATTGGCCAACGACGTGGAACGCCGTGCAAATCGCTCCAGCTCACCTCGCTCATCTGCGCTCGCGGCCACCTCGTTCAAGCGATCCCCACGGTGCCAGGTAGGATTTTAACCTTGAATTTCGCTATTGGGTTGTCTTTTGTTTGAAAACAATGGGTTTTAGTGGGATTTTGACAGGCAAAACACCCATCAAGGGCTATGTTTTTCCCGTCAGGCGCAGTTGAATGGAGTTCTCGTCTCGTCATATAAAGCATTAACATTTTTAATTTTATTGAGTAGAGACGGTTGGTTTGGGCAGTTAAACCTGTTCCATTTTTTTTATCCTCGGGCCGCGTGCCTGGTTGTGGGGAGAATCTGTCAAAACCCCGTAGGCTTTTCATGTCCCCGGCCAAAGAGCTCAGGATGTAAAACCATGGGCCTTTCCATAAAATCTCAGTCCCTCGACGCCCTCTACCCAAGTCAAGACCTAATCTCCGGCGCCATTGTCCCTGTTCAAAGCCCATAAGCGTTCAAGTCGCGCGAGCTGAAACCTGAAACCGTGGCCACCCTAACCTTTCCCGTCAGTGTGTCGCCGGCGCCGTCACCCTCGCTCGGATTAGAACTTCTCATAGAGCACCTCGGCGAGTGCCATGCGTGACAATATCATTCGAAGCCCTCACTGAGTCGAATGTGCGAAAGGGGCTCCCTTGTCGTCACAAAGTCTTTCCAACCCGAGTCTCCCCGCCATTAGCCTTTCCAGCCATAGTGATGACTAAAGACACCTTCTTCCCCAGGGCAGAACCGAAAACCAATTGCTTCCGCAACTCGCCTATCGAGCCAAGAGCAAACTATCACCGCGACACACCTATCCTCTCAGGAACACCCCAAAGCTTCCCCCTTTAAAAGATTCAAATGTTTCAATTTATGTTTCATGTTGAAATAGTGTTTTGCTTCCTAAATATACAGCTTCATTGTACTCGTCTTATTGATATATTAAAAAACAATGATGCTCTCTGTTAGAACCTCACAGTATGCTGCTCAAAGTGATTTGTATATGGATGTTATCAGGGATAAGTCAAGATGCCGAAAATCGGTAAGAAGAAGGCTAAGATGACAGAAAAGAAACCTGCCCCTCTTAAAACTGAAACTTCACTCCAAGACACTAGGTGCACCACAGGTGTCCCTCCAGAAATCAGATGGGGTGACATCTACAGAATGATCCGGGACCAAGAAATCCCCGATATGTTATTAGAGGAGGCACCGATTTATCTTAACATCAGAGCCTCAGGCATAACTAGAGCCACTACCCGCCCTGAGCTGTTCCCCTGTGCTGAAGTGATCGGGTGGATACTCCAACATGCCGATGCTGAAGGGAGAGTGATAAATGATAGCGGGAAAGTGGCTATTGCCTCATTTCAACCCGCGTATATTGCGGCAGCCTACAGATTTCCCCGTGTCCAACAAGCTCTGACTGACGAATGGTTGGGCCAAATGAATAACGTCAAGATGGCCAAGAAGCTGCTAATAGCGGGAAAACATTTGAGAAAAAAGGGGAATGATGAGTATGACGTGCAGAATCTAAGAGCTCCTTTTAGATTGATTGCCCTGATGCTGTGCAGAATCTTCGGCATGCCCGATGGCACAGTATACAAGATTCAGTGGGTCCCTATCATCCACTATGTGGCATTTAAGGGAACTGTGTTTGATTGGGCCACTCTCCTGTCAGATAGTCTGGCCTCAATGATAGTAGCTGCAAGGGAAGGACTAGCCTTGAAGAAGGCTGAATTCTTCATGTCCTCGTATCTGATAGATTGTATCTTGGCCAAGATAGACTTCCCCAAATTGGGCTGCACATGGGATAGGTCCACCGCCCCGGTCTATATCGCATTCAAGATGTTGTGGGCTCAGAATTACAAGCCCAGCTACAAACGAATATGTGAGGGGTTCATCATGCCCCTATATGAGAAAATGTTCAAAGAAGAACCAAGCTGCCTATCAGAGAATTCTTTGGAAGTCCTTGAGGATTATGGGGACTTTTACTTTTCGGAGCAAGGTACCTACCTGAGAATGTTTGGAGGGACTAGGGCCCCATACATCTTGCCGCAGTATGCCACAGACTATGTGGTTCTCAAAGAAGCAGTAAGACAACTCTTCCTGGATGGGATTGGAGCAATGCTCCACAAACAACATAAGGCTTCCTTCCCCCCCCTACCTTTCTGCATAGGTGCTTACAAGTTTTCAGGGGTTTCCTCGGCCGACGAATTTGTTCAAGAGCTGAAAGCCTTCCACTTCGGTGAGGTAATCTTCCACAGGAATGACAGAAAGGGTAAAGGGGCCGAGCATTGCAAGGATATCTATGCCCACTTCGAGTACTCCCACTATCCTAATGCCGAGGAAGAGGCATTAAGAGGCATCAGCAACATGGCCGAGCTACGGATCTGTCGCCAATGCACTGGAGCAAGCTCTAGCTCAACTAAGGCCCAGAAGACCAGCCAGAAAAAAGAGAAAGAAGCTGAGGATGCCCGAGCTCAGGAAGAGCTCAGATTAAGAGAGGAAGCAAGGTTACAGCGGGAAGCTGAGGAAGCAAGAAAGCAGTAAGGAGCTGAAAGACTACGGAAAGAGGTTGAGGAAGCCCAAAAGCAGAAAGAGGCTGAAGCTGAGCAGGCTAAGGCAGAAAAGAGGACGGAAGAAGAATTGAAGACAAGGGAGGATGCCAAGGCAGGTGGATCCGGTATACAGGACATGGAAATAGACACCTCTCAAGCAGGGGGCTCTGGTGCCCAAAATAAAGGAGGAGACCCTGCTCAGGAAGTCCGGACCCCACCAGAAGAAGAAGACATAGACATCATAAACCGACCAATTGTCCCGTACACTCCATCGGGAAAGCGTACGGTGTCCAAGTGGAATGAGTTTGTCTATGACAAGAAAAGAAAAGCAATGGTCCTCAAATCAGAAGAGAGGATCAAAAGTCCCTTTCATGAAGACATCGTTACCCACCGGGAGGTCACTATAATGCAGAATACGGATCAAGATCCCTTTTCTATGGCGTCCGCAGCTGTAGCAACGGCAAAAGCATCCCTGGCCAATGTAGGCGTGATAGTAAGAGATAGTGAATTGACAAGGAAGAAAGCTCGCACGCTACAACAAACTGTGGCTAATGAGAAAGCCCAAAGAGATCTGGCAGTGAACAGGTATAATTGCTTGTACGCTGAACATAGGGAGCTGTCAAACAAGTACCACCAGCTGGAGGAGGAAAAGGACCAGCTAGCACTCCAAATAATGATTGTACAAGCAGAGAAGAATGGAGCGGAAGAAAAGGCTTCTCAGCTAGAAGCAGACAAGCAGACATTAGCTGAGCGGTTAGAGCAGGCTGAGAGCAAAACAATGGACATGTCTCCTTTCCATGAGCTGTCCTGCAGCATCCTGAGGCAAATAAATGACACGCAGGAGCTAATCACTGACGAGGTTTGCAAGCTCAAGGTCATGACAGTCAGATTAAAAGAAATTAATGCGGAGGCCCACAGGCTCAAAGCTAAGAATACCCGTGTCAAGGAAAATCTCATAAGTCAGATGGCATGGAGAGAAGGGAAAGGGGGTTTCCCCCCGCATCTTCCAATTAAAGCTGTGTACGTATTTAATGAAGACATAGCCTTGCTGGAGTTTGGCAAGAACTGTGCCAATAAGCTAATAACTAGTGTGCAGAGCACTACAGATAAAATTAACAGTCTATACCAAAAGCTCAAAGGAGTCCATGACAAATGCACATTGAGTTTCCCTCAGACCCTAGAGGACTTTCCGGAAAAGGAGCAGCGGTTGTCTCAACTAAAGGAAGAGCTAGCCATTCAAATGGAATACGTGAAAAGGATTGATGTCCTGGCTATTGATGACCTCCAGCATTATATTGGTTCATCATCACTCCACAACCATCTGCTGAAGGAAGTACATCAAGCTGCAGTAGTAGAAGTTCAAAGCATTAAAGCTGAGCTCGGGAAGAATGTGACTTCTCAGAAAATCTCGTTCCCTGCTGCATCAAACATGGTCATAAGGGACACAGGTGTGTGGTACAGCTACATAGCAGAGGAGGACAGGAAAGCTGCAGCAGCAGCAGGAGCATCAGTAGATCCAGCAGCCTCTCTCCCAGCAGCCTCTTCCCCAGTAATGGCAGAAAGTCTGGCCAGTTCAATTCCCCCTTCCCAATTAGAAGCAGCATCAGCAGGGGATTCGAGGGCCTCTTCCCAAGCAGCATCAGTGACAATTAACTTGGGTGACCCTCTGCCAGCAGAAGCTCACGCACAGGAATGAAGTAAACTGAATTCAGTTGAGCCACTCTCTTCAGCCAAACACGTGCCCAGCAGGGAAAGCTTTGGTATTAGCCAATTCTCTGCTATGTATATTTTGAATATGTAAGGCGTAAGCCATGGGACAGCCGTCCCTATTTCTGTTAGAACAATTTTGTAAAAGAAGTGATCATTTTTGGTAGTCGATTATAGAGGAAATTCCTGTAAATGACAGGTGGAGGATGCTAGGTGTCAGCCCAAAGGGCAGATTTTTAGATATAAATAGAAGCTAGGAAAGATTAGAAAGGGCTTTTGGCAGGGAAGGAAATTTTAAAACCCATACGAGCTATCTTGTATTGGGCCTGTAAAATTAAATTTTCTAATAGAAGACAGGGAGATGGACGTTTTACATGGGGAACTAAAGATGGATGTGCGTTGGACTTTTCTGATGATATCTATACTGTAATGTGAAATCTGCATTGCTATTTGAACTACTTCTTGGCAACAAATGATTTTGCTTATTCCTGTGTGAATGGTTTTCTCCGTTTTATGAACAATGAATGCGTTTCATAGCAAATCAGGAGCTACCTGCTGATATATTTACCATTGCTGTAGAATTCGCTTTTAGATTAAACGGCTAACTGTTCTTTCTTCAAGATAATTCGTATGGCTCATTGTTCATGCCTTTAATTTGCTCCTTGCAGGGATCTTTAAATTCAATTTTCAGTTTGTTACATTTAGATCTGTTTCTTTATTCTTCCTAAGTAGATTAAATAAATTTTTGCTTTCTCTCTTTTATGAGCAACGGATGCGTTCCATGTTGAATTAGAAGCTATCTTCTAAATATCTTTGTCTTGATGTAGCTTTACTTGCGAGAATTAACAGCTATCTGTTCTTTCTTTACGATATTTGTTACAGCTGATTGCTTATCCGTTAAGCGTGTCCCCTGCAGGGATAGATAGATTTACCCAGGTTCCTAGACTTAGATCTGTTTTAGTTGCATCTAGATCGAATATAATTTAGGCACTTGCATCTCATTTAAAAGACATAAAACCCAAAAGAAAGGTGGATCGGGCCATAACCGGTAGAATCATATTTAAACTCCAAACCCACGGTTGCCGGAACCGCTAACCGGACGGATTCCCTACACCAAACAGGAGATAGTCTAATTGGGACCATCTCTCGGGGAGAATCCCTTTCTGATTGATGCTACGATATCCGAGGCATCAACAGTTTTTGGCGCTAGAAGGAGGGCCGAAAGTGCATGGCTGGTAGAGGAAAATCTTCCGCGGTCATAGATAACACTGAAAACCCGCAAAGCATTTCAAACAGCCCAGATCTTGGATTAACAGACCAAGAACGCCTCATTTCTGACCCTGAGCCTCAAGAAGCTTTGTACGCTGTTCCTTTTACAGAAATAGAGGATTTGAGGAGACATACCAGATCCTACGTTAGATAGCTAGGTGGTTTAAACGCTGTCAACTTCCTCCCTAAGAAAATTACACCTAGAAAGGAGCCACAATACACCCGTGATTCAATTCTCGTTCAGAGTTTTGAAGAACTGGTAAATCTGACTTTGGAAAAAAATTTCGACACTCTTAACAAGACAGACCAAGAAAATCTTGAAGAAATTACCACTCCCGAAAGTACTCCACGGGATTCACCCTACAATTCTCCACCAGGGTCTCCACATCCAAACCCAAACATGGCTGTACCTACTTGGAGAGCAAGGGGAGCGCTGAACCTAGCTGGACCATTCCATAATCTCCCTAAAAACCCAGAAAAGGTCTTGCCTAAGTACGATCCAGGGAAAGCCATTTCGGCAGAAGATCACCTCAAGAGTTTTTACTTAGCTCTGAACCTTTTGAACGTACAACATGAGGACATGGTCTGCAGGTTGTTCCCATATACATTCAAGCCAAAAGTATCATCATGGTACTTTAGCTTACAACCCAGCTCAATCTCTAGTTGGGAGGAATTCGAAAAATGTTTTCTAAAGAAATACGGAAACCAAAAGACTGTGGCCACACTTATGAAAGAACTCTTATCCATGAGAATGGAAAAGAAAGAAAAGGTTCAAGATTTCAATCAAAGATTCACTACGCTGTTGAATAACTTCAGTCAAGCTAATAAACCAGCAGAGGAATCTCTAATTGAATACTATACAACCGCTCTTGATGGACCCATAGCAATGTTCGTAAAGAGGTCCAAGAAAACTACCCTGATAGAGAACTTTGAGGAAGCTAGAAAGGTAGAAGAAGAGGCTGATAGCATTACTAAACATGCCTTAGATGTAGAACCAAAACCAGCAGCTAGCAAAAGACCTTTACTGCTCACTCGAGGTAAAGACGAGCCATCTACGGACATGGAAAATGTAGTCAAGATGATGCAGAAATTATCTAACAAAATCGTAGATCTCGAGAAAGAAAAGGTTGCTAGAACATCTAGGAAACCTTTCAAGCCATTTTATAAAAGAAGGGAAGACGGGGAACAGACTCATCCACCAATGAACGCTGCCCCTGTTTTAAACTTGAATGAGATAGGGATGGAAAATTTCTGCACTTTTCACCAAGAACCACATTCGGAAAAGAGCTTCCCGCAATGGATCAATTCCATGAGCTTAGTCATGAACCAAATGTTAGATTCTCAGATCCCAGATCAGGATGATCCTCCAGAAGAGTCGAGCCCTGAGTTAGAGGAACCAACCCCGGACACTACTATGGTGTTGTGGGATTGGGTACCTATGACCGAATTAGTAGAAGAAGATCACATAGATAGCTCTCCCTCTACCATAAATGTGGCCACTCGCAGCAAGGGCCCAATTGCGGATCCTATGCCAGTCACCGGTCCCCATAAGCCTAGAGTTTCGAAAGATCCTCCTAGGAGGCATATACCAATCATCCCACCACAGCCCAAAGTAAACCAAACAGCGGCCAAAAAGCCAAGTGCTGACAACGTAGTTCAGCCACCTAAGGTCACCATGAGCAAAACAGATCAGCCAACTCGAATTGGGAACGAATCCGACATAGGGTATGATATTATCGAAGATATTAAGAAAGTCAAAGCGAACATATCAATATTCGACATGTGTAGCTTGCCCCATCAACGAGACAAACTGCTGCATGTTCTACAACCGAAAACCAGCACTACATTAACGGATTCTCAAGACAATCCCGAAATTAATGAGGCTAGCATCGGTGGGAAATCCAAATCTCAAACATTTCCATTCTTGTTGACATTTGAAATTTTTAATCACAATGTTCACAACTGTTTGGTAGACTCTGGAGCTTCTTCAAACGTTATGCCACTGTCAATTTGTAGGAAAATTAATGGGCAGCCCGTACCATCTCCAGCTCAAATTATTCAATTAGACAGGACTGCTGTCAAGGTTATTGGGGAGATGAAAGATGTTCTAATTAGACTGTCAGCCGACCCTAGAGTCTGTCAATTCATTGACATAATGGTGGTCGATATTCCTGAAGCCTATGGGCTGATTTTGAGTAGGGATTGGTCTACTAAGCTGAGCGGCTACTTTGCTACTGATTGGTCTCATCTATGGCTGCCTTATCAGAACAGACAGAATCAGATTAAATTTCTTAGGGAACCTCATATGAAACAAAACGTAACCCAGTTAGAAGAAAAAAATGAGGCTGTAACTTTCTCTTCCTCGGTTCTGGGAAATTATTTCTTGGAAATGGATCCGAGTAATTATCAATCTGAAACCATTAGCCATGAATCAGATAAACAGTCCGGTCTCCTTCATTTCTCTCGGACTGATGATGTTGATTGTAACATAGTCAATTTAGTTGCTAACATAGACCACAAAGAAACTAACTTAGCTGAATCTAAAGATACCTTTTGGACATTATACTTTGATGGTTCTAAAACTCTGGAAGGATCCGGAGCCGGTTGTGTTCTAATGGATCCAAAAGGGAACAAGTATTTTTTGTCTTGTAGATTAGAATTCGATTGTACTAATAACACCGCTGAATATGAAGCTTTGGTACATGGTTTAAAGAAGGCCATTGGCTTAAATGTTAAGTACCTGAAGGTCTTTGGTGACTCTGAGATAGTTGTAAGACAGGTAAGGGACACCATTCACTGTCTCTCACCTCACTTGAAAGGTTATCAGGCTGAGGTATGGGATTTAATCATGCATTTTGACGCTTTCAATATAAAATCAATTCCTAGATTGCAAAATTCTGCTGCTGATTTGTTAGCAACATCTGCTTCTAGATTGGTGCCGTCAAATAATAAATTCTCAATTGAATTGATTTTCAGGCCTTCCATTCCCTATAACATCACAAATTTCAGGGTCTTCGATGATGATGAACAAATTATCAACTTCCTGACAAACGAAGATAGCTTTCAAGGAGCTGCAATAGATGAGGAAGAACACGATGCTGATTTGATGAAGAAAGATGAGGAGAAAGGAAATTTCATGCCAAAGGGGGTAAGGTCCCTCGAAATGCTGTTCGATCTTCAAAATAAGTTCAAAAGGCTAGCTAATACCAAAACTAACAGCTCGTCAATGCAACATGAGTTGGTTAATTTGGGTACCGAGGCAGAACCAAAATTTGTCAACCTTGGCAAATGTTGTTCACCAGGAGAAAGAGACAGGTTCATTAAATTGTTTAAGCAATACAAAGATGTTTTTGCATGGACCTATGAAGATCTAAAAACATATGACGTCTGCATCATTCAGCATGTTATACCAATGAAAGCGGGTGTCAAGCCATTTCAGCAGTAGTTAAGAAGGATGCATCCCACTCTTGAACCGCTGATCCAAAAGGAATTAAAGAAGCTCCTGGACGCTAAGATAATCTTCAAGGTTCGGCATTCTGAATGGGTTGCAAACTTGGTTCCCGTAAGGAAGAAGTCGGGAGAGATCAGGCTATGTGTAGACTTCAGAAATTTAAACAAAGCATCGGATAAAGACAACTACCCCGTACCTTCAATGGAGCAAATCCTACAAATGGTGTCAGGATCCGAATTGTTTTCTCTCCTCGATGGTTTCTCGGGCTATAATCAAGTGTTAGTAGCCAAAGAAGATCATCTCAAGACCACTTTCAGAACTAAGTGGGGAACTTTCGCTTACAGAAGAATGCCATTTGGTCTGATAAATGCAGGAGCTACATTCCAAAGGGCGATGGATATTGCCTTCCGAGGATTGGGTGGGCAATGTGTTGTTGTCTACTTAGATGATGTGACAGTCTTTTCGAAGAAGAGGGAAGATCATGTTGTTCATCTGAGGCATATCTTTGATCGTTGCCGGAAGTATGGTATTTCCTTGAATCCCAAGAAGAGCGTGTTTGCTGTGCCCGAAGGTAAGCTCTTGGGTCATATCATCTCCAAAGGGGGAGTGTCAATCGACCAAGAAAGAATCCAAGCTATTAATAAGATTCCAATGCCTCACAACAAAAAATCTATGCAGTCTTTTATGGGCACCATCAATTTTGTCCGCAGATTTGTTCCGGATTTTGCACAAATTGTTAAGCCATTACAGCAGATGGTTAAACAAAGCATACAATTCAAGTGGACAGATTTGGAGAAAGACGCATTTAGAGATATCAAGGCAGCTGTAGCTAAAGCTCCTTCCTTAAGAAGCCCAGATTTTGATAAAGATTTCATCTTGTATACCTTCGCTTCGGATGACTCTCTCGTAGCTGTACTCACGCAAAAGGTGGAGTTGGGGGATGAATACCCAATTTCGTTTATGAGCACTGGTCTGCAAGGGGCCGAGCTGAATTACCCCGTAGTTGACAAACATGCGTATGCAGTCTTCAAAGCTGTGAAGTAGTTTAGGCCATACATTCTGAAGAACAGAACTAAAGTCATAGTTCCCCATCCAGCTGTTAGATCCCTTTTCGTTCAAAAGGAATTGGGAGAGAGGAGAGGGAACTGGGTCACAGCTCTGCAGGAGTATGATTTGGAATTTAAACCGGCTACAATCATCAAAGGGCAAGGGCTGTGCAAATTACTTGCGGGAAACTCAACTGATGAAGAACAGCATTGGAAGAATGAAGCTGAGCTCAATTCGGTTGAAGTATGTCATATCTTCACAACTCCCCAGTCATGGTATAGGGATCTGGTGCACTATTTACAGCAGGGATATCTACCCGAGCACTGGAACTCTAAACAAAGAAGGGCACTCCGCTTGAAATCAGCACCCTATCAAATCATTGATGGGATTCTTTTCAGAAAGAATTATGATGGAGTCCTTCTTAGATGTTTGGAAAAGGAAGATGCAAACAAAGTTGTCAAAGAATTGCATGATGGCCCTGCAGGTGGTCATTATTCAGGAGAGACGACAGCACACAAGATACTGAGAGCTAATTATTATTGGCCCACTTTGTTCCGAGATGCCCACACATATGCACGAAAATGTGATGTATGTCAAAGAAGCGCTGGGAAGTTACCTAAGGCCGCAGGCCCATTGCAGTCGGTCATCATCTCTGAGCCTTTTGAGCAATGGGGCATATATGTTATCGGAGAAATAAATCCAAATTCTTCATTGCAACACCGATACATCCTGACGGCTACCGACTACTTCACTAGGTGGACGTAGGCCATCCCGTTGCGCAAGATCAATGAAGACGCAGTCATCAGCTTCTTGAAAGAGAACATCATAACCAGGTTTGGGGTTCCAATTTCCCTTGTTTTTGATAATGCTACTTATTTTTCATCTTGCAAGATAAATGAATTTGCTTATGAATGGGGAATTAAGTTGCATTATTCAGCCAATTACTACCCTCAGGGAAACAGATTAGCTGAATCCTCAAACAAGAATCTGATTCGAATCCTTAAGAAAACTGTGATGGAAAACCAGAGAAGTTGGCATGTGGCTCTCCCAAATGCCTTATGGGCAGATAGGGTAACCCCGAAGAATGCTTTAGGTGTCTCCCCTTTTACTCTTGTCTATGGCAAGGAAGCCATTCTTCCCCCAAACATCTTACTACCATCCTTGCAATTGTCCCAAGCCTCTCGAGGTTCTGGTAGCCAAGCCTTACAATCCAGGATCAACACCCTGCTTCAACTAGAAGAAGCCCGACACAAAGCTAAAGATCGATTCCATCAACACCAGGACATATTTAAGAGATGGTTCGATAAGAGGAAATCCGGTAAGAGGGATTTTGAATTCGGGGATTTAGTCCTGAAATGGGACCATAATCATGAAGGCAAAGGAATGCATACGAAATTTCAACATCTATGGGTAGGCCCGTACCAAATTTCTGCAAAATTAGGCCCATCCACTTATAAATTGACAAATCTCGAGGGAGAAGAAGTAGCCCTTCCTCTCAATGGCCTCGCTCTGAAACAATACTTCGCATAGTCTCCTCGAGACTTCCTGTACATAAATAAAGTTTTCTTTTGCTTTATCCTTTAGTTGCTTTATTTTTTCGGCCATGTTGTTTCTCTCTTTGTTATTTGAACTTTTACGACAAGTTTTGCTTTCTGAATGCCCTTTTGGTTGAGATTCCCATTGAAGATAGCTCTCTCAAAGAAAACTTGCGACCCATGAGTCTGGAACTCTGCTCAAGTAAATCCGGTCTGTTGTGCTCTCACTGAGATGTTCAGAAGGGGGGAAGCCTACCCTGCTAGTCACACTAATCATGTTTAATAGCAGAGACCTATGACCATCTTCACTACTATCGTTGGGATCCACCCACTCTCACACTGTAAAGGCATCTCAAGAAGGTTACCTAAGTTGGACCCATGGAAAGTGGCACCTCTCGAGGACATAAGGTATTGAAATGACTCCATGATACAGATTTAACAGCCAAAATGGCCTACATTCAAGAGTCTGTTTTCTAGGGATTCTCGCCTCAATTAAAGCATGGCTGAGACAAAAGCAAAAGACATGTAAAATCAAGAAGGCTGTCCAAAAAAGCCCAGCTCAAAATGGGCTCCTCTCCGTCCGTGAAGTTTGATCAAATCAATAAAATTTCTAACTCACACAAAAGGACATTATGGATTGAGGAGCCTAAATCAAAGATCATGTCCAAAAGAAAATATCCCTGGAAGGCTCAAACAGCTAAGCTGTCCAAAGTACAAGCATCCCAAAGGATGCCAGCAGCATGGGAATGAGGAACAAGAGCAATAATGTCCATGAGAAAGTGTTCCAAATCCTGTGGAGTCCGGCAGTAGTGGCCATTCGAGAGATGACCCTCCTAAAATGAATCTTATATGCTGGCCCTCTAAGAGTGGTGAAGATGTCTCGGTCAAAGCTCCCCTTTCCCCAATGGCTAGCAGGTAAAGTGCCTCCTTCCCCTCGCATGACTTTAAAGTGCTCAGCCGAGTAGTGCAGCCAAGAGGGATGTTTTTGATGAGTTTTCGGACCATGAGGAGGAATTTTTCAGAGATCTGTGTTCGCCAGCGACTCGCCATTGTTGTTGCAGCAACACCCCCCCCAAAATTTTGCACATATGGGGCCCCTCCTTTATATTTTTTAAAGGCTGCCTTAAACGTTTTTTTTCCCAGCTTTTATCTTTGCTTTTAAACAGAGAGTCTCGCCATGAGAAACTCCAAGGCTGCCAGAAGATTTTGACTCTCAAATAGAAGAGCTTTCAATGAAGTTTTTCTCGAAGTTACGGAGCAATTTGCTAAAACCTCGTGGTGGCGGAAGCCTCTCGCTTAAACACCCGCAAAAGAACTTAGAAAATCTCGCCGAATAAACCACGGGAGATCTCGGGCTATCCTTCCGAAATGGCAGAGGCCTATCTCATAAACCGCCCGTCTAAGCCTTCCAAAGAAAAAACTTGGAAAATTTTCGATTTTTGTTTCTGCGGAACAGTTCAAGTTCTCCTACCGAAACGACCCTGCTTCCGAAACGGCAGAGTCCTTCGCTCAAGCCTTCCGCAACCACGGAAAGATTCCGGTTGTTCTCCCGAAACGACGGAAGTCTTGACATAACTCTCCCGAAAGAAGACTTAGAACATTTTTGACCGTTCGCGGAGAGGTTGGGGTTTTCTGTCCAAAACGGCGGGAACAGTTTGTGAAACCCTTCCGAAACTCGGAAAAGAACTTAGAAGCTTTCATTGAAAATTGGCGGAAACCTTCGAAAAGGTTCCCCGAAATCTCATGGAGGCATTCGTTCTTTCCAACCAAAATGGTGAGCGCCTTCCGTTAAAACTCCCGAAACTTTGGCAAAAGACTTAGGTTTTTCTTTGAAGTTGCGGAATCCTTAGAGCTTCTCCACCCGAAAATTGCAGAAAACCCTCCGCAACAGCGGAAGAACTTGGGAAAGACGCCCGAAAAAGTCGGATTGGTTTGTTAAAATCGCGGAAGGTTTTGATGAAATCCTTCCGAAACGGCGGAAAAATTTAGCGAAGCGGCCCGAAGCGACGGAAGTCGTTCACATAAGCTTTCCGAAAAAGAGACTTAGAAAACTTCGAAAAACCTGCGGAAGCCTTCGGATTTTCCTCCCGAAACGGCGGAAGCCATTCACAAAAGCTTTCCGAAAATACCAGGAGCATTCGCCATATCGTCTCGAAACCCCGCGAAACTTAGAAACTTTTGGATTGGCGGAAGCCCTTCGCAAATAGCTCCCGAAACGGCGGAAGCCTTGGTGTTATACGTCCGCAACGCGGGTCTCTTTTGCGAAAGGCTTCGAGTTTCCCTTCCGCGATGCGCCCCGAAACGGCGGAAAATTTCCTTGAACCCTTCCGCAACGGCGGATATGATTCGCAAAGTGGCCCCGCGAATGGCGGTCGCACGGAAATCGAGATATTTTGACGTGACCGCAACGGGCGGCGTATTTAAGACACATTTTTAATTGTGCCAACTACCAACCTAAATGCTCGCACGTGCCTGTCTTTTATAAATTGACGGTGGGGGCTCGAGCCAATGCACCATTGTTTTCGATTCGCCAACGACGTGGAACGCCGTGCAAATCGCTCCAGCTCACCTCGCTCATCCGCGCTCGCGGCCACCTCGTTCAAGCGATCCCCACGGTGCCAGGTAGGATTTTAACCTTGAATTTCGCTATTGGGTTGTCTTTTGTTTGAAAACAATGGGTTTTAGTGGGATTTTGACGGGCAAAACACCCGTCAAGGGCTATGTTTTGCCCGTCAGGCGCAGTTGAATGGAGTTATCGTCTCGTCATATAAAGCATTAACATTTTTAATTTTATTGAGTAGAGACGGTTGGTTTGGGCGGTTAAACCTGTTCCATTTTTTTTATCCCCGGGCCGCATGCCTGGTTGTGGGGAGAATCTGTCGAAACCCCGTAGGATTTTCATGTCCCCGTCCAAAGAGCTCAGGATGTAAAACCCCGGGCCTTTCCATAAAAGCTCAGTCCCTCGACGCCCTCTACCCAAGTCAAGACCTAATCTCCGGCGCCATTGTCCCTGTTCAAATCCCGTAAGCGTTCAAGTCGCACGAGCCGAAACCCGAAACCGTGGCTACCCTAACCTTTCCCGTTAGTGTGTCGCCGGCGACATCACCCTCGCTCAGATTAGAACTTCTCATAGAGCACCTCGGCGAGTGCCGTGCGTGAAAATAGCATTCGAAGCCCTCACCGAGTCGAAAGTGAGAAAGGGGCTCCCTTGTCGTCACAAAGTCTTTCCAACCCGAGTCTCCCCGCCATTAGACTTTCCAGCCGCAGTGATGACTAAAGACACCTTCTTCCCCAGGGAAGAACTGAAAACCAATTGCTTCCGCAACTCGCCTATCGAGATAAGAGCAAACTATCGCCGCGACACACCTATCCTCTCAGGAACACCCCAAAGCTTCCCCCTTTAAAAGATTCAAATGTTTCAATTTATGTTTCATGTTGAAATAGTGTTTTGCTTCCTAAATATACAGCTTCATTGTACTCGTCTTATTGAAATATTAAAAAACAATGATGCTCTCTGTTAGAACCTCACAGTATGCTGCTCAAAGTGATTTGTATATGGATGTTATCAGGGATAAGTCAAGATGCCGAAAACCGGTAAGAAGAAGGCTAATATGACAGAAAAGAAACCTGCCCCTCTTAAAACTGAAACTTCACTCCAAGACACTAGGTGCACCACTGGTGTCCCTCCAGAAATCAGATGGGGTGACATCTACAGAATGATCCGGGACCAAGAAATCCCCGATATGTTATTAGAGGAGGCACCGATTTATCTTAACATCAGAGCCTCAGGCATAACTAGAGCCGCTACCCGCCCTGAGCTGTTCCCCTGTGCTGAAGTGATCGGGTGGATACTCCAACATGCCGATGCTGAAGGGAGAGTGATAAATGATAGCGGGAAAGTGGCTATTGCCTCATTTCAACCCGCGTATATTGCGGCATCCTATAGATTTCCCCGTGTCCAACAAGCTCTGACTGACGAATGGTTGGGCCAAATGAATAACGTCGAGATGGCCAAGAAGCTGCTAATAACGGGCAAACATTTGAGAAAAAAGGGGAATGATGAGTATGACGTACAGAATCTAAGAGCTCCTTTTAGATTGATTGCTCTGATGCTGTGCAGAATCTTCAGCATGCCCGATGGCACAGTATACAAGATTCAGTGGGTCCCTATCATCCACTATGTGGCATTTAAGGGAACTGTGTTTGATTAGGCCACTCTCCTGTCAGATAGTCTAGCCTCAATGATAGTAGCTGCAAGGGAAGGACTAGCCTTGAAGAAGGCTGAATTCTTCATGTCCTCGTATCTGATAGATTGTATCTTGGCCAAGATAGACTTCCCCAAATTGGGCTGCACATGGGATAGGGCCACCACCCAGGTCTATATCGCATTCAAGATGTTGTGGGCTCAAAATTACAAGCCCAGCTACAAACTAATCTGTGAGGGGTTCATCATGCCCCTATACGAGAAAATGTTCAAAGAAGAACCAAACTACCTATCAGAGAATGCTTTGGAAGTCCTTGAGGATTATGGGGACTTTTACCTTTCAGAGCAAGGTACCTACCTGAGAATGTTTGGAGGGACTAGGGCCCCATACATCTTGCCGCAGTATGCCACAGACTATGTGGTTCTCAAAGAAGTAGTAAGACAACTCTTCCTGGATGGGATTGGAGCAATGCTCCACAAACAACATAAGGCTTCCTTCCCCCCCTACCTTTCTGCATAGGTGCTTACAAGTTTTCAGGGGTTGCCTCGGCCGACGAATTTGTTCAAGAGCTGAAAGCCTTCCACTTCGGTGAGGTAATCTTCCACAGGAACGACAGAAAGGGTAAAGTGGCCGAGCATTGCAAGGATATCTATGCCCACTTCGAGTACTCCCACTATCCTGATGTCGAGGAAGAGGCATTAAGAGGCATCAGCAACATGGTCGAGCTATGGATCTGTCGCCAAGGCACTGGAGCAAGCTCTAGCTCAACTAAGGCCCAGAAGACCAGCCAGCAAAAAGAGAAAGAAGCTGAGGATGCCCGAGCTCAGGAAGAGCTCAAATTAAGAGAGGAAGCAAGGTTACAGCGGGAAGCTGAGGAAGCAAGAAAGCAGCAAGGAGCTGAAAGACTGCGGAAAGAGGATGAGGAAGCCCAAAAGCAGAAAGAGGCTGAAGCTGAGCAGGCTGAGGCAGAAAAGAGGACGGAAGAAGAATTGAAGACAAGGGAGGATGCCGAGGCAGGTGGATCCGGTATACAGGACATGGAAATAGACACCTCTCAAGCAGGGGGCTCTGGTGCCCAAAATAAAGGAGGAGACCCTGCTCAGGAAGTCCGGACCCCACCAGAAGAAGAAGACATAGACATCATAAACCAACCAATTGTCCCGTACACTCCATCGGGAAAGCGTACGATGTCCAAGTGGAATGAGTTTGTCTATGACAAGAAAAGAAAAGCAATGGTCCTCAAATCAGAAGAGAGGATCAAAAGTCCCTTTCATGAAGACATCGTTACCCACCGGGAGGTCACTATAATGCAGAATACGGATCAAGATCCCTTTGTTATGGCGTCCGCAGCTGTAGCAACGGAAAAAGCATCCCTGGCCAATGTAGGCGTGATGGTAAGAGATAGTGAATTGACAAGGAAGAAAGCTCGCACGCTACAACAAACTGTGGCTAATGAGCAAGCCCAAAGAGATTTGGCAATGAACAAGTATAATTGCTTGTACGCTGAACATAGGGAGCTGTCAAACAAGTACCGCCAGCTGGAGGAGGAAAAGGACCAGCTAGCACTCCAAATAATGATTGTAGAAGCGGAGAAGAATGGAGTGGAAGAAAAGGCTTCTCAGCTAGAAGCAGACAAGCAGACATTAGCTGAGCGGTTAGAGCAGGCTGAGAGCAAAACAATGGACATGTCTCCTTTCCATGAGCTGTCCTGCAGCATCCTGAGGCAAATAAATGACACGCAGGAGCTAATCACTGACGAGGTTTGCAAGCTCAAGGTCATGACAGTCAGATTAAAAGAAATTAATGCGGAGGCCCACAGGCTCAAAGTTAAGAATACCCGTGTCAAGGAAAATATCATAAGTCAGATGGCATGGAGAGAAGGGAAAGGGGGTTTCCCCCTGCATCTTCCATTTAAAGTTGTGGACGATTTTAATGAAGACATAGCCTTGCTAGAGTTCGGCAGGAACTGTGCCAATAAGATAATAAACAGTGTGCAGAGAACTACAGATAAAATTAACAGTCTATACCAAAAGCTCAAAGGAGTCCATGACAAATGCACATTGAGTTTCCCTCATACCCTAGAGGACTTTCCGGAAAAGGAGCAGCGGTTGTCTCAACTAAAGGAAGAGCTAGCCATTCAAATGGAATACGTGAAAAGGATTGATGTCCTGGCTATTGATGACCTCCAGCATTATATTGGTTCATCATCACTCCACAACCATCTGCTGAAGGAAGTACATCAAGCTGCAATAGCAGAAGTTCAAAGCATTAAAGCTGAGCTCGGGAAGAATGTGACTTCTCAGAAAATCTTGTTCCCTGCTGCAGCAAACATGATCATAAGGGACACAGGTGTGTGGTACAGCTACATAGCAGAGGAGGACAGGAAAGCTGCAGCAGCAGCAGGAGCATCAGTAGATCCAGCAGCCTCTCTCCCAGCAGCCTCTTCCCCAGCAATGGCAGAAAGTCTGGCCAGTTCAATTCCCCCTTCCCAATTAGAAGCAGCATCAGCAGGGGATTCGAGGGCCTCTTCCCAAGCAGCATCAGTGACAATTAACTTGGGAGACCCTCTGCCAGCAGAAGTTCACGCACAGGAATGAAGTAAACTGAATTCAGTTGAGCCACTCTCTTCAGCCAAACACGTGCCCAGCAGGGAAAGCTTTGGTATTAGCCAATTTTCTGCTATGTATATTTTGAATATGTAAGGCGTAAGCCATGGGACAACTGTCCCTATTTCTGTTAGAACAATTTTGTAAAAGAAGTGATCATTTTTGGTAGTCGATTATAGAGGAAATTCCTGTAAATGACAGGTGGAGGATGCTAGGTGTCATCCCAAAGGGCAGATTTTTAGATATAAATAGAAGCTAGGAAAGATTAGAAAGGGCTTTTGGCAGGGAAGGAAATTTTAAAACCCATACGAGCTATCTTGTATCGGGCCTGTAAAATTAAATTTTCTAATAGAAGACAGGGAGATGGACGTTTTACATGGGGAACTGAAGATGGATGTGCGTTGGACTTTTCTGATGATATCTATACTGTAATGTGAAATCTGCATTGCTATTTGAACTACTTCTTGGCAACAAATGATTTTGCTTATTCCTGTGTGAATGGTTTTCTCCGTTTTATGAACAATGAATGCGTTTCATAGCAAATCAGGAGCTACCTGCTGATATATTTACCATTGCTGTAGAATTCGCTTTTAGATTAAACGGCTAACTGTTCTTTCTTCAAGATAATTCGTATGGCTCATTGTTCATGCCTTTAATTTGCTCCTTGCAGGGATCTTTAAATTCAATTTTCAGTTTGTTACATTTAGATCTGTTTCTTTATTCTTCCTAAGTAGATTAAATAAATTTTTGCTTTCTCTCTTTTATGAGCAACGGATGCGTTCCATGTTGAATTAGAAGCTATCTTCTAAAGATCTTTGTCTTGCTGTAGCTTTACTTGCGAGAATTAACAGCTATCTGTTCTTTCTTTACGATATTTGTTACAGCTGATTGCTCATCCCTTAAGCGTGTCCCCTGCAGGGATAGATAGATTTACCCAGGTTCCTAGACTTAGATCTGTTTTAGTTGCATCTAGATCGAATATAATTTAGGCACTTGCATCTCATTTAAAAGACATAAAACCCAAAAGAAAGGTGGATCGGGCCATAACCGGTAGAATTAGATTTAAACTCCAAACCCACGGTTGCCGGAACCGCTAACCGGACGGATTCCCTACACCAAACGGGAGATAGTCTAATTGGGACCATCTCTCGGGGAGAATCCCTTTCTGATTGATGCTACGATATCCGAGGCATCAACAAGTCTCCATTCGTTCCAACTGCTGTAGAACAAGAATTTGTGTCCTTGGACACCATTGATTTGGGAGCCGAGGTTGCCAACATGCCGGTGGGAGCATCAAGTGTTGCTAAGAAGCACCAAGGAGGTCAGCCTTATGAATCTCCGCAGAGTAAGAGGTTGCTTCGGTCTGCGGTGGCTGACGAACCTCCGAAGCAGGTGGGGCAATCCAGTCGCACCATTCATCCATCTGTCCAATGGCTGGGACAGTCTGTGAATAATATCCTTGGTTACATCCCTCATGTTCGGCCGGATGCCCCACCACGTAAGCTAAATCCGAAACATAAATTCAGTGTGAATATTCCTGCACTCTCGGCTAGGATGATGTGCTCGGTGGATATTGGGCCGACACTAATGCGCCTGCGCTACGAGGACCACAACATGGTGGCCCAACCCGAAATTGCATCAACACCATATGTGACTGAGACACGCAATTCACCGGTTCCAGAGATACACAAATGGGCACGAGGACTGCGGCAGGCCGGCTTGTTAGGGCTAATTAACATGCCTCATTTTGGGCACCTAGTGGAAGTTGGTTCTTGTGTAAAATAGCTCTTGTCATGCTTCCATGGGGGTTCGTTGTGGTTGGATAGAGAGGTCCCGGTCACTATTGACTTGATTTCTTACATTACCGACTTACCCAAGAATGGCATTGATCCGGCGCAGTTTATTCAAGGAAAGGCAAATGAGAAGAAGTGGGCGTGTCGGTTGGCACAAAAGTATGAATTGGAATCGGATGGGCATGGGTATCGCACCAGTAGCTGCTATAATCAGGCGATACTCACGGGCATTAAGATCATGTCATGTAAAGTGATTAGGGGAGGCCACCCTAACCAATGTAATTTGGGAATAGTTTCTTGCGTAGAGCAATGTGCGGAAGGAGTCCAGATGAACTGGTCCCTATATCTCTTGAATCAGCTAATGGAGGATGTCGTAGATGTCCAAGTGGGTAGAGGTGCTTTGTCATATAGTTAGTTGTTGCTGCTGATCACTCTAGTTGCATGGCAAAATCCTGACACCTACCAGGGTATGGACTACTCGACTGCGGCAGAATGACGAGGGGAACGCTATCAGAATCTATGGTATGTATGAGAGCTCGAGCGCATCCGGGAGTGCCTATTGCAGTTTTGGCTGTATTCGAAAATGCTTTGTGACGCAACAACACAGGTCCCGTGAATATCTGAAGATACTGTGGAACGATTCACACCTGCCATGGCATTTACAATACGACCAAGTGTTATACATATACAAGCTCGCCGTGATGTTAATCAACAATGGTTGTAGACCAAGTATAAAATAACAACGGCATATTTGGAGGCTATTGTGAGTGAGTGACCGGAGGCTTGGCGACAGCCCATGAGTTCCGTAGAAATTGATGCTGGAGGTCCGCCGGTGGGTCCTACGGATCGAGTATCAGCACAAGATCAGCAGAGTCATCATAGTTCTGATCGTGAGTCAATCAAAACACCAACTACGGATGATAGTGACTGCGCTCTTGAGGAAAACCGGTCAAAACGACACCATGAGCATGCGACGATCAGTCAGATGTCTTTACCAGCAGAGGCATAGTTGGCCCAGTTAATCACATCCCTTAACCATGCGGCCACATCAGCTGCCGACAAGATGTCCGTCAAAGCAGAGGAGGGATTCTCTGTGCTTGCTTCTCGTATTGATTCTTTGTGTAATGCAGTGTTACAAAAGGAACTCGGTAATGTACCTATGCAGGAAATGGTCACAATCTCCACCACGCCCTGGGTCCAGAATATCAACATTCCCCTGACTACAGTTGTGACCTATAAAGAGGCTTTGCAAAATGTGTTGCAATCGATTACCCAGGTGATTATCAATGTTAATGAACTACCGGCAATGGCACTGTCGACAATGCAGAGGGTCGCCTCCTAGGAAATGGTGGATAGAATGCATGAAATCAGCAATATCTTTCAACACTTACAGGCAAGCGAGGAAGCTACAACTGTCGAGATTGATGAGCTTCCAAGCAGGGCTGCTGCAGCACGGAAAGCAGTGGATGACCTGGAAGCTGACCTTAAGAAGGAGCGGGCCGAGAAGGGTCACGCACTAGAAGCACTTAAAAAGGAACAAGACTTCCTTATTGCGGAAAAGGCTCGCATGTGGGATGACAGCGTTTGGGTTGACCAAGCGATCACAGAGGCTTATCAACATGTCCCGTATCCCACTGAAGAGGTAGATGTGCTCCACCGATTTCAGTGGCTGGGGGCTGCTATTCTTCAGTTGTGACAGGAGAACGACCTGTTGAAGGCTCAATTGAAACCAGGTACCCCTCAGGCCGAGGTGGATGAACGAAGAAGGGCACTTGAGGAAGTTGCCACCTAGATGGAGGAGCTGGAAACACAGGAAACCAGGCTCACCGCCGAAACAGTACAGTTTTGTGGCCGCATCGTTCATGATGAGCAAGTTGAATAGCTCACTAAAATCTGGCAAGAAGCAGAGGGCCAGGTGGCCACATTAAAGGATGTGATGAGAATCCTGCCACCAATGGAGCAAGTTGCTAAGTCGCGCGAGCTGAAGGACTTGCAACAACGAGTTGCCAAGGCAGATGAACACCAGAACATACATGCGGCCCAGTTAGAAGAATTCCAAGACACTTGCGAGAAACTGATGCTGTAGGCCAGTGAAGCACTACAAGAAGTACACAAGTATCGATAGTAGGTCATGGACAAGCTTTCCAATCACCCATCAGTCGACGATGTGATCAGCAGTCAGGCAGTAGCTAAGGATGCTCAGGAGCTGGTGCGAAATGTCAAACTGCTGTATGCACACTTCAAGGCAAGGACCGCGACGTGCACTATGTCCAGCAGTTGACGTGGCTCGAGGGTGAGCCACAAGATTGTGTTGGGGGCCTGTTGGCAGGCAGTTTGATGGGGAAATATCACGGTACCGTCGACGCTGCGACACATCGGATGAGGGCACGAATGGAGTATTTTGTGTGAAAGAATACCACAGTTGGTGGGTTTTGGGTCACTTGGACCATATATTATGTAATAGTGAGTCATTTGTACCGCGGTATGCGGGTTTTTGGGTCATTTGGACCAAGTCAGTTAGATATTGGGTCAATTGTCCATAGTGTCAGTTAGGAAGTCGTTTGTAAGTGGACAAGTATTGTAATGGCGGAAGCCTATAAATAGACGAGAGTTGTAAGTGTTAGGAAGTAGTAGGAAGGAGCGGAAGAATAGATAGTAATAGAGACAAGCAGATGTATGTATGGATATCTATGTTTTGCTTTTGGTACATGATTGCGATAGTAATATAATGATGATGTTTTGGTACGATCTTTGTGCAATGTTGCAATGTATGAATGTTGTTTGATGCAATGTCTACTTACTGTTGATGTGATGATAAATGCTGTGATTAAGTAATGGGTTCTATGTTGAATGCGATGATAAATGCTGCAATATGTTATAACTCCTTACTGAATGTTTAAAATCTTTGTTTAAGTTCCACAATAGAGTTAGTCCGTGCAGCCACAACTCTCCTCCTCCCTCGGCAGAAACATGGTTCTGTCTACTCTTCCTGGATGCCTCGGGTGAGACCTCATCTGCTATGCGGGTGTTGCTAGGTGGGCTCAAACCTGCCCGGGCTGGTGCCCAGGGAGACTGCGGTATGTGTCGACAGTGAGGTGAACCCCTATCGATCGAGGTCGAGTTTGTCAACAATCACCCTGATCAAACAATATATCCATCTGATGCATACACAGTATCTACCTGATACATATCATACACGATCCACCTGATCATACAATGCATCCATCTGATATACATAAGTACATGATCACACTGATCATACAACTATCCATCTGATACATACATAAGTACATGATCACACTGATCATACAAGTATCCACTTGATACATATACAAATATATGATCTACCTGATCATATCCAGCATCAACATGATGCGTACATACATACATATAAATGATCAAACTGATCATATCCAGCATCAACATGATGCATACATACATACATATAAATGATCCAATTGATCATATCTAGCATCCAACATGATGCATACAGAGCAGTAACTAGAGCGTCATCCTGATGCTCATCATCCAACGCTTATATCCACAGCCATGTGAAGGATCCTCCTTCCAACATGCTTGGAATGGCTTCAGTAAATGTCTCCATCACTTCTTCCTTGAAGTGTCATAAATCTGAAGAACACCAAGCCTCTCTCTGAAGTACTCGAACTTCACTCTAGCTAGTGGCTTCATCAGTACATCTGCAATCTGCTCATCCGTCGCAACATATAGGAGCTTCACTGCTCCTTTCTACACCATATCCTTGATATAGTGATATTTGATCTCAATTTGTTTTGACCTGTCGTGGAACACCGGGTTCTTAGACAGCTTCATACAACTCTGGTTGTCACAAAAGATACCAGTAGCCTCCAGTGGGAGATCAAATAACTCAGACTGTAGATTCCGAAGCCATACTGCCTCACAAATAGCCGAACAAGCTGCAACATACTCTGCAACAAGCTGGTGCCTTTCGGCCTTTTTCACACATCCCGCCTGCGGCTTTCAGCCATTTTTCTGCAACCCACCGGCGCCTTTCAGCCTTTTTCCCGCGTCCTTCCTGCTGCTTTCAGCCATTTTTCTACAAACCGCCGGTGCCTTTTGGCCTTTTTCCCGCGTCCCACCTGCGGCTTTCAACCATTTTCCTGCAACCCGCCTGCGAATTTCGACTTGTTTCCCACTGTCCGACTACATCTTTCGGCCAAAATCCCGCAACCTGTCCGCGATTGTTGAGCTGCTTCCCGCAGTCCCACCGCCCAAATTTTCCACAAACCCACAGTCTGTTTTCTGCACTTTTCTCCCTGTTTTGAACCCAGCACTTTGCTGCAAAATTTTTTGCACTTGCACAGCCATCTGTCCTACCTACAGCCATCCTTCCCTACAGCCTTTTCTACAGTTTTATTTCTATTCCATTTACAGAATATTTTTTGAATTTCAGCATTTTGATTGAAAAAGAGAAAATTTTGCATTTCAAAGTTTAAATTCAGTATTGTTATTTTTAGTTAGCAAGTTTCCCACCCCGTGGCACTTTTTATTTGGGTTCATCATCTCACACGCACACACTCTGTCACCTAATTCAAGTGAGCCTTAAAAAACTACTTAACACAACCAACATTCTAACCCCACTTGGGGAACACATAAGAATTTTTGTAGTTAGGTAGGATTGGGGGGATAGGAATCCAAATAAAACCCCTCGGTTGCTTACACTTGAGACATAGTTGTTGTCCATTAGGGAACCAAAATCCCCTAGTATTTTTTGGCACGGTCACAACCAGTTTATCAGAGGGCCTTTCCCCTAAGAGGGTTGAAGTCACCGGACTGGTTCCGAAGGCCTGAGTGGAATATTGCAATCCATTAAGTAATCGGAGGATACCTTTCACAGTTCTTAGGGTATCACCCGTATCGGGATACCACGGCGATAGAACCAAACGGCAGATTCACCTTTTATTGATGTGTCATTAACGGGGTATCTTAGTTTCCTTTCTTCTAGGATTGACTACCCGGTGTCCCTCCCGGTAGGGGGATATCTTTAGCCACTTGGATCTACTATCAATATTGTCTGACTTGGATTTCATCACCTTGCAGAGGATATGTCTAGTTGAGTCATAATACTATTTAGTTAGGTGTTTGCATGCTCCCTTACCTCCTTTTGGTCTAGCAAGTCCATTATTTTTATTTTTTTATTTTTTTTTAGGAAACCTGCTGCTTGTTGGTATTCTGACCATTTTTGTTGATACTCCACTTATTGTAGCACAGCTGTTACAGTAAGTGTTTTGAGTTGGTTGTTGGCCTGATTGCCATATTTTTTGAGCTCTCCTTCTGCACACTCGGTTGCATTAGGGTTTTTGAGTTGTTTTTCACTCAACACAACCCCCAGATATTTGACACCATCTGTCACCATTGAGTCCCCGAGACATTCTCCACGCCTCTGGGGCGAGCCCCCACAGCACGGTTCACTTGACACCACCCGTCATAGACATAGATATTCATCACTTGATACCACCCATCATAGATCTCGAGCCTTGTCACTTGACTCCACTCGTCAACGGCATAGAACTCCGTCACTCGAGCTAGACGCCCCTTATTTTACCTCTGATTCTGAGGCAAAGTCCGAGAACCCCATTTACACTGCACCAACCAGCCCCATGGATGGCGTGACTTCCACCCCTTTCTTGGTAGGGACCATTGGTGGAGAATCCACCACCACACCAGTTACCACACCTGCTTTGGGTATGCCCTCGATGGGGCCCACATCTACCATTCCGATCACTGCACCCATTCCAGTAGCTGGCATACCTATTCCCACTCCATCAGTGACTCACACTACCCTTGGCGGTGCAGGACCGTCCCATGCCACTTTCGTCCCTTCACTTGGGGGCAACATCCCAAACCCTGCCCCTACACTTGGGGGCATTGGCCCCAACATGGTCCAAGCCACTAGTATGTCACATCCTTCTACTAGTTTTCCATTCATGGCTAGCCTCAACCTTCCTGACCTAGCTAGACTGACTAACGATCCCATCAGACATGACCCTGCGTGGCCTCACATGCCCACCAAGCTTCCCTCCGACATCCCTAAGTTTGAGGGAAAGGTAGGTGAGGACCCCAAGAACCATATTATGTCCTTCCATCTATGGTGTTCCTCCAACTCCATAGTGGATGACTCTGTCCGCCTCCATCTGTTACAACGCACCCTCACTAGCTCTGCAGCTAAGCGGTACATCGAGCAACCCCATGGGAACCATGCCACCTTTACCTCCCTTGCCTTGACTTTCCTGCAGTTCTTTCAGTTACCTGTCCGCTATGATGCAGGAGTTGAGATCCTACTGTCCTGCAGATAGAACACGGCTACCCACATCACTTACCACATTCATGAGTGGCATCGACACCGCAGCCTCTGCAAAATCAAGTTAGACGACCGTATCTTCTTAGATTGGTTTCTAAAATCCCTCCTTCTTGTCATTGCCAAGGATGTGGCATCCAAACGACCCCAGTCTGAAGAAGAGGCCATCCTCAAAGCCCAACAATTCGACCTTATTTACTCCCAGTCGGGTTATCTATATACCATCATACCTGACGCCCCTCGCGGTGATTCCTCCCAGCACGATGCGCCAGGGGCATCCCATGCCGCAAACGGCATCATTGGCCGTGTTTCTTCGCATCCCCAACCCTTTTCCATAGCACGTCCTAGCCATGGCCCTGACTTTTCGTGGGATACATCTCAATCCGGAGCAACCAATTCGTATGCTCCCATGGCACATCACCACCATTCCCATGGACCCTCCTGTCCACCTCAATGCTTTGGTCATGCATCCACTGCTTACGCCCCCCCGGTCGCACCTCAGCCATATTACCACCCACAGGCTGCACTAGCTCTTGTGTCCTCTCAATCCCAACCTGCTTATTACCCGACACAGGCACCCCCTGCGGCAAATCCACAACCCATTCCACAGATGTATCAGCAACCCTCACAAGGTTCATCACTTGTGTAGCCTGCACCTACTTATTATCCACCGCAGCCTACTCCCACACCTGTGCAACCCCAGAACCCACCTGTTTCCCAAGGGAAAGTATATGCCCAATAGAATCCGCAGCAGAACCAAAATAACCAGCGCCAACAGAGCCAGCAAAACCGTGGCAAAGGCCATAACCATGGGAACAACCCCCCTCCAGACCAAGGCAGTCAACCCCCCAATCCCCCAAACAATAATAACGCGTCACCTACCAACCAGAACCCTGATCGGTCGCCCAAGCAGGCCAAAAATCCTAATTTGCGAACAAACCATCCTTGTTCTATTTGCGGGGTCTATGGCCACTACACACATGCTTTCCCACATTTGGAACGAGCTCGGCAACTCTGGACTAATGATTCCCATCGCCAAGGGCATGCGGCTCCTCAGGCGCCACCCAACCCCCCACCACCTCAGCATCAACCTTTGGTGCTGCAAAACCCCTTACCAACCCAAGGTGTAGTGAACACTCAGCCGTTGGCTCCCCGTCAAGGCAACGCACCACCACAACAACAGATCACTTATGCCGCTCCTGATCAACCCATGTTAGACTCAGGTACCCACCACTTGTTAATGATGTCATCTACTGATGTCAACCTCCAAACCCGTCGAAACCAATATGGCTCCACCCCTGAAGCCTCTCCCACCGACAAAAACACTAATGCTCATCCCACTGATCAGACGTTACGTATACCTCCAGCTCCACTAGATGGCGCCTCCAAAGCACCTCGCTTCCCACTTCGTCGCATCAACAATAACCCCAAGGCTCGCGCTGCGTCAAATTACAACATTGTAGATGACTTATCCCAATCTCCCGCAGCCATGTCTGCATTAGAAGTCTTAAAAAATGTCCTTCACAGCGCAAGACTTTGCTCTCCGCCATTGGTGCTATTGACCCAAATGATTCACAACTGATGGCCTTCGATTTGGACCAGTCCGAACAATGCCTGCCTTCCACTTTAGCGTTCCAAGTTTCTGTTTCCGTTCGGAATCTTGTCATCCATCGGTGCATCATTGATGAAGGTGCCTCTACATGCGTTATGTCCACATTCATTTGGCAGAAGTTGGGATCCCCTACTCTCCAGCAATCCACCACTACGTTGCGAGCCTATGACGGCCATTTGGCTCAACCCCAAGGTCTCTTAGCTAATGTCCCCGTCCAGCTGGCTGGTAAAACCGTGCTCATTGACATAGAGGTCATCAATGCCCAACTTGATTATAACCTCTTACTTGGCCGCAGCTACATGTATGCCATGCAAGCGATTGCCTCATCCGTTTTTCATACCATGATGTTCCCCCATGATGGACGCGTGGTCAAGGTCGACCAACTCACCTATTACGATCCCAATTCCCCCGCTGCACCTGAAAATTTTCTCCCCATGGTTGAACAACCTGTTTGTGGTGCAACTACCTCGTTTGTTTCCTCTGTGGGACCCATACTTTATTCAGATACGTCGATGACCTCAACATTCCAATCCATTCCACCCCCGTCACCCGCGACTGAAGTATCTGACCTATGTACCCTTTCCCACAATACACAAACACCCAACAATCAACCGCCCTTGTTACCCAAACCACCATTGGTACCTAGTCACATTGGTGTTACACTCATCCACACAATCCCCTTCCTATTCCCTCCCTCAGGCGTAGTAAGTGCCCCAGTTATGGCTACTCTTAGCCTCCCTGGGTTAACCTTGGGATTACCCGTGTGGTATATTTCGCCTCTCGTTCCCTCTCCGACACCAAATGTCATCCTACAACCGGTGCAACCCATTGCCACTACTAGTCAACCACCTCCTGGTGTCACTACCTCTTTGTCATCTACAAATCCCCCTCCTCTTATCAAGCCCACTAGGGGCAGAGGCCCAAAACCATACACTGCTGTACCCTCACCCAAAACAGTTAAAACCCCCCTGGTGTTTCGTGCTCCTCCCAAATGCTCCTTGTGTGATGAGTTAGGCCATCCAACTCATCAATGTCCACAATTACTTGCATTACAGGAACACATGCAAATGCTTGACAATGACCCCAACATCCCGGTTGTCGAACTCGATCCAACCCCTAAGCCTCGTGATAAATCACTGCGTACTAACCACCCCTGTGCAATATGTGGTATTTATGACCATTACTCACATCACTATCCTGATCTCCCAGATTACAGAGCAGCTCTCTACGAGATGAATAATTTGGACCTTGAGATGGAACCCCCCACAATTGAGGATATCCACCCTCCGGTATCATCCCCATCCGGAGAGATTAACACCATTTATATGATCTCTTCGACTACCACTTCCTCGTCAATTGATTTGACAACCCAAAGTTTCCGCAACGATGAGGAGATTCTAGAGGCTCTCACTGCCCCGGATTATCCCTGGGATGACATGCACCATTGTTCCTATTTCCTCCCAGAAGACTCCTCTTCTACCACAGCTACCCAATTTGTGGTTGAGTCCAAATATTTCCTTCCCACCAAAGTCGACTGGTTTAAGGATCCCATTCCTGCTCCTGATGCGTTTGAGGAAGGTAACATGGCCAACATCTCACCCGTCATCCACATCGATAGCTCTGACCCACCTGGTGCACTTGAAATCATTACATTGGGAGCCTCCTGCAGTGAGTATGAGATTGGAGAGTACAAAAAGTGTTTCCAAGAGTTTCGTGATGCCTTTGCCTGGTCCTATACCGAAATGCCTGGTCTTGACCCCGCTATCATAGAGCACCACAGTAACACCTCTGTGTCAAGGGGCATGATCAATCATTTTGAACCTTCCCCATCACATCTATCTCAGTGTTTCAATCCTACCATCAGTACTCTCACACTTCGGTTCTCCACCTCGCTCTCCTATAAAGGAAACATCATTGCCTTGCTAGTTGCAGGTCTCCCTCTGTCGACGATAGCCCCTCTATTCCAGAGGATAGACCCAAAGGTCCCTGCGCCTTGGACCCATCACCATCTGTGGTGAGTGCCTACGGACCATTTTGAGAGGAGTCATCATTGCCTCTTCGAGTGGTTGTTTCTCACATGCTTGAATTCAACACCTTGATCACATTGTTGAGAATCGCGCAGGGTATATATCCCTTCAGTTATTGGTTGAAGATCCGGGATTTCCCGCGATTCTAGCACATTGGTGAATCCCTTCGGAACGCCCAGTTATATGTTCCCGTGGATGTCCGAGTTGCGTTGGCGATTGTATTCGGAAGCCATCCAGTTATATGCTTCCTTGAGTACCCAGTTCAGTTCCAGTTCAGTGTACCATTGAGGATATGACTCCCAGTCACTATGCTCCAGCAGCTCATCAGTTCCTCTAGTACCACACTCAGCAACACTGTTGTTATTCCAGTGTATCAGTTCTTCAGCTCAGACATGGTCAGCCCAGCAGTCTGTCCCATATTTGTGTCCCCTCTGGACCCTTATGATGTACACAATGGTTCTCTATGTATCCTACAGGTCCTCCTTTTCGGGCCTCACTATTATTTTTTTATGTATCTTGATACGAGCATGGGTATGCCCTCCTTGTCCATATATTGAGATTCTTCCTCATTCATTATTTGAGGCCATGTATATTTCAGGTCCCCATATTTTTGACCCCATTGTTATTAACTACGAGCATGGGAATGCCCGCCTCGTCCATATGTTCAGATTATTCCTCATTCATTATTGAGGTCATGTAATTTCAATTTTTGCAGTTTGTTCGGGACCGTTCTTTTGGGCTCTATTTTGTTTCTTCTCTTCTCCACACCCTAGGAAAACCATAAAAGACTTATGATGTCTATCGACCATACGATGAGCTCCTGCCCTCACACATCAGGGGGCAATCTGTTAACACCCAAAAAGTGCTCACTACCTCATCAACCCCATTACATGACTCATTTGTCCATATTTCCTACCATATTTACCTCCAGAACCTTAAAATCTCATTAAAAAGCCTCCAAAAGGCCACAAAACCATTAAAAAAGCCTCCAAAAGGCCAAAAAAAACCCTTTTTCCCCCAAAATTCCTCCAAAATAGCAAAAACCCTCTAAAAAGGGAATAAAAAATATTAAAAAAGAGGAAAAAGAGCGAAAAAGGAGGCAAAAACCCTATACAGCTGACCTAAACCATATGGTTCCCAAAACCATGGGCCAGCACTCCACCACTAAAAACCTATAAATAGGTGATGGAGGCCCCTCATTTCATATCCACAGTCAAATGCACCCTTACTCTACCAAAATCACTCTTGAAACCCTAGCTCACCCTTGAGCTACTTTCACATTTGAGTGCCCCTTTGGCCCATTTCCAACCCTTTGGAGAAAGAGAAGGAGCAAAGCTGGAAGCTTGGAAGCAACCCTCCTGGACTGCTGCAAGAGCTCCACCAACTTTCACATTGGAGGTATAATTAATACAAAAACCCCTTTTATTATCTTGTCTTGTCTATTTTAAGCACATGTTTAGAATAATTTCCATTTTACTGCATTGTCTTTCATTTAATGTTTTTCTGAACTGTTACTAAGGAGTCCATTCTCCTCAGTAGGTGCTCATTTGCACAAGCTAGGGTGAAAACCCTAGCTACATGTACTCAGTGCTACGCAGGACTGCTTCCTGCTAAACTAAGAGATCACACCTGATCCCATACTGAAGCATCACCCAGATGTGCTCTTCCTATCTGCAACACTGCCTGCCCAATCTGAATCAACATAACCCTACAGGTTAAACTTTTGATTCACTTCATACTTGAGCCCATAATCAACTGTACCCTTCAGGTACCTCAGAATATGCTTTATAGCAATTAGGTGAACACTCCTCGGATCTGTCAGGAACTGGCTCAATGTGTTCACCGCAAAGCAAATATCTGGTCATGTGTTTGTCAGGTACATCAAGGAACCAATCATTTGATGATACATAGAGACATCAATCGGCTCAGATGAAGCATCACATAGAAGCTTCAAATTCGATGCCATAGGTGTGGCCATGGCCTTGCAATCCATTATCCTGAACCTCTTCAGGATATCTACTGTGTACTTCCCTTGTCCAAGGAAGATCCCATCTACACTCTGCCACACCTCCATACCTAGAAAATAGTGCATCATCCCCAAGTCCTTCATATCGAACTTGGCAGCATGCTTCCTCTTTGTATCGGCAATCAATCTGTCATCTCCTATTACAAATAGGTCATCCACATACAGGAGTAGAATCACAGGATTCCCTTCCTCAACCCTGTAGTAAAGGTTGGAATCCGCTTTACTCTTGGTAAATCCCAAACTGGATAGGAAACTGTCCATCCTACCATACCAAGTCCTCGAAGTTTGTAATAATCCATACAAGGATTTCTTCAATCTTCATACATATGACTCCCTGTCATGTGTTTCAAAGCCAAGTGGCTGCTCCACATATACTTCCTCTTCAACTACACCATTCAAGAAAGTAGTCTTGACATCCATCTGGTGTATCTTCCATTTCATCGCTACAGCCAAAGCAAGTACTGATCTGATGGAAGTGTACCTGGATACAGGAGCAAAAGTTTCTTCATAATCTATTCCCTCTTTCTGAGAGAAGCCACGAGCTACAAATATTGCCTTGTATTTCTCTATGCTTCCATCTGCAGCATGCTTGATCTTGTAGATCCACTTGGAAGTCACAACAGACTTCCCTTCAAGTCTTGGGACAACATCCCAAACATCATTCTTCATTATTGATTGGTATTCTTCGACCATGGCATCCTTCCATTCTTTCTTTTCTGTTTCTTCTTCATAACTGGAAGGTTCTTTGTTTATGATGTCACAGAGTAAAGCAACATAGCTGGTATGAGATCTAGTTCTCTTCTTTGCTCTGTGTTCTTCTGGAATGCCATATAATTCTGCATCTTGAATGAGCTCTCTAGCCCATGCAGGTTTCCTCTTGTGAGAGTTATTCTCACGGGGTGGATCTACAGGTTCTTGTGGATCTTCAATTTCATGAACTATATCTAGAATTGCTTCAGTCATGGTAGTGTCTTGAAATCTAGTTTCCTTAGGTTCTTAATAAACTTCAACAGGTGTCTTCCTTCATTTGAGGAATGCTGAGTTTTCATCAAATGTCACATCCCTGCTGACATCAATCTTCTTGAACCCTGGAAAGTATATTCTGTAAGCCTTCGAGCTTTCACTGTAACCCACAAAGATACCCTTCTTTCCTGAAGGATATAGCTTGATCCTCTTTTCCTTTGGAACATGGGTGTATACTGGAAAACCAAATATTTTGAGATGGCTGACTTCAGGCTTCTTACTAGAAAAGACTTCTTCTAGTGTCTTGTTGTCCAATATCTTGTGGGGTGTTCTGTTCTGCACATATACAACTGTCCTAGTTGCTTCTTCCCATAGATGCATAGGTAGATCCTAATGATGCAGCATTGCCCTTGCTGCTTCCATGATTGTTCTATTCTTTCTTTCTGCAACTCCATTTTGTTGTGGATTGTAAGGAGCAGTCAACTCACTCTTAATCCCTGAATCACTGCATAGCTTCTTGAAGTCACCAAAAGTGAATTCTCCACCATTGTCGGATCTGAATATTTTGATCTTCTTATCAGTTTGGTTCTCCATCAAGGTTTTGAATTCCTTGAACTTATCCAACACTTCATCTTTGTTCTTCAAGAAGTAAACCCAAGTCTTCCCAGAGAAGTCATCAATGAAAGAGACATAGTAAACATATCCACTCAGAGAACTAGATGACATCAGACCACATATATCGGAGTGGATAATTTCCAAGATATCTTTTTCCTTGCTTTCACTGCTTGGAAGTGCCTTCTTTATGTTCTTTCCTTTTGCACATCCTTTGCAAACACCTTCATGCTTGGTCTTAATTTTAGGAATGCCTTCTACAGCTTTACTTGCAATTGGTAATGCTTTGTAGTGCATATGTGCAAGTCTTCTATGCCAAAGTTCACTTGGCTCTATGGAATCATGCACCATGGCATGTTCAGGTTGTCCTTTCAATTTATACAATCCTCCCTCTTGTTCTCCAATCACCACTACATCATCAATAGTTTTACCCTTTGGCCACATTAGGACTTGGACATCTACAAATGCAACCCTCATACCTTTTGCATCCAATGCAAAGATGGAGAGTAGATTCTTCTTGAGCCCAGGTACATAGAGAACTTCTTTCATCTTCAAAATTTTTCCAGAATCTAGATTGTAGGAGGCTTCACCACTTCCTTTGATAGGGTATTGATAGTCATCCCCAAGTTTCACTTTATGGGGTGATTCATGTTCAGATAGATTTATAAAAGATTCTTTAAACCCAGTCATGTGTTTGGAAGCCCCACTGTCAATTAACCAATCATTACAACCATGAGAGATAGTACCTGTGAGAGCAGAGATTAGAACATACTCTTCTTCATGTGATGAGTCATCATCATCACTTTCTGCTCTATCTTTCTCCCTGGGAGGTTCATCATCCTCAACAACATGAGCATGATATCTTCTTTTGTTGTTCTTCTTCTTCTTATTGAAGTTTTTGTTGTTGTCTTTCTTCTTCTTGGGACAGTCTGAAGCAAAGTGTCCTTTCTCATTGCATTCAAAACATCGAACATGATATATATCTTTCTTCTTGTGATGAGGGTGAGAATGTTTCTTGTTATGAGATCTCTCCCTCTTAAACTTGCTTCCCTTGGTGTGAATTGTGAGAGCTTGATCTTCATTCCCCATCTTTTCTTCTCGGGCCACAAGCCTTGCTTCTTCTTGAGAGCATTCCTCCCACAGTCTACTGAAGGAGATCAACTTCTTTCTTGCACAGATTCCTTGGATAAAGGAATCCCATGACCTGGGTAGGCCATTTAGTGTGGTCATAACAACTCCACAATTGTCCACTACTTCATCCACAGCTTCAAGTTGTTCCTTGATCTGAGAGACCTTGGAGAAGTAAGATTGAATGCTCTCTCCATTCAACATCTTGACCCCTTTCAATTGATTCCACAGAGTCATCTTCTGATTTATGTTTTTCCCTTCAAATAACTTGGTCATGGAGTCAAACATCTCCTTGGGTGTCTTTAGAGATGACACATGTGGTATGAGATGGTCTTTGATAGAATAAGCAATGATTCTCTTTGCCTTGATGAAGTTCTTCTTATGCAATACCTTATCCTCTTCGTCCTATGGGATAGGGACCTCAGAGCTGATGTAGGAGTCCAATTCATTTTCTTCCAGGATTAACCCAATCCTATACTTCCATGCTCGGAAGTTATCAGCCCCTTCAAGCTTATCCTCAATATTGGTGTGGTGAGACATCTTAAATAGTACTTCAAATGGAAATATAAGATATTTAGGTCTTACCACTTGTTTTGCTGAAAACTGGATCTGGTCCCAGATTAGGGTTTGTCGAAAAAACCCTAAAATTTCAAAAAGTGAATTTCAACTTTCTGAAAGGATAGAAGGATGCGCCTTAATGATCTGATCAACTTGGTGTATTCAGAATTTGAGATCTGCAAAGCTTCACCCTTCAGAAATGCCTTTTAGTCTTCCTGGGTTCACTAAGGAGGACCCTGAATTAGGGTTTGAGATTCCCCAAGATTTACCCAGCCAAAAATATCGATCCAAAGCTCTAAAATTTGATTTTTCCAAGGAGCTTCTAGCTATGTCTTTAGATTTCAGAAATTCCTATTTTTGTGGAAACCCTAATTTTTAGGGCCAAATCTGAAAATGCTCAAAATTAAATTCTGATTGGACAGATAGATTCTCATTGATGAGTAGAGTCAATCTACTATACTACTTTTCCAAAATCTATGGAGAGAAACCGAATAAGCAAGAAACAGTAGTTTCTGTCAGTGCACAATGTCTTCTTCTCAAGTTAGCTCTGATACCATGTTAAATTTTGAGTATTAATTCACAATACTCTAGGATCTTTACTAAGAGAATAACATGTACAGTATATCAATGCATATCAATCATAACAAGCATGTCAATCATCACAAGAAGCAAAATCATGAGAGACAATAGACACACAGAGTTTACGTGGGGAAAACCCTAAGGTGAAAAATCCCACAACTTCCTCAAAGATAGATAGAACAATAGCTCAACCAAAGTACAAGAGATAGACTCCTCTTAGCAGCTAATCCTCCTCCTCATAAGTGCACCACTTTCCGAGTGAAGGAAGAATGAGTTTCTGAGTGATCCAAATAGAGATCTCCTTATCTCTATTTATACTTGTTCTGTTTGCCCAATAACCTTATGGGACCGACTTGTCTAGCTAGGTACAATAACCACATATTACATAAATCCGGGCCGACCCCTACAAGGTGGTCTAATAACCCATCGGCAAGTTAACACACTTGCGACACATGTCAATACAAATGACGACACTTCCGCATAGAGGAATAATGCATCTCTATAGGAGTACAATAAATATATCAATGAAATACATTCCGATGTTACATATACATCAACACATATCTGTTAAACTATTTATTCATTTTAAACAAAGAAATATTATATTATATGCAAACAGAGTATCATTTACAAACCTAAGATTTATGACAGGTTCGTTCCCCTCACTTATCAAACCCTAGATTTATTATCCTTAAGATTTTAGTTAATATTTCCAATAGAACAAAGGAATGATCACGATTCATTTCCTATTTGAAAGTAGAACATTACATTATGGCTCACGGCCTTCACAAAAAACAACAGAAAAGAATAGCAAAGAGAAGCCCGCGACTTCATACACTCAAAGACAAAAACGATTACCAATTACATTTCTTAAGACTGGAAATAAGAACCATCTCACCACTATCATGATCCTACATCATCACTTTTTAATTTAAAACTAGTAAACAGTAAACCCTACGATTTAGTTGTTGTAGATTTCAACCCTACGAAACTAAGCATTTAAATGCCATGACAATTGAACAAACCCAAGAACCCACTTAAGGGTTTAAACGTTTTAATACAGAACCAAACCCTTAGCCATCGAGCTTTGCCTAAATACAATAGTGGCATAACATTAAAGACATCAAATGCATACAAACAAGAGCCCAGCTCTTGATACGAAAACAAATACAATAAAGTGGGTAACAAGTTATCATATTATCATTTACATAGTAGAATGCAAATATTAAGCTTTGGGTCCTACACATAAAATAGCTCACAGTATCATCATTTACGAACACAGTAGTGAACGAGTCATAAATCCTTCTATTACCGAGAACGGTAGCAGGGTTCCACGAAGGTGTCCAAGAAGTTATTCCACTGTCTTAGCAGTTGGAAGTATTAAATGCAAAAGGAAATCAAGTGCCTGCCAACACGATACATCAATAGTGTTAACATTACACATTTCTTACAAATGCATCGAATTACTGATAACACGCATTATACGAATTTTTATCAACACCTTGTGGTAAGTCAAGGTGGTGTTGGATGTATTGCTAGGAAATCACCATGTTTTATAAGAGCACATAGATGCGCACACACATCACCATATAGTTATAGGACCTTGTATAGGGTTTTGCATATGCATATTTCATATAGTATAAAAATCAAATAAGAGATTGCATATAGTTCATAGGTTTACATTTGACTATGAATTGTCATAATTCATAAGTTAACAAATGGCTATGACATGAAATTTCAATATTTCCTAGATTAGCATTTAATCAATACATGCATATAATTCCTAGGCTGTAGAATATATTAAAAGAATGGCATATTGATTATTGCATGGTTTAATTCTCATACGTTGCATCAATAGCAACTCACGATAACATTACACATAGAGTTAAAGTATGGTTATAAATCCCATTCAAATGTTCTAACAAATCAATACAAGGTTAGTACAGGGTTTATGAATATTACAGTTGTTATGCTTCTGTTTGGTAAAACTAGGCTAACTGAAGATCTCACCAACAGCACTTATGACATTATGTCTCTTAAATCATTAACACTTGGGAGACACAGAAAACTGTTTGGAACTCTTCGGTCACATGTCATAAACACTATACCTATAATCTGCGAAAAGGACAAATTAAATGTTTTAGCACGAATGCTAAGTAAGCCTTGGGGCATCCATACGACCCCTTCATCGTCAACAAGAAGAAACAATAGTTAACACATATAAATTTATAGCTTTAGAACATAAACAAAAGAATCTGAAAAATACAGTTGAGTAAGCTTAACATCAAAGCGAAATTGCTAAGTATCTAGTCGCAACATTTGACTTACGACTAACAACAACATTTAGTACAGGAAGCCAACATTTAGACATTTATGTTATTTCACACAGTTAGATTTAGTATTAAAATCTATATCTAAACATTTTTAATTTTTTTTGTAAATTTCGGGATGTTACACTTTCCTTTTTATTCTGTAGGGCCCGTAAAACCCTTGCAATAATTTTTCATCCCCCTTTGTCTTAAGTGTGGTTTTCCTATATGGCTTCAATCTCAAATAAACCAAGTCTCCTACTTGGAAGGTTCGGTCTGTTCTATTTTTATCTGCATTGATTTTCTGTTGATTTTGTGGAACCTGCAAATTTTCTTTAAGTGCTTTAAGGATGTCTTGGCCTTCTTGTAGCCAATCCTTTGCCTTATGTGCCTTACAATTTCCAAAAACCAAATCTGCAAAAGTGGTAGACTCATACCCATACAAGGCTTTGAATGGGGTCATTCCAATGGACATGTGGAATGTGGTGTTATAGTAGAACTCCCCCATATGTAACCAGTTGACCCATGCCTTATGCTTCCCTGTAACATAATTCCTGAGATAACCTTCTAGCCATTGGTTAACTCTTTCAGTTTGCTCGTCTGTCCGGGGATGATAGCTGGTACTAAGGTTTAAACTAGTATTTACTAATTCGAACAAGGATTTCCAAAAGGAACTGGTAAACTTACTATCACTGTCACTGATTGTGATTTTTGGAAGCCCATTCAATCTAAATACTTCCCTAAAAGAAAGTGCAGCAACTTGACTAGAAGAAATAGTAGATGTGACAGCAAAAAAGTGAGCAAATTTGGTTAACCTGTCAACTACTACAAAAATATTGTCTTTACCCTAGGATTTGGGAAAACCTGTGATGAAGTCCATTGATATGCTTTCCCATTTCTGTCTAGGAATTGGAAAAGGTTGTAGGAGACTAGCAGGACACGTGTGCTCAAACTTGTTCTGCTGACATGCAGTACACTCACTCACATGCCTTAGAACATCCTCCTTGAGGCCCTTCCAAGTGAACCTTTCTCTTAACTTCCGGTAAGTTTTGAAAATACCGGGATGGCCTACTACTGGTTCATTGTGGGCAGCCATCAAAATATGCTCCTTCAGCTTAGATTCAGGAGTTATAAAAATTCTATTCTTATAATAGATGACATCATTGATAACCAGGTAATGATCTTCCTGATTTACTCTATCTAACAATTCACAAGCAAACTGATTTTCTGCATATTCCTTAATTAGTTGTGCCTTCTAGTTAGCAGGCACTTGCAGCAAAGAAAAAACAAGCTTCCTAGAGAGGGCATCAGCAACTACATTCAGCTTACCCTTCTTATATTCAATATCAAAATCATAAGATTGAATTTTGCTTACCCACTTTTGCTGCCTGTCATTCAGCTCCTTTTGGGTTAGGAAATGCCTCAAACTGTTGTGGTCTATTTTAACTATGAATTTACCTCCCACTAGGTATTGCCTGAACTTATCCAATGCATGCATGATGGCTAAAATATCTTTATCATAGATAGAGTACAGCTTCTCATGGGCTGCAACTTTCTGCTCTCATAAGCAATCGGGTGTCTATTCTGCATAAAAACTACTCCTATGCCTTCACCCGAGGCATCACACTCCAATATAAAAGGTTGGCTGAAATCTGGGAGTGCCAAGACTTGGAAGCTACTCATAACTTCCTTCATTCTATTGAAATCTTTTTCAACCTCCTCATTCCAGCAGAAAGCTCCCTTCTTGGTAAGGTCTGTCAAGGGGGAAATGAGTTTGGAGAATCCCTTCACAAATTTCCTGTAGTATGTGCATAAGCCTATGAATCCTCTTAGAGCAGTTATATTCTTTGGGCTAGGCCAATCTAAGATGGCTTGGATCTTCTCCATGTGTACCTTGAATCCTTCTTACCCAATGATGTGGCCAAGATAGAGGAGCTCCTTCATACCAAACTCACACTTAGACAGTTTGGCATAAAAGGATTGTTCTGCAAATGTTCTTCCCATGTCTTACTATAAATCAGAATGTCATCAAAAAATACAAGTACAAACTTACGGAGTTGTTTTCTAAATATTCTATTCATGCAATACTGAAAAGTTGCTGGTGCATTTGTCAAGCCAAAAGGCATGACCAGAAATTCGAAGTACCCAAAATGGCACTGAAAGGCAGTTTTATGCACATCTTCACTTTTGATTCTGATTTGGTGGTAACCAGAACGTAGATCAATCTTGGAAAAATATTTGGCTCCATGTAGCTCATCCATTAGCTCATCAATCCTTGGAATAGGATATATGTTCTTGATGGTTTTCTTATTTAAAGCTCTGTAATCAATGCACATGCGCATTGTTCCATCTTTCTTTTTGACCAAAACCACCGATGAGGCAAAGGGACTTGAGCTTGGTCTTATGAACCCCATCTCAAGCATCTCTTTGATGGTCTTCTCTATTTCATCCTTGAATCTCTTGGGATGTTTGTAGGGGTGTATTTTTATGGGAAAAGTGACAGGTTCTATCTCTATCCAATGTTCAGTACCCTTATCAGGTGGCCTTCCATGTGGCAGATCTTCAAACACCTTTTTGTGTTTTTGGAGCAATTTTTGGATATCTTCAGGATGTTGTAACACATCAATGGTGGTTCCTTTGGTGGATATAAAACATTCAGCATCCCACTCTATGTCTCCATGCCTCAAAACAGATCTCATACTATGTGCAGAAATCACTTGTTTTGGGTAGGTGTTAACCCCTCTCAAAACCACGTGCTTACCTTTAGTATCTTTAAAGCACATTTGGGGAATCCTATAATTTACCACATGCTCACTAAGTGAGAACAGCCATTGTACCCCCAACACAACATTAGTATCAGCAACATCAACAACGTAAAAACTATCAGTTACAGTATGGTCTCCAATAGTTACCTGCATCTTGGGAATTCATCTGTTGCACTGCATAGTGTTGTTCTTTCCAGGAATAATAACTGTGAAACCTCCAAATTCTTCTGATGGAAGTTTTCTTCTCTCCACCATGGCTGCATCAATGAAATTATGTGTGCCCCCCCCATCGACTAGCTCTGAAACTTTATGCCCTTGCACTACTCCCTTAAATCTCATAGTGTGGTAGCAGGGAACTCCACTCAAAACTGCAAATTTTGCTTCTGTTTGTGTTGGTTCTTCTTCTTCTGCTATATTGTACCCTTCTTCTACTGGTTCTTCCACTTGTACTTCTGCACTCATTTCCTCCTCATCACTATCAGAAAATACTTCTATATAGTGAGCTTTACCTTTTGCACATCAGTACCCGAAACCCATGGTTCTTGGCAGGAAAAACACAGCTTTTTCCTTCTTAACTCATCCCAATATCGGAATGAGTATTCTTTCCTATTTGGGGCTGCATTATTTCTGAATGGTGGCTTTGAATTCTAAAATTTTGTAGGTGGATTAAACTTAGGTGGGTATCTGGTTCTTGGGATTGCATCTTCCAGATCCCTTGTTCTGCTCAAAGCTTCCTGTAAGGTAGCTGGTCGGTAGGCTTTAACCATCCCTTTCAAAGGTTTTGTTAATCCTTCTGTGAATAGTAGGATCAACCTAGGTTCTGATATATCAGTGACCATCACTGCCAACTTTTGAAATTTTGATATATATGCTTCTGAAGTGTTGGTTTGTTTCAAATGTGCCAGCTCACAGAAAGACAGCTTAGGATCCCTCCTATCAAATATTTCCACCAACCTCCTGGAGAAATCTTCATAAGACTTAACCAAATCATGTCCCAAGGTTCTCATGCCATGTAACCACCAATCATTGGCCTCTCCTTCCAAATGCAGAACTACCATCTTGATGGCATCCTTTTCTGCCATGGGATGCAGTTGAAAATATATGTCTAGTTTCTACACCCAGGAACTAGCATTGCATTTTGTAGTCCCATCAAAGTAACGTATCTGGACCTTACCTGCAGCATTCCTCAACTCAAAATTGTTTTTTGGCTGCCTATTATATCCCCTTGGCTGATTTTTTAGGTAAATCTCAGAAAAATCTTTGAAAGTGAGATCTCTTCTACACTCATCACTCAAGGTCAGATATACTCCATTCCTTTCCTCATAGGTAGCTACAGGTGCACCGAGTGCTTCTTTATTTTCCTCAAAGAAGGTGGGAATGGTTTGTCTAGGTTGATCTTTCAAATCCATTTTAAAGTCTCTAGCCTATTGTGCGGACCAATCTTTGAGAAAATGGTTTCTGCAAATGTCTTTCTTTCACCCTAGTGGGAACCACTAGCACTCCCTTCTACCTCTTTGTGTGCAAACTGTCTACTAAGGATTTCTTTAGTTTCTTGACCATTATGTGCCACAGTATGAGTTAGATTTTCTATCCCTCTAACCATTTTAATAAGCGGTTGTCTAAACTCATCATTAGCTTCCTATTCAGACATGTCTCTATTCCCTTGTATTTCTCCTTATGTAGAATCTACCTCTTCTTCCCTAGTGTTTTTGGGGTCTTTTCCTTTAGTGCTAGGTGTTCTTCTTGAGCTCGTCACCACAACAAGAGAAGGTTTAGAGGACCATGCTCTGATACCACTGTAATATCCTTGGTAATATTCGACCAAGATATTAACTCCAATTTATTTTTTTTACCAAAATTACTAGTGATTTTTCTTGACAATTTTCTAAGCAGAGTGGGTAGTTAGTGACAGGGACTGAGGCTCAAGGTGAGTTTGGTAGGATGAAATTTTAATTCTGGAAAATATATGGCATTAGGTGCAGTAGCGGGTATGTAGGTCAGAACAGATGTGTCCTTTGCACTAAGTACTAGAACCATTCACGTTTCAGCAACAATGGTGCACTGTTGCATACTTCGAGGCTCCCTGGGCAGCTGGCATATGAAAACTAGAAAAGTAGGGTGATACTGGGGTATATGGAAGAGATATTATCAGTCATAGAATGTATATGAAAATGCTTGAGCAGATTTGGGGAGGTTTGGGAAGTATTGGCTGATAGAGGCTCAACTCGGATTGTGGAGCTAGGAAATTTGTTGGCTTCCCAAATGCAATGGAGAGGCTTCCAAAATCTGTTTTAGTGGGCTTATATGGTTAATATATCAATTTATTGAACTACTGCAAAAGACGGGAGGTCAAATGGGTGCTCATATTGCATTTTACAAGGAAATCACTATAACTAGTCTAGGAAAACCATCCAAAGAGCTAGTCTTGCCTTTTTACTGAAAAATGACTTTAATGAATTAAAATATCTGTACTGAAATATTATGCAGCTCTGATATACTCATATGAATAATGACACATTGATTTTATCATAATAGAACCATCATTTTATTCCAGTGGCTTTCTTCTCTAAACAATTTGCCTTACAGGCTAGAAATTACAGTACATTGGATAGATAACATGAAAAGAGAAGAGATTTGTAACAGGGGATATTTTTTGATGTAGTGATCAGAATATCTACAGATCAGAGGATTTATTTTGCTGAAACCACTTCTGCAAAACTTAACTGTTGCGCCCTCCTTCAACTACTTGTCTCCACCAGTGGAAACACCTCTAGATTTGGCTGAACAACTGGAGAATTGGGAGAGGAATGAGGGATCAGGTCTGAAGTCGACCTATGAACATGGAAGCCTCTGATAACTACTGATAATAAATTATGGAGCTCACTGGAAGTCCTGGGCACTCTCCTCCTTAGCTATCTTCATCTGTTGGTGAACCTTCTCCAAAACTAGCTAGTAAATTGCTGCTTTGGTAATCTCCTCTCCAAACTGGCATTGAATCTTCAATGGTGACCTGAACTGAATATCAATGGCTGCAATACTGAATACTGGACTTGAATAACACTCACAGGAAAAATCTCATGGCCTTGGGGCACATCACCCAAGAAAAGTAGCTGAGGCACATCACTCAACTTGGAGGGCTTAGAGCTCTCATGCAAAATTATAACAATGATCAAAAGTGAGAGATGGAGTTAGAGACATTGTTAAATAGAAGAGATGAATTCTTCCTCGAGCTAGCCACATGTGTGGGTGAAGGAGGGCGCATTCCTTGATAGGAATGGAAACTTCTGACTAGAAAAACTTGCCTTCTTTTGTCTTCCTCCACTCAGATTAGCAAGTGTGCCTAGGTTGGTTTTTCTGCATTGTTGCTATTCTTTTCTGACTGCTTTTCTTGATTTCTCCACTTTATTTACTTTCTACTTTCCTACTTTTGCCTGATTTTGCTAGCTTTTGTCAGTTTCCATCTTGGTGCATCTTGCCAACTTGTCTCCACTAGATTCCTTAGCTTTTTCTAAGATTTATCACTTAGGCAAGTTTGGCCTACTTGACCAATTCGAATTTCCTATCCAAGTCATCAACCACTTGGCACATTTATTAGTAATAAACATTTAAATGACAATAATACAACTCAGAAATAATTTAACTAAGCAATTAATTAATTATCCAGTAATTAATTAACTACTATGGTGTAATTGCCTCAAAACTTCCCCAATTAATTAATTTCTCAATTAATTATGAATTTAGACCCCTAGGGATAGGAGGATCCAAGTGGTGACCAAGGTCACTAGGGAGGGGACATGACAACACTCCATACATCAACAAAATCATAGATATTGACTGATACAAATCGAAATAAAGCCTCTTCAATCTCTAACAACAAGATATAGGGAAAATGACACCATTTATGAATTGTTTGGTATTTTTACATAGTTTCACTTGGTATTTAGAACTAAGAGTATTTTGAGAATCAAATACAGAGTATATATATCAGAATACAAATAAATAGATATTCTTGTACTCTCACAAAGAGAACAACATCTCACCAAAGGCGCAATTCCTCCAAGAGCCAAAATATGCAAGGAAATGTTAGATAGAGATGAGAACACATTGTAGAATAGAGAACCACGAGCTTCCTTGTATCTTCAACCTGAAACTAATAACTCCATTGTAGCTCCAAATGAAAGTTCTGAATTTCCTCTCTAATTGCCAATTAGGATGGGAATCGTTCGCCCTCGAAATTGATACTAAGGCAAGTAGAATAGCACTCTACTGGCTTGGACAAGTAATGCTCTCCAATATGAAAAATGATAAATGATCAAAATATGCTCTCCTTATTTGTTCCTGACTTTTATAAACTTCCAAAGGCTTCCTTAACTTGAATTCCATGCATGATCTTCATGCCAAATCAAATTGGAAAGAGATTCCAATGTGTGCCACTTGTCCCTCCAATTCTATCCTCCTCCTTCACTCAATTCAAATGGGTGACTCTTTGGCTTCCCTAATTCCCTTGTGTTCCCTATTGGAGGCTATTTTTGGCCTTGACATGTCATATATGTCAGATGTCAGCCATCAGGTCTGATTTTGTCATAAGTGTCATAGGAATCTTCATCATTGGTGTCATAGAATCTAGGGAATCTAGCCCAAGTGTCCCACTAGCTCCAAAATTCCTCTTCCTCTTCCATGGAAGTTACTCTTCCCCTACATTTAGACCTCATTGATTCATGCCAAGTATTATTCCCTTCCAACTCCCCCAAGAACATTGGACTCCACCTTGGATTTGAATGGGTGAGAGTGGAATGCCATGTGGCATGGGGAATCTAGCTTTGTGTGGGTTCCACACCACCAATGTGTCTCCATGACCAAGTGCCATCTTATTTTCTCATCATAAGAGTCCATCTTGGCATACCAAGCTTGGGGAGCTTGCTTAAGCCCATACAAGGACTTTCTCAATCTGCAAACAAGTGAAGAATCATCAATATAACCCTCAGGTTGCTTCATGTAGATCTCCTCCTCTAGATCTCCATGAAGGAAAGCACTCTTGACATCCATATGATGCACTTCGTAGTGCTTGGATGTAGCAAGATTAAGAACAATATGGATGAAATCCATCTTAGCAACAAGAGAAAATGTATTAGAATAGTCAATCCCATGAACTTGGGAAAAACCTCTTGCAACCAATCTAGCCTTGTACTTGTTGGAGACTCCATCTGAATCCATCTTAGTTCTGTAGATCCACTTGTATTGAACAAGTTTATTTCCATGTGGGAGAGGAACAAGCTCCCAAGTATCATTCCTTTGAAGAGATTGATACTCTTCTTCCATAGCAGCTACCCATCTTGGTTCTTGGGAGGCTTCAAAGTATGTCTTCGGATCATATCCAATCATAAGAAAGCATCTCTCAGCTAGAAATGGATCTGAGGGAGAGAGTCCAACTCTTGTATCATGAAGCTCAAATCTATCTTTGACAAGATCAATGGTGGAGACAGGAGTAGTGGTGGCTAATGTTTCAATAGGTGTTGAAACGTTAGGTGCTATATCTTTAGGTTCTTGTGGGTCTGGATCTAGCATTTTCACTTCTTCAAGAGTCTTCTTTTCCTCAATCTTCTTTGGTAGATCTTTTCCTTTCAAGCAACCTTTTTAGGTGCCTTAGGAAAACTTGTCATTGGAGAGACCTTCAACCACATTTCGATCTTGCATGTCTTGCAAATGATTGTAGTTAAGATGCCCAAATATCTCATGCCATAGCCTACTCTCTTCATTTGCATGAGTATCAAGAGAAAAAAAATTTGACATAGGAAGAAAGTGAGAAAACTCATAGAGTTTTGAAGTATGGTTTGCAACACATTTTGCAATGATTTTCCCTGAAACCATGTGTTGTATCTCAACCTCATTTGGAGAGAAGATAACTCTCTTGGGCTCTCCAATATGAGTCATTTGGTACACTGAAAGTATATCTGTTGTGAGAGTAGGAACATAAAGCACATCAGAGAAGTAGCCATGATCAAGATTGATCCTTCCAATCCCCTCAGAGGAGACTTCAAAATCATTTCCCAACATGATGGAAGGGCCAACTGAGCATTTGAAGTTGGAGAAGATATATTTGGAGGAATACATATGTCTTGAAGATCTCGAATCTATGATGAAGGAGGATTCAATTGATGCACTTTCCATGAGGGAATGGAATCTCTCTTTGTCCTAAAATCTAGATAGATCAATATATTTCTTCCTTGTTGTTGGGCCTAGCCCAAGTGGGGCATTTTTAGCAAATTCAGTTTTGGAACTGCGAGGTTGAGCATAGTTCAGTTGAGGCTGGTTAGTAGAATCAGTTGTGAAGCTACGAAGTTGAGCACAGTTCAGATGAAGTTGAACAGCGTTGAGCGCTGTGAAGGTACAATGCTGCGAAGTTCTTGTGTTGCGAGGAACCAGTGTTGCAAAGAGCCTCATCTATGGGGATCTGGCAAGTCGTAAATATTGGAAGGAAACCGATGTACGTTTTAGTCAGACTAGCGGTGGTCTATTTTTTGTTAAGATACTCCATTATTTCCAAGCAGAGGGTAAGGAGTAATGCAGGAGGAAAGAGACCAGTCGCACAAGCAAAGGAAGCACTACATGAACCGGCTGCATGAAGCCGTTAGAGAAGAACGGGTGGGTGAAAGCGACTTGTCGGCGTGCACTCAACAGGGGAGATGAAAGTGACGTGACCACATGTATAGGAAGGTCACGATGGAAGAATCGCTATCAAATCTTACCAGTCCGGTTAGGGGATAACCGCCACAGTTTTGGGAAACCTTAGGGTTTTCGCCCAGCTATTGTAAAGACATGACCTACGGGCATGATCTATAAAAGGGGCATATTGTGTAAGGGAAATGGTTAGAATGTAGGTTTTGAATATTATTATATCATCTTGAGAAATACCTATTTTGTTCTGCCATTGTAAAGGCTCTGCAAGTTGTGTGCGCAGAGGCCTACTGAGAGAGAAGAGAATCTCCAGCTGAGTGCGCAGATTGGAACTGTTGTACCCTTCCCAAAGACTAATATAACAATAGATCCTGTGGACGTAGCTCCCATCCTGGGGGTGAACCACGTTAAATATTGTGTTGTGTGACTGAATGTGCTTGAATCTATTTATATGCTTATTGTGAATGCTTAAGATTTGTATATGTGCTCATATGTTCATGCTTTTATATGTATTCACCACAAAGATAGAGATGGGAATAATATGTTAAGTATATGCACGTATGACTTTATGTTGAATGCTTAAGTATCTCTAAGTCTGTTGAGAACATAAGTCAGTTGGACGAATGTGTAAACTGTTGAATAAACACTTTAGTTAGTGTAATTCGCGCAGGCAATTCCCTCGAAGCGCAGCACCAGAAGTGCACAGCATAGTGTATTTGTCTCGCTGCGTAAGGCATAAATCATAAGATAATGAACCTAAGCATGCATGGAATGAATGAGAAACACTAAGTAGAGAGTATTAAAATTAGTTAAGTCCTGGAAAAGACATGCGGTCTAGTCGACGCGCTGCCCCATTATCAGTTGCTGCGAGATACGCTCTCGATAGCCTATCATTGTAACACTAGAGATATTCTGTAGCCCGCAGTCTGTAGATGCATTAGTTGTGCAATCATTTTAGCTTGTAGAGTGTTAGATGCAAAGAAGGGAGATCTTCGTGCAGTCGTCAGTCAGCAGCGTGATCCCACAGCGCGCTGCTAGCCAGTTCATCGAAATCATCCATCACCAGGTTGTGGAAACCTGATTCCGCAGCCGCCCCCTCAACTTCGCCTTGGGTGAGACCTTAGTCTGTTCACAGATTGTTTCCAAAAGGTTTAGTGAATACGGGTTTTATTGGTTCCTTGAACCATGAAGAACCTGGGTCTACATTGGAAACCTCTAGAGCAACATAATAACCAACAAATGGTTCTGTTTCCAGAATGGAAAGTATGGAAATAGAGTATAAAGAGAATATTTCCACACTGGAAGCGCTGACTCAGGTGCAGATTCCACCAAGTCAAGCAGAGTTAAGGGTAGCCGAGGTGAAGGCCACCGCAAAAATCATCTCTAGAGAAATAGAAAAGTGCCAAACTTTGCTTAATGAAGTAACAGATACATTCAATAGGCTGCAACATGATCCTGAACTATTGTAGGACCATACAAGTCTGCAAGAGAAGCAAGCACAGCTAGAGGCATTGAATGCAGAGATAAGTGCATTGCTAGTGAAGGATAGACTTCACCGATTCTTTGAGACTAAGGCATTGAGGAGAGGACTAATAGTTCTGCAGCAAACGGAGGCTGATGCCGCAGAGAAGTCGTAGCCACTGCAGGTAGAATCTCAAGCAATCTCACAGGAGATTGAAGGAAAGATAACTGATCTTCGTGAAAAGCATGAGTCAGTAGAAGAACAAATGGAGGATGAAATAACCGTTAAAGTATTAGAAACTATGAAAACAATTGAGCAAGAAGCAAGGGATACCATTACAAAGTTGTGCGCAACGTATCAGGAGTTTTTAGCTAAGCTAACTCCACAAGGGGAAGAGAAGCCAGTGGAATCTGTAGAAGAAAGTGGCTCGGGGACAAGCCACATGTAACTGTTAGGGGCCTATTGGGCCTGGCCCAAGTGGGGAATTTTTGGCAAAGTCAGTTTTGGAACTGTGAGGTTGAGCGCAATTTAGTTGAGGACTAGTTGGCAGAATCAGTTGTGAAGCTACGAAGTTGAGCACAGTTCAGATGAAGGCAAGCAACGTTGAGCGCTGTGAAGTTCTAGTGTTGCGAGGAACCAACGTTGCAAAGAGCCTAATCCGCGGGGATCTGGCAAGTCAGAAATATTGGAAGGAAACAGGTGTACATTCCGGTCAGACCAGCGGTGGTCTATTTTTGGTTAAGATACTCCATGCTTTCCAAGCAGAGGGTAAGGAGTAATGTGGGAGGAAAGTGACCCATCACACAAGCAAAGGAAGCACTACATGAACCAACCACATGAAGTCGTTAGAGAAGAACAGCTGGGTGAAAGCAACCCATCGGTGTGCGCTCGGTAGGGCGGATGAAAGTGACATGACCACGCGCAAAGGACGGCCATGATGGAAGAATCACTATCAGAGCTTACCAGTCTGGTTAGGGGATAACCGCGACAGTTTTGGGAAACCTTAGGGTTTCTGCCCAGCTATTGTAAAGACATGACCTACGGGAATGATCTATAAAAGGGGCATATTTTGTAAGGGAAAGGGTTAGAATGTTGGGTTTGAATCTTATTGTATCATATTGAGCAAGACCTAGTTTGTTCTACCATTGTAAAGGCTCTGTAAGCTGCATGCACAGAGGCCTACTGAGAGAGAAGAGAGCGTACAGCTGAGTGCATAGACTGGAACTGTTGTACCTGTTAATTTTTTAGAATTTCAATCTGATCTAGGATATTAACTGAGAGAATAACATGTACAACATATCAATCATGGACACAATAATGCAAGCACACAAGAGACGCAAAGTTTACTTGCGTAAAACCATAAAGGTTAAAAACCCCAATAACTTCCTCAAAGATAGATAGAGCAATGATACAACCCAAGCATAAGAGATAGACATCTCCTAGCAGCAGCATCTCCTCCTCTACAATTGCGCCACTCTCCAAAGAGTGTGTGAGAGAATAGAATGATAAAATAGAGTGCCTCCCGCACTCTATTTATACTTGACTTGACTTGCCTAATATCCTTTACTAGGTCGGCCTTAACTTAACCACATAACATAATGTTGACTGGGCCGACACCAAATAGGGTGGTCTAATAACCCTTTGACCCACATGACCGACCCCCAATAGGGTGGTCTAATAACGCTTCGACCCACATGACTTTATACAGGGCCGACCCCAACAAGGTGGTCTAATAACCCATCAAGTATAAGTTACGACACTTACAATATAAATGACGACACTTCCGTATAGAGGAATAATAACATCTCTATAGGAATACAAACACTTCCGTATAGAGGAATAATACCATCTCTATAGGAGTACAATATACATATATGAAATACATTCCGAAGTTACATATACATCAACACTCCCTCTTAACTAGGAAGGTATTTCTCGACACAGGTCTTCTAGCACAAGTCTTCTTCTCTGGATCATCGTCACTGGATAATCGTCATCGAGTCATCGTCATCGTCACTACTGTTGCTATCTCATTCAATCTCTGAATCTACTCGTCATAGGAAGTTCTACAGAGCTAATCCTTTTTCATACTGGATGTAGGCCCACCACCTGCAGGTCTTCATCATCATTGGCCATACTGTGGAATCCTCAGGACTTATTACGTGCATCACAAAACCTGGAGGTAGCATCCCAGGCTGTTACGAGCATACAAATCTACCTGTCAGATCTCCCAGGAGCACATTACATGTGACCCATCACAAAACTTGGCTGAAGCATCCCAGGCTGTTACGAGCACGTAGCTCTACCTGTCGGATCTCCCAGGAGCACATTACATGTTCTCTCACCACAAAACCTGGCTAAAGCATCCTAGGCTATTACAAGCACACAGCTCTACCTGTCGGATCTCCCAGGAGCACATTACATGTGGTCCACCACAAAACCTGGCTGAAGCATCTGAGGCCTTTTTCATCCTGTCCAGATCTCCCAGGAGCATATTACATGTGGTCATGGAAAAACCTCGAAAGAGCATCCCAGGATGTTACGGGTACACAACTCCGACCTGAAGGATCTCCCAGGGTGCTATTATATGCCATTGGACAAAACCTCGAAAGAACATCCCAATATGTTACGGGTACACAACTCTAACCTAAAGGATCTCCCAGGGTGCTATTATATGTCCTCCCAGAGCAATGTCTCAAAAGAGAATCCCAAGCTGTTACGGGTACACAACTCCAACCTATAGGATCTCCCAGACATGCTCATCTGCACAACCTATTCCACAGCCATAGAGTATCATCCTGATACTCACCATACATCATCCTGATGTACACATCATCATCCTAATCATCAACACTACATCATCCTGATGCATGTCATCTGGAGCAACACCCTGACATGATCATACAGAGTATCTTCCTGATACATATCATCATCCATGATCTACCTGATCATACAATGTATCCACCTGATACATCTACATATACATACATGATCCAACTGATCATATCCAGCATCCAACATGATGCGTACATACATATACATATAAATGATCCAACCGATCATATCAAGCATCCAACATGATGCATATACATATAAAAAGCAGTAATTGGAGAATTGTCCTGATGCTCATCATCCATGATCCTCCTGATCATCATCGCATCATCCTCTTCAGATCATCTCATCGTCCACGAAGCACAGCCCAGATGCACATCATCCATCACTTACACCACCGACATGGGAGAACACATCAACCACTATTCAGGGAAAGCTCCAGCCCTTACTTTTTCACCATGGGAGAACACATCTACCACCATGTGAAAAATGGCTTCAGCCCTTATATCTACACCATGGGAGAACACATCTACCACCATGTGATAATGGTTCAACAATTACATCATGACCATGGGAGAACACATTAACCATGTCAGAAAAGCTCATGTGCATCTGCATCTTCCGAACTCATCACTTCCCTTTGGAAGGAACCTCGATTTGAAGTGCACCAAGCCTCTCTCTAAAGTACTCAAACTGCACTATGGACAATGGCTTGGTCAATACATCTACAACCTGCTCATCCATCGCAACATAATCTGCTTTGGCTGTACTCAGTGCTACGCAGGACTGCTTCCTGCTAAGCCAAGAGATCACACCTGATCCCATACTGAAGCAGCACCCAAAAGTGCTCTTCCTATCTGCAGCACTTCCTGTCCAATCTGAATCAACATAACCCTGTAGGTTAAACTTTTGATTCGCATCATACTTGAGCCCATAATCAACTGTACCCTTTAGGTACCTCAGAATATGCTTTACAGCAACCAGGTGAACACTCCTCGGATCCGTCAAGAACTGGCTCAATGTGTTCACCATAAAGAAAATATCTGGTCTTGTGTTCGTCAAGTACATCAAGGACCCAATCATCTGACGATACATAGTGATATCAAATGGCTCAGATGAGGCATCACACAGAAGCTTCAGGTTTGATTCCATAGGTGTGGCCATGGCCTTGCAGTCCATCATCCCGAACCTCTTCAGGATCTCTACTGCATACCTCCCTTGTCCAAGGAAAATTCTATCTGCACTCTGCCACACCTCCATACCTAGAAAATAGTGCATCATCCACAAGTTCTTCATCTCAAACTCGGCAGCAAGCTTCCACTACGTGTTGGCAATCAATCTATCTTCACCTGTAATAAACAAGTCATCCATATACGAAAGTAGTATCACTGGATTTCCTTCCTCAACCTTGTAGTAAAGGTTGGAATCCGCTTTACTCTTGGTAAATCCCAAACTAGATAGAAAGTTGTCTATCCTACCTTACCAAGTTCTGCACATATATGACTCCCTGTCATGTGTCTCAGAACCAAGTGATTGCTCCACATACACTTCTTCTTCAACTACACCATTCAAGAAAGCTGTCTTGAAATCCATCTGATGTATCTTCCATTTCATCACTGCAGCCAGAGAATGTACGGATCTAATGGAAGTGTATCTGGCTACAGGAGAAAAAGTCTCCATGCTACCACCTGCAGCATGCTTGATCTTGTAGATCCTCTTGGAAGTCACTACAGACTCCCCTTCAGGTCTTGGGACTGCATCCCAAACATCTTCATGATCGGATGGTACTCCTCGATCATGGCATTCTTCCCATATCTTAGGAACTTCAATATCTTCAATATTTTCAATAGATAACTTTGTTGTTGAACAAATGTTGTAGTCCTTCTTTTGTAGGTGATGGTATACGATCTTTCCTACACAACAAGTTAAATTGCATGATTATAAAACATCTCATAGTTTTCAGAACAAATTCTTACACATAAATAAATATGTCATACAGTCATGCAATTATCTTAGCCAATGCTTCAATACAACATTTATCCATATACCATAACTTTCTAGATGCCTTTCAATCTCTACCAGAACATTGTTAAGAGTGTGCACAACTCCCAACATGTCAGTAAAGAGGTTTCATTCTAGATAAGTAGCAATGGAATGTTGTACAGTGCCATAGGCCACTTACCCATGTATATTAGTAGTATATTGTTAATCAATGCAACTATTCTAATATGCATAATACACAACCTAATTCCAGGAACATGAGTATATACATTATTGAACAGTATTATTTAAAAAATAAAATATGCAAGGAATGATAATTCAAATACTTATCTTTGTTTGTTTGTTGGGTTGACTCCCTCTCAGTCTGTGCTTCTTTTCTGCAACTCCATTCTGATGTGGATTGTGAGAAGTGGTCAACTCCCTCTGAATATCTGCATCCTTGTAGAAACTACTGAAGTGTGCTCCTTCTTGATATTTGCTTCCTTGTAGGAACAACTGGAGTGTGCTCCCTCTTGATCTTTTCTTCCTTGCAGGAACAACTGGAGTGTGCTCCCTCTTGATCTTTGCTTCTTGGATTACCTGTCCTTGAACTTATATCCATCACTATGCATTCTTATTAGTATCATCATTGTGTTATCCTCGAGATCTTAATACTATCAAAACACAATAATCTTAAACATGTATAGTCATGATCATTTCAAACGCAGGTAATAAACATTAGTATTCAAGGTTTCAGGGAAGTCTTCTTTTACTCATGCATATTCTTATTTGATCATAGGACTCTTCTGGTTAGTTAAATCATCAATCAAGATAAGAGACATAATATGCATAAAACCCTTGATTACTTACATTTCTAACTTTATGAATAAACATAACCAATCATACCAAGTATACTTATATAAGGGATCCTAACACAAGGTAGGATTCTAACTTGATATAGGAAAAACATACCTGGATTGGTATGTTAGCTAGTTATGTCTAACATACCCACATGATGTCTTCTTGTTCTCTTCAATGAATTGTGCTAGTAACCTGCATATCTCATAGGTTAATCATTATAGAACCTAGTTATACATACCTCGTAAGTAGATCTTCTAAGTGATCTATGACAATGGATGAATCTTTGTCTTCATGTCATCGTGATCATATGTTCTTGAACTAGAACATGATTCGTCTTTCTTGGTGTACCTTTCTTGTTAGCGGACAACATAAACCTCATACAACATCATAATGCATTAGTACAATCATAAGTGTCAACACCCTAATCAATAAATATCTTCTATCATGCATTCATAAATTTATTAAGGTGATACGACAAGTCTAAATTTAATCAAGATTGTACTAACCATAATAACATAAAGATAAACATACCTTAAACTTAATCATGAACAAATCTTGAAACATACCTGGATAAGTCATACCTATCGAGATTGCTTGTAATCTTCTTATGTAAGGCCTTAGCCTCATCTCCCTCTGAAACAGGAACTTCTTCACTTATGCAGATGACCAATCCATTCTCTTCTAGGATTAACCCAATCCACTCAATTTGCAGGAACTAGATCTGGAGCTGGATTAGGGTTTGTTAGAGAAACCCTAAAAATTCAAACTTTGAATTTCAAACTTCTGGAAGGACAGAAATATGCGCCTTGATGAGCTGATCAAGCTAGTATACTCAAAATTTGAAAACTGCAAAGTTTCACCCCTCAAATTTTCCTTTGAAACTTACGGATTCACTGGACATGACCCCGAACTAGGGTTTGATAAATCCCACCCTTCTTCCCAATAAAAAGGTTCGATCCAAAGTTCAAAGCTTCTAGTTTTCTAAGTAGCTTCCAGCCGTGGTCACAGATTTCAAAAATTCCCATTTTTGCAGAAGCCCTAATTTCCACTTTTCCGATCAAAGTCCCGAACTAGGGTCTGATCAAGCCTAGCCTTCTTCCCAACCAAAAATTCTGATCTTGGTCTCTAAATTTTCATTTTGATGAGTAGCATTCAGCCGTAGTCTCTGATTACAAAAATTCCAACTTTCTTTGAAACCCTAAATTCCGAAATCCATGAATGAAGGTGCTCAAAAATAATTCTGTTTTGACATAAATATGTACCTGATTGTTTCTGGTGTAACTCTGAAATTTTCGATCCACAGAGTCTGAAATTATTTTTTGTGATAGACTGGCCTGTCATCTTTCCAACCCCATAGGTTTGACCTCAAATGGATTCTCTGAGAGAGAGTTATGCCAAGTGTTGAAATGTGACCCGTTTATGGGATAAAACAGGAGAGCAAACTTGTACGGCGTGCCACATGTCATTGGTTCAGTTTCAGCCTTTGAAAAAGTTACCTAAGAAAGTAAAATCTGTGCACTACCTGTCACATTTTACGAAATTTAATTTAGAGCTTCCTAGCCCAAGTTATGACCTTTTTTCCAAGGTCACCTAATTATGACTGAGATTTGGAAGAGGCAGAAACCATATATTGTACATATCATAAATCACAAAGTACAACGAATTGGAGGTTGTTCTTTGGATACCAGGTACATGGGGATCTTAGCTTCTCCCTGTATGATTTTTTGAGCCTGAAACCTTTCTGAAATTTATTTATAGCGAAAGTGCTACGATGACTGGTTTTTGCTATATCAAGCCCTAGCATCGCAAGTGCAACAAGTGTCATACATGCCATACCATGCCTTCTTTCAGGCTAGCTCTGATACCATGTTAATTTTTCAGAATTTCAATCTGATCTATGTTCTTAACTGAAAGAATAACATGTACAGCATATCATATCTACAGCATATCAATCATGGACACAATAATGCAAGCACACAAGAGACACAGAGTTTACTTGGGGAAAACCATAAAGCTGAAAAATCCCAATAACTTCCTCAAAGATAGATAGAGCAATGATACAACCCAAGCATAAGAGATAGACATCTCCTAGCAGCAGCTTCTCCTCCTCCACAATTGTGCCACTCTCCAAAGAGTGTGTGAGAGAATAGAATGATAAAATAGAGTGCCTCCCACACTCTATTTATACTTAACTTGACTTGCCTAATATCCTTTACTAGGTCGGCCTTAACTTAACCACATAACATAATGTTGACTGGGCTGACACCCAATAGGGTGGTCTAATAACCCTTTGACCCACATGGCCGACCCCCAATAGGGTGGTCTAATAACCCTTCAACCCACATGACTTATACAGGGTCGGCCCCAACAAGGTGGTCTAATAACCCATCAAGTATAAGTTATGACACTTACAATATAAATGACGACACTTCCGTATAGAGGAATAATAACATCTCTATAGGAATACAAACACTTCCATATAGAGGAATAATACCATCTCTATAGGAGTATAATATACATATATGAAATACATTCCGAAGTTACATATACATCAACAGTACCCTTCCCAAAGACTAATATAACAACAGTTCCTGTGGATGTAGCTCCCATCCTGGGGGTGAACCATGTTAAATATTGTCTTGTGTGATTGAATGTGCTTGAATCTATTTATATGCTTATTTTGAATGCTTAAGATTTGTATATGTGCTCATATGTTCATGCATTTATATGTATTCGCCACAAAGATAGAGATGGTAATAATATGTTAAGTATCTACGCGTATGACTGTATGTTGAATGCTTAAGTATCTCTAAGCCTGTTGAGAACATAATTCAGTTGGAAGAATGTGTAAACTGTTTAATAAACACTTCAGTTAGTGGAATTCGCGTAGGCGATTCCCTCGAAGCGTAGCACCGGAAGTGCCCAACATAGTGTATTTGTCTCTCTTCATAAGGCATAAATCATAAGATAATGAACCTAAGCATGCATCGAATGAATGAGAAACACTAAGTAGAGAGTATTAAAATCAGTTTAAGTCCTGGAGAAGATGCGCGATCTAGTCAATATGAGTTGCTGCGAGAGACACTGTCAATATCCTATCATCGTAACACTAGAGATATTTTGCAATGCGTAGTTCGTGGATGCATTAGTTGTGCAAGCATTTTAGCTTGTAGAAGTTTCAGCTACGAAGAAGGGAGATCTTCGCGTAGTCATTAGTCCATAGTGTGATCCAACAGCGCGTTGCTAGCCAGTTCGTCGAAATCACGCATCACCAGGTTGTGGAAACCTGATTCCACAGCCACCCCCTCAACTTCACCTCGGATAAGGCCTCAGTCTGTTCCCAGATTATTGCCAAAAGGGCCGGTGAATAGGGGTTTTGTTGGTTCCTTGAACCGTGAATAACTTGGGTCTACATTGGAAACCTCTAGAATAGCTTAATAGCCAACACTTGCACATGCAGTTACAGGGAGATTGTTCTTCTCAAGCAACTGAGCCATCAAGTCTATGTTCTTCTTCATACAAGAACTCTCTGGATTAAATCCTCGAATACAGTATGTGTACTTGGTTCTATCCTTTTGAGAGTGCTTGTTCTTCTTTGAATTTGAAGCTCCATCTTAATCATATGGAGCCTCCTTTGGATTTGTATCATTCGCTCTCTTTTAAAAAACCTTTTGCTTTCCTTTTTCATTCGCTTTCTTGACCTCAGCAGTTGACAGGGCCGAATCCAACTTGGGTTTGATCATTCCCATGGAGATTAACTTCTCCTCCTCTTGTGTGAGAGATTGGATGAAGTCATAAAGTGTAGGAAACTTCCATTTTGGAATGGACATCTTTGCTGACTAAAATGTAGAGACAAAAACTGAGAAATTTGGCATCAATTTTGATAGAATAGCAAGTATGAGTTGCTTGTCTGCTTTCACTATCTCATACCTCTTCAACTGTGAAATCAAGCTTTTGAACTTGGTTATGAAAGCATTGATGGATTCGAAGATTTCAGGGCTCAAGGAGATGAGCTCATTCTCCAATTTATGACCTCTCAAATCACCTTTTTGTCCAAAGAGGGATTCGAGCTTCTCCCAAAACTCTTTTGAAGATGTTAGATCAATGATATGGAAGTGAAGATCTTCAGAAATTGAGAGAAGAAGTAAGCCTACTGCTTCATCAAGCCTATCCAAGTACTTGGATTTCTCTACTGCAATGAGGGGTTCGACCATAGTTCCATACACTATCTTGGAGAGGCTCTTGAACTTCATGAATATGTCCATCTTGGCCTTCCATTCAACATAATTGGAGGAAGTAAGTTTTAGATCCATCTGGAGCAGTGTAGAGAGAATTGAAGAGAATTCGAATGGGTGAATTAACCTGCAAAACAATGAAATTTTGTTGATGGAGATTTGTTGCAATTCAAATGAACACTACCTTAGGACACTAAGCACATGTGAAGGGATCCTTCACACCTATCTAGACCTCACTGGATTGCTCCAGTGAATTCAAGGTAATAGCACTAGGATTTGCTGTGGAAATCCATAGGCTTCTAGTGCTCAATGAAAGACAACTACTCAATTAAATGTTGCAACTGCTGCAATGGCTGCAATTCGAATAACTATTGTTATCTCTGATACCATGTGATAATCTGCAGAAAGATCTCACAGCTAAAACAAACCTCACACAAAACTCACTGATGAATTGCAGAAAGAAGAGAAGAATGTAGTTAATAATCACTCATGAACACAGAAAATGGAGAATAGCAGTATACTCATACATTAGCTATAAGTTGGCACTATGAAAACTGAATACAATACAATAACTGAACAAATAATTCGAATTAGCCAAAGTTCATTTGAATCATCCTCAAAGTGTGGCTTGGATGGCATTGGAGACATCATCCAATCAGTAGTAATAGTCATAAATGGTCAATAATCAATCAAATGAGTCTAACTGATTCTAGCAGACCAATCTGGTCACAAATCAGGGGCTGGAGACTCCAAGGAGGGTGCATGAAGCTGTCAGAAGGTCAAGTGGCACTCCAAACTAGCTAGCTGGGAGCTACAGGCAGTTAGGATGAGAAATAAGTGGAAGAACTGCTCAATCAATGCTCTAATTGATTGTTAAACTCTTGGTAGGTGAGATAAAGCACACATGTGAGCTAGGTGAGGAAAACAAGGCACATCAGGATGGTAGGAGGGCTACCGAGGGATGAAGACACGCTCTAGGGAGCTTAAAATAGGCTCTAGGTGATGGAAAGACCACCAAAATGATGACTGGATGCATGCAGATGCATGCATGATGACTCGATGCATGCAGGCATGCAAATATAAAAAATGATGGTGAGAATATTCCAACATAAACCTCTCCAACACCTTTTGTATGTACTCACCCTGAGACAATGTCAATTTGTTATTTTTCGTGTCTCTTATTATACTCATACCAAGTATTTTCTTTGCAGTACCCAAATCCTTCATCACAAATGAATTAGCTAACTTCTTTTTGAACAAATTTATATCCTGCATGTTAGACCCTGCAACAAGCATGTCATCCACATACAATAACAAGATAATATATCTTACATTATCTAGCCTCTTGAAATAAACATAATGATTAGAATGACATCTACTATAACCTTGTTCTGTAATAAACCTGTAAAATTTCAAATACCGCTGGATTGGAGCTTGCTTCGGGACATACAAGCTCTTCTTCAACCTGCATACCAAATTCTCCTTCCCTTTGACATCAAAACCATATGGTTGTTGCATATAAATCTCTTCATCTGAATCCCCATGGATAACGGTTCTTTTTACATATAGCTATTCAAGATGAAAATCTTCTACCACCACTAGAATTAAAATAGTTCTAATTGAATTCATTTTAACAACAAGAGAAAATATTTCATCAAAATCTATACCTTTATTCTGTGCAAACCCGTATACAACAAGTATGGCCTTGTACCACTTATTTCCTCCATCTTCTCCCTTCAACCTGTGAACCCATTTATTCTACAATGCTCTTTTACCAGCAGGAAACTGAACCAAATCCCAAGTCTGGTTTCTTACCAATGAGGCCGTCTCCTCATTCATGCCTTTCTCCCACTTCTTTCTAGTTTCCACCTGCAGTGCTTCATCATAACATTCTGGTTCAATAGAATCAGTCGTCAATAAATAATATAGTGAAGGAAATAATCATTCAGGGGGTGTACTTAACCTGGTAGATCTTCTAACACTTGTAGGATTTTGAGGTACCTACTGTTGTTTTTTATTTCCTGACACCTTTGGAACTTCATTTTCTTTGATTTCATCAATCACTATGTACTACGTGTTTTTTTTTCCTATTCTTTCCCTGCAACTGATCTTTATACATGACCTTTTCATTGAATACCACATCTCTACTACTAATGATTTTTTTATTTTCATAGTCTCATAGGCGATAACCAAAATCATCAACCACGTATCCAATAAAGGTACATTTCTTGCATTTAGCCTCAAGCTTTGTTATATTTTCTTTATCAATATGGACAAATGCTTCACAACCAAAAGTTCTCAGAAAATAGAGTTACCTTTTTACATGTCCATGCCTCCTTTGGAGTACCACCATCCAAAGCACTTGAAGGCCCTATGTTTATTAAGTAAACAAAAATTTCTACAGCATCTGGCCAAAACTATAAGGGAAACCCTGCACACAATCTCACACACCTTGCACACTCCATGATTGTTATGTTCATCCTTTCTGACACACCATTTTCTTGTGGTGTTCCTAGTACTTTCTTTTCTCTATGAATCCCATGGTATGAATAGTAACTATCAAACTCATTGAGGCAGTATTCAACTCCATTATCATATCGGAGACAGCTCAATCTGTTTCCTAGTCTCATTCTCAACCAAAGCTTTCCATTTCTTAAAAGTAGAAAATACATCATATTTCTGTCTAATGCAATAAACCCAAGTTTTTGTAGTTGCATCATCAATAAAAGTAACATAATAACAAGAGCCACCACAAGATTGCACCTAAACTGGTCCCCATACATCTGTATGTACAAGCTCTAACTTTTCACTCTTCTTATGTTTACCAACTTTGAGAAATCTAACTCTCTTATGTTTTCCATAAACACAGTTCTCACATAATTCCAAACTTACCTGCTGCAGATCTGGCAGCAACTTCCTTGAGTGGATAATCTGCATCCCCTTCTCACTCATATGGCCAAGTGTAATAATAAAATCTCATTTACTCGAACTTCCACTTCATAAACGACAAATAATCCATAAATAATAATTTATATAAAAGATGATAAATAAGATATGATATGAATTACAATTGAGGGCCCGTTATTTGTATTTTGGAGGAATACGCTTTCAATAATAGTCGTGTCTTTTCAGAAAGACATTATTAATTATTATTGTTATCATTATATATATATATATATATATGTTGATGTTTATTATTATTATTATTATTTTTTTATTCATAACATTTCCTTCCCCTTAAACATGCTTTGTCCTCAAAGCATAGTTTATTGTATGACTTTGTTATCTTGCTCGTAATGACTTTTCATGATGTTGTGAGATTGGAACTACAATGCTTGATGAACCTATGCTGTATAATATTCATATTGTTGAATTAATGTGTTGCATTTTTTGGGAAGTGATCCATCCCAAATATACCTTCATTGGAACTATTTGATGATTGAATGCTCATACATAACTTCTTAATTTAGGCTTCCATAAAAGTTGTAGATGTTGTTTTCATTCATTTTCAATGTTGTAGTTGGTTTTTCTATAAGAAGAACAATGCTTATTTTCTTCTTTACATTGATGTTTCTTGTATCGACTTCTGTGATTTTGGTGATGATAAGGCATTCGAGTCATTTGTGGAACCCTTGTAGAAACTTCAATTGTTTGTGATTCACACGATTTACTGGTTGATAATAACTTTGAGGATTTTTTTAACTTCTCATTTTTAAATTTTTTAGAAGTTCAGTCAACCCTTGATTCAAATTTTTTAAGCAAGAGTTTTCTTCATTTTTTTTCTAATTTTCCATAACTGGGAGTTTTGTTTGTTAAATTTCTCGACCTTAAACTTTCCTTCTTTCGCCATTGCTCCCACTCGAACCAGGATCCCTTCTTTCAATAGACCATTGGCTCTGATACCAATTGTTAGAAAAACAAGATCTCAAAGCAATAACAATAAACAAGATACAAATATAAGTCACATAAAACATATTACAAGAGAGACACAAATATAACATGGTTCACCCAAGATGAGCTACATCCACAAAGAAATTGTCAGTCCTTATTATTATACCATCCAACTAATGAAGGGATACAACCTATAGCACATCTGCTGCAACTTCCTCTTCATTCTCTCACACAATAAGAGATCTTTACAATGCTACAATACACAAGCGTATTACAATGCCTTCGTTTTAAAGATAAATTACCATGGGAAAATACTGTGGGACACCTAATACCATGGGCTTGTAAATCACCCATTATCGACCAAGTCATGACTATGAAATTATAACATTTTACAAGGCATTTTTTCCAAAATTTTCGCTGCAGGGGCACTACCCTCGAAAGTCCACCAGGGGGTAACTCCCAAAGTAGTCACCGCCCCCCCTTAGACCCCCTATGGAAACTATTTTTGGTGGGAAAGCCCCTCCAACCCCCCCATCATTGGTTGGGATCCAGACACGACTAAAAAATGACCTTTGAATAAGGAAGATCAGGCTCCACAACCAACAAATCAGACTAGCCAAATCATCGATCTCATAACTATAAGTTTAGTGGGTAGCTAGATGCCTTTTCTAGAAGGCTCAACTGTTCATAAATGAACCTAGTCAATATTAGTACCAACACATGGTTTCTATCAGAAAGAGGGAGTTGATTGTGATGATAAGTTGTTGCTCTTGTAGCAAAGTACACCTTAATTAGATCTATGCTTTTGATAGATGCAGTGATGAAGTGGAAGGTACACCAGATGGACACAAAGACAACTTTCCTGAATGGTGTAGTATTTTTGAGACACATGACAAGAAGACTCATGTGTGCAAGTTAAATAAGGGCTTGTACGGTTTGAAAGAGGTAGCCAGGACATGGTATGGCAGGATAAGTAGGTTTCTGATGAGCTTGGGCTTTACCAAGAGTAAAGCGGATTCCAACCTTTACTACAAGGTTGAGGAAGTAAATCCTGTGATCCTACTGTCGTATGTAGATGACTTGTTCTTGACAGGTGAGGAAAATCTCATAGCAGAAACAAAGAGGAAGCTTGCCACATAGTTTGATATGAAATACTTGGGTATGATGCATTACTTTTTAGGTCTTGAGGTGTGGTATAATCCAAAGGAACTTCTCGTTAGTCAAGGAAAGTATGCAGTAGAGATCCTAAATAGATTCAGGATGATGGATTGTAATGCCATGGCCATACCTATGGCATCGAATATGAAGTTGTTGAGTGATACTTCTTCGGAACTGGTGGATATCACGATGTATAGGCAAATGATTGGTTCATTGATGTATTTGGCATACATGAGGCTAGACTTATGCTTTGCGGTGAACACTCTGAGTGAGTATATGGTAGAGCCGAGACATGTTCACTTATTGTGGAAAAGAATTTGTTGAGGTGCCTTAAGGGTACAGTTGATTATGGCCTCAGGTGTGCATCAGATCAGAATATTAACCTATCGGGTTATGTTGATGAGGATTGGGTCGGGAATGTCACGGATAGAAATAGCACATCAAGGTGTTGCTTTAGTTTGGGATCATGTCTGATCTCATGGTTTAGTAGTAAGAAGATGAGTGTGAAACTCAGTACAGCCAAGGGTGAGTATATGGTAGCTTCTTTTGCAAGTTGGGAGGCATTGTAGCCTTAAAATTTTCTATCATGATTGTTTGATCTCGAGTTAGAGGCGACTTGTGCCTTTTGTGATAACCAGAATTGTGTGAATTTGTCTGAGAACCTCGTGTTCCATGACCAGTTGAAGCACATTGAGATCAAGCATTGAACTATATCTAGGATGTAGTGCAGGAGGGAGCAGTGAGACTCTAGTATATAGAAAGAGAGGAGAAGATATTTTATGTGTTGAACAAGCCTCTGTGAAGGGTGAAGTTCAAGTACTTCGAGGACAAGATTGGAGTGATCCAGATCAAGAAGGAGTGATGAAATCAAATGAGGTAGTAGGCAGTCATGGGTCTTGTTACATAACTGAGTCTCCTAGGCTACGAGAGGATCTGGATGATCGGTGAGGTAACGTAGGTGGTTGTAGTGTGCAACGTAATGTGCACTAGTGGGATGAACCCATCGGATGGATTGATCGGCTCGTGGATGAGGACAGTTGCATCTAGTATGAAAAAGGACCAACTCTATGAGAAATCCCTAAATTGTATCTAGGTTGCATCCAGTATGAAACAAGACTAGCTCTGTGGGAGAGAAAGCCCTAGATTGTATCTAGGCCGCATGTAGTATGAAAGATGAGTGACTCTGTGGGAGATAAAGCCCTATATTATATCTAGGACGCATCCAATATGAAACAGGAATAGCTCTGTGGGAGAGAAATCCCTATATTGTATCTAGGCCACATCTAGTATGAAATAAGACTGGCTCTGTGGGAGAGAAAACCCTAGATTGTATCTAGGCCGCATCAAGTATGAAACAGGACTGGATTACTGGGAGAGAAATCCCTAGATTATATCTAGGAGGCATCTAGTGTGAAACAGGGCTAGTTCTGTGGGAGACAAAGGCCTAGATTGTATCTAGGCCACATCTAGTATGAAACAAGATTGTCTCTGTGGAGAGTTGCAACCAGCATGAAAAAGGGTTGGCACTGCAAGGCACATCCAGTATGAAAAAGGGTTGGCACTGCAAGGCACATCCAACATGAAAAAGGGATAGCTCTGTGAAAATTCTTATTATATATAGATTCTAGAGATGTTAGATGGAAATAGTATGTGTACAAGAAGTGAAACAACTTGAAGATGATGACTTAAGAATACATTCTTTTTTAAGAGGGAGTGTTAAAGAATGTAACTTGGGAAGATATTCTTATTTGTATTATTTCTATCATTTGTATTGTACACCCTACGAGGATTATTATTGATCATGTAAAATTAATTGAAAAGAGTCAATCTAAACCCTAACTATTAGGTCAGCCTCGAAAGATCTAGAAAAGATTATTTTATTTTAAATTGGATAAGTCAACCCAGTTAGGAGAGTCCAGTCGGCCCTGTTGGTAAAAAGGTCAAGGCAGTTGACTAGTATAAATGAGGAGTTTGACCCCTCATTTGGTCACCTCACTCTCACATCAAGTTTGCATGAGTAGAGAGATAGAGTAATAAAGAGTAGTTGCTTTGGAGTCTTCCTGTTTTGGGTTATTGCATGAGAAACACTATTGTACATTCTAACGAATCTATATAGAAGAATTTTGTTGGGTTTTCTGCCCCACAGGGGTTTTCCCAGGATAAATTATTGTGTACTATTGTCTATGTTGTGCTTTTTTATCTTTCAGTGATCCTTATTGTTATTGCATTTAAAATTCTAACATTTGTTGGGCCAAGTTAAAATATACCGAACATTTCACATTAAGGATGTGGTGCATGCATTTCCTAGGAGCATACATCTTTTGATTTTGAATGCAAGACAATATTCATATCCTACCTTCTAGTTGAATTGAGATGTTGGTTTATCTTACTATAGAAGACTATAAGATTGCACTTCCCATGGTAAATTGCTACTTTCATAGAGTTGTTATCATGTTGTTGGTATTCATTGAGTGGAGTGGATATCAGCAACAAGCTATCATTGTAGAATGTTAACTCTTCATATTATAGATGTGTGAAGAATTGTGGAGGGAGGCAAGGTATAGTGATTGGGAAGACAACATCAAAATGGCATCAAAAAACAAGCAATGCACATAATACCAGTAACAAGTTAAATTATTAACAAATTGAATGTCCTTAACCACTATGAACCGAGACACGTAATGTGAAAGACTACTTCTTGTATTCAAGTAGAGATTAAGTACATACACAGAGATATAATCAAGACAAGGGATGAGCGGAATGCATTCAGCTATCCTATTCATCTTTGATAGGTATATTTATACATCTTACATTTGGTTGGAGCGGTTACACCCGCTCCAAAGGCTTCTTTAACTATACTATTACATAAGTAACTAATGACAATTAACGATCCCGAAGGGTCCCCTCTAACATCTCCCCCACCTCAAAATCTTTCTTCATCCCGAAGAAACATGAACAACCACGAACTGTGATTCCTTTAGTCTCTGTCAGCATTCTAGTAGTGGCCAATCGAGCCGCTTACCCCTTTCACCTTCCTACTGGATTCTCTTCCACGGTCCAGGAGCTTCTGGGATTCTACGCTCTGCCACTGCACCAACTCACCAACTGCCTGAAAAACATCTGAAATGACATTGAATAGATGTTTATGTGTGTCAGTACCAAGGGGGCTTGATCAATTTAAGTGTTCTTTTGTCATTATTAACATGAAGCACTTTCTCTGTGTGGTATAGATGTCTTCTGCTTGAGTACATGCTTTTCATAGACTTATCTATAGTGAGGCTTCCTGCAAGTTTCGAATGTGTCGCTGCTGCTCATGGTCGATACCGACTGATATTGGTCGAATTGACTCGACTCGACATGACTTACTTGACTCGACATGACTGACACTGGTCAGCAAGAAACCGACTCAATTTACAACTTTTATGAATATACATGGTTCAAATAAGCTTTGAACATCCCTTTTTTTTACTTTTTTTCAATGACCCAACACTTTTTACAACATCATGGCCACTTTCAATACCTACCATTTACAACCGACTACATATACAATTCTGTCGAACGTATTAACCTCCACTGACAAAACTTTATGACCATCTATCACTGGCCAAAGAGTGGACCACCATAATGCTTCAACCAAACTTACCAATGGACCAATTTTTACAATAATCGACCAAAAATGAGCCTCGACCAAATCTCACATATGATAATATATTATTTTAACTAAGTCGGCTCTTTAAAGAATGATTGGAATAAACATGCTGGACATTGACTACTTGACTACTCCAACACATGCATTCAATTTTTAGGCTAGGTGGTAATGGTTCCTCGATCAAAATATAGTACATCGAGTTTTTACACGACTTCAGAACATTTCCACGGTCGACAGTTGATGGGTGATATCGGCACATATACTTTTAATAGTGAACTTGGCACATAAACTGTATCGACCATACCAGCGATCAAATAATTTATGCTTCGACCATCCACCATATCTTGTCGACCACACAACTATCGCTCTCAACTGGATTTGTAGTGGCTGAAAGGAAACTCCCAATCGACCATGAAAGTCAACATTATGTCAACGGCAACTGACAGCAATTCCCTCTCCAATGTGGCCGCATCTAACTGGGCAAGGGCCATTTCTACTCCAATCAGTGTTTTTATTTCGTCTATCCCGTCGAGTCTTCTCTAGTCGACTAGATGTGCACCGATAGATTGTGCAGTTAACAGATTCATCAAAACGGTTTATGCCCATGATCGCCTCACCATAAACGTATAGCAAATATTTGGGTAATACAAAGTGGTTGAGTGCTAGAACGAGAGACAGATTCTTCTAAAAATTAGATTGACGGGTTTGCAAATTCTTCGCAGAGATGGTTCCATGCAAACTGGTGGATGGATTTTCTGGTCCATTGCCAAGGACGTTCGACTCCGATAGGAGCAATGGCTTTCTTCAATGCGCTAATAATAAGCTTTCTTGCAGGTTCTTGATCGCTCCCATCAGCTTCTTTTTCTTGCACACAGGAAAGTCTTCAACGGCGTCTCAGAAATTGAGCAATGTTAGCATTTCTTTGATTTTTGCAGGGATTCCTTCTCCTCACGATCTTTTGCAGATTCAAACCGGCTCCTTCTGCTGCTGCTGTCACCCAGAGCAGAAGAAGACGGCAATGGCGCCAAATGTTGTATTCAAGCAGAGAGTAAGTACATACACGAAGATATAATCAAGACAAGGGATGAGCGAAATGCATTCAGCTATCTTATTCATTTTTTATAGGTATATTTATACATCTTACATGTGGTTGGAGTGGTTACACCCTCTCCAACGGCTTCTTTAACTATACTATTACATAAATAACTAATGACAATTAAGGATCCCGAAGGGTCCCGAAGGGTCCCCTCCAACACTACTTAATTGTTGCAATCTAAAATCGCCATATTTTATTAAAATCTATAGTGACGACCATGTGGCGACATCAAAAGAATTACAATTATCTATGGTAAAATACATTTTTTTACCAATGCCAAAAGCATCACCAAAAATATAATTAACAATGGGATCTTAACAACCCTCATGAGAAGTGTCACCAAAGAGAGAATTGACAACGAGATTTTAACAACCCTCACTAAAAGTGTCATTGAAAAGGGATTTTGTAACATGATTTAAAGAATTCTCACCAAAAGCGCTTACGACGTCAATTTTTCATAGCCCATCACCATAAGTGAATTTGGTGACGACTATTTTAGGTTCATCAGAGGAATGAAAGTCACCATCAAGGATTGTTTTTAAGTAGTGGATACTAATTTTTAAATTTTATATAATGTGGCCGGTCTCTTGATTGTTGCTCTCCATATGGGTATATGCCACCTTCATGTGTTTCTGGACTCCCAGCTCCTTGTCGCCCAACTCAACAACTTTTACCAGGTACGGGATCCTTTCCTTTTTAGAAAGTTCCTGCTCATTAAACAAATGATTAGACAGTTTGAATCCATTTCATTCACTCATGTCCCAAGATGTCAAAACAGTGTTGCAGACCAAATGGCTAACAATATTCTAGAATGGCACATCAATCACAACATGTAGGAAGTAACACCATAAACATGCATCATCATATCATCCACATGCATCTATCCATCATATAAGCATACATACACATCATAAAAAAAAAGAAAAACAATCATCATAATAATTTGCATCCATGTGCATATGTATGTACATCTTCATAGAAAAATTCATTGTGCCCATAGCACCCAGTACACATAAATACATTGGGAATCCCCCACGACTTCCCCATAATAAAAATACATGCCGAGTATACAAAATTCTCAATGCTCATCGCATTGGGGGAAGTTTGATCAATGGCCTAATCAGAGTCATCTCCATCATTGTCATCATTGTCATCGTCGTCATCATCCTCGTCCTCCTGGATGGCCTCCAATATGTTGTCGAGCTCATGTTCTCTCCAAGTAACCCTTGGCATACTTTCAATCAAGCCACACAAACCCCATCAGGACCATGTCAACTCTACCTCGGTCCCCTCCATATAGACGCACACACTCTTAGGAAAAAAGGCACACTTCATAGTGCACTTTTTTGCCTCACAAGTGCGCTCTGGAGTGCGTTTTTCTCCTTGAAAAGCACACACTAGAGCGCACCTATGGGGCCCACAGCCGAGCCCTAAAGAGCGCATTTCTCTAGGAAATTCGCACTTCAGAGCGCGGTTGTAGGGCCCACAACCACGCTTTGCAAGTGCGGTTGTCAAGCCCAGAGTCGCGCCCTGAAGAGCGCATTTATCCAGGCAAGTCGCACTTCAGAGCGCAGCTCTAGGGCCCACAACCGTGCTTTGCAAGTGCAGTTGTGAATCCCAGAGCCACACACTTAAGCATAGGTTTTCCCCTGAAACTTGTGCTTCGGCACAGTGGTGCCCAAGATGAGCTTGAAACACCTCCCCAGAGGTCCAAATCCCCCAAAAATTCATTAAAAACATGAAAAATAACTGTAAGACTTACCTGGAAGTCCCAGAACTCGATTCCACCGGTCAGATTGAGAGAAATCTGATTTTCCTCTTTTGGGAACCTCCACACTCCTCCCAATTGCATAGTGAAAATGACAGGTGGAGGTGGACTCCCTTTGTTATTTATAGTCATTTTACCCTATTTTTTCTTTTGACCATCCCAGAGTCGTTTGACTGCCGAAATCAGATTTTCGCACCTGTGATGATGCTTGAGATCATTTCTCGCTCTCACTGAAATTTTTTTTGGCCACGTTTACCATGCCCCTCGCTGCCTCGATTTGGGTGCCACATCAACCACAGTCATTTTTTTTCCATTTCTTTCATCACAACCCATCCATGAGCCCTCTGCTCCATCCATACTGCAGTAATGGCGTTATTTTTCCACCATTTATCAACCCGCAAGGAGGCCCCATCAATGTCCTCCCCCCCCCCTCCGCCTTCATTCTTGATTCTCATTATTGTCCCTTGATTGAACACTTCCTCTTTCCCTGGCCATTATATTTGTTCGGTATAATTTTACCCATTTTTCGGGCCTAGCACTTCCTTTATGAAAAAGGCACTTAGGGAGTTTCTATTAAGCTCTTTTCTGATTCCTAAAAGAATGAAAATATTGTCGAGCAATCTTGCTTCCTTTCATGCTCGCTAAACATGCCTAAAAGAGCGTCTATCTGGTATAATTTTAACCATTTTCCGGACCTAGTAGACTAATTATGAAAAGTGAATACTCTAGTCACACCAGCTAGAAGAGTTCTTCATTGCATACTTTTATGCTTTTCGGGCCTTGAAGACTAACACACAAAAAAGAACTCCCTTGGATTCTTCTTATTTGTTTTTCGACTCTCTAAATTTGAAAGCAACCACGAGAATTCACCATCTTGGGCTCGTACAAATCCACACGATGACACCTTTCAACTATCTCAGAGTCTTCTTATCGCTTTCAGACTCCTTAAAATTGAAAGCACACATGAGCATGCATTGTCCCGGGCTCGTACAAATCCATACGACAATACCATTTTGAGCACACTTCTATTCCTTCTTTGAGCTCCTTAAACCACGAAGAAGGCCCAAACGGTGCCTCTCGGTGCCACGACAGATCATTTCTAATCCCACTATTATGGCATCTTCCCCAATATGGTCATCTTTGTTCAGAGTATTCTGCGATGTGTCACCCTTAGAGTCTAATGATATCACTCATCGGTTCTCCCCCCTGAGTCTCTTGCATTGCAGTCACAATCCATGGTCCCTTAACCTATGATTACACCCCCAGAATCCAGTTTCATATGCTGCCAGGTCAACCTTGACGCCATACTCTAAACAAAGGAAGTTTGAGTCCCCCCCACTCGGCGACCCTCGTATCCCCCTAGAGTGTCAGTATCACATCTAGTACTATCACCTCTTGGTTGTACACCTTGTGCTTCTATCAAGGAACCATCATTACCTTGGTATTTGTCGGTCTCCCTCTATCGATGCAAACCCATCTATTCCAAAGGATACCCCGAGAGGTCCCTGCACCTTGGACTCAACACCATCAATGGTGAGTGCCTATGGACCATTTAAGAGGATTCATTAGTGCCTCTTCGAGTGGTTGTTTCTCACATGCTCGTATTCAACACCATCATCACATTGTTGAGATTCGTGCAAGGTATTGGTCCCTTCAGCTATTGGTCGAAGGCCTCGAATGTCCCTTGACTCTAGTCCATTTGTGAGTCTATTTGGAACCGCCTAGTTGTATGTTCCCATGGATATCCGGGTTGCGCTTGGCGACAGTATTCAGAATCACTCAAGTTATATGCTTCCTCGAGTACCCAGTTCAGATGCAGCCAGTGTACCTTTGAGATTTTGACTATTGGTCATTGAGTCCATCCAGTTGTTGGACACCTTCTGATCCAGCAGAACATCAGTTGTTATGGTACCACAGTCAGTATGGATTCCATTGTTTCCATGCATCAATTCTTCATACCAGTCATGGTTTGACCTTGAGTATGTCCTAGATTTGTGTCCCCTTTGGACCATTATGATGTACACAACAGTTCTCCATGTACTACTCAGGTCTCATTTTGGGTCTCACTATTATTTGTATATCTTGATACGAGCATGGGTATGCCCGCCTCGTCCATATATTGAGATTATTCATCATTCATTATTGAGGTCATGTATTTTCAGTTTTAGTCTTTGCAGTTCATATGGAGCATGAGTTCCGGTCTCCAACCAGTTTTCGTTCTTCTCCGTCACAATGCTCATACCCATGGAAAACGACAGAACCTATGATGTCTATCGGCCATACGATGAGCTTATTCCCTCGCACATCAGGGGGCAATCTGTTAACACCCAAAAGTTACTCACTAGCTCATCTCCCTAGTCACATAACCCATTTGTCCACTTTTCCTACCATTTTGGCCTCCAAAACCTTAAAAAACCCTCAAATGGTTACTGAAAAGGAAAAAAATCAATATTTCCCTCCTTAGATAAATAAAATTCCTTCAAATAGTCCAAAATTCCCAAAAATAAATTAAAAAGAGGAAAAAGTCAAAATAATTTCAAAAAATGAAAAAAGAGGGAAAAACCCTAAAACCATTTACCAAAATCATTAGTTGCCTCAAACCATGGGTCAATACTCCACCACCCAAAATATCTATAAAAAGGTGATGGAGCCCGCCATTTCGCATCCATCAACCACTCTAACCTTATGCTGCCGAAATTTCCATTGAATCCTAGTCCATCACTTAAACTTGAGTTCACCATTCTAGTCCAATTTTTGGCCACCATTGTAGTATTTGGAGAAGATAAGGGAACTTTGAAGCACTGGTGCAATGCTCCCGTACAACTACAAGGGCTCCAAGAACCTCATCATTTGAGGTAAAATCTATGCAAACCCTAGTTTGCCCATTAATAAAAAAACGTAAATCTTTATTTACTGTGTTCTCATAGATATTTTATTTATACAGTTGTAATTTCGGTATTTAGTTGTTTTACATTTAGTCTTTACCCATTTACTGAACTGCTACTTAAGATTCCTCAATATTCCTCATATTGAGGAGATCCATCCATAGTAACTATTGTGGAAACCTGAGAGGCTCTTACAAACCCTTTTGGGTAGCTTTTTATTTCTACTTCATTCTTCCCCTCATTGCTTCACTTGCTGGATTTAGCTGATTCGGGTTTTTCTTCATTTACGTTAAGCTCTGCCATAGATATCTATAGACGAAAAACATTTCTTATTGCAGAGCGAAATAATGGAGAGGAGGTGGAATTACATGCCCAAAAATCGTCAGCTTAATGCAACTACAAATGTACACATGCACACTCAATTTGAACTCTGGTCTTCTACAAATCCTCTCAAGTACCTACCTCCAAGAGCTTATACCATTAATGCCATCCACCAGGTACCAATTGGGGACAGTCCATATCAGAAGGCAAAGCAAATGCAGGTATAGATCATGGATGCATTTTGGTAGTTTTTTTGGAATTTTAGGATGTGTTTGGATGGATTTTGACTGACTGGAAATGGTTAGGATTTGGCTTAGTTGAAATGGATTTTATGGGAGGACCATGTTTGAGTAGGATCGTATTCGTTGACAGGATATTGCTTCGAATAAAGAGAATTGATGTATTTTAGATGTATTTATCGAGATTATGAGTGATTGAACATCGCTGAGAAGGCATAATGTGTTTGGCTTTTTAACATTTTGATGGCTTTTCAGTGATTAGGACTGAGAATTGTGACCATTGATCTCTTCAGAGTTTCTCCATTAATAACAGTATCTTCTGTTCGGGCAAATAACTGTGTTCGCCAACTTAATTATTGTTTTTGAGATTTGAAATTGCTCTTATGGTTTAAGAGTATAGTTTGTTTTCAAGGAAATTGTGAAGGATTGGGATTAGGTTGAACTTGTCATGGGTTAAAACATGTTCGGTTATTTAAATTTTTGTTGGCCTGTATGTGATTAGTTAGCATCGGAGAAAAGATGATATATAAGAGTTTCTCCATTCATATTGTCAAACATCTTCTGTTTTGTGGCAGCTTTCTCCACCATTTTAATATACAGTTCTTGAATTTCTACATGAGGATTATGGACGAATATTTTAGTCTTTTTTTAAGGAAACGGTCAAGAATTGGGCTTCGGTGTTAAGGGAATTGTGCCAGGCAATTTGTTTGGTTTCTAAGTATTTCGTTTGACTGTAAGTGAGTAGGATGGGGAATATCAGGATTGTAAGTGACTAGGATGGGGAAAATGAGGATTGGCTTTAGACATTAGCGTTTCTAATGGAAAAGGTTAACATTTGGGTTAGATGAGAAGGCATTTTGTGGAAAAAGAATTTGACATGTTTCAAAAAAATTTATAAGATTTTGATTTTAAACATGCAAGTGATTAGGATCGAGTTGATTAACTCCCTTTGAAAACAGTAAAGCTTTATCTGTTGTCCAAATGGATGCCATTTGGGTTCCCTTAGAAAACAGTAAAGCTTTATCTGTTGTCCAAATGGATGCCATTTGGGTTGGTTGGGTATCATTGCTATTATCTGAGAATCAGTTGTAACGTGAGATGTGGTTGTTATGTATAATACAGATGATCCACAAGGATACAGACAGCGCAATAGCATTATTTTGGGCTGCAATCATTGTTGGAGATAGAGTAGACACTGCTCTGAAAGATATGGCAATGGCAATGATGAAGAAAAACAGGTCTGAACAGGCCATTGAAGCCATTATATCATTCAGGAACCGATGTTCAAGTGAAGCTCAGGAGAGTCTGGAAAATATTTTGCTACACTTATACAAGGTAAATTGCTAAGACTTCTGCTTAAGTTCATTTTGTACAGGCACTGTTAAGGACAAATTCACACATGATAGACCGTGGCAAACGTTTTGTCAGATGCATATATAACAAGTGTAAACAAACTTATACTCTCAAACATTTTAGAGAGTAAGAAATGTCATTCAGTCTCATCAAAATTTGCTGCCTTTGATAGGTTTGTTTCTTACTTACATTCTTACCAGGATTCCAGGAACTGTCCGTGTATAGGTTTGTAATTGTGGCCTTAGCAAAGGTAAAACCATCTAATACATTAAGGGAAATGTTCTCTTAGGATAGCATACTGCAAAATCTGTGCATGTTAATTACAAACTATGGCTAGGTTATCCAAGAAGCATAGAATAAATGCATTCCTTCTACAGTGGGTGACTGCATTTTCTGACTAAATTGTTGTTCTCTAAAGTAAGAAGAGACCGCCATGTGTAGGCAACTTGGTCAAGCATAAAGTGACTAGATTGGATATGGGTCTTATAGGACAGGCAGGCCCACACGTACATGAGCAAGAGTCACACCCATATGGATTTAGTAATTTTGTTGCGTTTTCGACAGTCCTTTCATTCTGATCCCTGTTTGTCATTTTCAATAATGATGTCATTGCAGAAGTGTGGTAGACTGGACGATTACATTGAACTACTGAAGCACAAGCTCAGTGTGATTCATCAGCGCTCAACATTCAATGGAATGAAAACGATAGCAGTTAGATCTGGGAAAAAGACATTTCAAGTTAAGATAGAACACAAGATCGCAATATTGCTCAAGAGTTTGGGTTTGGCTTATATGCAGCAATCGAATTATATAGCTGCAGAGGAACAGTACAGGTACAAAAACCAAGATAACAATATCTCTCTGATCTTTTTTCTTCACTTTTATTCGGAACCTCAGATTGATTTCATTCTACGAATGCAGGAACTCTTTTTCACTAAAACCGGACAACAGCAAAATGTGCAATATTGCTGCATGTTTGATACATCAAGGAAGGGTTGCTGAAGCAAAAACAATTCTACAAACTGTAAATCCTAGTGCGTCTTCAAATGGTTCGTGGGGAGGTGATCGTCACTTTACTTCTTACAAAAGAGCCCTGGAGATGCTCAGAGAATTTGAAGCCAAAGCAAATAACTATGACTCCCTCCATGAAAATTCTGATGGAGGCCTCACGCCCACTATGCCGAAATCCTTGCAATGCTCATGGACACATTCTGAACATAACCAATGGGAATATGAAAAGCCTAACAGCGATTCGGGGGATTCGGAAATTACCACATTAAATGCAACATCTGGCTTTGGACCCTCGGAACATAACTTCTTGTTGTCCTCCCATAAAAGATCACAACTCTCTATCTTTGACAATGCTTGGTTACAAAACAAGACGGTGGAAGACGGTTTCGGGGATGAAAATAGGAATATAAACAACATCAGCAGTGTATTGGCTTCCTCTGAAGGTACCGCCATATCTAGGTTTCCTCAAAATTCTCAAACTCTGCGGAGCAATAAGGAAGCCTTCAATCAGAGGCTCCCAAATGTTTACTTGAAGGAAAATGCTAGTGTCAAGCATTCAGCAAATTTTCTTCCTTTGGATTCTTCCTATACAGAACAACCAGGTATTAATAGAGCAGCTGTTACCAGTTTTTGCAAGCATCGCAATGAAAGTTACAGGCAATCAGCTATTTTTTCAAATGAGTTAGGACCAGGAGCAAGTTTTGAAGAAACCATAGCGAGTAAGTTTGATCAAATATATGAGCCAAAAAAGAATCCATCTGCAAGGAAGAATATGTTCGGCCCCATTGGGAGTGGCTCTATCAAAAATGGCACAAGAAGTACGTCTGGAAACAAAAATCCAGTGCACGAGAGAAAGGTTTTGGGTTCTATTTGTAGCGGCCCCACTTGAAACACAACAACGTCTGGAAACTCAAATCCAAGGCGGCACTAAAATGTTATTATAAATCTATTAAGATCTAAGATCTGTAATCCCTCTCTCAAGGGTTAACATGGATCTATCTCAATATTCACTTACATTGGAAACGAAATGGACCAACAAATTATCCATCAAAGATTGAAGAAAATGGGTGATCTTTCAGGCAATAGAATAGAGTTGACAATGGCAACCAGATTTCCAAATCTTTGGTGAGAGCAAGGCCAAAATCGTCAGGATAGAATTTACTAGGAATTCAATTTGGTTTAAATTGGTAAAAACGGACCTTGGCACGATATGATGAAAGCATTTTGCAATCAGATTTTTTTTAATATAGTTGGATATTAATCCGCCGTTTTAAAATCTTCGTCCGTATTTCAAGGGTTCAGGCGGGCTGGTTACTCTCCGCAGTCTTATATATTGTTCCGTGTTGATAGCTGATAGCTTGCATCGACAAGATTATTACAGTTGTATCATCTCATTTCATATATGCTATGAAATAATAATACTTTTTCTGTTTTAAATACATAACTAAAAACACAACTTTCACTCTTTCTGCGTATGGTGCTTTGCCATTTACATTTTCAACCTATCCTATCCATGCAGAAATGTTACTCAAATATAATGATGGAATGGAAAGAGATGTACACTTATTTTTCATGGAGAGTTGTAATCATAAGTGGTTTATGCTTTAGCTACTTGGTATCATTGAAAGAGTTGTCTATACTACTGGCCATTATCCATATATAAGCTATTAATTATCTTTTATATTCTTTTTTATAAGTGTTTATTTTGAATTTGAAAAACTATAAAATCAATGTAAATAATACACACATGTTTATCAATCTAGGAAAAACATACTTCTACTTTACCTCAAATTCTAAATAATATAAAGGTTAAACACCCAACACCAAATTTGAATGTATGTTTCAATGGCCTCACTTCTGGTACAATTTCTGAAACAAAATTTCCTCATAAGAACAATAAAATTGTTTGTTGATCAAAGTATTACCCAGTATTACCCAGGCTTATACTGGGGTTTTCAAGTTTGTTTCTTATTGTCTTATGCAACTGTGGGAGGGTCCAGTGGCATTATCTTCATTCTCTGCCCACCATCTCTTTTTCATTCCTCCGTTAGTGAATGATCAATCCTGTGAGAATTCTGTCGTCTCGTTAGTCCTTCTCTTTTCTATTAATACTCACTGAGAACATTAAATATTTCCTTTGTGTCGATCTGGGCGTGAGATAAACTCCAACCTTGGACTACTCTCAGGATCCTTTGCGTGAGAGTTCCTAGTTCATGGGGTGTTTTTGCTGGAATTGTTCACTAGGAGAAGTTGCAGTCTAGCCCGTCGAGGGGGATTGGGGTCTAAGCTTGCATTTTCTAAGCTGAAGTTTCAGGTTTCCAATGGAGGAGGAAGATTGGGGTCTATTGTTCCAAGCTTGCATTTTCGGCCTGAAGTTTGGGGTTTCCAATGGAGCGCAGTTCCATGTTCATTTTTTAGTCAGCTGGCCGGCGTTTGAACGTTCTGCATTTGATAGCTAAATTAGATTTCATGTTGTTCAATGTAATATGTGGAAAATGGAGAGAAAAAGGGGCGGTTTTCCTAGTACATTTGATTATTGTATGGATCAGGGTGTAAAGAAATCGAGAACTATTGAGGCAGGCTCTCCAGAACTTCGTTCCCAGGCGAATGTGCAACGAGTTTGTGAAAATCAGAGGCAGGCTCGAACCTATTTTGAATTCATTCAGAATTCTGTGGTAGAAATTAAAAATGTTGTTATGGATATGGTCTCAAGTTTGAATTGACATTTGCCAGCAAGGTGTTGAGTAATGTTTTGGTCGAATTCTTGCAATGAGGTTTGTTGGTTTTGGTGGGGTCTGAAATAGAAGCCTTCCTCTTATTTGCAACCTCAAGTGGGATGGATGCCATGAATTAGCAAGGTTTGCATTGGTTTGCTATGATTGAGGAACTGCCCAGCAACCTCAAGTGGGATGGATGCCATGAATTAGCAAGGTTTGCATTGGTTTGCTATGATTGAGGAACTGCCCACCATTTGATTGAAGATATCCATGGAGCCTGTGGCATGTCAAGAAAACTACATTTCAGGTCTATTTATTCACAAGGTGTCCTTCAGTGGGCGATTGTTGGGAAGATTTTCAGTGGATTTTTGATGCTATGTAGTGAAATTATTCAGTTTGTTGTCATATGATATGGATGTTCATAGACATCGATGGTGGGAAACTTGTTCTGCTTTCCCTGTAACAAATCATTGTGTTTGAAAACGACAACCTTGTCCATGTTTCAGAGGCAAGTCGCCTCGACTTGACCATTGTTACCAAAATTTTGAATGGCATTTCCATATTGTGTTGGAATATTATCTTCGTACTGTAACTTCATTTCGATGTTGATATGCTTGTATATGTAGTTTGATTGTGGATAAACATAATTCTGGTTAATATAATTGATGTGTTTTAATTTTATATATTAACACAGTCACAAGTAAAGTGGTCGGTGAACACCTATAGGTGTAGCTAACCACTTAATTTTGTGAAGATGGTTAATTGTTAAATAAAGGCTAAACATTAAAGTAAGTACCACTTTTCTTAACCATCCCCACTATAAACTTGTTACACTCAAGTTAATCTTGTTGATCCACTCAAGGAAGTCCAAAATCTAGATAATATCTAAACACCTATGGGTGTAATAATTTTAGATGTGCTTGGATGGGTAGGATGGTATGGCTTTATATCTCTTCTTCGTGCTTTGGGATTATTTTAACTTTATCGGCTATGCATCTTCATAGATTTAGATGTTTATAAATAGAGAGATCAGTTGCAGGAAGCTGTAACTTTATACTGGGTTTTGGTGATATGAAACAATCAGAGTTTTGATCAATGAAATCCTCTCAATTTTATCAGAACGAGAGGTGGAACTTCAGACAATCAAGAGTACATAGCTTTAAATAAGCCAGATTCCTTGCATTCAACCTTTGCTATAAATGGGAGTTCCATATTATAGGAGTGTAGCGTTTAGGCAATAAGACGGGTTTCGGCTGACCATCTGCTAAAACATATTCAGCCAAAGTGAGTATTTTTGAAATACACATTATACCATCGCATTTTAGCATACTTCCTCAAGTTTCTATCTTCTTTTTCAGCTAATTAGCAAAATTGGTTGAGAAGCAACTCAAACTTGGAATTCTTTCGTTCCCCAAACAATAATCAAGGCTTTCAAGATTTTTATTTAAAACCCTTTAGATATTGGCTCTAATGTTTAAGTGCATCAAGAATGACCAGCTTCTCTTTATTCATATACTGGGAGAGCTAGCTTCTTCTCTTTAAATTGTCTCCATTCAAATGCTAGTGTCAAATATTCCATAAACAATAGCTATCCAAATAGCTTGTTTCCAGGAATCACATTAAATAGTGAATGTCATTTGAATGGTTGGTATAGCAAAGATTGTAGTGGTGTTGATAGACTCCTTAGTTGTTGCTTTAATACTCCAAATGAGTTTTTGTTTAACAAGGGTGTCACAAGTATATAATCATATTTGTGGAAAAAATAGGTGTAATATCTTCTCAAGCTAAGGAATCCTCGGACACCAAAGGTCTTCTTTGGTATGTGATTATCCACTAATGATTTTATACTTTTTTTGAATCTACCTATTAAGGAACAACATTATCCCCTTGGGTACCTCCTTGGATACTATCCTTTGTGGACACATTGCACTAAGTTAATTCTTTCATATAATAAAAGATTGGCACATATACTTGAATTTTTCGTGCTTCAATAGAGCAATTTAGTAGATAAAGAAATATAATTTGGATGGAGAATACCAACATCTAACAATTCTAAAACTATTTTCTCTATCTCAATCTTCTGATCATATAGATAGGGACTAGGTCTTGTATTGGGTGGATGAATTCCTAGAATTAGCTGAAAAAGCATGGCTATGCTAACTTGTTAGAGGAAATCAGAAAGTAGTAGATGCTTAAATACACACTTGTACTAGTATTGGGCATCTTGTAGTTTATCATTGGAAATTCTTGATAGACTTCTAAGGAGTAGAGTTAAAACACATTGAAACACTATACTCCTGGACCCATTCTTTATGAGTTTTCCCATCCGATGGGAGCTAATGAATTGGTTTAGAGAAATTATGGGTTCCTTAAGGTTATAAGTCTCATATTTACGGATAAGGTGAAGGAACAATTATTGAATATTTATTGAGAATCTTCCTAGTTTGTTGTTTGGACCATTGCATGCCTAAGACCACACATGTTCCTAGAGGTGTGTAAGACATCAAGGAATCCAAAAAATTATTGCGCTTCGAAATTTTTATGTATATGGCACTTACTAATGCATTTGATTGAATTCAACTTAAAATTCAATCTTGCTATGAAGAGGGCATATGCCATTTAAGGACATTTTAATTTCTTTCACCCATAGCAAAGACAAAGGGGGAACATTGACGAGCACTCCACTCAGGGGATTCTAGAAGACTCCTATGGCCATGCTTAAAAAAATTAATGATTTTCTAAAAACCTCTTGACCTAAATGGGTGATGTGCCATATTTGACATATTCAAAATTTTGAAAGTGGAATTTCTGGGGAGTTTCTAGAGACTTCTATTCAAAGAGAATTTGCAAGTAATGTCTATAAAAGGATACTTTCCCCTTGTTTGCACCTTTTTATTTCAGCTTAGAGAAAATGCTAGAACATTTGTGGTGGATACCACTGAGCTGTGATTGGGTAGATTTGGAATTTGGCCTATAATTTTAAGAGTTGTGAAATTCAAAAAAGGTTGTTGTTTTATACTTGCATTTGCTTATTTTGTCACGATATAGTTGTTTATTGTTTCTATTGGTCTTAGATAGTAAATAAGGGTTGTAAAGAGAGATATGTATATGCTCCTTTCAACAAATTTAATGTTACGAGATATGCAAAATAAATGGAACAACAAAGTTGTTATTGGTGTTGTTATTACTAGAAAATAAGATCAGATATGTGGTCTTGCTCGGATATTTTGTCCTGCATTCAAATTGTAAGTATTTCATATATCTTCAATATTGATACAAATTGGTAGTGAATCTAGATTTTCATGAACAAAAATTTTGTAGAGTTATGTTGTCATTAGCTTCAGCAACTTGTCTAAAATGAAGAAGTTGAATTACAATATCGTACACATAAATGTGGATCTAGGTAGTTTAGGTTGTCAAAAACAAATTTAGGTTTTGTAGTTGATCAAATATGGACAACCAATTCTATGTGTTGCACTCAGTCTTAATCTAATGGATACTGCACTCTGAAGCAATGAAAAAAAAATCAAAGCAATCCATAATACCATGCCAAAAAAACATTGCCTGCATTTATTCTGATGTGAAAAGGAAGAAAGTATGGACTGGTCAAAAGCATAGATTCGACTAGGTACAACTTTCTATAGTCAGTGTCTATTTGTGTCTTGTACTTGATGCCAAGATGGAGAAATGATCAAAAGTGAAAAGTTTTTTACAAGCTTCCATGATTGCTTGTGCTAGCATGTTGTCCCTACAATCATCATCAATATTTTCTTGAACAGTTAATTCATGGATCTCCTTTAGGAAAAGAAAAAAAAATGCATTGTGGATCTATTTTGCATTGTGAAAGCATTTTCAAATTTATTTGTTTTCCTATCAGAGCTTCCTCTGTAGATTGAGATGTCATTGGATTTCTTTTGCCACGATCTACTATTACCTTACTTCTATCCTACTCATATTATCCATGTTGCATTCCTCTTCAAGAAAAGATGTCATTAATGCATATAATCTCAAAGAGACCCTGTCCTCAGAAACTGGAAACTAGATTCCCACATATTTGTCACATGTCCTTTAATAGTATGGCCATAGCATCACTTGAAACAAGTCTACTCTTTATTCTTGCAAGCATACATATCAAAAAATTCAGAGTCTTGCTACAAACCAGTCTTTTCTACTCTTCCAGAATCTTGAAGCAAGGTTTATGTTTTCCAAAGACCTGAGAAGCTAGGTCTTTTTTATCAAAATAATTTTTTCTAGGCTGTATTCTATTTCCTTTGAGTATTGTTTTTTTGTATCATGGTGGATCTTCCCACTGTGGAGGGTTAATCCAATGGTAACTATGAGCTTGGTATCCATAATTTCTATAGTTTCATGACAATTATCTGTGCTATTGACAAATTTCCAGAAACCTAGGAAACTTGCATATTCAATTGCCACATGTTTAATATGTGGTTTAGCAAATTTTTGACAACTACATTACGCTATCTAAGAACAAGAACTTTTCTATGATCTTTTTTGCAAGTCTGCATCTAAAATTTCATGGATACTAGCACAAGATATATACAATAACATTATGCCATCTTTACAAAGCACTAATGATTCTACGATTAGAAACATGACTTGCATAACAGTTCTTTGTTCTCCTTGTTAGTATCATGGTTAATGATCGTTTTTATCTCATATGGCCTATTTCCTAGTATGTTTTGGTTTGTAGATTGGTTCAATTACAAGCCACTAGCAATCGTTGGATATGAAATGCTTAACATGTTACTACATATTGTCTATTATTATTGCACTTACTTTGGAATTCTTTTTTTTTATGTTCTTTTCAATTGCTTGAAGCCACTCTTGAAAATTACATTTACCTATTAGTTGGTGAAAGCTTTTGGAAGAAATATCCTTGCATGAACAAGAAAACCTTGTTATAATCATGTTGGTCAATAACATGTTCTCTCCTATTGCAATATCTTGGTTAGCATTGTTCATTGGCTCCTCGAACCTCTTAACATGTGATTTATATGTAACAACATGATAATCATGTTTGTAATACCCTCTCATTTAGCCCCTGGACATATGTTGTGGTTATTATTTGTGTTGTGATTTGTTTTGGTTATTATTTGTGTTGTGATGTGGCACAAGGTGTCGAGACTATGGTTTGCACATTATTATTATTATGTTGGAAATTATTAATTAACTAATAAAATAAAACAACAGGATCGACCAATGCCACAAAAGAGACTATGAAAACCATGATGTTATGAGCAAGGGGTTTTGGGAAAAGTGTTACCTTTGTGTTTGTGTCTATGTTGATGTTATACAACCTTCTTGTGGACTTGGAAAACCCTCTTGGTTGTGTACCCTCATGTGTTATGTTACACTTTGGTTTCATTTATTCATGGATTATTTTTTATTAGTGTTAGAGTCTCTCTCTCTCTCTCTCACCTAGTGTTCCCTCTTGAGTTGGGTTAGTGTGTCTCTTTTGCTAATTTTCGAATGTAAATCTCATGCTTGTGCTCCTCTCTCCCCCAATTCAAATTGATCTTGGGGAATGGGATTTGGATGGATGGGAACTAGTCTCTCTTGTTGGTTATGTATTCTCTTGGATCTTGTTTTTGATATAGTACTCGTGTGACTGGTTTTGGTTTCTCTTTAAATGAGTTTTTGTTGGTTGGTGTGCCCTTGTTGAGCTTGTGCACAAGTTGAGTTACTTTGAAATTTCCATTATTTTTTCATGGAATTGCCTCTCAAGATCTTCGATTGGAAGTGATGTGGAATCCACTTTCCATTGGAATTGAGGTTGGACTAATATATTTATGAATCTTTTGTCTTGGAGCCACTATAATTTCCCTCAAGTGTAAGTCGAGGAAAAATTTCCATTGGGTTGTGGTTGGAATGATTTCTCCTGAAAACTTTGTCCTCGAATTGTTAGTGGAGTTCCTGGATTGGAAGTGATGTGGAATCCACTTGCCATTCGATTGTGGTTGGAGCAATGTTAGATGGGTTTTGTGGTTGAGTGCGATATTTCTTGTGGCATCATGGTTCCGACTCGTGCATAGCCATTGCAAAGTGATCTTTGGCTTGGATTGTGTCTACAACTAGGTGGAACATGGCACGGTCGATTTTGGTTGTGTATTTTATAAGTTATGTAATTTATTTCATGTTTATTTGAATTAATTGGATTTGATATGATTCTTATATGGATTCACATGAAATGTACGATAAAATATATGAGATAATTATGGAATAAATCTCTCATAGATTTTAGTTACATTATGCTACTACTTTTTGGGAAAAATAGCTAACTAGTTTTTGGTATTTTGAGAGCAAGTGATTGAGAAAAATGTTTATTTGGCACCTCTTCTACAGATCTGATACTTGTTCCTCTGATATTTATATTTTGTGTAATTTTATCGTGCAATATCTTAGGAATGATTGGAAACACCTCTCTACAGTGTTTCTAGCCTCTATTCGAAAACTAGTTCACTGGTTGGGTTGTTTTATGTAGTTTCGAGACTTGGCATGTGAAATGTTTGAGAAAATGGGTGAGTGAGATAACTAATCTTAGATATGATAATTACACTTTAAATGTATTAAGAAATGTGTGGAATATTTCATAAATAGTTCTAGATTTTCTTATCAAAATCCTAGTTTTGTTTCCATTCACTAGCTCATTCGAAAGAATTGTTTTAATGGATTTATGACTTTGCATGAGAAGTGTCTGACGAAATGTTTACATGATTTATAAATATGATAATAGATAATACATGGAATTTAGAGTTGGAATGGCTTTCGAATGACTCTAAAAATTGTTTATGCATTTATCTTACTTAATTCCTTAATTTGTAGCCAATTTGGAGAAGTAGATTTAGCTAGTTTGATGAATATATAAGAGGGTTGTTTATGAGTGGAAAGATACATCCATTTTTTCTGTAGTGGAACTATTATATGATTTCGATGAGCTATGGTCATTAATACTTTCTTATTTTTTTGTATTTGGAAACTAGAAACGAAAACTAGCATCAAATCGATGGAAATTAGTAACTAGTTTGTAGATTGAATCTATATTTTCGTAATTTTTGGAATGTACAGCCATATGCTCTATTTTTGGAACTCTAATTTTGTTGTAGAATTTTATTTTCCATATCTTTACCCTCTCCTCTATGTTTTCTAGAACTCAGTACAATTGATTAGGTTAAATTCCTAGTAATGTTTATTAACTTTAGTGTGATGAACCTGCAATAATTAATTAATGCAAATACACGAGATATCAGAAATAATAGAACAGAGTCACTTTTATATTGATCACGGGCCACTTCGAGGGGGCAACCTCCTTTGAGCAAGCTCAATACAATTAACTTCACGGTGCCTTCAATGACCTCAACACACACTTATATACTAAGTCTATGCCCAATACTATGAGTCAAAACCATGGGACATAGAATACTATAGGACAACTTACAAAGCATATGCGTCCAATACTGTGGCTCAATACCATGGGCTAATATAAACTATGGATCAACAAATACAACGGGACGAATTACAAAGCATATGCGTCCAACAACAATATACTAACAAAGTAAAGAGAAGGGTTGACACGGGTTCCTAACATCCCCTCTCCCTTAGAAAAAGCTTTGTCCTCGAAGCTTTAGTTGTGGAAATGGATGCAGAATCGGAATGAGTGGTTCCCCTGTAGCATCCTCGGGCTGCATTCCGGGCCACTGATGCATTTGGAGTGTCAAGGAGGAGTGCTTGGAAGGCTGTAGACGAAGAAGAACCATATCCGCTACGTGAAAAGTGCGCTCAGAACGGTGCTGGGCGGCTAGTTGTTTCAGTCGAATTCTGGCCATGTGAAGATTGTCCTGCAGAATGAGAAGAATGTGATCACGGTTTCGAAGAACCGAGTCAATTGCCTGAACTGTGGAGCTGCTGAGGGTGTATGGAAAAAGAACTAGCGGTGTTTGTCCATAGACTGCTTCATATGGTGTCCTTGTAGATGTGGTATTGGACCACCAGAGCGCTTCGAGGAAATCCAGAGAAATAGTTGGCCAAATCTGTGTAGGGATGGGAAAGGGTTCAAGCAGTCCCAAAAGGAGGGTCGTTTTTCCCTTGTTGACCTGGCAAGTATCACCGTCAGCCATCATCCGGTGAATTGTTATTTTCAATCCCCGCCAAAAGAAGTTACATGGTTCCCTGTCATACATTTTGAGGAACCCAGAGTGCCCTGCTGATGAAGAAGCATGGAGTGCATAGAAGAGAGAGCCCTGCTGAACAGATTGCAACCAATTTGGAACAGGCAGAGAAAGAGCTATAAGAGAAACTGGTTCATCAAATGTGCAAGAAGGAGCAACTGCAACTGTATTGTCATTACCCTTTTGGTAAGTGATCGCATAGTAATAACCCATGAGTTGCATAACCCATTTCAGGTGTGCTAGCGAGGAGAACCGTTGTTCCAGAAAATTTTCCAGACTATGGAGATTAGTCTTGATGCAGAAATAATTCCCCAATAGGGATGGTTGCCACTTCTGTACTACATGCAAAATAGCCAGCATGTCCTGCTGAGATGTAGATGCGGTGAAATGATTACCGAAAAGGTCTCTTGAAGGTGGCAAGCCCACTGGTGCAGCAAAGACACCTACATATCTATTCAAGGAAGTAGTGGAGGCCGTTGGTGGGTGCATCTGAATGGAATGGAGATGAGCGATGACACCATGTGGATTCCTCTTAAGGAGCTTTTCTAGTCGATGTGAACTGATGATGCAGAGAGACCCTGGTTGTAAGCCCATAAATTTGTGGTGTGTCCCATTGACTGAAAACTGCATCCAAAGTTCAGCAAAATCCCATAAGATGGGGCCAAGTGTGCGTAACCATTGAACGCCCAAAACCACATCACATCCGCCTAACGACAAGGCAAACATGTCAGAGCAGAGGTTACAATCTTCCATAGAGATACACACATTGTGACACTTTCCTTTGCAAGGTAAGGTGCCCCCATTAGCAACCATGACTTCAAATTTGGAGCAAGGGTGGATAAAAAAATCAGCCTGGTTGGCGATTCGAGGGTCAATGAAGTTATGAGTGCTGCCAGAATCAATGAGTATTGTAAGAGGAAGCTTCTTGAAGTAACCCCTGACCCGCATTGTTTGGGGGGTGGTGACACCGGATAAAGCATTAAGAGATATCTCTGGTTGGTTGTCTTGAGATGGGGGGGTCAATAGATGGCTCATGAATGTCGATCTGATCATCCATTGTATCTGGAGCTTCTTCACCAATTTTAGAGGCAGGCGGAGAATCCATATCCAAGAGATAGAGCTTTTGCTGAACACATTTATGTCCCTGAGTGAATTTCTCATCACAATTATAACAAAGCCCTTTTTCTTTGCGTGCATGCATCTCTGTTTCGGACAAATGCTTGATAGGAGTTGGACGAGGAGCTGGCGGAATGGGAGGTCGTTGAGAACCCATATTTTGGAAGGGAACAAAAGTGGGTTTGGAGCGTTGTTGGGCTCCAATCTTGTCTTCTGCCAACTTATCCAACCTTAGGGCTTCCATCATTGTGTTGGGACAGAACATTTTGACCTCTGGGCGGATTTCATCCTTAGGACCACTGATAAAACAACTCCTGTAAAAGTCATCAGACAATCCTTCTGTGTGGTTGGCTAGTTTCTCAAATTCTGTTTGATACTCTCTCACAGTGCCAATTTGACGAAGTTTAGTGAGTGCTCCGGTGAAGTCATCAAAAGAACTAGGACCAAATCGTTGCAAAAGGAGTTCACAAAAATCTATCCATTTTGGCTTATCATGAGCCTTGATGTACCAACGGTACCATTGAAGGGCTTCCTGTTCCAAATGAAAGGATGCAAGTGGAACTTTCTGGACATCAAAAGTGTTATGCAAACTGAAATACTATTATGCACGATAGAGCCATCCAGTCGGATCAATGCCATTGAAGCGAGAAAAATCAAGCTTCGGAGCACGGAAATTGCTGGAAGAAGAGAATCCATTGTCGGATGAAGACTCAGATTGTCGTTTGTTGTTCATGGCTGAATGCTCAAGATGGAGGCTAAAAAAATTTTCATCCAAATCCTGGAGTTTGGCTTGGATGGCTGCAAGTGCTTCCTCCATGGTTTTTGCTCCTGTGCGGGTGACAACCATAACCAGGAGTTTTTTTTTTTTTTTTTTTTTGAGGAATGGATAGAAAAACACAAACAAAAGCTTATTTAGTAAAGGGAAATTTGGATTTGGGAAAAAATCAGATGGGTAATTGGGGTTTGACTAGGTTTTGGACACTTTCTGATGGACAGGAAAGCAAAAAATGAGGATTTCAGAGGCGAGGTGAAAGAATGGGAAAATTTGGCAGAGGGGAACAAAGAAGCAGAATTCAGAAAGGAACTCTGTGGTAAAATTTGAAGGTGATTGGGTGAAATCTGAGGAAGTTATGGCAAACCCTAAAAATAGACAAATGTGGGATTTCGAGCTTTGGGAAGGGGAATTGGGGATAGGGTCCTCAGGAATGAAATATGCAGAATGGGATGACAGGGGTTCCCCGAAAATTTCAAGGAAAACAGAGTGAAAACAAGGGAGATATGGAGAAAAAACTGATTTTTTTTTTTTTCCAGACTAGAGCGGCTACGGCTCGGACGGAATTTGAAACGGCGCCGAATGGATTGAAAATGGCTGGATCTGAAACAGCGAACGACTGGATCTAAAACGGCGCAGCGATGATTGACAACAGTTCAGCTGAAAATAGATATGGACCCCAGGTATGTGCGGCTTCCTAACAGTTCAAGGGTTTCACTCGGCCACCAATGCTGTCTGACGGCTTGCATATTGGGGCAGTACCCCTCACTCCACGGCTCAGGTAAAACTGATAACCGCTTTGCCACAAACGACAGCTCTTGGTTTACCTCACGGGTGGGAACTAGTCAATCAGGTAGGGGTCGTTGCCCTTTTCGCTGGCAGGTCCTCTCAATGGGCCAGCTACTTTGGGGTTCCTGTGGTACTCCTCACAATGAGTTTTAGGGCTTATGCCCAAGTACTTCCCACAGTTAAGTGGATAGGGATTATTTCCAAATCCGAAGCTACAACAGATGCGAAAAAAAAATTGGCAGAAATTCCACCCAACGAGCCCAAGAAAGTGCTCTGATACCAGATGTGATGAACCTGCAATAATTAATTAATGCAAATACACGAGATATCAGAAATAATAGAACATAATCACTTTTATATTGATCACGGGCCACTTCGAGGGGGCAACCTCCTTTGAGCAAGCTCAATACAATTAACTTCACGGTGCCTTCAATGACCTCAACACACACTTATATACTAAGTCTATGCCCAATACTATGAGTCAAAACCATGGGACATAGAATCCTACGGGACGACATACAAGGCATATGCGTCCAATACTATGGCTCAATACCATGGGCTAATATAAACTATGGATCAACAAATACTACGGGACGACTTACAAAGCATATGCGTCCAACAACAATATACTAACAAAGTAAAGAGAAGGGTTGACACGGGTTCCTAACATTTAGTTGCACTAATTTAGCTTGAAAGAATCATCGTTTATGTGAAAGGATACATGCCATGCAAATGAAACTTTATTTTGATGTATTTTCATGCTTGAATATATTTATAATGGTTGAAGGTTCGCTTTTTGGTTCATTGGGATGGTTGTGTGTTGAATTCATGCAAGGCTAGCTCTTTGTGTTAAATACTAGTTAACTAGTTTTATGAAGTCATTTTCGCAATTGATTTGTTTAATTAATTGGAAAATGATAATTATGCCTTATTTACATGATATTATGTGTTAATTATCCATTGGGATTGATAAATGATGATTATATGATAAACAAATGAATTTATGTTAACTGTCGTCAATTATGCTCTAAGTGTCACTAAGTGTAGCAATTAGTACTAGTAGTTAAATGTGATTAAGAATAATTAGCATTTAGAAGTGGTTATCATCTATGATATGGATTGGATTGAAGGTTTGATGATGTTATATGATCTAGATGATGTTAAGAATCCTTTCTAGTCCTTACATAGTATTTTGGATGTGTTAATGAATTTATATTTAGTGTTAATTATTGGATTTTGTGTCGCAATTAATTTTGGAAAAATAGAAATTAAATGTTTATGGTTTATCGATGCACTAAGAATAAAGTAATTAGCCTTAGAGAGTTAATTATATGTCCCTTAGACCCTTTTATAGCCCTGAGGGAAATTAAAGATGATATCAAAGCTATGGTTCCAACTCTGCGGCTCTTGGGCTTGTTATGGACTCATAATTTTATGTTTATGTGCATTGGGAATTTATAATGTTCTTTGTGAACAAATTTTAACCTCCCTTATGTTAATGGAGGAATAAGAAGCCTCACTTCAGAGATCATTTTGTTGTATGCTTTAGAATGATTTAATATTGCATATTTATTGTTCAATAGATTGATTGGTAAGTACTATGTGGTGTGTATCTAATAATCGAGTAGATTGATTGGTTGATGCATGTTCACCTTGCATTTCCTTCTTTATTGTTTAGTGATTTGATTGGTCGATGCTTGTGCATTGCTTGTTTTACTGCTTCAGTGATTTGATTGGTTGATGCTTATACATTGCCTCTTTTACTATTCAATGAATTGATTGGTTGATGCTTGTGCATTGGTTCTTTTGTTGTTCAGTGACTTGATTGGTCAATGCTTGTTCATCATGCATTGTCTCTTTTACTTCTCATTGAATTGTTAATATTGAAATGCTTCATGTGGTATGATTTATTTACTAGTACATTATGATTATTAATTTATAAGTAAATAATTTTCATTATAATATTATTTACTATGTACCATTATGACTACTAATTTAATGATAAGTTATTAAGATGATATAGTTTTAACATTATTAAATATTAATATGATTTATTAAGTGGCATTTATACCCTATATGGATTTTTAATTTTCTATTGATGGTATGCTTTTATAGGCTTATTTATGCCACTTGGATGGTGGTGGTTACATTGATGAGTAACTACTTGTCTATTTTGGGGAAATAGGCCAGTTGTATTAATAGTGGTTCCATCTTCATTTATATTTTTATTTATTTATTTATTTATTTTCAATGTATGTGAGTAACTCTTTGTCTATTTTTAAAGGAAATGAGCCACTTGTCTTTAATGATTCATATTCTCTTTTATTTTATTTATTTTATTTGTGGAGATGTAACTCCTTGTCTATTTTTAGAGGAAATGAGCCACTTTTCTTTAATGGTTCATATTCTCTTCTATTTTATTTATTTTATTTATGGGGATGTAACTCCTTGCCTATTTTTGGAGGAAATGAGGGGTGTAATTTAAATATGTATAACATAATATGGTGTAAGATAGATGAGGGATATATTATATTGAATATACCCAAATATAAATGGTATATATAGTATATGTTATATATATAATGGTATAATATGTGTGATAAATATAGTGATTAAAAGTATACATATGTATAGATGTGAACGTATGTAATGAAGTAAGTGTAAAAATATTTGGAAGTGTTTGGAAGTGTTTGGGAGTATTTGGGAGTGTTCGGAAGTGTTTGGAAGTTTTTGTAAGTATTATAAAGTATAGCGTGATAAGAAGTATTATGTTAGTATATATGTTATAATGCATACCAAATAGGATAGCATTGGATTAAGGAATTACATTGTTGTAATTGTAAGGATATTATGGTATATCATAATAATTATATGTGTATAGGATATGTAGGTTATATGACTAATATGTTGTGTATATGATTAATAATAATATGATATATGATTGAAGAATTACAATATGTATGTAGAAAAAATGGGTGTATGTATAGAAATAATTTACATAGTAATAGTAAGTATGGTGTATGGTATGAATGTATGACGGTGCATTGCATATAGTTAGTAATTATTTTATCAGAGAATATTAGAAGATTTTGGTGGCAGAATGTTTGTTTGTGTGAGGTGACTATGTATTTACTTTGTTCGATAGTATAAGTAGTGTGATACATGTAAACAATTAGTTTATAACATAATTTATGGTTAGTATATGGGTATTAGATGGGATTGTTGTCAATGTATAACATTACTATTGATGGAGTATATATGCATGAAAGATGTATGATTGTGTATGTGTTGAGTTTTTATATAAGTGCGGTATTAGTAGTGTTTGTGAGATGATGTTGGTTGCATACATGTTTATTAATATATGGATATTATATATATTGTCATCTGCTAATAATTATATATAATGTTATGATAAATAATAAATATTTGAAATGATTTCTATGATCGATGTATTGGTTCCTTGATGTATTTGATACATAGTAGACCAATAATATGTTATGCAGTGAGTATCTTTAGTCAGTTCATGTCTAAGCCAAGACATAGACATTGAGTTTCTTCCAAGCATATGCTTAAATACCTTCAAGGTACTACTACTTATGGAATCATATATGCTTTCAGTGGAGTGATTCTACTTGGCTATGTTGAATCTGACTGGGGTGGTAATATTTTGGACTGAAAGATTACATCCATATTTTTTTTAGCTTGGGATCAACTATGACCTCTTGGTCCAGCAGGTTGTAGGTATTTGTAGCCTAGAGTACTATAGAAGTAGAGTATATTACAACTAGTGCCACCTGTCGAGAACTTATGTGGATTAGGAATCCACTTGTTGGGTTGTTTGGTGATAATATTGAGACTACTGTCATTCGCTTTGACAATCGGAGTTGCATCAAGATCTCATAAAACATTGTGTTTCATGACAAATTAAAACACGTTGAGATGAAGTACCACTACATCAGATACATGGTCCAGAGAGGTGCCATAAGACTTAAGTGCATTTTTAGTCATGAGTAAATAGCATATATATGTTGAATAATCCTCTATGTGTGACGAAGTATAGCTACTTCTGAGACAAGCTTGGCATGGCAGAGAATGCCTCCCTTATTGAGAGGGAGGCTAAAGTTACACCATCATGATTCATTCTCCATGTCAATATGGTGTGTCAAGGTTGAGCCTCATGCATTGAGGTAGTGCCTTATAGGATCCTGAGTTAGACTCAAGAAACTTGGAGAAGAATATTGATTTGGACTCAAGAATGGATAAGCCTCATGTGTTGATGAAAGTACTTTGTATGCAAAGTGGTGATGGCGTACAATCTTGATATTCAAGGCTAAGGTCTTGTGTGTCAAGAAAGATCCTCATGTGTTGAGGTAATTCTTTGCATGTCAAAGCATGAATGGTGTGTAATGTACTAATAACCATGGTTGAGCTATTAAGTCTCCTATAGATACTAGCCACCTCTAGGGTGAATTACTTTAGAATATGACCACTTGGAATGATAGTAGAACAATGTGATCACATTATTGGGAAAATATCCTTAGTATATTTGATATGATAATTAATTCAATTGGAACTTGTAGAACATGCAGATAAGACAAGGGATAAAGATAAGATGTAATAAGATAAGAGAGAATATGATTTTCACACTTCAGTGAATACTTTAGTTAAATAAAACTCGAATTGTTAAACTTCAGTGATATTAACAAAGATGACTTCAGTCAATTAAAGGAGAATTCGAATTGATCACTTCAATGATGTTAACAAGAAAGACTTCGGTTAAAAGAGTTAACTAAGTTATAACAAAGAAGATATAGGTAACTAAGTGTTTACACTTGAGTTGTGACACTTGAATTACGACACTTGCGTGACGACACTTAAGTTAGCCATCTAACAAAGTGGTCTAGCATCAAGATGGATGGTGATTTCATCCTAAAGTTAGAAGATAAAAATAGAAGATAAATCATGAGAATAATATATAAAATAAACACTCAAAAGGGATTTTACATAAAAGAATATATAAAATCAGGTGTCATATGACCAAGCACTTAAAATCAAAATTAGTGAACCTTAAGGATAAAATAAACATGACATCTACAAAAAACTAGGAAATACCTATTACCATGTTGTATATAGGTCCACTTCTACTCCAGTGTCAACCCTGGATTTAACGTGAAATAGAACTTCGGTAGCAATTTCCAATTCATACAATCACTGGTGAATGCGGTGTAATTCATCCTTAAACCATTGAATGTTTCTCAGGATCTCCTCTTTGTAAAAATATTGCTCCATCATGAACCTATCTAGAAGGTTTTTCACAATCCAGTATGGGATTGTACCGCCACCCCCTTCCTCATTTTGTTCTTGAGATTCCAAGTACAAAGACTCCATAGCCTCTATAGCCTACTCAATGTGTTTGCGAATAGAGGATTTAAACCATGGCTTGAATTACTACTAGAAATACTAGCTTGAGTGCACCCTCTCCTCCCTCTTGTATAGTGGGAATGATGACGCTAAGGACTGCTTCATATGCTCTCAATAAACCAAACACCTCAGTCCTCAAAATCAGGGATCGAGATCTCCTGCACAAGCCAAAAACAAACCCATTAAGTTTTTGCCATGTTTTCTTGTCACCAACATTCAAGTTCATGTCACTTCCAACAAGTTGGGTGAAATATTTCTCGAATCCAACCATAGTATTCCCATCGTCATGAGATGGAGCAACCTGGTAACTCAAGGCATGAATTTCCATTGTCAAAACTTTAACCTCGCACCATTTCATCATGTAGCCAAGCATGTGCTTGTTCATGCGAGCTTTAATTCCCAAATTAGGCCTATAATGAGTGTCATCCCAATCACATGGGGGATTTAACCACCAAATTTCAATCCTTATATTCCTTGTATCCATTTTCCCCTTGAATTTTTCACCTTCGTGGTCATCCAAGCCCTCTCCCTTCGTCATTAAAATCATGTGTTGATGGGGCTCATTTCACCTACATCCGGGTGTGTAATACATTTCTCAACAATATCCTCACCAGTGATTTTTAGATGGCCTTCTCTTAAATATGAGAAATTGTGATCCTAGTGAGGTTCTTTTCTTTGAACACTCTCATTGGCTAGAAATTTGGAAATCTTATTAGTTTTTTTTTACATGGTTTATAATGATGGCTTCCACCTAAGTAAGAAGCATCTCAGTATGGTGGATCCAACCTTCAAGTATCCAATTATTAGAGATCAGTAGATGGCTTTGAGTTCCATTAAGAAGATGTTAGCCATAGAAATAATGAGTTAGGAATCTCCTTCCACCACAAGTTTGGTAACACCAAGGTTTGAGGCTATATGAAGCCCCTAGAAGAGGCCTTCAATCTATGTGGTGTTATTGCTTCCAAACCTATGAAGTCATTGTAGATCTGCATTATTTGACCATCTTCATCTCCGAGAACTCCACTAAGGAAAACCAATCACCTGAGTTTTCCTTTGAAATCCCCATTGAAATTGAGCTTGGAAAATCCTAAAGATAGAGGACTCCATTTGGAGGGGTTAAAAAGCATCGGACATTGTTTGTTCAAGCTTCTTTGCCAATTTAAGGGTGGGAAATTATAGGATTGCATAATTAGCCATTCCTGACGATTGATTTCAAGATCATGTTCTATCCATGGGTTGAATATGGTTTCATTTTCTATCCATGGGTTGAATATGGTTTCTTTCCCCCTCCTAAAGCTATTTAACCCAATATTTTTTCTTCCCCGAAGTCTCCTCCTATCGGTTCCTTTCTTCAATATGCCTTTGGCGAATAATTTATTTTGTAATTTTTTAATAGAATTTATTTATTATAATTTGGAGATGAAATATACTAAAATTTTTATTGGAAATTTATCTATATTAACATATTGATTAATGTTTTTTACTTTTGTGAATTATTATAATGCCATATTTGTATTTGAATAATTTCTTAGCCCAAGAGACTTATCTTTTCTACTATTCAATACGTTCTTCTTAGGACAAATATCCTTTCTAGGGATTTATTAGTGGTTTTAAGGCCCTATGGATTGCTTGAAAGTTCTAAGAGAATTGGTGTAATAGTTATAAATTCATGGTTTTTATTTTAGAAAGCCAAATTAGGCCACAAAAGCCATCCTTGTTACCCATTATCGATTACATTAGGCTACTAAAACCATCCTTAGTACCCATAACAAAACCTCCTAATGGTACCCATATATGACTTTAAGGACAAAATTCTCTCGAGCAATTATATGTGGTCAAATTTTACCATGATGAAGGATACACTTATGTTGGTAGCTTTAGATTTAACCATATATGCTTTGTTTATTTGAGGCCTTATTCATAGTTATTGCACACTAAAATATTCTTATAATGCCTAAGGATTAGGTTTTCTCCCTCACCATGGTCAAGGCACTATGACCCAACCTTCATGTTGATAACCTTATAATGGCACCAATATCCACATTTCGAGACCAACGATTCTTCCAATAAAGTTTGTGTAGTGGTTTGACACCTTATGATATCAATGCCTATAAACTTTATTGAGGCCAACAACTACTCAAGTTTCTTACCTCAACCATGTAAAAGTCCATTAGGCCCATCCTTGGTGCTCAAAACATACTAATGGTACCCATATCCTCACTTAGAGGAAAAATACCCCCCCTAAATATGTTTTGTGTATATGGTTTGAGGCCTTGATGTTCATGGAACTGGAGCCCTAAAAGATTCCCTAGATCCTAATTCTTGGGAATCCTCCCTTAACCATGGTCAATGCCTAGACACCCATTTCCAATGCTAAAAAACTTATAATGGCATGCATATCCTTACTCAAAGGCCAAAGGTCCCTTAAAGAGGTATCATGTAGTGGTTTGGCGCCTTGTTCACAACCTTTGATCTATAAAATTTTCCTTAATTAGTATCTATAAACTAAGCTTCATATATCAACCATGGTGAATAGTATGAGACCCACCCTTGATGCTCAAAACCTCCTCATGTTTCCAATATCATCACTCAAATAAAAAACCCCTAGAGAGGTCCTTTGTACCAATTTAAAACTCCTCATTCATGCCCCTCAAGATCTAGAAGATTTAACTAGTGCCTAAGGCTCAATCCCCCCCCAACCATGGTTAAGTGAAAAATACCCATCCATGGAACTAAAATACTCACCATAGTGCACATATCATGACTTAGAGGGAAAATATCCCTTAGAGAGATCATGCATGGTGGTTCAAGGCCTCATGCATGGACCTAGAGTGCTAGAAGTTTCCTTTATGGCATATGGCCTAATTTGTTGAAGTCATTTTCCAACAACACATCATTATTTGGGCTTAACAACTTAATTTACCACTTATCCTAAGTATTTTGACTCAATTATGTGCTTACATCATCAACAGATCATCAATTTCAGTCAACTGGGACTCCTCCTTCATTCAAGGAGATAAATAGGTCATCAAATTCAGTTAACTGGTCCTCCTCCAATATTCAAGGAGCCAACTGGGGTGATTTTCATGATTAATGCACCATACTCAGTCCAACTGGGCATGTTTCACCTAAAAATCGGCTATTTGGAGTCAGAAAGGTGCCCTCCTACTCAGTCTGACCTAATTTTGGGTAATTTCACCTAAAAATCAGTTAAATGAAGTCAGAAAGGAACCCTCCCCTAGTTTTGGGAAATCAGTTGAGTTCTAGACTTAGTTAGACTCAGCTTGACAGTTTGAGAGTCAATTACTTGGAAGTTAAGTGGTTAACTGATGTGTCGAGTGGTGTTAACTGGCTAGTAATCCACTCTCATGCATTCAGTTTGAATGACCTCTCTAGGATTCAAATTGCCTGGCTATTATTTCCATTGTTACACATTTTAAACATATTCTGAGTTAAGGATAATGCATGAACTCCTACAAGCCTTTTACACCAGTGTTTTCACACACAATTTTCCGCATGCATCTCTATTAACTGTTGTTCTTGTTTCCTAGATCTGTTGTGATTGAATTTTATATGGTATCACAGCCATGGCAGGACAAGGAAACTCTTCTATAGTGTCTTATTGATGAATCTTTATGCACCATTTTTTCTGCACTAGTGCTTTATGCACCTGTGTTTTCTGCACCAGTGCTTTCTGCACCAGTTCTTTCTGCACCAGTGCTTTCTACACTAGTGTTTATGCACCAGTGATTTCTGCACCTGTATCACATATGAAGCTTGAGTAAGATTGCTCAAAATTATTCCAACGCTACACCAGAAGATGAAAATTGTCCACATAAATCCTGGATAATTGTGCATCTGGTTTATTAAGCTTGCTTGATAGGCTATGTCGGGTGTGACGCAACTTGAAAAGTGCAGGTGGTCAACCTAAATATTTTTTGTTTGTTTTTTACTGCAGGTTTCTCAAAGCCTCCTATTGCATTCTCTATATCAATATGGACTCTTCTTCAAACCGTCTTCTTACTCCTTTCAACTATCATTAGTGGAAGGATGATATAGAGATAGTATTGCACTCCAAGGGACTCTACAAAGTTACTATGGGAACAGAACCAGAGCCTAATGTAGCTACAGAGAAGTCCAAGTTATTCAATAAGCTTGATCAATCTTATGGTTTCTTATGTCTCAATATTTTGAAAGACCTTATTTTACATCTTAGCGGATTGAAGACTCCAAAATAAGTATGGGAACAACTTGCCACACTCTTTGGCAAGAAGGATGATATCGAGGCTTATCATCTAGAGAATGAATTGATTTCCCTCAATCCTGGAAATTTTGAGACCATCAATGAGTTTTTCACCAAGTTCAAACATTTGGTGATTCATTTGAAGCTATGTGGTGTCCAAGAAGAAGGATGATCATTTGATCCTTTCAATCCTTTCAAAGATAGGATCATATTATTCAGTGTTTGTCTCTACTTTCCATTTGGGAAAACTCACCATTCCTAATTGGAAGATGCCATCCTTGAATACATTCATTGAGTCCTTAACCAAAGAGCATGACAAGCTTGCTGAGATGGAGTCCATGAGATCCTCAAAATATCAATCCCTATATGTTGGAGGACCCAAAGATACGAATGCTAAAGCAAATCAAAACAAGGAGAAGACCAAGTTTGATCATCCTAATGAAAAGGAGAAGACCAAGCAGTCAGATGAGCCCTAGGGCTCAAGAAAAGGCAAGAAAAAGGGAAAGAAGAAGACAAAGTGTTCTTACTGTGGCAGGAGATTTCATCTTGAAATATCATGCATGAAGAAAACTATTGATCAGATGGATCTTCTCTTGGAGAACAACAATATCACTCTTCCAAATGGCACAAGGAAGAAGGACAATGGAGACTGTAATGATAATCCAGAAAGAGGTCATGCACTCATGGAAAGTGTTTCAAATTCAAAAAATATTCTCATAGATTCAGGATCTTCAAATCACATGGTTGCAAGCAAAGAATATTTCTCATCATTGGACTCCAACAACTGCATCTCCATCCATGTGGGATATGATTCACAAATTTCATCGAAAGGCAAAGGTACAATTCATTTAGAACATGGTAGTTTTAAAATGTTCAATATGTCCCTTCTCTAGCTTCGAACCTGCTTTTTGTGTATCAAATGACACACAATTTTATTCCCAAGAAGGTTGTATTCAGCCCTAATGATGTTGAAATTTCTGATATTACCACCGGAAAGCTCATTGCAGTAGGAAAGGAAAATCATGCTACAAAAACATATGAGTTTTCCCATTTTTTGCCACTTTCGAAGCCAAGTGCCCTTCTAACCCATGGAAATGAGGTTAGATGGCTATGGCAGGAGATGTTTGGACACCTAAATTATAAATATTTGCTACTGCTACAAAATAATTCCATGGTTGAATTCCTTCCGAACATCAAATCCTCAAAAGGGATATGCAAAGGTTGCATCATTGGCCAACATCCTGAGCACAAGTTTGATCGAGGAAAATCTAGCAGGGATTCTTGTATTTTGGGGATGATTCAAAGTGATATCAGTGGTCCATTACCAAATCCCTCCATAAATGGATCAAGTTATGTTCTCACATTCATTGATGACTTTCCATATTCACATGGGTCTACTTTCTCATGAACAAGTCGGAAGTGTTGGAAAGGTTCAAGAATTTCAAGGCTTCCGTTGAGACTGCTACTGGGAGAAAGATGAAAGTTCTCAAATCTGATATTGGTGGAGAATATATCAAATTTTATCTGCTGCAACTTTGTGCAGAAAAAGGAATCCAAATCCATCACACAGTCGCCTACACACCTTAGTAGAATGGTGTATCGAAGAGGAAAAAACGAGTATTGAAAGAGATGGCTACTTGTATATGTTGGGCACTATTTTGACCCCTTTTTGCCTCTTAGATAACCTTCATTTCCTTCATAAAATTTCCATTTTGAGTAGAAAGCCTTAAATTTCACCCATAAACCGTGGTCAAAGAGGTATAATGTCATTTACTTATTAATAAATTGAGTTTTGTGATTTTTAGGCATTTAACTAGGATTTTTACTAAAATTACGGGATGTACTAACTTCCCGTATTACTTCCAAAGTTGAGTAATTGCAGGACAGTTAGGAGGGAAACAGAAGATCAGGAATGGATCCTTAATGTCCACAGATGGATGAACATCCAACAGTCAGGAGAAGTGGCCTATGTAGATGTCGAGTCAAGCAGAGTCAAATGTGGCCACCTGTTCTGCGTTCAACACAAAAGAAGGAGCAATGCTAATTTTGTGGAACCCCACGATTTTGAAGATGATCTCGACTAGCTCTGAGCATTAATTAGATGTAGGGTTATAGTAATTTCAGTTTGATTTGGAATTTGTATAAATCATTTGCAAAACAATGAGATGGGGGATCACGATTTTGAAGAGAAACGCTTTGCAATTGTGCTTTCCAAACTGCGTGGTATCTCTGTTGTAAAACGATTCTGGGAATGAATATGAAGCTGTAGTTCTGTGAAGTTTCTTTTATGTGTGTTGAGCAAGGCTTTGGAGGGCCCCCATCGTCAAACTCTACACACTTACCTGTTGCTGGTAGTAGGGTATGCATTTGAATGTAATTTCCAGTTTATAAATCATAGAACAAGTTCAGTCAAGTTTTAATCGATTCCATTGATGCTCTGTTCCTTTTATTTATGGTTTGAATTACAAATTCTGTCACACTGTATATCACTGCAGTATTAGATAAACGTTGTTCTTTCACTGGTTAAATGATACGAATATTGAATGGTTCAGACTACGACCTTTGTGAATTGTTCATTGCTGTTATTTGATATTGAAATGATAAAAAGACATTTACAAATTATGAACACTGTCTTGTAAGAGAAATTGATTGGTAATTGACTTCCAGTGCAGATAGAATTTTGCAGTTTAAATCTTAGGGTTTATAGAATTGTTGTTTAATTTTTACCTCAATCTTCATACTTTCACAAATCAATCAATGTATGCTTAAAAAGGAAACAATGAAATTACCCTTGTAAGAGGATTTTGTCTTTGAGAGCTGCAGTACCTCAGTTTCTATCAATAGATTTAATCACAGATAGCTAAAGTCTAAATGAGTCCAGCTTCTCTGTCCTAGACTTGGATGTGTCTCGAAGTTCACAAACCCGGATTGATTTTAAATTAAAGTTCTGATTAACACTGATAGATCAGAGCCCAACATTTTGGCGCCGTTGCCGGGGAGGCACTGTAGAAGTAGACTTAGGAACTTTAGTTTCTGATAAAAACAAAACTTTTCAAACAAAAACACAGATTAGATTTTACTTTTATGTTTAGATTAAGAGACGAGAAAGGAAGATTTATTAAAAACCCCCCAAAAACAGAAATAACAGGAGATTCTCTTCCAAAAGGGTTCATCTCAACAGTTGGTAAATTCAAAATGTCTGAGGAAGAAACATCAAAAGGTCCAACTGCAGAACAGAGAAGGGAATATGAGAGGATGTTAGAGATAGAAAACAAACGTAGACAAGAGAGAAGGGAAGAAGAAAGAAGACATATGAGGGATGAAGGAATAACAGAAGATCAGGAGGCCACCTTTAAATTTCCTATCTTAGACACTAGTGTTATCCTAGGGGAAGAGGTGAAAATGAAGAATATTCCACCCTCTGTCTTACCAAACTTTTATGGCATGACCTCTGAAGACCCTGACTCTTTCCTATTCGAATTTGACATCTTGTGTCGAACCTATGGATATACTGATGATACCCATAAGCTTCGTCTTTTCCCTGCTACTCTTAAAGCAGCTGCCTTGAAGTGGTTCATGGGTTTAGGAGAACACTCTATCACTAGCTGGGATGACATGAGGAAAATCTTTCTTCGAAAATATCAAGCATATTGCAGATCAAAGGGGTTGAAAGATGACATTTTTGGCATGACTCAACAGGAAGATGAGAGTTTGGAGGAATATCTAGAAAGGTTCTCATACAATTTACATAAATCTAAATACAATTCCTTAACACCTGAAATGATTAGAACAATATTTCTGAAAGGAATAAGAGAAGAATATTTGGACATTTTAAATGTTATGGGAAAAGGTGACATTTCTTACCTTCCTTTTGATGAGATACAGGACTTATGTTAGAAGTATTCCAGAGGAAAGGCTCGAACTGGGAAAAGAGATAGCAATACCAAAGCAACTAAATCTGCAAACAGTGGTATTTCTAGGGTTGAGCTTGGGAATCTGCTAGAAGATTTCAAGACTGATTTGTTAAGCACCTTAGGCACACAAGTTGAGGCAACAAAAACCAAGAAGAGGCAAGAGCAACAGGACCAACAAGATCAGGCATTATCTATTTTTTGTCCTAAATGTAGAAAGAAACACCCACTGAGAGAGTGTCCTTTAAATACTGTTGAAATTTGTGGCTTATGCACTTTTAATCACAAAACTGATGATTGCCCTAGATTGAAGGAACTGCAGGCAGTTCGACTGGAGGAAAATCACAACATGGAGTCTCTTTACTTCATGGGACAAAGGAGACCTTGGCAGCCACGATTCTCAGGTATGTCTCAAGATCCCATGCATCAATTTAATACAAATTATCAGACTCCAGTTCAGAATTCATGGAATGCACCCATGCCTTGGCAAACTTGGTCTCCTCCATTAACCCAATCTGCTCCAAATTGGAGAGGTTATGCCCATGGTAATCAAACATATCAGCAGGCTTATTTGCAGCCATACCAACAACCTTCAGCCTATCCCCAATACCAGCAGCAACAAGTCCAAACTCCTTATCAAGCTCCACCTTTTCAAACTCCATCTTTTCAACAGCCCAATAATATGGCTCCTCAATTGAGTACACCACATCAACAACTTCAGCTGCCATCTAATCAACCTCCACCTCGGCCTACACAACTGCCAGCTCAGCCAATGCCCAATCCAAATAATAAAACTGACAGACCCATGTATAATGTTGATGATGGGACAATGCTTCCCTACTCCATTCTTCCACTGCAAAATATCAATTTGAGATCTGGAAAAACCTTAGAAAAACAGTCTCCTGTTATCTTAGAAGAACCACCAGAAAAAGACAAAACTCCAAAAAAATTGAATATAGAAAAATCTCAGTCCGAAAATCACAGTCAACGAGGGAACATAATAACATCTTATCCACCTCCTTTTCCTGAGAGGTTAGTCAAAGAGAAATCTTCAATTTCCTTACCTGACTTTGATGTTCTGAATGAGTTAACAAATGTATATGTTAAAATTCCTTTACTGCAGGCTCTAAAAGATATCCCGATTTACACTAAAGCAGTTAAAGAACTTTGTCTTAACAAAAGAAGAAAAGACCCATCAAAAATTCATGTGGTAGGCAATCTAGCAGGGTTGATGTCCAACACCGTTTTCATTGAGAAATATGTAGATCCTGGAATTCCAATGGTTACAATTACCATCAATAACTTTTCCATTCCAAAAACATTGATCGATTTAGGTGCTGCCATTAATGTCATGACCCTGGAGACAATGAATTACCTTCACTTGACAAATCTCAGACCCACCACAACTGTTTTAGAATTGGCTGATAGGTCTAAGATTACACCTGAAGGAGTCTTAGAAGATATTATTGTTTCTCTAGACTCCTGGCAATATCCTGTTGATTTTATAGTCCTACAACCAAAATCCAACTTAGGAGGTCACCCATTGATCCTTGGCAGGCCCTGGCTAGCAACAGCAGATGCTTTCATAGGATGTCGATCAGGAAGCATGCTTATTTCGCATGGGACAGAGAGGAAACAGATTGCCCTCTACCCTTCTGCCCAACGACCTTCCACAGTCGATCAGCTGTCATGGATTAGTGAAACCAAGGAACAAGAAGAAGATATAATTCAGCCTGTTTTAAGTATAAATCAGTACTTCGATTTCCAAGAAGACAACCACGAAGATCTAATGGATCATTTTATTGCTGAACCTGATATTTCTACAGAATTAAGAGAAATGGAATATGCTGTAGCAGAACAAGTTATGGGTCATAATTTCCAGGAAAATTGCAATGTTCATTCCTTAGCATTGGCATTTGATGACATTTTTAATGTTCATTCTATCACCGACATTCACAGTAAAACTGTAGAAATCAGTCCAGGCAAAACTTTGAACATAGGTGCACATCTTACCACATTACAGGAAGAACAGTTGACCACTTTGCTGAAGCAATATTCCCATGCATTTGCCTAGGAGTATACTGATATGCCAGGCATTCATCCTGCGACATGCACACACCATATTTACCTAGATGATACAATAAGACCCTTGAGACAGCCACAACGCAGAATGAATCCTATGCTAAAGGAAATAGTCAAAGATGAGTTACAGAAGTTGTTAAAAGTGGGATTTATTTATCCCATTTCCGACAGCCAATGGGTTTCACCCTTGGTTGTTGTTCCTAAAAAAAATGGTAAATGGCGAATATGCATCGATTACAGGGAATTGAATAAGGCCACTTTAAAAGATTATTTCCCACTGCCTTTTATTGATCAAGTATTGGATGCTTTAGCTGGAAAGGAATATTTTTCATTTTTAGATGGCTTCAGTGGTTATAATCAGATTAGTATTGCAAACGAAGACCAAGACAAGACCACCTTTACATGTCCCTGGGGTACCTATGCCTACAAAGTTTTACCTTTTGGCTTATGTAATGCCCCAGCTACCTTTCAGCGAGCTGTTTTAGCCATTTTTGCAGATCTGATTCATGAGTGTGTTGAGGTTTACATGGATGAATTTTCTGTATACGGACGTACCTTTGAAGATTCCTTAGCAAACTTAGAGAAAATTCTGAAAAGGTGTGTTGAATCCAATCTTTCCCTGAGTAACGAAAAGTGTTTCATGATGATGACTGAAGGGATAGTTTTAGGACACCATGTTTCTTCATCTGGAATAAAAGTAGATCCTGCCAAAATTCAAGTCCTTAAAAATCTGTCTAAACCCACAACTCAAACAGATGTCAGAAGCTTTTTAGGGTATGCAGGCTATTATCGTAGATTCATTGCAAATTTTAGTAAGATAGCCCTGCCATTGTTTAAATTGCTTTCAAAGGACGTGTGTTTTACTTGGGATATTGATTGTAAATCTGCATTTCAGACACTTAAGGAAAAGCTCTCCACTGCTCCCATTTTAAGGGGACCCAATTGGACATTGCCTTTCCATATTTCCACTGATGCGTCTGCTACTGCAATAGGAGCCTCATTGGGCCAGAAAGAACATACTTTGACTTATGATATCTATTTCATTAGTAAAAATCTAGCACCTGCAGAGCTGAATTATACGGTCACTGAAAAAGAGATGTTAGCAGTGGTTCATGCTGTCAACAAATTCCGTCATTATATCACTGGCTATGAAGTTTTTGTTCATACCGATCATTCAGCTTTACGCTATTTAATGAATAAATCTATCACTAATGGCCGGATTACTAGATGGCTGTTATTACTGCAGGAGTTCAATATCACTGTTTTAGATAGGCCAGGAGGCGAAAATCAGGTGGCAGATTTCTTATCTCGCTTACACAATACTGGTGAGGTTGTTCCGGTTTTAGATAGTTTTCCTGATGAGCATCTATTTGCAATTTCTGTTATCACTCCTTGGTATGCTGACATTGCCAATTATTTGTCCTCAGGCCAACTACCACCATCAATGACCTCTAAAGAAAAAAAGAGGATTATCAAACAAAGTGCTAGGCATATCTGGATCAATGGTGATCTCTTTTATACCGGATATGACTTAATCATCAGAAGATGTGTCCGCCAGGATGAAATCTTGGATATTTTAAAGGCGTGCCATGATGAACCATGCGGTGGCCATTTTGCCAACAAAAGGACAGCATATAAAATACTCAACTTGGGGTATTATTGGCCTTCCATTTTTAAAGATGCAAAAAGGTATGTCAGAAGTTGTGACACTTGTCAACGAATGGGACGCCCAGTCCGCTCAGATGAAATGCCACTCCAACCACAGATTCTCATTGAACCCTTTGAAAAGTGGGCCCTTGACTTCATTGGTCCCATTCATCCACCATCACACGGACAGAAATACATTCTGGTCTGCACAGACTATGTTACTAAATGGGTAGAGGCCAAGCCTTTACCAAGAGCTACAGAGCAAACTGTGGTAAATTTTCTATTTGAAGAGATTTTTGTTAGATTTGGGGTGCCTCGGGAAATTGTGACTGATCAAGGTGCCCAATTTACTTCCAAATTAGTGCAAGAGATAGCAGAAAAATATAAGATCAAGCACAGGAAGTCCACTCCTTACCATCCACAAGCCAATGGCCAAGTGGAATCCACAAATAAAACCCTAGAAGGCATCATTACTAAGACTGTTCAGATGCATAGGAAGGACTGGTCAGCAAAGCTTACTGAAGCTCTATTGGCATATAGGATCACTTGGAAGAATAGTACTGGGTTTTCTCCTTATCAACTGGTTTATGGTAAGCAAGTCCTCCTTCCCATTGAGTTTCAGGTTCATACTTTCAAGTTAGCAGCAGATTTGGGCATAGACCTTTCAGAAGCTCAACAAGAAAGAATATTGCAGCTGAATCAGCTGGATGAGATGAGACAAGCTGCCATCGAACACAATATTCTGATACAACAACAGAGAGCTCAATGGCATGACAAATTTATCAAAAAGAAGCAATTCCAAATTGGTGACTGGGCACTGTTTTTTGACTCCAAGTTTAAGGACTTCAAAGCCAAATTTACTACTCATTGGCTTGGTCCATATGAGATTGTCGATGTCTATGATAATGGTGCAGTAAAACTTCAAACCATAGATGATGACGCACATAACTTTGTGGTCAATGGCCACCGGCTCAAGCTGTACCACAAACCTATCAACATGGCAGATTTTGTTCAACAGATTTCACAGCAAAAGGAATTACAAGTGCTGGATAAACACCTCAGTGTTTTTCCTTCACCTGATCCTTAGCTGTTTTGATACAGTTAGCAAATAAACACAAAAGACAAAAATAAAAAATAAAAAAATAAAAAAATAAAAAATAAAAAAAGGCAGTTTAATTGTGAAAACCAGTTCGCTGGCACAATATAAACTGGAATTTTCTGTGGAAAACCAGGCTTGCCTGGCCATTGAAAATTCCCAAAAAAAATCTTCTTTTTCTATTTTTCCTGTTTTGTTTTCCTAATAATGCATATCTTGTTTGACTTGAGGACAAGTCAACAATTAGGCCTGTGAGGAGGATAAACTGTCATTCTTCTTTAGAACCCTCCGAGTCTTTTTCAAGCAAGAGATTGTGATTTTTCATCAGCAGAAGGGACCTGATTACTAGCAATTTTATCAGCAGAAGGGACCTGACTTGTGGTAAGATAGAAGAGATCCGACATTCAGTGAAAATGAAGGAAATACTGACAGCAAGCTCATCAAGGGAACATCAAACAAGTCTGTAAGAATTCATGGTTTTTATGCTTAAAAAGTTTCAAAATTCTTTTGTTTTTAAGTGATGACATCTTACAATTTGACTGTCTATTATTGCCATTATTCTGATAAATCTCTACCAAGATTCTTATTTTTCATTCATTACCTCACTAAGTCTTTGTCAGCACTTCATTTTTTTTATCTCTGTCAATACTTCATTTTCCACCTTAGGGGTCAGAATGGTTGTCAGAATCAAGCCCAAGGGAAATTTTAAAAACTGCATCCTACAGGACATAAATTGCACTCTACAGGATACAAGCTGCATTCTTCAGACAGAGTTTTCTTCTTGGTTTAAAGACAAACAGGGTCTCCTTCTCTGCAAGAAGTGAATGATGACATGAAGGAATTAAACAAAAATTTCTTTGTATATGAATTTAGTGCATCAGGCATTAAACAATACACAGAATTTGAGGGAAACAATGGTCATATTTTCAGCACATTTTCTTTTCTGAAAAAAAAAAAGGGGTTCATTTAAAAATATATAGCTCGTTTAAATAAAACATTGGACATATTTTATGTTTTATATTAAATGTTGGGCATATAAAAATGTTAAAATATTTATAAACCCAAAAACCTTACCTTTCATCGTTTTTGAAGTGGCATGTCATGTAATGATGGAGGGAAAACGTGGGAGGATACCCACGACAGACTTGGAATGATGCCCACGACAACACTTGAAATTTTTTTTGATTTCTGTATTATTCCACGATTCATTCATTCTACTTGAAGCCGAGTCAGTTGTTTTGTAAAAAATCGATTTCTGCAAATGCCACAATTTGGTAATTTTCTGAGAGGCCGAGCCCATATTTTTTGTTGGCATATGAAATTGATTGATGAATGAAAGTAATTGCCAGTGAAAAGGTTGTAAGCTACAGAGAAAATGAAGTTGATTGCTGTAGAAATGAATTGACAGAAAAAAAAGGGACCGTGGATTATAGAGAATACGAATCAACAGGAGGAAGGATTGTGAGCCACAGGAAGTTTGAATATATTGTTTTGCTGAAGATAATTGACAGTGGAAAGAGGCCGTAAGATCACAGAGACACCATTTGCTTAAGATTACGCGCAGGAGAGAAGACAGCCAGTGAAAGAAGAAGCTGTGGATACCCTAATCTCTGTGAAAATTGTACAGGAAGAGGAAAATTGGTTCCATCAGGGAAGAGGTAAGCTTAAACCCCTTGTCTTTGCTGATACTCTGTTTTATGCCAGCAAACACTTACAAATTCAGAATATTATCAAGGGGGTAGGAAGACAAAGGCAGTGAAAAATAAAAGATTCCTGTTTTCCATTTTTTAAATGTCATCTCGATTGGAACCAGAGGTATTTGAGCCTGCAGATGTCCATGAAAAATGTCTAGAAATTTTAAAGAGAAATCAATGGGTTCCTTTCTTTGAAAAATTCGATGGGCACAATGATAATGTTAGTTTAGCCTTTGCTGGCTCGTTTGATGGAGAAAAGGCCACAGTAGGGAATTTAAACTTCAGGCTGTCTGAAGATGTTTTGGCACAAATCACTGGTCTGCCACAGCAGGGAGAAAGGTTCTTCAAAACCAAGCAATTCAAAGAAAAATCTTGGGTACCCTTTCTGTGCAGATCTAGAGCAGGATCAGTCAATTGGAAGAAAGGCATACCAAGGAGCTGGTTGGTTCATCCTTGGGATGAAATGGTATACATTATACAAAGATTCATCACCTGTGAGGGGAGATTCAGTATCGTTTACCTTTACCATATCAAACTGTTGCATCACTTGACAGGTGAATGTGAGATAAATATGCCCTTCTTCCTATTGCAGAGTCTAACCAAAATGGCCAAAGCTGTCCAGAAGCGTGAAAAAGACAAATTGATAAGTATTTTCCACTGTGGACTTATCAAAATTATCATTCAACATGAGTTAAGGAAGCAGAATTTGACATGGATAGAATTTATAGTCCAAAATCAATTTGAGGAACAGGAGGAATTGCATGAAGAGGTTCCAAAAGAGGAGGAATTGCAAATGGTAACATGCCCTGAGGCAACAAGCTCAAAACTGCCTCAGGATAAAAAGAAGAAAGAGGAAGTATTGCTCATTCTTGATGATGAAGACAGCCCTGAAGCAACAAGTTCAAAACCTCCTCAGAGGAGGATACGAACTAGGAGTGCAGTGAAAGAAGATAAACAATTTCAAAAACAGGAACAAATCTTCACTACCTACCAGAGGAAGCCAAGGAAGAAGCAAGTTCATAGCCAGCCAGCATCAGAGGATGAAGAACACCCACAAACTGTGGAAAGACAAGAAGAAAACTTAGCAGATGAAATAGAACAGGGAACCCTAGATACTGATGAGATAATGAGACAAACAAAGAAAATAAATCTTTTCTTAGATCAGCAGGAGAGGGAGAGGGAGAAATAGAAGCAGTCAAGACAGGGAGTATTAAAAGACTTAGCTTCTCCTTCCTCAGAGCCACAGATTGTGCAAGAAGAAAAGAAAGAAGGTTCAAGACAGGGAAGTGACAGTTTAGGAGCAGACACCAGTTCTGTCAAGCCTTCACAGAAGAAGAAGACTTCCAAGAAGAATAAAGAAATCAGGAAATTGAAACTTGAAATCAAGGAGTTGGAACTCAAGAATGAGAAATTAAAAAAGGACAATAGGAAGCTGAGAATTCAGAGGACACATATTTCTAAGACTGCATCCAGATGGTATAAGCAGAAGAAGAATTACAAAGCTAAGTATGAGAGGCTAAAGGTTCTCTATGCATCTCCAACATCAACAGATGCATCGTCTCAGTAGGAGATCAGAAGCAGGAAGGCCAGCAGCAAAATTTTGGTTTCAACACAAGGTCAAAGTTTTTGGCATGAGGACATGCAGCAGTTTCCTCTTGGGGGAGATGTTGGGCACTATTTTGACCCCTTTTTGCCTCTTAGATAACCTTCATTTCCTTCATAAAATTTCCATTTTGAGTAGAAAGCCTTAAAGTTCACCCATAAACCGTGGTCAAAGAGGTATAATGTCATTTACTTATTAATAAATTGAGTTTTGTGATTTTTAGGCATTTAACTAGGATTTTTACTAAAATTACGGGATGTACTAACTTCCCGTATTACTTCCAAAGTTGAGTAATTGCAGGACAGTTAGGAGGGAAACAAAAGATCAGGAATTGATCCTTAATGTCCACAGATGGATGAACATCCAACAGTCAGGAGAAGTGGCCTATGCAGATGTCGAGTCAAGCAGAGTCAAATGTGGCCACCTGTTCTGCGTTCAACACAAAAGAAGGAGCAATGCTGATTTTGTGGAACCCCACGATTTTGAAGATGATCTCGACTAGCTCTGAGCATTAATTAGATGTAGGGTTATAGTAATTTCAGTTTGATTTGGAATTTGTATAAATCATTTGCAAAACAATGAGATGGGGGATCACGATTTTGAAGAGAAACGCTTTGCAATTGTGCTTTCCAAACTGCGTGGTATCTCTGTTGTAAAACGATTCTGGGAATGAATATGAAGCTGTAGTTCTGTGAAGTTTCTTTTATGTGTGTTGAGCAAGGCTTTGGAGAGCCCCCATCGTCAAACTCTACACACTTACCTGTTGCTGGTAGTAGGGTATGCATTTGAATGTAATTTCCAGTTTATAAATCATAGAACAAGTTCAGTCAAGTTTTAATCGATTCCATTGATGCTCTGTTCCTTTTATTTATGGTTTGAATTACAAATTCTGTCACACTGTATATCACTGCAGTATTAGATAAACACTGTTCTTTCACTGGTTAAATGATACGAATATTGAATGGTTCAGACTACGACCTTTGTGAATTGTTCATTGCTGTTATTTGATACTGAAATGATAAAAAGACATTTACAAATTATGAACACTGTCTTGTAAGAGAAATTGATTGGTAATTGAATTCCAGTGCAGATAGAATTTTGCAGTTTAAATCTTAGGGTTTATAGAATTGTTGTTTAATTTTTACCTCAATCTTCATACTTTCACAAATCAATCACTGTATGCTTAAAAAGGAAACAATGAAATTACCCTTGTAAGAGGATTTTGTCTCTGAGAGCTGCAGTACCTCAGTTTCTATCAATAGATTTAATCACAGATAGCTAAAGTCTAAATGAGTCCAGCTTCTCTGTCCTAGACTTGGATGTGTCTCGAAGTTCACAAACCCGGATTGATTTTAAATTAAAGTTCTGATTAACACTGATAGATCAGAGCCCAACAGTATACTTGATTCGAAAGGTTTGGCTTCAAATATTTGGGTTGAGGCCATGAATTTTTATGCATACATTCATAACAAAGTTCCAAACTCATCCATCAAAGTTCAAACTCATTTCGAATCCTACACTAGTCACAATCCTGATGTGTCGCATCTCAGGGTTTTCGGGTCCACTGCATGGGATAGAATTCCAATTGAGAAGAGAAGATATTTGGAAACACAAAGTAGAGAGTGCATGCCCTTTTGATATGATGAATAATTAAAATTATACAAAGTCATGGATATCATATCCAAAATAATATTCATCGACAAAAGTGTCCAATTTGAAGAACTGCTTCATGATCTACAACTAGTGGAGGAAGAAATTGCCAAATTGCTTCCTCTCCTAGAAGAATATTCGAGAGACGATACTGAAAGTTTATGTTATGATATTTCTAATATTATGTCTGATATTAATGAACATGAAACATCAGGTTTGTATTCAAATATAGATGATCTCCCTCAGTTTCTAAAGTGGGAAGAAAAGACTGTCACATCTGTCGGTTCTAACATTGGAAATATAGCGAATCCAAGAAGAACCTGAGCAGACTTTCAAAGAGCAGGTATGGCTATTTCATATGATGATCCATTGTTGTCCGAAAATTATTTTTTTATGTTTTTATCAGATCCAAAATCATAATACCATCTAAAGGGTATATTAGATTTTGGTCTATACTATCTTGGAAATCATGAGCTCAGATTACATGGTTACTCAGATTCTGATTGGGCAGGAAGTGTTTCAGAAAGAAAGAGTAGATTAGGTGGATGTTATGGTCTTGGATCTGCAATGATCTCATGGTTCAGCAAGAAACAATCTAGTGTGGCTCTCAGTACTACCGAAGCAGAATATATAGCTGCTTGCTCTGCTAGTTGTGAAGCAGTATGGCTTCGGAAATTATTATCTGGAGTGTTTGACTTAGAAATGGATCCTACTGTGATCATGTGTGACAATCAAAGTTGTATTAAGATGACAGAAAATCCATTTTTCCACGATAATTCAAAACACATAGAGATCCGATATTTCTACATTCGAGATATGGTGCAAAGAGGAGCTATTAAGCTTGAGTATGTGAGCACTGAGGAACAGATTGCTGATATATTGACCAAACCTCTGTCTCGAGTAAAATTTGAATATTTCTAAGACAAGCTTGGTGTAGTTCAAAAGGACCCTCCTCGAAAGGGGGAGTGATATAGTCACTAATGATGAGGTTGCCCTCATCGACAGCCAGGTCGATGATGAGGATACCTATTTACTACACCTAGATATTTATGTATGCTTAGATTACTTACATTTAGGACACTTATACTTAGATTACTTACACTACTTTTTTTTATATATATTGATGTATTGATGAGGATACATGTTTTGATGATATATGTTCTTATATTGATGTATTGAGGATACATATGTATACATGTATTGATGACGATACATGTATGTACTTGTACTATTGATGTACTAACGATATCTTTATTGATGAGGATACATATGGGGATAGGATCATCCCTGGACTTCAGTCCTAAAGTGAGCCGTAGACATATGTCTCCGAGAATGAAGTCCTTAGTGGACAAGTAGGGATTGTATCGTCCCCGGACTTCGGTCCCTTGAATTGATCCGTAGACGTATGGTCTTCGAGAATGAAGTCCTTGATGGACATGTGGAGATTAAGTCATCCTTGGACATAATCCTAAATGTATGGTGGGGATTAAGTCATCCTTGGACATAGTCCTAAATGTACGGTGGGGATTAAGTCATCCTTGGACATAGTCCTAAATGTACGGTGGGGATTAAGTCATCCCTGGACATAGTCCTAAATGTATGGTGGGGATTAAATCATCCTTGGACATAGTCCTATATGAATGGTTTGGATTAAATCATCCTTGGACATAGTCCTAAATGAATGGTTTGTATTGTATCATCCATGGACCTATGTCCTAAAGAGATCAGGATTGATCATCCTATAAGATGATTGTGTGATGACGATGTTGATGATTGTGTGATGACGATGTTGATGATAGTATGATGACGATGATGATGATCGTGTGATGACGATGCTAATGATCATACTGATGATCATGTGATGACGATGTTGATGATCGTGTGATGACGATGTTGATGATCGTGTGATGACAATGCTAATGATCGTGTGGTGATGATGTTGATGATCGTGCGATGACGATGCTGATGATCGTGTGATGACGATGCTGATGATCATGCGATGACGATGCTGATGATCATGCGATGACGATGATGATGATGTTGATGTTCCAGTAACTGGTTGAGTTACTGATGATGATGTATTGAAGAAAGCTTCCGATGATTTGCAGATGTATCATGTATGATGTAGTCGATGACTCCTTGCTCATGTAGATGTTGTTATAATATCCTTCTTGTTAAGGGGGAGTGTTGAATATTGTAACTTCTAAGAATATTATATTTGTACTTTATTATTCCGGAGATGTTTCGCCCCTCCGAGGTGATTCTATTATGTATCCGGAGATGTTTATTCCTCCGATGAATTGTGGTAACCAAGTTTATTAGACCCACCATGTGGGGGTCAGCCCTAAGTTTATTATTTAGGGGTTATTAGACTTCACTAGGAGAGGTCGGCCCCATTAGGGATTTTGGTCAGTCGGGAATCAATATAAGTAGAGGAGGAGAGCTCCTCATTTGACACACTTGCTCAACTCAGAAAGTAGTGCACTTGTGTTTGAGAGGTCTACATAGGAGGAAGAGAAGAAGGAGGTCAAGTCTTGGAGCACATCTTGTATTTTGGTTGATCATCTTATTGAGGAAAGCTTTGCTGGGTTTTCTACCCCATGAGGGTTTCCCAGGGTAATATCTTTGTCTATCTTGTGACTATGTTTCTTTCAGTGATCTTGCTAGTCTAATTGGTTTAAACTTAACATTCTGCACTTGTATCACATATGAAGCTTGAGCAAGATTGCTCAAAATTATTCCAATGCTGCACCAGAAGATGAAAATTTTCCACATAAATCCTGGCTAATTGTGCATCAAGTTTATCAAGCTTGCTTGATAGGCTATGTCAGGTGTGATGCAACTTGAAAAGTGCAGGTGGTCAACCTAAATATTTTTTGTTTGTTTTTTACTACGGGTTTCTCAAAGCCTCCTATTGCATTCTCTATATAAATATGGACTGTTCTTCAAACCATCTTTCTTACTGCTTTCAACTATCATTAGTGGAAGGATGATATAAAGATAGTATTGCGCTCCAAGGGACTCTACAAAGTTGCTATGGGAATAGAACCAGAGCCTAATGCAACTACAGAGAAGTCCAAGTTATTCAATAAGCTTGATGAATCTTATGGTTTCTTATGTCTCAATATTTCGAAAGACCTTATTTTACATCTTAGCGGATTGAAGACTCCAAAATAAGTATGGGAACAACTTGCCACACTCTTCGGCAAGAAGGATGATATAAGGTCTTATCAGCTAGAGAATGAATTGATTTCCCTAAATCTTGGAAATTTTGAGACCATCAATGATTTTTTCACCAAGTTCAAGCATTTGGTGCTTCATTTGAAGCTATGTGGTGTCTAGAAGAAGGATGATCAGTTGATCCTTTCAATCCTTTCAAAGCTAGGATCATATTATTCAGTGTTTTTCTCTACTTTCCATTTGGGAAAACTCACCATTCCTAATTGGAAGATGCCATCCTTGAATGCAATCATTGAGTCCTTAACCAAAGAGCATAACAAGCTTGTTGAGATGGGGTCCATGAGATCCTCAAAATATCAATCCCTATTTGTTGGAGGACCCAAAGCTATGAATGCTAAAGGAAATCAAAACAAGGAGAAGACCAAGTTTGATCATCCTAAGGAAAAGGAGAAGACCAAGAAGCCATATGAGCCCTCGGGCTCAAGAAAAGGCAAGCAAAAGGGAAAGGAGAAGACAAAGTGTTCTTACTGTGGCAAGAGATTTCATCTTGAAATATCATGCATGAAGAAAACTATTGATCAGATGGATCTTCTCTTGGAGAACAACAATATCACTCTGTTAGGATATTCCTATACTCCATCCTAGTCCCACCAGTATTTTGATCATTTACATTTTCAGTCATGCATGCACTTTTAGGGTTTGCATGCATTCTAGGGTTTGCATGCATCCCAGTCATCAGTCCAGCACCTAGCCCTCAGTTAGCCAGCCCCCAGGAGCTTCTCACTATTCAGTTTTAGCCCTCCAGTTGCTTAATGCACCCTTCTTCCCTTATTTTAGGGAGCAACTTGCCCTTCTTCACCTACCAGTCTAGTTGTCTTCAGTTTACACTCAGTTACACTTAGTTACACTCAGTTACACCTACCAGAGTTAGTTTGATTGATGGTTGATAGTTACTTGAGCATTGATGAATCCATGGATGATGATGAAGACTTCCAGTTGTGCTCCGATGATCATGAGGACACCTAGTTGTGTTCCGATGACACTCTATTGATCTTATGATCACTCTGAGAGGCTAATTCGAATTGCCACCTTGGGCATTCGAATCCTCTCTACCATTGTACTATTTATTTGTCCATATTGTGATTAATTAACTAGTGTGTGTGAAGTATTATTGCTTCTATCTGAGTTCTATTGTACCATATTATTCTGTTGCTCATTATATGGTATTGATCACTCTTCTTCTATTTTCCTGCTTAATCATAATTACTCTTGTGAGGTATACATCATCTCTTAGATCTGCTGTGAGGATTTTCACATGGTATCAAAGCATGTTGAGAGTATTGTTTATCTCCATTCTTGAGAGTTTTTTGTAGGTTATTACCAAGATTTCGAGTGTAGTTGTTGAAACAGTTTCTGCATTTTTGCAGCAGTAGTAGTTGCAGTTATTCTATATTGTTTTTGCAGGTCTTCTACCGCTTCAATGTATTCAGAAGAAATCTATCCTCCTCCATTCAACTATGATGAATGGAAACCAAAGATAGCACATTTGAAGAGAAATGGTCTCTTTGATTATTGTTTTGAGAGAGAGTTCGAATCCTCTGAAGAAAATATTGACTGGTTAAATAATGGTGACAGAGCCATGGGAAACATGATGCTTGCTATGTCTCGATGCTTGGTACATCAATTCATTGATGATGTTGAATCTCCAAAAGAGCTATGGGCCTACCTGGATGAAAGATTTGGCAGAAAGAATGAAGGGATTGGTCCAAATCCATTCGAAAGCAAGCAAAGTATTCCATTCGCTCCCCTTGATGGTCTCTCAGATCATGAACTAGTATCATCTCATATTGAAGTTGTTAACAAAGAACTTGCAGATTCTCCACTCATGCTCAAACTTTATTCTCTTTCGGTGCTAGCTCACACTCTAGATATTGCAGAAGGTCCTAAATCCTCTCTTGCACCAGCGTCTGTTGGTTTGCATCATGATCACATGATTATTTCAGAGGTCAAAATAGCTACTGAAGGTAATGCATTCACTCCTCTCCAGCTATCTCCTCTTTTATACTACTATATGATCATAAATTCATGCTTTCAGAAGGTCATTGAAGAATATGGCCATGGCCATTCACTTGGGATAATTTCTCATGCATCTACTGGTTTTGATCTCACCTCTCATGGTTCAAAGGAGATCTCAAGAAACCATGATTCAAGTCTTGTATCTAATTTGGACTCTAAGCAATTACTGCTTGGGATAATTTCTCATGCATATGATAGTTTTGATCTCACCCCTGCTGGTTCAAAGGAGATCTCAAGAAACTGTTTTTTAAGTCTTAAATCTGATTTTGATTTCAAGCAAACATGTAATAGTTCTTTTTGGCATAATCTCACCCATGGTGGTTCGAAGGAGAAGACAAAAGACTATATGCACATTCAAAAATTTGATCCTACCTCAGTTGATTCAAATCACAGGTTCAAGGATCATTCTCATACTGTTGGATTTGTTCTCATGACATTCAAACTAAAGAGCAAGTACAAACACATGCTTTTTGAGCATGATCCACTTCTTCCCAAGAAGAAGGTACCTCCAGACATATGACCAAGTATCACACCTGCTTGAGTTTGGAGCATTTATTTTTATGTGTGCCTTACAGTCTATTTTTTGAGGAGGGGGTATGTTTCCCATGAAATTTTCCCACTTCCTTGGTTTATTGATTGTTATTATTCATTGTATTGGGTGACCTTTGGTCTTAGTTACCAGGGCCCAGGATGGATTAAGGGGGGGTGTTAGGATATTCCTATACTCCATCCTAGTCCCACCAATATTTTGATCATTTACATTTTCAGTCATGCATGCACTTTTAGGGTTTGCATGCATCCCAGTCATCAGTCTAGCACCTAGCCCTCAGTTAGCCAGCCCCCAGGAGCTTCTCACTATTCAGTTTTAGCCCTCCAGTTGCTTAATGCACCCTTCTTCCTTGATTTTAGGGAGCAACTTGCCCTTCTTCACCTACCAGTCCAGTTGTCTTCAGTTTACACTCAGTTACACTTAATTACACTTAGTTACACTTAGTTACAGTCAGTTACACTCAGTTACACTTAGTTACACTCAGTTACACTCAGTTACACCTACCAGACTTAGTTTGACTGATGGTTGACAGTTACTTGAGCATTGATGACTCCACTGATGATGATGAAGACTTCTAGTTGTGCTCCGATGATCATGAGGACACCTAGTTGTGCTCCGATGACACTCTATTGATCTTATGATCACTCTGAGAGGCTAATTCGAATTGCCACCTTGGGAATTCGAATCCTCTCTACCATTGTACTATTTATTTGTCCATATTGTGATTAATTAACTAGTGTGTGTGAAGTATTATTGCTTCTATCTGAGTTCTACTGTACCATATTACTATGTTGCTCATTATATTGTATTGATCACTCTTCTTCTATTTTCCTACTTAATCATAATTACTCTTGTGAGGTATACGTCATCTCTTAGATCTGCTGTGAGGATTTTCACACACTCTTCCAAATGGCGCAAGGAAGAAGGACAATGGAGACTGTAATGATCATCCAGAAAGAGGTCATGCACTCATCGAAAGTGTTTCGAATTCAAAAAATATTCTCATAGATTCAGGAGCTTCAAATCACATGGTTGCAAGCAAATAATATTTCTCATCATTGGACTCAAACAACTGCATCTCCATCCACGTGGGATATGATTCACAAATTTCATCGAAAGGAAAAGGTACAATTCATTTAGAACATGGTAGTTTTCAAAATGTTCAATATGTCCCTTCTCTAGCTTCGAACCTGCTTTTTGTGTATCAAATGACACACAATTTTATTCCCAAGAAGGTTGTATTCAGCCCTAATGACGTTGAAATTTCCGATATTACCACTGGAAAGCTCATTGCAGTAGGAAAGGAAAATCATGCTGCAAAAACATGAGTTTTCCCATTTTTTGCCACTTTCGAAACCAGGTGCCCTTCTAACCCATGGAAATGAGGTTAGCTAGCTACGGCATGAGATGTTTGGACACCTAAATTATAAATATTTTCTACTGCTACAAAATAATTCCATGGTTGAATTCCTTCCGAACATCAAATCCTCAAAAGGGATATGCAAAGGTTGCATCATTGGCCAGCATCCTGAGCACAAGTTTGATCGAGGAAAATCTAGCATGGATTCTTGTATTTTGGGGATGATTCAAAGTGATATCAGTGGTCCATTACCAAATCCCTCCATGAATGGATCAAGTTATGTTCTCACATTCATAGATGACTTTTCCATATTCACATGGGTCTACCATGAACAAGTCAGAAGTGTTTGAAAGGTTCAAGAATTTCAAGGCTCCTGTTGAGACTGCTACTAGGAGAAAAATGAAAGCTCTCAGATCTAATATTGGTGGAGAATATATCAAATTTTATTTGCTGCAACTTTGTGCATAAAATTGAATCCAAATCCATCACATAGTCGCCTACACACCTCAGCAGAATGGTGTAGCGGAGAGGAAAAAATGAGTATTGAAAGAGATGGCTACTTGTATACTTGAGTCGAAAGGTTTGGCTTCAAATATTTGGGTTGAGGCCATGAATTTTTATGCATACATTCATAAAAAAGTTCCAAACTCATCCGTCAAAGGTCAAACTCCTTTCAAATCCTACACTAGTCACAATCCTGATGTGTCACATCTCAGGGTTTTTTGGTCCACTGCATGGGATATAATTCCAATTGAGAAGAGAAAATATTTGGAAACACAAAGTACAGAGTGCATAATCATTGGATATGCTGAACAATAAAAATTATACAAAGTCATGGATATCATATCCAAAAGAATATTCATCGATAGAAGTGTCCAATTTGAAGATCTGCTTCATGATCTACAACTAGTGGAGGAAGAAATTGCCAAATTGCTTCCTCTTCTGGAAGAATATTCGAGAGATGATACTGAAAGTTTGTGTTATGATATTTCTGATATTATGTCTGATATTAATGAACATGAAACATCAGGTTTGTATTCAAATATAGATCATCTCCCTCAGTTTCTAAAGTGGGAAGAAAAGACTGTCACATCTGTTGGTTCTAACATTGGAAACCCTGCCAATCCAAGAAGAACCCGAGCAGACTTTCAAAGAGCAGGTATGTCTCTTTCATATGATGATCCATTGTTGTCCGAAAATTATTTTTTGATGGTTTTATCAGATCCAAAATCATAATACGATTCCCGCCGAGATCCGATATGGAAAACCACCATGGATGAAGAGTACAATTTTCTTCAGAAAAATGCAACATGGGAGCTAGTTTCACTTCCACCTGGGAGGAAATTGGTTCAATGCAAATGGGTCTACTGAACCAAGGTTTTTGCTGATGGTTCAACCTAAAAATGCAAATCTATTTTGGTGGAAAAAGGTTTCTCACAATTCCAAGGTGTGGACTACATAGAAATGTTTGCACCGGTTGCAAAAATGGAATCAATCCGGCTAGTTTTGGCAATTTCTGCATCCAAGCACTAGGAGGTGCACCACATGGATGTGAAGAGTGAATTTATTCATGGGTATATTCAAGAAGAGATATGAATGAATCACCCATAAGGTTACATATCAGATCCTACACTTGTTTGTTGATTAAGGAAATCCTTGTATGGTTTAAAACAGGCCCCAAGAGCTTGGTATGCAAAGATGGATTCATTTCTTCTGTCGCAAAACTTTGCGAGATGAAAATCAAATCTGAATGTATATATACAGTAGGATGAAGGTAATTTTATGATAATTTTACTTTATTTTGATGACCTATTGATTATAGAAAGAATTCTTGCTTCGATCGACACTATAAAAACCGCTTTACACCAAGCATTTGATATGAGTGATTTAGGCCCACTGAAGCAGTTTCTTGGTCTCGAGATCACTTAGAATTTTGATGAGATAATGATTTATCAATCAAAATATTCTTTGGACCTTATAAATAAGTTCAATATGACAAAATTTAAAGTTTCACCATCCCCATTCCTCTCAGGAGGATGGTGATTCTCCATTGTTGGTGGATTCTACACTTTACCGACAATTGATCGGTAGTCTTTTGTATTTGACACACTATAGGAATAATATTTATTATGATGTGACTGGTGTGTCAAGGTACATTCAATAGCCCCATGAGATTCACTAGAATGCATCCAAAATAATCTTACATTATGTGCAAGGTACGAGACATTTTAGCATTCACTATGTTGCGGATTCAGATCTTGAATTGGTTGGATTCGCTAATTTGGATTGGACAGGTGATAGCATTAATCAGAATTCCACTTCCGGATATGTTTTCATGATTAGAACAAGGCCTATTTTTTGGTCAATCAAAAATCAGGATTCCATTTCCTTATCTTTAGCAGAGGAAGAGTGTCAAGGGGCAATCAATGCTTGCATTTAGGCAATTTGGTTGCAGGGTATTCTAGCAGAGTTTGATATTGGTAGCACAAATTCTACTGTCATTTTTTTTACAATTAGAGTTCTATCAATATATCAATAGATCCGGTTTAGATACATAGGACAACATATCTAGATCCACATGCACTACATTCGAGAGCTCGTGCATGACAAAACCATTGTAATCCAATATTTCCCTACAAAAGAGAAAATTGCAGACATCTTCACCAAGAGCTTCATTGAGAAGAAGTTATCTTACCTCCGTTCACTGTTGGGGGTGAGTTCTACTATGGTGATGATAGATTAGATCCTTCAGTGTTCACTATGAGGGGGGGTTTCCTTTCCCACTAGGTTTTTCCCTCTTTCCTCAATTAGATTTTTTGAGCATTTTTTGGATTATTTATGTATTGGGTGACCTATGGCCTTTCTTTTCGTGTCCCTTTTATTATTTTATTTTAATCCCCCACATGATATTAGATTAAGGGGGGTGTTGGAGTAATTTTCCAACAACACATGATTATTTGGGCTTAACATCCTAATTTACCACTTATCCTAAGTATTTTGACTCAATTATGTGCTTACTGTTCGGATATCCACATCATCTTTTTCAGTATCTTGCATGCAATTAGGGTTTGCATGCAAAATCTATGGTTTGCATGCACCTGCATGCACTTGCATGCATCCCAGTCACCAGTTTGATGCCTCCAGCACCTTAGCCACCTCATTCTAGCACCCGGGAGCCACTTACTACAGATTTTTAGCCCTCCTAGGCTGAAAGGCGCCCACTTCTCACCTACTGCCAGAGAAGGGCGCACTTTCTCAACTACCACTGCAGTTCCACTTCAGTTACATTCAGTTAGCTCCGATTCTCCCTGATTTGAGGCTAGTTTCACTCCCGACTGACTGTTTCACTTCCATTGGACCTCCAGATTGACTAGATGACTTGTTCTGACTTCAGTTAGCCTCCCATGCGCCCCCCACTGAGCCTCCTTCCCTTAATTAGTGCTACACACTTCAGTTACACTTGTTACACTCAGTTAGACTCAGATTGACACCTGGATGACTGGTTCTTGTGCATTGATGAGCACCACCGATTGATGATGAGGACTCCTAGTTGGAGTCAAGCTACTCCATTCAGTGATTCGAATGGCCTACTTAGTCAATTCGAATTGCTCACTCACATTGTCAGATTGTATTGTAATTATTCACCCTTATTGGGATATTGAGCACTGCTGCATGTTTTGCACAGTTTTGCACCATATTTTCTATGTTCATCTGTTGTGATTGATTTACTTGTTCATTAGATCTGCTGTGACTAATTTTACATGGTATCAGAGCCATTGCAGGGACAAGATCTCTTTTCTATAGGTGTTCTACATGAAGAATGAGTGAAATGCTCACAAATATATTTTAGCAGTGGCATGCAAAATCTCATGTGCATTCACTCATGTGCATGCAAGTCTGAAAACATAGTGTTTGTTTGTGTGTGATTTGCAGGTTTCTTACTTCCTCCATTTGCATTCGCTAATGCAAAGATGGAGACTTCTTCTTCACAAAATATTCTTACTCCATTCAAATATGATGAATGGAAACCAAAGATGAATGCATTCTTGAAGAGACAATGTCTTTTTGATATGTGCATTGGTAATACAAGAGATTTTGATTCCGATGAAGAGGAGAATGATTGGCTCAATGATTGTGACAGAGATTTTGGAGCAATGTGTCTTGCTATGTCTCCTTGTATGCGCTACCTCAGTAATATTGCTGAAAATCCAAGTGATCTATGGGTCCAACTTGACAGAGAATTTGGAAAGCAGGAAGAAGAGGATCATGCTAGCCTTTTGGAAAACAAGCCCAGTGAGATCTCCTTATGTGTTCTTTCCGATCATGTGTTGGCCTCAACAATTGTTCAAGATGAAGAAGAAACTGTAGATTCAACACTCATTCTCTCAAAGTATTCTATTTCGAATTCTAAGCAAGATAAACAAGCTCATACTCTAGATTCCGAAGAGGTTCTTGAATCCTCTCCTTCACATGAGTTTGTCGGCATGCAGAATAATGATCTACTTGAAGTTTTGGAGGTAAAATCTGATTTTGGAGGTGAAGCATTCACCCTCCTTGATTGCATGCCTCCTATAGACTTATGTTCTATCATTTGGAAAGTTTCTCAGAGTTTTAATGAAGATGAAGAGCACTACCATTCGCTTGAGTTCAATTCTCATGCACTTTTTGCTGATTTTGGTTTTGATCTCACACTTGTTGGTTCAAAGGAGATCTCAAGAAACCATTCATCTATTTTTGGAGCTGATTTAACTTCTATTGATAAGAAGTTCAAGTTTCAAGATCTATTTTATCCAATTGGAGCTATTCCTACCTCACTTGGTTTGAATCATAGGTTCCAGGATCATCCTTATATTTTCAGATTTGTTCTCACCATTTTTGGTATGAAGAGCAAGTTCTTAAAGTCTCCACATTCACTTGCATCTACTGATGGAGAATTCAAGCACATGTTTTTGGAGCATAATCCATTTACTCCCAAGAGTAAGATACCTCCAGACATATCTATTTGAGTTTGGAGCAGTTAAATCTTTTGGTGTGTTACAATTCATTTTGAGGGGGGGTATTTTTCCCATGAGGTTTTCCCCATTTCCTCGGTTTATTGACTGTTATTAGTTTTGGATTATTGTATTGGGGTGACCTTTGGTCTTAGTTACCAGGGCCCCACATTATTTTTTTTTGCACATCATAGTCTAGCTTGAGGGGGGGTGTTCGGATATCCACATCATCTTTTTCAGTATCTTGCATGCAATTAGGGTTTGCATGCAAAATCTAGGGTTTGCATGCACCTGCATGCACTTGCATGCATCCCAGTCACCAGTTTGATGCCTCCAGCACCTTAGCCACCTCATTCTAGCACCCGGGAGCCACTTACTATAGAGTTTTAGCCCTCCTAGGCTGAAAGGCGCCCACTTCTCACCTACTGCCAGAGAAGGGCGCACTTTCTCAACTACCACTGCAGTTCCACTTGAGTTACATTCAGTTAGCTCCGATTCTCCCTGATTTGAGGCTAGTTTCACTCCCGACTGACTGTTTCACTTCCATTGGACCTCCAGATTGACTAGATGACTTGTTTTGACTTTAGTTAGCCTCCCATGCGCCCCCCACTGAGCCTCCTTCCCTTAATCAGTGCTACACACTTCAGTTACACTTGTTACACTCAGTTAGACTCAGATTGACACCTGGATGACTGGTTCTTGTGCATTGATGAGCACCACCGATTGATGATGAGGACTCCTAGTTGGAGTCAAGCTACTCCATTCAGTGATTCGAATGGCCTACTTAGTCAATTCGAATTGCTCATTGACAGTAAAATTGTATTCTATTGTAATTCATTCACCCTTTCTGGGATATTGAGCACTGCTGCATGTTTTGCACAGTTTTACACCATATTTTCTATATTCATCTGTTGTGATTGATTTACTTGTTCATTAGATCTGCTGTGACTAATTTTACACTTACATCATCAGCAGATCATTAGTTTTAGTGAACTAGGCCTCATTCTTCATTCGGGGAGCCAACTGGGTCATCAAATTCAGTTAACTGGGCCTCCTCCATCATTCATGGAGCCAACTGGGGTGATTTGCATGATTAATTCTCCCTACTCAGTCCAATTGCGTGTGTCTCACCTAACAATCAACTAACTGGAGTCAGAAAGGCACCCTCCTACTTAGTTTGACCAAATTTTGAGTAATTTCAACTAAAAATCAATTAACTGAAGTCAGAAAGGCACCCTCCCCTAATTTTGGGCAATTAGTTGAGTTATAGACTCAGTTAGACTCAATTTGACAGTTTGAGAGTCTGTTAGATTCAATTACTTGGTAGATAATTGGTTAGCTGATGTGTTGAGTGGTGTTAACTGGCTAGTAAACCACTCTCATGCATTCAATTTGAATGACTTCTCTAGGATTTGAATTTCCTGGCTATTATTGCCATTGTTACACATTGTAATCATCTTCTGAGTTAATGATAATGCATGAATAGCTACAAACCTTTTGCACCGGTGTTTTGACACACAATTTGCCGCATAAATATCTAGTAACTATTGTTCTTGTTTCCTAGATCTGTTGTGCTTGAATTTTACATAATTTTCATCCAGTAACCATGGTAAAGTCCATCTGACATATTCTTAGTGTTCAAAAAACTCCTAACATGGTGTACTCATGTCCCCACAAGAAGGAAAAGGATCCTTGAGGGATTTTTTCTAAATGATGTTTCAAGCCTTGATTCATGGCCCTTTTTCTTAAAACTATCCAATAGATCAAGTAAGTACCAAATCTCCTCCCCTGGCCATAGTTAAATCCCAATACCCAATCTTAGTTCTTAAATCCCCTTCATGGAATCCATATCCCGATGGGGAGGGTAAACAACCCCTTCAAAGGTTCTATGTGGTGGTTTTAGGAATTTATCATGGACCTTGAGCCCTAGAGGATTCATTTAGGTAATAAGTCCCTCTTTTCCTCCACCACACATGGTTAATTACTTAAGACCCATCCCCAATTCCCAATACCTACTAATGGGGCCCACATTCCCTCTTAGAGGGAAAATATCCTTCACGGAATTCATGTAAGGTAATCCAATGTCTCATTCATGGCCCTTGAGCTTTATAAGCTTCATTTATGGCCTAAGCTTCAATTTTCCTCCCTTGATCATTGTCAAGGTCTGAATACCCATTCTTGGTTCTCAAAACCCCCCAAAAATGTCCATATTATTACTACAAGAACAACTATCCACATGAGGGAAGTTGAGTATGTTAGTTTGAAGCCTTATTTAGATCCCTTGAAACCTATACACTTATTATACATCTTAACAACCAAATTTGGTCAATTCCAAGTTGAGAACCCTTTGATTCTCAAAACCTCTCAATGGCATCGATATATATACCCAATCATGGGTTAAAAATCCCCAAGAGAGGTTTTTTGTAGTGCTTCAAGATCTCATTCATGGCTCTTGCATCCAAGATTCTTTCTTTATCCTACCTAAGTCCCTAGTTCCTTGGAATTTGACCATGGTAAAGGCCCCAAGAACCATTCTCAATAATCAAAACATGATATTGGCATCCATATCTCCACTCAAAGGAATATGATTCCATATATGGTTCATGTGCAGTGGTGGTGTAGTGATTTGAGGCCTCATCATTTCCCTCAATCCCTAGAAGTTTCCTTTAGTGCCTAAGGATTGATTTTCCTCCCCTAACCATGGTCAAGGCCTGATACCCACCACTGTAATAAAAAAATTCGTAATGTTCACTATATCCTAACTCAAAGGCAATTGAAACCCCTTAGATGTTTTTATGTGCTTCTCAAGGCTTCATAGACTAATAGGAACATCATCTGAGCCACATAATAAAGGCATTCAAGTCAGAGGATTAACCCCAAGATCCCCTGCATGAATATTAAATTATTCAACAACTCAAAGTAGCGCACCAGATTTACTACAAATAATTTTATGTAATAACCATTAGTAAAAAAATTTAGAAACATAACAATATGAATGTTATATACCATTATAGTAATATTACTATATAATAACTATAGTGATATTATCTATTGTTATAAAAATATAGATCTCTAATATGAGTATATTTCTACCCATCAAAATAGTCCACTATAATTACTAATAATAATAGTATGTAATTCGAGGGCCACGAGTGCATGAGGGGTCGTTTGGGACCTTGGAGGAAGTGTCATAATCAATTATGTCCTTGGGTTAGGCATAGATACAAACAATAATTAAGGAAAAGTATTTTCATTGTATACTGGCCTGAAGCTTCTTGCATAATTGGCATCAAATGAAGCAATTATCATTGAGGATTCTATAATAATAATATAACTTATGGTCAAGAAAAAGGAAGCTAACAACAATGACTTTAATCACCACCTCCAAAGGGATAAAACAATAATAAAACTCTTCAACAAAATCTCCTCCAAGCATACCATAAGTGACTTGAAATGGGTGGCTAACATTCAAGACAAGAAAGAAACAACTCTCTCCGAAGGAACTTTGAGCAAGGAAGAGATAACTTATGAATCCCTCCATACGTCCTTGCACCTTAGCGCTCAACATCGATGACACGAGGCAACAACAAGTTAACCTATGTCAAGTAATTTGACATCATCACATACATATCAATGATAATCATGGTGTGATATGGTATTAGGTTTCGTTCGTCCATGAAAGTCCCAATCGGAAGAGAATTTTTCACGGCTTATTAAAGTGATATCAAGACTCTTACTCTTCTCCGAGTATTTGTAAATATTTGTAACTATGTACTACATGATACTTCTGTAGGTTAGTACGCTAGTTTTAGTATACCTAGCTTAAAAGCCTAAAATTTTGAATTTTAATAAAGTTTAAAGCCAAAAATTGCTACATACAGTGTTGGGTTTTGTAACTATATGGTTGATACAGTTTCAACAACAATCTCTATCCCATTTTATAATAATAATAATTTATTTTCAAGGTCACTGTCAAGCGAGATACTAATTTGGTGTATGAGACCCTCTTGTTTGTGGGACAAGGGACCTTCCTCTATACAGCGATTTAACTGCTAAAGTATACATAGGTGTACATAACCTACCCCTCCTAATTTGAACCTATGACTTCCTAAGAGGGAGCACATGTTCTTATTCGTTAGACCCACTTAAGTTTTTATTTTATATAAATAAAATTATTCAATTTTATAAAAATAAAATAAAATTACATAATAATATTTAATAATTTGTTTCTATAACATATAATAATAATAATATCTATTGTTATAGTGATAACCCCATAGTCTATAAAGACAAAAGCTCAATCAACACCCCCAATTAGCATAAATACCTATGGAGAACGAATAGAAGATAGTTGGTTAACCTGCCTTATAAGTGCCTTTAGTATTTACGTGTATGCTTCAATGTAATTTAATTCTTGAATGCATTTGGAACCCACAGATCGTGAGATGAAGGAATCTGCAAGTTGGAATAGTTGTTCAAGGATATAATATAATGTTGCTCGTGAGTTCTCTTTAAAGAGAAAAGATCGTTGTTATTGTTGATGCTCTCGGATGCTGCCCTTTAAATAAATCCGAGGGTATTCCGAGTATTGTGAGAGAGATGATATGTGGAGATAAAATGTATTCCGAGTATTGATATCACTATAGTAATTGTAGTGATGTTATCTATTATATTAAAAATATAATTATACAATATATGTGTACAATAAGAATAGAAACATTGTATACTCACATAAATGTTACATATCATTTTAGAAATAATTATCTTCTATTATAATAATATACCTATAATAATAAAAGAAAATCTATTTAATCATAATAGAAACATAGTTTTGAGTGAACTAATTTCAAATTTGAAAATCCTTTGTTAGTCTTTATTATAGGAAGAGACTATATGTTCCATCTCTACCTATTAATTAGTATCAATATTTCAATTTCTATAAAGTTGAGTAGAAGTTTCATTAAATTTTATATTTATAAATGTTTTTTTTTAAATCATGTTTATATTTTATTGGATAAGAGGTGTTGAATTGACAACTTTTATCATTGGTGAGCTTGAAAAAAATTAAGCAAAAAAAACAAAAATAGTCTTACCTTAACCTTACCTCCCTTACCTTCCAACAATTTGCTATTGCTTGCCATGCAAATAATCTGTGTGTCCTTCCAGGTGTCCTCTATTGCTTGTTGTCTTGAAGGCCATAACTTGCCTCAGAGTTGAGATGTGTGCATCGTTCTCCTTCCAGGGTGCTAGGTTATGATCCTTGATGTTGTTGATCACCGTCTTTGGCACCTCGTCTCTCTAAATCTAAGACTTGTATGTCTATAACAAGAGCTGCGTACCTCCATGTTATATGAGAAGGTAGCTTGAAATCAAGGATAATATGAGGGCAATCCTGATTGATTGGGGTACATATTTGTTCACATGCTAGTTCTATTTGTTGTCAGGCTTATATCTAGAAGAGGGTTATGTGGGCTATTTTTTAGACTCAACTTTGAAATATTGCAGGTGCAAATTACATATAAACTAAGGCCATAAACATTGTATCTCATTGTATCTCACCATGAGACATTATATCTGAAATATAAACTAATGCCAAAGAGATTGTATGCTTGTACATGCCATCTCTTGATTTGTCTATTGTAGATTTTGTTTTTTTTTCTTTAATTATGGATAGAATCCAGTAAGTTCAGGAGAGTCATGGTTGAAAACTACTTAGCATTTCAAGTTTTGTTTGTTCAAAGTTCATATAATTTTCTTCATGTTTTTTTTTTTGTCGAGGAAACTGAATAATAAGATTTTAAGGTTTCAATGTTGAAAGTTTCTAAACTAAGGGACTGTTCTCCGTTATAAGCTACATCTTGGGGAGCCTGCCTAATTTTTTTTGTTCAACTGATTTATGTATTATTTTAGATAGTGTATGTTGTTGTCCTGGCCATGGAACACATATCAAATCCAAAATCCACTCATACATTATTAAAATCTATCAAATTTCTCTAGAATACAACTCTTTATGTGACAATAAAGGACAGTGGCTTGGATGTTACTGTGGGATGTAACGCAACCCTTCATTTAGAGGTAGGCTCTAGTCTCACCAATTGCAACAACCACTATGCATGGTGCTTCTAAAAGGACTCCTGTGTGATTTCAAACTCGACATCGCCCAGACACTGATTTGTAAGGAGACTGCCAAAGAGAAATTTTTATAAAGATCTAGTAAAAAAAATATTGTTTAGAATCTTGTTATGACAAGGTGTCATGCACAAGGTAATTTACTTCCTACTAAAGATGTCGGTTATTTTATGAGCTGACATGAAATTGTTTAATTACTTTTTAGTTTTGATAATGTAACATTACATTATGTTGAGTTATGTTATGTTTTGTTACGTTAACTTATGTGACAACATCTCCCCCATATTGGGATGTAGAGAACCTTACTCCTCTTGGTACAAAAATATTTTTATTAATTAAATAATAACAATAAGAGTTAATTGATGTTAATACCTTTATAAAATTATGGAAATAGTGTGTTTTAAACCTGGTGATACGTCCATCAACCGTAAAAGGTTTATTCAATGATGAGCCATAGCCAATAGGTGTCCTTACTAAATGGATGACATTTTTCAATTAATCTAGCTCTTTCCTTTTTAAAATCCATGGATCTTGTGCACATGTCTCATTTTCCTTGATTGGCCACAATTCTCTTCTATCAATTTTGGTATGTGAAAGAGTAGTGTCTCTCCTTGAAGATAAGGTGTCTTTGTCTTTAGTTGATATATGTCAAAATTGTATTAGAGAATTCTTCCTATGGATAGTTAAATTTTCTCATGGGATTAATAAGGTACCTAGACACCTAACCCAAGACAAAAAGAGAACAAATGGTTATCTATTCTCCGAGATCTAGCACAATACATTAGCATAAAAGAGTGAAAGATAGATTTCAAACCTCTAGTCAGTAGGTTGTCCTAGTTCCAACTCCAAGCTTGATGTCCAAACTTGTAGATCTTCAAATATCATAGGAAACAAACCTTCCAAGCATACAATTGTACTTAAACTAGTTCTAAACACAACATATCATGCATCAAATGAATAAAACGCACAATATGGTAGAATAGGCCAAGTTATCATTAAGAAAGATAAAAGAAGATGATTACAAATAAGCTATATCTGACTCATAGTTTATGTAGGATCCTCCAACTCTCCTTCAGTATTCCTTCAAGACTTCTAAGATCATAATTTCCACCTCTCAAGTCTTCTCTCTTTTTTCCATGGGTAGGAGTTCCATTATACAGGCTAAGGAGGCTAAACAACTAGGAGATATCTTTGGATCAAAGGAGGATGAATCGGATCAAGGGATCTTGAGCCTCCTTAGGTTATTAAGAAGATTGGATTCAAAGGGTAGCTCAATCCCATAAATATCTCCTCGAAACATAAGATCCAAAGATCATGTAACTTCCTCCTAACCAACATCATCGCGCCCTGTAGATAGAGCAACATGTGATGAAGAGACGTTTTCGTTCTTTGCAAAGAAGGAAAGGCATGGAAAACATGATTTTTTCACGTTATGCTGAGTGGCAAGAGCGTGATAATCGCTCCCTGACCACTGGACAAGGCACGATGATGTATCTATTAAATCTTGAGGAAGCAAAGTGTGAGATGGATTTTGGTGTCTAGATGACATGGAAGGTTCTCAGGATAACAAGTAGACTGAGAAACCAACACACACAATGTTCCAACCTACTAAGGGAACAAATTATTCATGGTGATAGGACATAAAGTCTACAAGTGGAAAAATGAGGTTCAATAGGTGCCCCCTAAAGTGTGAGGTTAGAAACAGAATTGATGGATGAGACACTTTACCAACTCACAAATGAAGGATAACCGAAAGAGAACTGTAGAAGATCCTACACAACCAACTATTGATAATATTCCAATCCCAAGGAAGGAATTCCCATGCTCGGAATGAATTTGACTCAAGACATGGATTCCGACCAATACATTACAGATCCATGACAAAAAATGACTGGAGATAAGTCATGGCTACTAAAGTACAAGTGTAGATCCATGATGAAATAATGACACAGACATGACCAATACAAATTGGATATGTGTGACAGTACATCAATGAGGTGACCAACATGATGTCCATGTGGGAACTTGCTAAAAAATCACCATCGCAAACTAGATATGCTAAATAAAACTTCAAAACCATCCAAGTTCTTCCACCTGATCTCGAATCGATATGAATATAACCATCTGATTACAAAGTGTTGAAGTCAAACATGGTAGAAACCACTTGGTTATTGATCAATGATGTAAACCATTAACAAGTGTGAGGGAAATCATCAATGATGACAATGATTCCCAAGGTATCATCGGTACATTCCAATCAATGTGAATAGATTTTTTAACGTCGAACACCCGCGGAATTATTTGATCAGAGGTCAATGAAGAAAACCTATTGTCGAATACAAGGAAACCTGTCATTGAGGCATGCAAGTACCAAGATACTAGGGTGGTTCCTAAGTCTAATTCCCATATGATGTGTTGAAGTCGACATGAATAGACTCGTCGAAGGAGGGCCATGATGAATCCCACATCATCGACACAAAACCGACAGTAAAGTGAGGTAAGATAGTGGGTTTGATGAGTGTGGACTGACACAAGGATGTACAAGCTGACAATATTGCAGAGAATGTCTTAGGTAAATACTTCCCTTGAACATTTAATGGCATGAAAATAAGTGACTTGGAAGCATTGACTCAATGAGGCATAGATCAAGACATAACACAACAATGACTGAGGCATTCTTTAGATGAATCGAACGAGTGGGATAACTCATGAACTTGATATAACTCAGAGGAAGAGCATATCTCCCAACTGTATGACAAGACACAGAAAAGTGGCATGTTCAAGGGTGACACAAGCTACCATAAATATCTATAGAGGTAAACTCGACTTAATTCCCCCCAACCCCCATAATGATGGATGAGTACCCATTTTTTTTTTAACAAGATTGAGGAGGATAATATATGCTCGGTATAACTAATATTTTGATGAGTCCAATATCATGTGTTTTACGAACCTGAGAAAGGAGGGGCTTGACCCCATAAGGGCCCTTCGATGTTTAGTTTCACGAGTCCAAAGAAGGAAAAAAGTTGTGATGTTTAATGTTTAGAGAGTCTGAAATGGTCAAAAGAGGACTCCAAAGTGAATTTTTCATGAATTTAGTCCCCTAAGCCTGAAAAAGTGTAAAATAATGCCAAGGAGAGCTCTTCTAGTCAATGGTTGACTAGAGTGTACATTTTTCGTAATTAATGTTACTCAGCTCGAAAAAAGGGGTAAACCAAAACTAAATAGATTCTCTTTCATACACTTTTACGAGCGTGAAAGGAAACAAGCTTTCCCAACAATCTTTTCACATTTAAGTATTTTGAAAAGAGCTTAAAGAAAAATCCATTAAGTTTAGTTTTCGTATCATAACTATTATGAGGCCAAAAAAGAGATAAAACTAACAGGCTGGTGCAAGGTAATGATACCCAATTATGACATGTTGGTTGCAATGACATTCTAGAAAAACATAAATATTATAATTAAAATGAATTATTAGAGGTACCTACAAATTTTTTTTGGATTAGGTGTAAATAGATGAAACGTAGAAAAACGGATGACCTTCCGGAATAAATAAATTTTATTTATGGAAAAGTAGTATAACCACCCCAAAATGTCATTATTCGAAGATTGCTATGTTATTTTTTCTCTCAAACATAATGCACATGATTTTGTTGAGCCACCCGTTTGCGATGTAAATTTTCAATTTACAAGAAAAAAATATGTAGAGGCATAGGCAACAGAAGAATCTTGTGCGGGGCTATTTTTCCAAAATTTTAAAAGTCAATTTTATATTTTTTTAAATTACCGAAGTCAGTGAATCCATAAAACGACATGGTCAAGTGGTTAGCCACCATATCATGGTCAAAAAATAATCAAAATACTTTTTTTTTTAGGTTGTAGGTATTTTTGTGCTCTTGTGCGGGTTTTCTTCCGTTTTCAAAATAGGTAAGCCAATCAAAATTTATAGGCGAAATAAACGACCTATGTATTTTACAAATTTTACATGAGTGTAGTTAAAAATGAATTAAAAATAGAAAACAACAAAATATCTATTCAAAAATTATATATTTAGAATCTGCACACAGAGCTCGACAAGCATGTGTGTTAACACCTAAAAAGTGCTCACTAGCTCATTCCCTTATTCACATGACCCATTTGTCCACTTTTCCACCATTTGAGCCTCTAAAGCCACCAAAAGGTCACCAAAAGACCTTGATACACCCCTTTTCCCACTCAAAATGAGTATTTTTCCTAAAAAAACATAAAAAACCCTCGAAAAGGGTCCAAAATTCCCAAAAATATTAAAAAGGGAATAAAAATATTCAAAATATTCAAAAAATGAAAAAGGAGGGAAAAGTACCTAAACCATGTTGGTCAATACCATTGGTTTCCACAAAACCATAATGGTATTCCCCACCACCAAAAACTATAAAAAGGTGGTAGGGGCTCCTCACTTTACATCCATCCATCATCCTATCCTCATGCTGCCAAAATCTCCCATGAGTTTTTGGCCATTGTAGCTACCTTGGAGAAGGGACCCTTTGGAGTTTGGAGCTGCTCACCATTGGAGCTACTCAACACCTTCATCACTTGGAGGTATTATTATTGCAAGCACTTGTTTGCCCCCATTTTCAATACAAAATTATTTTTTCTATTTCTTGTTCTTGTTTTCAATTCAAAAGTTTATTATGATATGCACATGCTAGTTTAGTTTTAGTTTTAGATTTACATTTGTTTTTTCTTTAATATTTGAGACTGCTGCTACTAGTTAGCAGGTGCCCATAACACTAAGCTTGGTTGCAAAACCAAGCCAACAATGTGCAATTTCATCTGCAATGCACTCGTGGAGCTTATGTGGAACTAGTTGTGAAAAACCAAAAGTTAGAGCATTTGATGTTTTCTGCCATAAATCAAGCATAAATCAGATCGAGCCTCAAAGTGCAATCCGAAGCTAATTCCAAGCCTGCAAGGGCGCCAAAAACAATTTGAATTTATGCATGCATGCGCGCAACCACGCGCACGCGTGATTGACAACGCGTACGCGTAGGTGTGCGCACGCGTTAATAACAGCGCGCATGCGTCTCTGCGCGTACGCACTATTGTATGCCTTTGTATTGTTTATTTAATTTCCTTTGTCAAGGGGACACATGAAGTTGATGAAGATGTGATGATGAAGAAGATGACGATGATGGAGATGTTGATGAGGAAGGGGAAGATGACAATGATGTTGAAGATGTTGATGATGATGATGAGATGATGGTGATGGTGATGATGATTAGGATTTTGACGATGATGACAATGGTGATGAAGATGATGATGAGAATGATGAGGATGATGGTGATGATGATGATGATGATGATGATGATGATGATGATGGTGATGAGGATGATGGTGATCACCATCACTATCATCATCAACATCTTCATCATCATTGTCATCTCCCCCTTCCTCATCAACATCTCCACCATCGTCATCTTCTTCATCATCACCATATTCTTCATCATCATCATCATCATCTTCATCACCATCATCATCACCATCAACATCTTCATCTCCATCATCATCATCTTCTTCATCCTCATCACCACTATCATCATCATCTTCACCATCATCATCATCATCCTTCTTCCTCATCTTCATCAACATCTAGGTCATCATCTTCATCGTCAACGTCATCATCATCATCATCATCATCCTCATCATCAACATTGATGGTGATGATGTTGAAGATGATGATGTTGATGTTGATGATGAGTACGATGATCATCAATTTTAATATCTTGAGTTTTAATATCTTGTTTGTTGTTCATTCTTTCAGGGTCATATTTTTGTTTTTCCAAAAAATGCATTGAATATGGGAAACAGACGTAATAATAAAAGAAAGTCTAGAAGGGTGCAGCCGCCCCTTGAAAAGACCATGAGATAAGAGAAAATGCCAGGTTGTACATGCAAAACTGTAGAAATCAAAATTTTAGTGCCTTAGATCCATCAACAAGCAATGACGAAGTGGTTGAAGCCAATCAAATCTTGCCTAATGTCGAGTATGAAGGGATGGATGTTGAACAAGTTCTTAACTGGAAACCACCCCAAGAAGAGCACCCACCTGGCGAACACACTCCATTGCAGGACCAATTTGTGAATGAAGGGCCACAACAAACCGTTGATGAGACTCGTACTTCCTTGCCGACTCCCTTGCCTCGACTATCAACCGGACAATGAAGAGATCCCAACTGTATTCATGTGGATGAAAGTTCATTTTCAGGACTTGAAGGTAAGATGCCCAAATGCACTATTGATTTCCATTGTAACAAGATAATCAAAGATTTTTTTGAATCCAAAACCGAAGCAACAAAATGTCAATTGTTTCTTGCTTTGTTAAAATCACATTGTCTAGCTCATGTTAAGAGAATTTTGGGCATAAAGGTAGTTAGAAGTTCAGAGGCCAACAATCATGTTGTTAGAAATCTACAATTTGCATTTAATTTGATTGGAAAAACTTCTCGTACAAAATATTTTAATGCGGCCCGTCATGTACTGTCGGAATCGATTGTAGACAAATCCACAAGGCAACGTCGCCTACTATCACACACATGTAAAATATTTAAAGTAGATAGAAAGACTCTTCAAAAGTATTCTGCCATTAGAGAAAAACTTGAGACCCCAGGCCAAAAATATTGTTGGGCCTTTGTTGGTATGTTACCTCGTTTAGACATGAAGCTCATTGATGTTGTTAAAGAACTAGTGCAAACATTTTGTATGATAACACTAGACCGTCATTGAATCGAAGAGATGTTTTAAAGTTGAGAATAGGTGTTAGGGGGGGTGAAACCTATGTCAAGCACTTCCTTGACACAACACAAACAGAACTCTATGAGAGGTTCAAGAATGAACACACACAATTGAACTTGGGCCAAAGGTCCTTCAAAAAATGCAAACCCTGGTATGTTAGAATTTGCATTGATCGCAATACATGTTGTTGTAGATACCATGTAGAATTTGAGTACTATTAGGATACATATCGACAAATATTTTGTGGTTTGCATACTAACATTATGCAGGATTTCCCTTCGTTACAACCACTGAATGCATCCAGAGAATTTATACATAGCATAATGTGTCGAAGGCCTGAAGGACAAAAATATTATAAAAGATCATGTTTATATGGAACATGTTCCAGTTGTAGTGGATTTGCATTATTGAGTCACTGCATCCACGTAACCACGGAGCACGAATTTGGGAGGATGTCAGTAGAAATGCAGAAATTCCAGTACATAACATATCAAGTAGATAGTTCGAAGGAAAGCAAAAAAATTGCATTGGTGAAGTCACAGGTAATCTAAGTTTGCATGCTTTCATACTGTACATGTTGAATTTGTACATATATATTCAGATTGAAAATGTCACATTGTATTAATGCCCTTGGTTTTGTGGCACCAAGTACAAATTTGCAAATTCATGAAGTAATTCTACCAAAAGACCGAGCATTATGTACAGCACATCCATGTAGCACGATGGCAGGATGAACAGTACATACAGTGCAGAGACACCTTTCCCAAGGGCACAATATTGTCGGTTGTGGACTTTGCATAAAACTACACCCTATAGCCACAGAATGAGATTCAAAGTCAATACTACCATTCAGACCAAGTTAGCATAATGGTCCATATCACGTACAGGAACGCGCTAGAGAGAAGCAACGACATGAGGATAATATTGAAAGAGACCAACTTCTATATTAGTGATGACAGGTGCCACGATCTGCATTATGTGCAGAATTTCTTCAAAATTTTATATGATCAGCTGAAGGAGAGAGGTATATAGATGGATAAGCATTGGATATGGTCAGATGGATGTGCAGGCCAGTTCAAAAATGCACGTGTTTTCCAGTGGTTGAGTATTTTGCACAAGACTTATGATGTGCTGCATATATGGAACTATTTTGAGACTGTGCATGGAAAGGGAGAGCATGACGGGGCTAGATCATGTCTCAAAACTTCCCTACGAAGGGAGGAGATGAGGTGCATGGGAGGCCCTCATATTCGGAATGCAGAATCCACAGTTCGATGGTGCAAAGAAAAAATGTCAGATCGAACCACGGAGCAACACATACTAGTAGGTAGAGGACATGTTGTCAGAAATTTCTGTAATGTATTTGATATAGATCGATCACATTCTTACAGTTGTAGTACTTTGCAAGGGACTCGTGGATTTCATTCGGTTCGAAGCTCAAACAACCCCTTATTTGAAATATGGACGCGAAAACTTGCTTTCTTTTGTGGGTCTTGCAGCAGTTGTGTGTGGGATGAGCGCGAATCAATGGATTGGGTTGATGAATGGGATCATGTATCACTTGCAGTGGACCCACGTGCAGTTGCTGAAACAATTCATTTAGAGGAAGGCCATTCCTCTATTTCGAATGAATATGATCATATATCTAATCTTGTACAGCCAGGTAAACATTTCTGCATGCATATCTTGGTTCCCTCCTTTTTTTTGTAATTATCCAAGTTATCAAACCACTACTTGTTGGAATATGACCTTAAAATGCATTTTTGTAGGACGCATCTACGCAGTTGTCACCCCGACAAATAGTGCAATTGGGACGAATTATTGGTTGGAACGATGCATCTAGGGGAAGCAAACCCTCCTCGCATCATTAATGGATAGTGAAGGCATTACCTTTCCGACTGGCTCGATGGTTGTTCAGGGGGAATATCTTACAATGGATGGAAAGGGACCAAAGAGCAATGGATACACATACACAGATTATAGACCAGGGTCGCGGGTGTATCACTTTACACACTTGATCGTGGGTACAAACATCCAACTGCAAACAATGTCAACGAAGTCATCAAACAAGGTGCGCTACTTCCTACCTCATGTGGAGCATGAGAGGTTGTTCGAGACAATAAAAAAATGAGAGGATCCAGAAGGCCTAATTGACTAAGTTACATAGTATAGCCATGTGATTGTTTATTCATGCACAGTTAATGTTATTCATGTTAGATAGTTTATTTGATATCGTTATCTTATATCATTTATTTGATGTCTGAGTTATGATTAAGTTATGATTTATAGCCATGTGATTATTTATTCATGCATGATTAACCCTAGAAGCACTAATAAAACCCTACAAACATAATCTAGCCCTAGAAATGCTAGAAAGCTAAACTAACCCTAGAAACACTAATCTAACCCTCAGAAACTAATCTAGAATCCTACAAACATAATCTAGCCCTAGAAATCCTAGAAAGCTAAACTAACCCTAGAAACACTAATCTAACCCTCAGAAACTAATCTAGAATCCTAGAAACCTAATGTAGCCCTAGAATCCATGACCCACCACACGTACCCTCAATAGGGGGTATTTGGACTCCAAGTGGGATAGGATCACTACTAGAAGGGTTTGTCACGTCACACAAGTACACCACTAGAGAACTCAACTTATAGAATCCAAGTCTACATGTATATCTTGGAATTTCGATCCTCAAACCCTAGGTCTTACCAAGATGCTCGCAACACCCAAATCTGGATATTTCCCCCATTTTCTCTACCTCTCTCCATTTGGAGCTTTAGGAATTGTTTCAATATTGGTCTAGTACTTGGATGAATATGAGGATCATTTGGGAGCTATGATTGAGTAGCACTAACATGTTCATCATTGTCACCTAATGGTTGGAAATGTCCTTGAGGGAGGCTTTAGACCTACCTCACCCATGTTAATGCTTGATTTTTTGGAGGTCCCTCATCACCATCTCCATCATCATCACCATCTTCGTCATCACCATCTCCATCATAATCACCATCTTCGTCATCATCATCACCATCTTCATCATCACTGTCATCTGTAGGTCCCTCATCACCGTGTCCATCATCATCACCATCTTCATCATCACCACGATCTTCATCACCATCACCATCACCATCATCATCAACGTCTTCATCATCATCATCATCATCATCATCACCACAAGTTCCCAGTGGATGATTTTCCAAAGTTGACCCCCGTGTGCAAAAGTTGCACACTCCCTCACTGAGAAAAACCCTGGTTTCCAACATGGACGTACAAGATGACACCAGGGCCACCGGACCAGAGGGGAGGGGCACCCCTAGCACTATCCCGGCATCCTGAATCCAATGGAGTTGACGGTTCGTCGATCCGAGCCACGGTCTTCATTCTATGGCTCGTTCCATCTCGTATATAAAAGGCCTTCAGGGACACCTGTTAGATACCTGTCGGGGGCATAGAACTCCAACTGTTCAACAAAAATGGGTTTCGGGGAGTCATGTAAATGTGTCTAGGTAGGTTCCGGTCGGGAATGCTAGCCACAAGTTCCCGGTGGATGATTTTCCAAAGTTGACCCCCGTGTGCAAAAATTGCACACTCCCTCACTGAGAAAAACCCTAGTTTCCAAGATGGACGTACAAGATGACAACTGGGCCACTAGACCGGAGGATAGGGGCACCCCTAGCACTATCCCAGTGTCCTGAATCCAACGGAGTCGACGGTTCATCGATCCGAGCCACAGTCTTCATTCTATGGCTCGTTCCGTCTTGCATCCAAAAGGCCTTCAGGGACACCTCCTGGATACCTGCCAGAACTAGGGAATCCTTCGTTGTGTTCCATTAGCCTTTTGTTCAGCATTTCATGCTCTGATAAGTGGTAATTCACCTCTGTCATTGAAAACTTGGGTCTATAGGTACCTTCCCTTTCATATTCCTCGTTATCCAGAGCTAACACAAGTTAGAGATGCCATTCAAACCCAATTGAAAGCTAAGGAAGTGGTTTTATGTGATGTCATCTTTGGGAATAAACGTTTATGTAAATCAACAAAAGCTTGAACAATACTCCCTACTTTTAAACACATTCTGGAGAAAGCAAGAGGACAAGTTCATCAAAGCGACTTCATTCATCTATATTCTCGTAATGTACACATAGTCCATCCTTATCTTGATAAACAAGAGTTTTGTAATAGCTTGAACTTTTTGGGAGTGGTTATCTCCCTGTATTCGGTTGTCTGATTGGTTGACAAGCTTGCCTGAAAATCTGTACTTTGAACTTCTTTGTTTTATTGCTGAAAATTGGAAGGGATTTTCAAGTCACCTGCAAAACGCTCCTTTGTTGAAAAAGTTCTTCCAACAACATAGATTTGGCTAGTGTATCAAATGCTGCCACCCACACTAGAATTTATCTTTCGTCAAAGGATTTGCACATATTGTGGCTAACCAAATGGTCTGGGGAGCTTGGAAGTGCCGCCAAATATTATTCCATGCCTGAATCTACCCAAAAGGCAATTATAAATTTAGATCCTCGAGAATGCCTGAATCTACCCAGAAGGCAATTATAAATTTAGATCCTCGAGAAGGTGAGAAACTGTATGAGTGGTTGAATCAGTATCCTAAAATTACAGAGCTTTCTATCTCAAAGTTTGTTGAGCGGCTCCTGGATGTAGTATCAGACTCAACAGACAGTAAACTTGTTATCACCACTAGAATGGCCCCAGGGTGCCCAACTAGAATGCCCGTAGCGCCCGAACCATGGCTCGGTTCGCGAATCCGTTGATTCCGGTGGGTCCGGGACATCGGGTTTTAGCTAGGGTACTCTCCACAGCATGCCTTGAAGACCCAGAAGCAGTGCCAATGGGACATCTCCGGACCTAGGGTTTTGCTCAATTATGGCCATTCCAAATTCGCTAAAGGGGTGCATTTCTCATCCGGAGGCCCCTAGGCATGCCTAGAAACCATGGATAGGTCCACAATGGCCACGTGGTCCTGTGGGAGCCGACAGAATCTAAGTTCGCTCGCCGGTTTGGGTTCCGTGGCCCCGGAGCAAATCCCTAACGTGTCCCTGGATGACCCCAGGGTGCACGACTAGAATTCCCATAGCGCCCTAACCATGGCTCGGTTTATGAATACGTCGATTCCGGTGGGTTCGGGACACTGGGTTTCAGCTAGGGGAACCCCCACAACATGCCTTGAAGACCCGAAAGCGGTGCCAATGGGTCATCTCTAGACCTAGGGTTTTGCTCAGTGATGGCCATTCCAAATTCGCTAAAGGGGTACATTTCTTATCCGGAGGTCCCCGGGCATGCATTTCCACCGTGGATAGGTCCACAATGGCCACGTAGACCTGTGGGAGCCAACGAAAGCCAAGTCTGCTAGCTGGTTTGGGTTCCATGGCCCCGGAGCAAATCCCCAAAGTGTCCCTGAATGGCCCCAGTGTTCCCAACTAGAATTCCTGTAGTGCCCTAGCCGTGGCTCGGTTTGCGAATCCGTCGATTCCGGTGGGTCCGGGACCTCAGGTTTCAGCTAGGGGACCCCCCACAGCGTGCCTTGAAGACCCAGAAGCAATGCCAATGGGCCATCTCCGGACCTAGGGTTTGCTCAATGATGGCCATTCCAAATTCGCTAAAGCGGTGCATTTCTCGTCCGCAGGCCCCTGGGCGTGCATGGCCACCGTGGACAAGTCCACAATGGCTATGTGGACCTATGGCAGCCGACAGAATCTAAGTCCACTCACCGGTTTGGGTTCCGTCGCCTCGGAGCAAATCTCCAAAGTGTCCCCGAATGGCCCCGGGGTGCCCGATTAGAATGCCCGTAGCGCCCGAACTGTGGCTCGGTTTGCAAATATTTTGATTCCGGTGGGTCCGGGACGTCGATTTTCAGCTAGGGAACCCCCCACAGCATGCCTTGAAGACTCGAAAGCAGTGCTAATGGGCCATCTCCGGAGCTAGGGTTTTGCTTAGAGATGGCCATTCAGGGACACTTTGGGATTTTGCTCCGGGGCCACGAATCCCAAACCGGCGAGTGAAATTGGATTCCGTCGGCTCCCAAAAGTACACGTGGCTATTGTGGACCTGTCCATGGTGGCCACGCATGCCCGAGGGCTTCCGGACGAGAAATGCACCCGTCTAGCAAATTTGGAATGGCCATCACTGAGCAAAACCCTAGCTCCGGAGATGGCCCATTGGAACCGCTTCCAGGTTTTCAAGGAACGTTGTGGGGGGTCCTCTGGCTGAAACCCGGCGTCCCAGACTCACTGGAATCGACGGATTCACGAATTGAGCCACGGTTTGGGCACTACGGGCATTCTATTCGGGCACCCCGGGGCCATTCAGCGACACTTTGGGGATTTGCCATGGGGCCACAGAACCCAAATCGGTGAGCAGACTTGGATTCCATCGGCTCCCATAGGTCCACGTGGCCATTTTCGACTTGTCCATGGTGGCCACGCACACCCGAGGGCCTCCGAATGAGAAATGCACCCCTTTAGCGAATTTGGAATGGCCATCACTAAGGAAAACCCTAGCTCCAGAGATGGCCCATTGGCACTCCTTCCGGGTCTTCAAGGCATGCTGTGGGGGGTCCCCTAGTTGAAAACCGGCGTCCTGGACCCACCGGAATTGACGGATTCGCGAACCGAGTCACGGTTCATGCGCTACGGGCATTCTAGTCTGGAACCCTGGGGCCATTCAGCGACACTTTGGGGACTTGCTCTGAGGCCACAGAACCCAAATGGGCGAGTGGACTTGGAATCTGTCTGCTCCCACAGTGGCCACGCATGCATAGGGGCCTCTGGACTAGAAATGCACCCGTTTAGTGAATTTGGAATGGCCATCACTGAGAAAAACCCTAGCTCCGAAGATGGCCCATTGGAACCGCTTCCGGGTCTTCAAGGCACGTTGTGGGGGGTTCCCTAGCTAAAACCCGGTGTCCCGTACCCACCGGAATCGATGGATTCACGAACCGAGCCACGGTTCGAGCGCTACGGGAATTCTAGTCGGGCACCCCGATGTCATTCAAGGTCACTTTGGGGATTTGCTCCGGGGCCACGGATCCAAAAGTGGCGAGCAGACTTGGATTCCGTCGGCTCCCACAGGTCCACGTGGCCATTGTGGACTTGTCCACAGTGGCCATGCACGCCCGGGGACCTCTAAACGAGAAATGCGCCCCTTTAGTGAATTTGGAATGGCCATCACTGAGAAAAACCCTAGCTCCGAAGATCGCCCATTGGTACCGCTTCCAGGTCTTCAAGGCATGCTATGGGGGGTCCCCTAGCTGAAACCTCGCATCCCGGACCCACCGAAATCGATGGATTTGCGAATCGAGCCAAGGTTCGGGCGCTATGGGAATTCTAGTCGGGCACCTCGGGGCCATTCAAGGACATAATGGGGATTTTCTCTGGGGCCACAAAACACAAACCGACGAGCGGAATTGGATTCTATCGGCTCCCACAGGTCCACTTGGCCATTGTCAACCTGTCCATGGTGACCACGCATGCCTGGGGGACTCCGAACAAGAAATGCACCCCTTAAGCAAATTTGGATTGCCTTCACATTGGGGTCAAATTTGGAAAATCATCCACCGGGCACTTGTGGCTAGCGTTCCCAACTGAAACCCTCCTAGACACCCTTGGAGGACTCCCCGGAACCTGGTTTTGTTGCACGGTTGGATTTCTATGCCCCCGACAGGTATCCAGTAGGTGTCCTTGAAGGCCTTTTGGATGCAAGATGGAAGGAGCCATAGAATGAAGACTGTGGCTCAGATCAACGAACCGTCAACTCCGTTGGATTCAGGACGTCGGGATAGTGCTGGGGTTCCCCTCCCCTCTGGTACGGTGGCCATGGTGTCATCTTGTACGTCCATCTTGGAAACTAGGGTTTTGCTCGGTGAGGGAGTGTGCAATTTTTGCACACGGGGGTCAACTTTGGAAAATCATCCACCGGGCACTTGTGGCTAGCGTTCCCGGCCGGAACCTACCTAGACACACTTGCATGACTCCCCGAAACCCGGTTTTGTTGCACGGTTGGAGTTCTATGCCCCCGGCAGGTATCCAACAGGTGTCCCTGAAGGCCTTTTGGATGCAAGACGGAACGAGCCATAGAATGAAGACCATGGCTTGGATAGATGAACCATTGACTCCATTGGATTCAGGATATCGGGGTAGTGCTAGGGGTGCCCCTCCTCTTTGGTCCAGTGGCCCCGATGTCATCTTGTACGTCCATCTTGGAAACTAGGGTTTTGCTTGGTGAGGCAGTGTGCAATTTTTGCACACGAGGGTCAACTTTGGAAAATCATCCACTGGGCACTTGTGGCTAGCGTTCCCAACCGGAACCTACCTAGACACACTTGCATGACTTCCCGAAACCCAGTTTTGTTGCACAGTTGGAGTTCTATGCCCCCGACAGGTATCCAGCAGGTGTCCCTGAAGGCCTTTGGGATGCGAGACAGAACAAGCCATAGAATGAAGACCATGGCTCAGATTGATGAACCATCAACTCCGTTGGATTCAGGACGCCGGGATAGTGCTATGGGTGCCCCTTCCATCCGGTTCGGTGGCCTCGGTGTCATCTTGTATGTCCATCTTGGAAACTAGGGTTTTGCTCAATGAGGGAGTGTGCAATTTTTTGCACATGGGGATCAACTTCGGAAATCATCCACCGGGCACTTGTGGTGATGATGATGATGATGATGGTGATGATGATGAAGGCGTTGATGATGATGGTGATGGCGATGGTGATGGTGATGGTGATGGTGATGAAGATCATGGTGATGATGAAGATGGTGATGATGATGTGTTGGCCCGGTTTTGCAACCAGGCTTAGTGCTATGGGCACCTGCTAACTAGTAGCAGCAGTTTCAATGGAAATAAAAACAATAAACTAAATAAACAAGATTATTCATGGATCTAAGCAAAGATATTAAGCAAATAACTAAAATAATTTAAAATCAAGAACAAGAACATATAAAATAAAGAATTTGTATTGAAAGAATGGGGCAAGCAAGTGCTTGCGGAATCAATACCTCTAATGGTGAGGTTGAATAGCTCCAAGGATGAGCAACTTCCAATCTCCAATGGTCTCTTCTCCAATGTGGTTTGCAATGGCTAAAACGCTCAGGGGAGATTTCAGCAGCATAAGGATGAGATAATGGATGGATGTGAAATGAGGAGCCCCTACCACCTTTTTATAGGTTTTGGTGGTGGGAAATACCATTTGTGGTTTTGTGGAAACCAAATGGTATTGACCAACATGGTTTAGGTACTTTTCCCTCCTTTTTCCTTTTTTGAATAAAAATAATATTTTAATTCCCTTTTTAATATTTTTGGGAATTTGGACCCTTTTTTAGGGTTTTTTATGATTTTCTTGGAAAAATAATCTTTTTTAATGGAAAAAGGGGTGTACTAAGGTCTTTTGGTGACCTTTTGTTGGTTTCAGAGGCTCAGATGGTGGAAAAGTGGACAAATGGGTCATGTGAATAAGGGAATGAGCTAGTGAGCACTTTTTAGGTGTTAACAGATTGCCCCCTGATGTGTGAGGGCAGGAGCTCATCGTATGGCCGATAGACATCATAGTTCTTTTGTCTTTTTTTTGGGGGGGGGGGGTTTAGGGGAGAGAAGAGACCGGTTGGAGACTGGAGCCACAGCCCTTGGAAGCTGCAAAAACAAAAAATATTACATGGCCTCAATATGAATGAGGTATTATCTCTGATAAAGGACGAGGCGGGCATTCCCATGCTCATATCAAGACATATACAAAACAATTAGTCCCAAGAAGGGGGATCTAATACGTAAAGAAATATATTGGTACATCATAATGGTCCGGAGGGGACATTATTTGTGGGATATACTCATGATCATGGCTGATCTTAATAACTGATACACTGGAATAACTGTTGAACGGCTGAAACTGAAGGTGTCCAACATGTGTATGGACACAATGACTGTGAGCCATCTGAGATATTGTCGCCATACGCAACCCGGATATCTATAGAAAAAATGAAACTGGTTGTATCCATAGGTAGGCTCTCAAATGTGGAGGAGTCAGGTGGTATCCGGGGTCTTTGACTAATAACTGAACGGACCAATACCCTGTGCGAGTCTCAACGATGCGATCAAGGTGTTGAAGTCGAGCATGTGAGAAACAAACATTCGGAGAGGCACTGAGGGTTCCTCTCGAAATGATTCGTAGGCACTCATCATAAATGGTAATGAGTCCAAGACACAGGGACCTCTAGGTCTATCCTCTGGAATCAATGTAGTTGTCGTCGACAGAGGGAGACCAACAACTAATAAGGCAATGATGTTTCCTTGATAGGAGCAGGAGGTGTATAACTGAAGTGATGTAGTACTGATGGTAGGACAGACATACTTGTGGGGAAGGAAAATAACTGGGTCAAAAAATGGGTAGACTCAAACTTCCTTTGTTCAGAGCATGATGACATGGTTGACCTGGCAGCGTAGGGAACTGACTTGTAGGTGTGGGGATCATTGCTTTGACTGAATGGTATATATTGACTCTGGGGGGGAGGACGAGCTGATAGGTTCTGTGGAGGGATTATCAGGGTGACATACTGCAGAATGCTCTGAACAAAGGCGACCAAAATAGGGAAGCTGTTATATGAGTAGATGTGATCTGTCGTGGCGCCAAGAGGCACCATTAATTTTTTCTTCGTAGTTTTAATGAGCTCCAAGAAGGGATAAAAGTGTGCTCTGAAATGGTACGGTCCTGTGGATTTTGTGAGCCGAGGACGGCGCATGCTCATGGTTGCTTTCATGTTTAGAGAGTCTGAAAGCGGTAAGTGGACTCTATTGGTGTTCTTTTTCGTTGTTTAGTCTCCACGGCCCGAAAAAGCATAAAATGATGCGGATGGAGAACTCTTCTAGTCGATGTGACTAGAGTATACCTTTTTCGTAATTAGTCTACATGGTCCGGAAAAGGGGTAAACTTATACCAGGTAGACGCCCTTTCAGATACGTTTAGCGAGCATGAAAGGAAGCAAGATTGCTCGGCGATCTTTTCATTGTTTTAGGAGTCAGAAAAGAGCTTAACAGAAACTCCCTAAGTGCCTTTTTCGTAAAAGGGATTGCTCGGCCCGAAAAAGGGATAAAATTATACCAAACAAAAATGGATTGATGAGGGCGAGAAAAGGTCTCAAGCATCGTCATCAGTGCGAAAAACTGGATCCGGTGACCTAAGGATTGTTGAAAACGGAAAACGGCCGATGTGGTGCGCAAACCGAGGTGACGAAGGGGTCAGAAGGCAAAATGCCCGAAAAATCTAGAGGTGAGAGCGAGAAATGATCTCGAGCGTCGTCACGAGCGCGGAAAACTGAATCCAGCGATATAAGGCATGTCGAAAACGGAGAACGGCCGATGTGGCACGCAAACCGAGGTGACGAGGGGGCGTGGAAAAAATGCCCGAAAAATCTAGAGGTGAGAGCGAGAAATGATCTCGAGCGTCGTCACGAGCGCGGAAAACTGAATCCGGTGATATAAGGCATGTCGAAAATGGAGAACGGCCGACGTGGCGCGCAAACCGAGGCCACGAGAGCGGCTAAAAAATGGTGAAAAAATGGACTTCGTGAAAATGGGAAACGGAAAGAACCTGTATGAAGGTCTCGCTGTGCTGATCCCAACGGTACCAACGGTTTGAGAAATGAACTTCATATGCTACCGCAATGGTTGTTTGAAATTTGTGGAATTTCTATAAATGGGGCGTGGGGCCCAAAATGACATTTCATTGTTACGTGTGAGTTCGATAGAGCTGTCAGAGCTATTTCTCGATTTCCGAGAGATTTCACCGTTGGTTTTCGATTTAGCGAGTTGCAGGTAACTCTATTCGCCTTAACCCTGTCAATTATGTCTTTTTTGTTTGGCGGCGGGCCCCCGAAGGCCGCGAAACTCCACGTTGACTCTCCAACGTGGAACCGCGCGGGTTTCGGCGCTGAACCCGCGATGAACCGCACGGGTTCTAGGCTCACAGTCGCGATGTTCATCGCGACTGTGAAATAGGAACCCGCGATGTTCATCGCGAGTTCATGGGGGACAGTCGCGATGTTCATCGCGACTGTCCGGCCAAAACCCGCGATGTTCATCGCGCGTTTTTTTATGGATCCTGCGATGGCCATCGCGGCTTTTTGCGGGAAAGCCGCGATGGGCATCGCGGCTTTTTGTGTAAAAGCCGCGATGGGATTTTTCTAAAATTTTTTGTGCTGGGGCTAAATTTTTTTTTCTGTTCTCCTGGAAGGATGTTGCGGAGAGCTCAGTCTGTGTGGCGGGAGAGAGAGATCGACGGTGATCTTATGCTGAGGATTGAGACTGATGGAGGGGTGAGATAGACCCTGGCCATGAGCGGACTCTTGAAGTTCGCTCAGATTCCTCCTATACGTTCAGTGAGGCGACTCCTGAACAAGCTCGTGCAGTGGTGGGTGCCTGCAGAGGGTGCCTTCATTATTGGTGGTGAGAGATTAGAGATCACTCTCACTGATGTATATTTTTTGACTGGGTTGCCTCGCTTGGGTGAGGTGGGTTATATCTCGCCGAGGTTGCCTCCGGGTGTAGATATGGAGGACCTCTTGCATACTTTCTGTGTGGATGATGCTGTTTTGGTAAACAGCTCTATTACTCTTAGATTCCTACGTGAGTGGGATATGCGAGCTGTTGGTGCTTGCGTTCTGAGGATACTGGGTGCTGCTGCACCACATCGTATGTCTGGGGGGCAGACGATGATGGTGGATTCCGTTCTACAGGGTACTTACTATGCCTGGGCGCAGATGTTCCTGGCCGGTGTCCGGAGAGATCTGGACAAGGCCATCAGAGAGGGAGGCGAGTTTTGTTACGCCTCGTTTTTATGCTGTTTTTTCTTTGAGCGGGTGCCGACCTTGCGGCCATGGGTACCCGTTCGTGCTTGGCTTCCGAGCGAGCCTCGTATGATGAGGTGGGGGCAGATGATGCCCCGTGCTGGCGGTGGTATCCGCGGCTACTTTACAGAGGATTTCTATCAGCAGTGGGAGCAGATGCCTCTGGTGATCGAGGACTATCCCTACGCCGGCATGGACTACCGGGGTGACCCAGAGATGCCTCGTGCCCCAGGACAGGCCTGGAGCTTAGACGGTATGTTTTTGTGTTTTATTCGATATTATATCATGTGTAGTTTGATATATCATGATGATTTTGTTATATAGTATCTAATGGTTTACTTGCTTTGTGCAGATGTGGGTCCAGTGCCACCACCTGACTATGTGGCTCGGCAGGGGCGAGCGATGGTGGTCGCTCGTCCCCCTGTACCTGTACCTCCTCCGCGTGGTGGAGGATATGCAGCCCTTGGGCGAGGGGTTGGCCCCCAGGACGACGCCATAGATGGTGTCCGACGAACCTTAGCCTGGATCGTAGCTGGGCTCCCCGAGGATGGCTGGAGGGACCTTGATCGGGACATTTTGCAGGGATGTCTTGGTGCGCCTCCTGAGTGGCAGTCGCTCCTGTTGAGGGCAGCAGTGTTTGTGGCGAGGCACGGGGGTGGTGGACGGGGTGCTCCGGCAGGGCCTGTTTAGGGGAGGATATGTCTGAGGGACGATCCAGCGGGGCCAGCAGAGCGGCGAGTGCGGGGTCGTCATGACCCGGCGGAGGAGGAGCCGGAGGAGGAGCCGGAGGATCCTAGGGATCCAGATGAGTAGACATATTGTATCTGCCCCCAAATGCTGATGAGCATATGGGGGAGCATTTTTGTACGACAGATGTATTTTTTGTATATCGGGTGCTGAGGGCACTTATGACATGTTCACCATTTGATTTATATATATATGTGGATATATATTTTAGATATATTGTCGTGTATGCACGTGGATGCACATTTGTCTTTTGTATATGCCCGTGGAGGCAGTGTGTTTGTTGATTTATGTATGCCCGTGGAGGCACCTGTTATGCACATGGATGCATTATTTGGTTTGTTTGCTTTATGCCCGTGGAGGCACATGTTATGCACGTGGATGCAATATTGGTTTTTGTATATGCCCGTGGAGGCACATGTTTTGCACATGGATGCATTTTTTGTTTATGGATATGACATGATTTGATTGGTGTGCCAGTCGAGGACACCGTTTGCCATATTGTCTGCTACACTATTGAGGTGTCTTGGGACATGTGTGAATGTAATGGATTCAAACTGTCTAACGATTTGTTTAGTGCACAGGAACTTTCTGAAGAGACAGGGATCGCGTACCTGGTAATCATTGTTGAGCTGGGAAACTAGGAGCTGTGAGTCCAAGAAAACGTTGAGGTGACGTATGCTCATCTGGAGAGCAGCGGCCAGGAGACCGGTCACGGCATCGTATTCAGCTTGATTATTGGTAGCGGCACCTAAACATACTCCGTCAATGTGAATTAACTCATGTGAAGGGGAGTATATTACCCAGGCTGCGGAGGCGAGATTGGGAGACCAACGGCTTGCACCATCAGCGAAACCGACATGGCAGAGTGGAAGAGGTTTCATCTGTGGTCATGCAGAGAAAAACAAATATTTAGGTTTTTTGAAATTTTTTGTGAACAAAAATGAATGCCTATACTAAAATGGACGATGGTGTCCATCAGATTTTCTATGGGTAAAATCGTTTAAGGTACAACCCGTTGCGTGGGTTGCGTAGGGTATTGCCTTCTGAATCGGTCAGAATGTATGCCCCCTGCCCAAGGCAGGTGTGTACAATGTAGGGGCCTTGCCACATGGACACGAACTTTCCCTTTCCGGTTTTGTCATGAGCTTGATCGTAAGCAAGGACAAGGTCTCCCTCCGAAAAGGTTCTTGGGTGGACGCGTTTGTCGTAACTTAGTTTCGATCGTTGTTTAGCAGCTTCCATGTTTTGAATGGCTGTGCGCCAATCTTCATCGGCCTGCTCTAGGAGCAGTAAACGTTGCTCGATCGGGGAAGTGTCCGGTAGGAGCTCAACGGCGATATGTAAGGCTGGGATCTGACACTCAATGGGGAGGACAGATTCGACACCGTGAACTAAATGGAAAGGGGTAAAACCGGTGGCGGTTTTGGTTGATGTGCGGTAGGCCCATAGTGCCGAGAAAAGCATGTGGTGCCAATTGGATTTGTGCTTGTCTACAGTACGTTGGAGAATGGTCTTCAAGATTTTATTTTGTTGTTGCAGCAACACCCCCCCCCCAAAATTTTGAAAATGTTGGGGCCCCTCCTTCTATTTTTATAGAAAATTTTCCTGACAAGCCACCCCAGCCATCAGCTCTGTTTTCAACATAAAATTTTACTTCCCTGCTGAACAGCTTGCCGTCAATCCTTCCATGTTTTCCCCAATGAGCCAAAAGATAACTTAGATTTTTCCCCAAACGTTTTTGAATAATTCGGACATTGTCCCGAAACGGCGGGAGTCAAACGACCAACCTTTCCGAAAGGAGGACTTAGATTTTCTTTGTCAAAATCTGCGGAAGCCATTGGGCAAGACCACCCGAAACGGTGGAAGCTTTTGCTCAAACCTTCCGCGACCACAACAAGGTTCGAGTTACCCTCCCGAAATGGCGGGGAATTCAACAAAGCCACCCAAAGCGGCGGAAGCCGCCGTGTTTTACCTTTCCGAAAAGAGACTCTGATTGTGGCCATAAGCTGCGGAAACCGTTGGTGAAACCTTGCCGAAACGGCGGAACGATTCAACTCTGTCTCCCGAAACGGCGGAAGCCATTTGGATAAACTTGCCGAAATAACACAAAGGAATTCATCAACTCCTTCCGAAGTAAAAGACTTGGAAAATTTTCGATCGTTGCTTCTGCGAAACGGTTCAAGCTCCGAAACGGCTTAGTTCCCGAAACGGCGGAGCCTTTCACTCAAGCCTTCCGCAACCGCGGAAAGGTTCCGGCTTTCCTCCCGAAATGGCGGGACACATTCGCCTTAGTCTCCCGAAAACACTTAGAACATTTTACAACCGTCCGCGGAGAAATTGGAGTTCCCTTCCCGAAACAGCAGGGACAGTTAAAAAAAAAAAACGTTCCGAAACAGCGGAAGAACTTAGGAAGGATGCCCGAAAAGGTCGGATTGATTTGTTAAAATTGCGGAAGGTTTTGCTGAAACCCTTCCGAAACAGCGGAAGCCATCCCCATAAGTCCCGCGGAGGAGTTCACGATCTCCTTCCGAAACTATGAAAAGGACTTAGAATTTTCTCAAGAAGCTGTCGCGGAGGCCTTCAGCCTTTGCTCCCGAAACGCGGAAGCCTTCGGGCTACCCTTCCAAAACGGCGGAAGCCAATCACTTAAACCGCTCGGCAAAGGACTCCGAAACGACCCCGGGTGAATGCGCGGAAGAATATGAGTTCTGCTCCCGAAACGGCGGGAGCTATTCATATAAAGCGCCCGAGGAGATTTAGCGAAAGCCGTCCGAAACTAGCGGGAGCCTTCGCCAAACTTTCCCGAAAATCAACAAGACTTCGAATATTTTTTTGGTTCGCCGAAGCTTTCGCAAAATCCTTCCGAAAACACCGGGGGCTTTCGCTATATCGTTCCGAAAGGGCGGAAGCTTTGGGCGTTACCCGTCCGCTACGCGGCGGTCTCTCGCGGAAGGCTTCGAGTTTCCTTTCCGCAATAAGCCCCGAAACGTCGGAAGCTTTCATTGAACCCTTCCGCAACGGCGGATACGATTCGCAAACTGGCCCCGCGAATGACGGTTGCACGAAAACCGAGATCGTTTGACATGACTGCTACGCGCGGCGAATTTAAACCTCGTTTTAATCACACCAACTACCAAATTAAAGGCTCACACGTGCCCATTCTTTATAAAATACGGTAGGGGCTCGACCAATACACCATTGTTTTTTGAATCGGCCAACGACGTGCGACATCGTGCAAGTCGCTCCAGCTCACCTCGCTCGTCCGTGCTCGCGGCCACCTTGCTCAAGCAATCCCCACGGTGCCAGGTAGGATTCTAACCCAGAATTTCGCCATTGGTTTGTCGTTTGTAGGAAAACAACGGGTCTTAGTGTGGTTTTGACGGGCAAAACACCCGTAAAGGGCTATGTTTTACCCGTCAGATACAGTTGAATGTTTAGCCGTCATACAAAACGTCATAGGCATCGATTTAAACATTGGCATGACTTATTTTATTAAGCCAAGGTGGTTGGTGCAGGCCGTTAACCTTGTCCGTTTTACCCCCGGGCCGCGCACCTCTTTTTGGAGAATTTGTCGAAACCCCATGGGATTTCCATGTCCCCGGCCGTAAACTCCGGACCTAAAACCCTGGGCCCTTCCATCAGCCTCAGCCCCTACACGCGAGCTCGAAACCCGTGGACGTTCAAGCCACGTGAGCCGAAACCGGAAGCCATGGCCGCTCTAGCACTCCCCGTCAGCATATCCCCGGCGCCGTCACCTTCGCTCGGACCAGAGTATCCCATATAGCAACTCGGCGAGTGGCCGCGCGTGACGATAGCATTCAAAGCCCTCACCGAGTCAACCCGCGTCTCCCCGCCATCAACCTCTCCAACCGCAACTATAACGAAAGACATCTCCTTCCGCAAGGCGGAACCGGAAGCCAATCGCTTCCGCAAATCGCCTATCGGTCCGAAAACCAATAGCTTCCGCAACATAGCTTATCCCAGACTCGTCTTTTGAGAGCTTCAAATGTTTCAATTTGTGTCTCATGTTGAAATAATGTTTTGCTTCCTAAATATCTGCTTCATTGACTTATCTCATTGATATTAAAACGATGTTGCTCTCTGCTAAAATTTTACAGCCTGTTGCTCAAATAATGACTTTGATATGGATGTTATCAGGGATAAATCAGGATGCCGAAAACCGGTAAGAAGAAGGCGAAGATGACAGAAAAGAAGCCTGCCCCTCCCAAGATTGAAACCTCGCTCCAGGACACTAGGTGCACTACTGGTGTCCCTCCAGAAATCAGATGGGGAGACATCTACAGAATGATCCGGGACCAAGAAATCCTAGATATGCTGCTAGAGGAAGCACCAATCTATCTTAACATCAGAGCCTCAGGTATAACTAGAGCCGCTACCCGCCCTGAGATGTTCCCCTGTGCTGAAGTGATCGAGTGGATACTCCAACATGCAGATGCTGAAGGGAGAGTGATAAACGATAGCGGGAAAATGGCTATCGCCTCGTTTCAACCCGCGTATATTGCGGCAGCCTACAGATTTCCCCGTGTCCAACAAGCTCTGACTGACGAATGGTTGGGCCAAATGGACAACGTCGAGATGGCCAAGAAGCTATTGAGGGGAGGGAAGCATTTGAGGAAGAAGGGAAATGATGAATATGACGTGCAGAACCTGAGGGCCCCTTTCAGATTGATCGCTTTAATGCTGTGCAGAATCTTCGGCATGCCCGATGGCACAGTATACAAGATTCAGTGGGTCCCTATCATTCACTATGTGGCATTTCAGGGGACAGTGTTTGACTGGGCCACTATCTTGTCAGATAGTCTGGCCTCAATGATAAGTGCTGCTAAGCCCGGGCTAGCCTTGAAGAAGGCTGAATTCTTCATGTCTTCATACCTGATAGATTGTATCTTGGCCAAGATAGAGTTCCCCAAATTGGGGTGTGCATGGGATAGGGCCACCGCCCCGGTCTATGTCGCATTCAAGATGTTGTGGGCTCAGAATTACAAGCCCAGCTACAAACTCATCTGTGAGGGGTTCATCATGCCCCTATACGAGAAAATGTTCAAGGAAGAACCAAACTGCCTGTCACAAAATGCTTTGGAAGTCCTTGGGGATTATGGGGACTTTTACTTTTCAGAACAAGGTACCTACCTGAGAATGTTCGGAGGGACTAAGCCCCCATACATATTGCCGCAGTATGCCACAGACTATGTGGTGCTCAAGGAAGCAGTAAGACAACTCTTCTTGGATGGGATTGGAGCATTCCTCCACAAGCTACACAAGGCTTCCTTTCCCCCCCTACCTTTCTGCACAGGTGCTTACAAGTTTTCGGGGGTGTCCTCTGCCGACGAATTTGTTCAAGAGTTGAAGGCCTTCCACTTCGGTGAGGTCATCTTCCACAGGAACGACAGAAAGGGTAAAGTGGCCGAGCATTGCAAGGGGAACTATGCTAACTTCGAATACTCCCACTACCCCGATGCCGAGGAGGAAGCATTCAGAGGCATCAGCAACATGACTGAGCTACGGATCTGTCGCCAAAGTACTGGAGCGAGCTCTAGTTCAACCAAAGCCCAGAAGACCATCCAGCAAAAGGAGAAAGAAGCCAAGGATGCCCGAGCTCAGGAAGATCTCAGATTAAGAGAAGAGGCAAGGTTACAAAAGGAAGCCGAGGAAGCAAGAAAGCAACAAGACGCTGAAAATGAAAGACTGCGGAAGGAGGCTGAAGAAGCCCAAAAGCAGAAAGAAGCAGAGACTGAGCAAGCTGAAGCAAGGAAGAAGGCGGAGGAAGAATTGAAGGCAAGGGAAGATACCAAGGCAGGTGGGTCCGGTGTACAAGACATGGAGATAGACACCTCTCAAGCAGGTGGCTCTGGTACCCAAAAGGAAGGAGCAGACCCCGCTCAGGAAGTCCGAACCCCACCTATGGAAGAAGACATAGACATCATAAACCAACCAATTGTCCCATACACTCCATCTGGGAAGCGTATGGTGTCCAAATGGAATGAGTTTGTCTATGACAAGAAAAGGAAAACAATGGTCCTCCAATCAGAAGAGAGGATTAAAAGTCCCTTCCATGATGACATAGTTACTCACCGAGAGGTCGCTGTCATGCAGAACACAGATGCAGATCCCATCGCCATGGCATCCGTAGTTATAGCAACAACACAGGCATCATTTGCCAATGTAGGGGTTATAGTCAAAGAAAATATATTGACAAAGAAAAGAGCACGCACGCTGCAACAAAATGTAGCTAACGAACAAGCCCAAAGAGATCTGATAGTAAACAAGTATAGCTGCTTGTATGCCGAACATAAGGAGCTGTCAAACAAGTACAGCCAGCTGGAGGAGGAAAAGGACCAGCTAGCACTCCAGATAATGATTGCAGAAGCGGAGAAGAATGGAGCAGAAGAAAAGGCTTCCCAGTTAGAAGCAGACAAGCAGACATTAGCTGAGCGTTTAGAGCAAGCGGAGAGCAGAACCTTGGACATGTCTCCCTTCCACGAGCTGTCATGCAATATCCTGCAGCAAGTGTATGGCTCTCAAGAGCTAATCACTGATGAGGTATGCAAACTCAAGGCCATGATGGGTAGGCTAAAAGAGGTCAATACGGAAGCCCACAGGCTCAAAGCTAAGAATACCCGTGTCAAGGCAAATGTCATAAGTCAGATGGCATGGAGGGAAGGGAAAGGAGGTTTCCCCCCGCATCTTCCTTTTAAGGCTGTGGAAGATTTTAATGAAGATATAGCCTTGTTGGAGTTTGGTAGGAACTGTGCCAATAAGCTAATGGCCAGTGTGCAAAGGACAATAGATAGAATCAACAACCTATACCAAAAGCTCAAAGGAGTCCATGACAACTGCACATTGAGTTTCCCTCAGACCCTAGAAGACTTCCCGGAAAAGGAGCAGCGGTTGTCTCAACTGAAAGAAGAGCTAGGCGTCCAGATGGAGTATGTGAAAAGCATTGATGTCCTGGCCATGGATGATCTCCAACATTACATCGGTTCATCAACACTTCACAATCATCTGTTGAGGGAAACATATCAAGTTGCTGAAGCAGAAGTACAAAGCATTAAAATAGAGCTCGGGAAGAATGTAACTTCTCAGAAAATCCTGTTTCCTGCTGCAGCAAACATAATCATAAGGGACACAGGTGTGTGGCACATCTACATAGAAGAGGAGGTCAGGAAAGCTGCAGCAACAGCAGGAGCAGCATCAGCAGGGGATTCGAGGGCCTCTTCCCAGGCAGCATCAGTGACCATCAACTTGGGCGACCCTGTGCCAGCAGAAGCTCGCGCACAGGAATGAAGAGGCTGAATTCAGTGAGCCACTCTCTGCAGCCAAACACGTGCCCAGCAGGGAAAGCTTTGATGTTAACAAATTTTCTGTTACGTATATTTTGAATATGTAAGGCGTAAGCCATGGGACAGCTGTCCCTATTTTTGTCAAAATATTTTTGTAAAGGAAATGGCCATTTTTTTGGTGACCGATTATAGTAGAAATCCCTGTAAATGACAGGTGGAACGTGCTAGGTGTCAGCCCAGAGGGCAATTTTGTAACTATAAATAGAAGCTAGGAAAGATTAGACAGGACTTTTGGCAGGGAATGAAAATTTTGGCAAACGATATGAGCTATCTTGTATCGGGTCTATAAATTGAATTTTCTAATAGAAGCCACAGGAGATGGACGTTTTGCCTGGAATGTTGGATTGCTCTATATTGGACTATTCTAATGACTGCAATTCTGCAATGTGAGATTATTCTTGGCATCTGAATTATTTCTTTGCATTAATGATTTTGCTCCCCGCTGTGTATGCGTTCTCTCCATTTTGTGAACAATGAAATGTATTGCTGTAAATTTCTTTGTCTAAATCGAACGGCTAACTGTTCTTTCTTCAGGGTAATTCATGTAGCTCATTGTTCATGACTTTAAATTGCTCCTTGCAGGGATCTTTTAGTTTAATTCCAGTCTCGTTGCATCTAGATCTGTTTCTTTATTCTTGTTACGTAGATCAAACAATTTTGCTTTCTTCTGTTCATGAGCAATAGATGCGTTCTGTAAGTTTCATTTTTGATCTGTTTCCTTATCCTTTCGCTTTCCTCTGTTTTCTGAGCAATAGATGCGTTCCATGTTGAATGAGAGGCTACCTTCTCAAGATCCTCATCTTGCTGTAGCTTTGACCGTGAGAAATAATAGCTATCTGTTCTTTGCTTACGATATCTGTTACAACTGATTGCTCTCCCCTTAAGCGTGTTCCCCTGCAGGGATAGATAGACGCATTCCCGTTTCTAGGCTTAGGCCTGTTTTAATTGCATTTAGATTAAGTATAATTTAGGCACTTGCATCTCATATAAAAGTCATAAAAAAAACCCAAAAGAAAGGTGGATTGGGCCATAACCGGTAGAATCGGATTTAAAGTCCAAAAAACCACGGTTGCCGGAACCGCTAACCGGACGGATTCCCTACACCAAACGGGAGATAGTCTAATTGGGACCGTCTCTCGGGGAGAATCCCTTTCTGATTGATGCTACGATATCCGAGGCATCAGCATATTGATCGCTTCGACTTGGCCGTTTCCTTGGGGATAGTAAGCGGAAGAGAAATGGTGTTCAAATTTCAACATGGTTGATAATTCCTTCCAGACGGCATCTTCGAAGTGAGAGCCGTGGTCGGAGACTAGTTGCTGTGGTACTCCGAAGCGAGCGATAACGTGGTTGAAGAAAAACCGTGCTGCAGTGTCGGCTTTGCAATTATAGGTCGGCATGGCTTCTGCCCATTTGGTGAAATAATCTACAGCCACCACGATGTGTTTGTGGCCGCCGGCTGACGGGGGGTTGCAGTCGAGGAAGTCAATGGCCCATTTGCAGAATGGTCCGACAGTGATGACTGGATGAAGGGGGTCCGGGGGGGTTCTTGCTTTGGGGGCAAATAGTTGGTAGTTCTGGCAGTACTTGACTGCTGTGATGCAATCAGTGAACAATGATGGCCAAAAATAACCGGCCCGAATGATTTTCTGGGCGGTGGCCATGCCAGAGAAATGGCCTCCACAGGCACCGCTATGACAATCATTGAGGACTTGTTCTGCCTCACTATGGGATAGGCAGCGGCGTAAGATAGTATCAATGCCGCGTCGGTAAAGTACATCCCCAATCAGGAGGTATCGGGGGGCGTGGTGTCGTATGCGACGGCGTCCATCACGATCGATGTGTGGTCGGAATTTTTGCGTACGAAGGTAAGTCAAAATGTCTCCGTACCAAGGGTCGTCAGACGAAATGATGAAGATCTGCTCGTCAATCGGGTCCGTTTGGATAATGGGTGATGTTGAAGAGGATGGGAGGTCTGTAATGAGGTGAGCAAGCGCAAGGGCTTTGGTGCTTTTGGGAGTTCTGAAAGTGAGGTCATATTCCTGGAGGATAATGACCCATTTAGCAACACGACCTTGTAGGAGCCGCCTGGTGAGGAGATAGACCATGGGGTTGGAGTCGGCCACGACCGTGGTATGACTAAGCAAAATGTAGTGTCGTAGTTTCTGTACGGAAAAGACTACAGCTAGGGCTAATCTTTCCTCGTATGGGTAACGTAGAGGTGGACCAAACAAGGTCTGGCTGACATAATAAATCACATGCTCTTTGTGGGAGGCATCTTCTTGGACCAAAACTCCGGATACAGCATGTTCAGATGCCGAGACATAAAGGGTGAAGTCTTGAGAGAAATCCGGTGGGGATATCAAGGGGGCTTGTGTGAGAGCTTTCTTAAGGGCTTCGAATGCCGTGTCTGCTTGCTCATCCCAAACAAAGGGTATGTGGGTACGAAGTAAGCGTAAGAATCCATGGACTTTGGTGGCGTAATCAGGAACAAAGCGCCTAAGAAAATTGGACCGCCCTTGCAAGCTCTGAAGCTGCCGAAGCGTGCGAGGAGGGGGAAGTTCTAAGATGGATTTGACTTTCAGGGGATCGACAGTGATTCCGTCTTGGGAAACAATGAAACCCAACAACCGACCTGCCGGGACGCAAAAGACACACTTGTGTGGGTTCAAGTGGATTTTATATTTGCGACAACGCAGAAAAACTTGCCGAAGGTCGTTTAGGTGGTCTGATCGTTTTCGGGAACGAGCTGTGAGGTCGTCAAGATAGACTCGCAGGATATGGACCAGGTCGTGAAAGCAATAGGTCATGGCTCGCTGGAAAGTGGCACCAGCATTTTTAAGGCCAAATGGCATGACGCGATAGGCAAAGGTGCCCCAAGGGGTGGTAAAGGCAGTCTTGTACGGATCTTCCTTGCGGATGTGAATCTGGTTATATCCGGAAAACCCGTCCATGAAGGATAGGACTTCATGGCCCGCACACTCGTCAATGAGTTGGTCAATGAACGGTGTAGGGAAATTGTCTTTTGGACAAGCGTGGTTTAAATCGCGGAAGTCAGTGCATACTCTAAGGGTGCCTTGCTTTTTGTTGACAGGAACAGGGTTCGACACCCAGGTGGTGTACGGAATAGGATAGATGAATCCTGCTTTTCGAAGTTTCTCGACCTCAGCCTTAACAGCGGGGAGCTTGGAAGGGTGAATGGGTCGCTGTTTCTAACGAACAGGGGGTACCTCGGGCCATGTATCAATGTGGTGTTCAATAATGGCGGGGTCGAGACCAGGCATCTCAGTGTAGGACCAGGCAAAGACATCATGGAACTCTTGAAAGAGTTTTTTGTATGCCTGAGTTTCTGCTTGAGTGCAAGATGCGCCCAGCGAGATGAGCTCAGGTTTCCCTGGTGTTGTGGAAATGTCTATTTGTATAGTGGGGGAAATGTTTGACATGTTCCCTTCTTCAAAGGCGTCCGGTGCTGGGATTGGGTCCTTTAACCAATCGACCTTAGTGGGTATGAAATCTTTCGACTCGACCGATAGTTGGTTGGATGCGGTGGATGTAGATGCTTCCGGGAGGAAGTACGAGCGATGATGCATATCATCCCAAGGGTAGTCGGGTGCAGTGAGTGTCTCCAAAATTTGCTCATCAGTATTGAAGTAGTCAGACCATAAATCAAGGGGTTCTGGTTTGAAAGTTGTTGAAATCATATATATTGTATTGACTTCTTCCGACGAGGATGATGGCGGGGGGTGAATCTCCTCGATGAGGGGAGGAGATATCTCTAAGTCAACGTTGTTTAACTCGTACAACGCTGCTCTATAGTCAGGTAGATCAGGACAATGGTGAGAGTAGTGGCCGTAGACACTGCATATAGCACAAGGATGGTTGGTGCGCAGTGATTTGTCACGAGGCTGTAGAGGTGGCTCTAATCTAACTACTGGGATGGTGATGTCATCGTCCAACATATTCATATGCTCTTGGAGTGCCGGTAAGTGTGGGCATTGATGAGTTGGATGGCCTATCTCATCACATAATGAGCATTTGGGGGGAGCTCAAAACACCGGTGGGGGTTTAACTGCCTTAGGAGGTGGTATAGCAGTGTATGGTTTTGGACCTCTGCCCCCAGTGGGTTTAGGAAGAAGAGGGGGATTCGTTGACGTCGAAGCAATCGTGAGACCAGGAGGAGGTTTCGTTGACGACGAAGGGATTGCGACACCAGGAGGAGGTTGATTTGAGGTAACAATAGGTTGTACCGGTTGGAGGATGACGTTTGGTGTCGGCGGTGGAACGGGAGGTGAAATATACCACACGGGTAATCCCAATGTTAAACCGGGTAGACTAAGGGTAGCCATAACCGGGGCGCTCACTACACCCGAAGGCGGAAATAGAAAGGGGATGGTGTGGATGGGTGTAACACCGATGTGACTCGGTACCAATGGTGGTTGACTACCGGGTGTTTGTGTATTCTGTGAAAGGGTACAGAGGTTTGCGACATAGGTCTCTGGTGACGGTGGTGGAATGGCCTGGAATGTAGAGGTCATTGGTGTATCCGAATACAGTCCGGGTGCCACAGAAGACACAAAGGAGGTAACTGCGCTAGAAGCGGGTTGTTGAATCATGGGAAGAACATTCTCGGGTGCTGCAGGGGCGTTGGGATCATAGTAGGTGAGTTGGTCAATTTTGACCACGCGTCCCTCATGGGGGAACATCATGGTACGAAAAACGGATGAGGCAACTGCTTTCATGGCATACATGTAACTGTGGCCAAGTAAAAGGTTATAATCGAGCTGGGCGTTAATGACCTCTATGTCGATGAGCACAGTTTTCCCACCCAATTGGACGGGGACCTTGGGTAGTAGACCTTGAGGTTGAGCTGACTGGCCGTCATATGCCCGCAATGCAGTGGTGGATTGCTGGAGGGTAGGAGATCCCAACTTCTGCCAAACAAAAGTGGACATGACGCATGTGGAGGCACCCTCGTCGATGATACATCGATGGATGACAAGATTCCGAATGGAAACGGAAACTTGGACTACTATGGTGGAAGGCAGCCGTGGTTCAGACTGGTCTAAATCAAATGTCATCAATTTCGAATCATTTGGGTCGATCGCCCCAATGGCGGAAAGTAACGTCTTGCGCTGAGTAGGACAGGTTTTTAAGACTTCTAACGTAGACATGGCTGCGGGAGATTGAGCTAAGTCATCTACAATGTTGTAATTGGACGCAGCCCGTGCATTGGGGTTGTTGTTGATTCGGCGAAGGGGGAAGCGAGGTGCTTTAGAAGCGCCATCGAGTGGAACCTGAGGTATACGCAATGTCTGATCAGTGGGATGAGCATTAGTATCCTTTTCGGCGGGGGGGGCTTCAGAAGTCGGTCCATATTGATTCCGACGGGTTTGGATATTGACGTCGGCAGTGGACATCATCAATAAATGATGGGTGCCTGAATCAAACATGGTTTGGTCCGGAGCTGCGTAAGTAATTTGTTGTGGTTGCACGTTGCCCTGTGGGGGGGCTAACGGCTGAGTGTTTACCACCCCTTGTGTGGGAAAAGGGTTTTGTAGTACCAAAGGTTGTTGTGGAGGTGGTGGGGGGTTGGGTGGCGGCTGAGGAGCTGCCTGCCCTTGACGATGGGCGTCATTTGTCCATAGTTTTCGAGCTCGCTCCAGATGTGGGAAAGCATGGGTATAGTGGCCATAGACACCGCAAATGGAACAAGGATGGTTTGTTCGTAAATTAGCATTTTTGGCTTGCTTAGGTGGTCGATCAGGATTCTGATGAGCAGGCGCCGCGTTATTGTTTTGCGGAGGATGGGTAGGTTGTGGAGCTTGGTTACGGTTTTGATTGTTTCCACGGTTGCGTCCTCTTCCGCGGTTTGGTTGCCCACCCTGGTTGTGTTGGTTATTTTGGTATTGGGGCTGCTGTTGTTGTGCGTACACATGCCCTTGAGCATTGGGGGGATTCTGAGGAGCCGCAGGTGCGGGAGCAGGTTGCGGTGGGTAGTATGCAGGTGGAGCTGGAGGTGGTCCAGTTGCCTGTTGGGGTTGTTGGTACCCCTGAACTGGTGGATGTGTGAGGTTAGCTGGTGCAACCGGTTGTGGGTAATGCATGGGCTGTTGTGGGAACTGCATGGGGGTTTGTACCGTAGGTTGAGCATAGTATGTAGGAGGTACATATGCTGATGGCGCTTGGCCATAACAATGTTGTGGACAAGAGGGTCCATGAACGTGATGGGTCTGGTTTGTTGGAGCATAAGAAGTTGTCGCTCCGGAACTGGATGTGGCCCTAGAAAGGTCTGGGGCGGGCATGGTGCTCACCATACTGAAAGGTTTTGCTTGCGGAGTAATTTGGCCAATAATGCCATCAGCGGCATGTGATGCCCCCGGTGCGTCACCGCGTGCAGAGTCGCCTCGTGGGGCGTCCGGTATGATCGTGTATAAGTAACCCGACTGGGCGTATATGAGATCAAACTGTTGGGCCTTGAGGATAGCCTCTTCTTCGGACTGGGGTCTTTCAGATGCTACATCCTTCGCAATGAGAGGAAGGAGGGATTTAAGGAACCAGTCTAAAAAGATTCGGTCGTCTAATTTGATCTTGCATAGGCTTCGGCGCCGGCGCCAATCATGAATATGGTCAGTGATATGCGTGGTCGTGTTCTGTCTGCAAGACAGTAGGATTTCGACGCCCGCATCATAGCGGACAGGTAGCTGAAAGAACTGCAGGAAAGTCGAGGCAAGGGAGGTAAATGTGGCATGCGTCCCATGGGGCTGCTCGATATACCATTTGGCTACGGATCCAGTGAAGGTGCGTTGTAAAAGCCGTAAGCGGATTGAGTCATCCACTATGGAGTTGGAGGAACACCATAAATGGAAGGACATGATGTGATTCTAGGGGTCTTCTCCTGCCTTACCCTCAAACTTAGGGATGTCAGAGGGAAGCTTAGTGGGCATATGGGGCCACGCAGGATCATGTCTAATGGGGTCATTTGTTAACCTAGCTAGGTCTGGAAGGTTCAGACTTGCCATGTATGGTAGGCTAGCCGGTGTGGTAACTGGGGCGGGGACATGCCTAGCCATAGTGGTATGGTGAAGGGGTCCAGTAACGCCTAAAGGTATGCTAGGTATGGAAGGTATATGCCCTTCGATAGGTGTAGTCTGGTATGGGCCAGCGCCTCCAAGTGCAACTTGGGTTACACTTGGGTTAGGAATCGCACTAGGGATTCCTGGTATAGCACTCCCAAGTGCAACATGTGTTACACTTGGGTTAGGAATCGCACTAGGGATTCCTGGGATAGGGTTTGTGGAAACCAAAGGGGGTATGACCCCCATGTTGGGTATACCTATGACAGGCGTTGGCCCTGTGTTGGGCATTCCTAAATGTGGAGTGTTACCCATATTGGGCATACCCAGGGGGGTGGTTGTTGCCGTGGATGGTACTCCAGCAGAAGGGTCTGCGGATGTCTCACCTATGGTGCTTGTTAATAGTGGATCAAATGGTGTTCCAGACATAATTGTGGTTGGTGGTAACTCGGTGTGGTTTTCGGATTCTACCTCCAAATCAAAGGTGGAGTGGGGTATGTCAGAATCGGATGACTGTCTAATTGATTAACGATGTGTCGAATCAAGGGATAGGGCTCTGCGTCTGTGACGTGGAGAGCCAAGTGGACTAAACTCTGGGAGTTCGCCCTGTAGACGACGAGAACGTCTAGAATTCTCAATGGTGAGAAAATATGTTTGGGTAAAAAATTTGTTTAAGTATCAGGTGGTGATATATATATAAAAGACTCAAAACCCTAATGCAACCAAGGGGGTGCAAGAAGGGGAGTGAAAAAAGAAGGCTCTCAGGCCAAAAAATCAATCCTCAAAAAAGGCACTTATCCTAGCAGCTGTGCTACAATAAGTGGAGGAATGCAACAACCGGTCAGAATACCAACATGCAAACGGCTCCTAGAAAAAATAGGTGTAACTAGACCACAGGTAGGTTGAAATCATGCAAACACCTAATCTAAAAGTATTGTGACTCAAACAGACGATATCCTCTGCAAGGTGATGAAATCCAAGTCAGACAATATGAATGTTGAGACAACGGCTAGATATCCCCCTACCGGGAGGGACACCGGGTAATCAATCCTAAAGACAGGCTACTAGGATACTCCGTTCATGACGCGTCGAGAAAAGGTAAATCTGCCGTTTGGTCCTTTGATCGCAATATCCCAATACAGGGATATCCCGAGAACTGCGAATGGTAGCCCTTCGGTTACTGAATGGGTTTCGGTATCCCACTCAGGCTTCCGGAACCATCCTCGCGACTTCAACCCTCCTAAGGGAGAGGCCTTCCCACAAACCGGTTGTGACCGCGCCAAAAAGTACTAAGAGATTTTAGCTCCCTAATTGGACAACTTCTATGTCTCAGATGTATGAACTGAGGGGTGTTATTGGAACACCTATCCCCCCAATACTACCTAGCTACAAGAATTCTTTTAGTGTTCCCCAAGTGGGGTTAAAAGTGTGTTCAAATTAAGGTACGTTTTAAGGCTTAGTTCAATTAAGTGATCGTGTGAGTGCACGTGAGGTGTTGTAAACTGAACTTGAAAAGAATTAAATGCTTTAAGGAAATTTTCAAAAAATAAAGGATTTTTCGAAAAAATAAAAAGCAAATATTTATGACTTTTCAATAAAAGGAATTTGAATGCTTTTCAAAAAATAGCTCAAGAAATAATGGATTTTTTGGATTTATGAAAGCAAATAATAAACTTCTTTTAAAAGAAATAAATGGATTTCTTCGTTTAAAGGAAAATTGCTAAGGGCAAGATTTTAAAGAAGTAAATAAGAAAAATTTGAATCTAGATGAAAATGCAAAATGAGTCTTTCTTTCACTTTCTTGAAAATTTTTAAAAAGATTTCTAAATATGCACTTTTAAATAGTAAATTTTTTTTTCAAAGCTGTAAAATGTGCAGGATTTAATACTGTAAAAAATGTGCTATGGGCAGAAAGTACAGTAAAAAATATTTTTCAAAATCGGGATGGCCGAATGAAAAATTCAGCCGCGCGGGTTTTGGACGTACAGCCACGATGGGCCACGCGGGTTTTGGACGCACAATCGCGATGGACCGCGCGGGTTTTGGGCGCACAGTCGCGATGGACCGCGCGGGTTTTAACCGCACAGGCGCGATGGGAAGCGCGGATTTTAACCGCACAGGCGCGATGGGCAGCGCGGAAATTGGCCGCGAAGCCGCGGCGTGCAGCGCGGAAAAACACAGGAAAGTCGCGATGGACCGCGCGACTGTCTGGGAAAAGGCCGCGATGGACCGCGCGGAAAAACTCAGAAAAGTCGCGATGGACCGCGCGACTGTCTGGCAAAAAAACCGCGAGGCGGAAGCCGTGCATGGAAACCGAGAAACGAACCCGAAAATTGAAAATTTCGGGCTGTTTATGGGGCCAAATCTCAGAGCAGCAATGGATCTGCTGTCTAAGATGGCAGATCTATGGATCTAAAGGTTAAAAACTCATAAAAAACTAAGATTAAAGGCAAAACTAGAGATCTATAGTTCAAACCCCCAGTGGAGTCGCCAAAAACTGTTGGCCCGGTTTTGCAACCAGGCTTAGTGCTATGGGCACCTGCTAACTAGTAGCAGCAGTTTCAATGGAAATAAAAACAATAAACTAAATAAACAAGATTATTCATGGATCTAAGCAAAGATATTAAGCAAATAACTAAAATAATTTAAAATCAAGAACAAGAACATATAAAATAAAGAATTTGTATTGAAAGAATGGGGCAAGCAAGTGCTTGCGGAATCAATACCTCTAATGGTGAGGTTGAATAGCTCCAAGGATGAGCAACTTCCAATCTCCAATGGTCTCTTCTCCAATGTGGTTTGCAATGGCTAAAACGCTCAGGGGAGATTTCAGCAGCATAAGGATGAGATAATGGATGGATGTGAAATGAGGAGCCCCTACCACCTTTTTATAGGTTTTGGTGGTGGGAAATACCATTTGTGGTTTTGTGGAAACCAAATGGTATTGACCAACATGGTTTAGGTACTTTTCCCTCCTTTTTCCTTTTTTGAATAAAAATAATATTTTAATTCCCTTTTTAATATTTTTGGGAATTTGGACCCTTTTTGAGGGTTTTTTATGATTTTCTTGGAAAAATAATCTTTTTTAATGGAAAAAGGGGTGTACTAAGGTCTTTTGGTGACCTTTTGTTGGTTTCAGAGGCTCAGATGGTGGAAAAGTGGACAAATGGGTCATGTGAATAAGGGAATGAGCTAGTGAGCACTTTTTAGGTGTTAACATGATGGACACGGTGATGAGGGACCTACAGATGATAGTGATGATGAAGATGGTGATGATGATGACGAAGATGGTGATGATGATGGAGATGGTGATGGTGATGATGAAGATGGTGATGGTTCCATCTCGCATCCAAAAGATGGATATGGTGATGATGATGAAGATGGTGATGTTGATGATGATGGTGATGGTGGTGAAGTTGATGGTCAAGGTGATGGTGATGATGATGAAGATGGTGATGATGATGAAGCCGTTGATGATGATTGCGATGGTGATGAAGATGATGACAATGATGATGAAGATGGTGATGATGATGGACACGGTGATGAGGGACCTACAAATGACCATGATGATGAATATGGTGATGATGATGGTGATGGTGATGATGACGAAGGTGGTGATGATGATGAAGATGGTGATGGTGATGATGATGGTGATGGTGGTGAGGTTGATGGTGATTGTGATGGTGATGGTGATGGTTCTGTCTCGCATCCAAAAGATGGAGATGGTGATGATGATGAAGATGGTGATGATGATGAATATGGTGATGGTGGTGAGGTTGATGGTGATGGTGATGGTGATGGTGATGATGAAGATGGTGATGCTTCCGTCTCGCATCCAAAATATGGAGATGGTGATGATGATGAAGATGGTGATGATGATGAAGATGGTGATGTTGATGATGATGGTGATGGTGGTGAAGTTGATGGTCATGGTGATGGTGATGATGATGAAGATGGTGATGATGATGAAGGCGTTGATGATGATGGCGATGGTGATGAAGATGATGATGAAGATGTTGAAGATGGTGATGATGATGGAAACTGTGATGAGGGACCTACAAATGACAATGATGATGAAGATGGTGATGATGATGACGATGGTGGTGAAGTTGATGGTGATGGTTCCGTCTCGCATCCAAAAGATGGAGATGGTGATGATGATGAAGATGGTGATGATGATGAAGATGGTGACGTTGATGATGATGGTGATGGTGGTGAAGTTGATGGTGATGGTGATGGTGATGGTTCCGTATCACATCTAAAAGATGGAGATGGTGATGATGATGAAGATGGTGATGATGATGAAGATGGTGACGTTGATGATGATGGTGATGGTGGTGAAGTTGATGGTCATGGTGATGGTGATCATGATGAAGGCGTTGATGATGATGAAGGCGTTGATGATGATGAAGGTGTTGATGATGATGGAGATGATGATGAAGATGATGAAGATGGTTATGATGATGGACACAGTGATGAGGGACCTACAGATGACAATGATGATGAAGATGGTGATGATGATGACGATGGTGGTGAAGTTGATGGTGATGATGGAGATGGTGATGGTTCTGTCTCGCATCCAAAAGATGGAGATGGTGATGATGACGAAGATGGTGATGATGATGAAGATGGTGATGTTGATGATGATGGTGATGGTGGTGAGGTTGATGGGGATGGTGATGGTGATGATGAAGATAAAGATGGTTCTGTCTCGAATACAAAAGATGGAGATGGTGATGATGATGAAGATGGTGATGATGATGAAGATGGTGACATTGATGATGATGGTGATGGTGGTGAAGTTGATGGTGATGGCGATGGTGATGATGAATATGGTGATGATTTCGTCTCGCATCCAAAAGATGGAGATGGTGATGATGATGAAGATGGTGATGATGATGAAGATGGTGACGTTGATGATGATGGTGATGATGGTGATGGTGGTGAAGTTGATGGTCATGGTGATGGTGATGATGATGAAGATGGTGATGATGATGAAGGAATTGATGATGATGGCGATGGTGATGAAGATGATGAAGGCATTGGGGAATTTATTTATATCCAATGTATTTGACTCTAAGAACCTCTCATGTGTGATTATAAGAAAATCAAGATTCCCTCAACCCCCAAACATGCCCTTTGAAAGAATTTTTTTATCTTTGAGTGTGGTATGGGTGCCAACATGAGGTTTTGTCTACTAAGGATGGATCTTCGCGTCTTGACCATGGTTGGGGTGATGACAATGAGGTTCATATGAATCCAATGAATCTTCCATGGATCATGGGGTAAAATGATATCTCAAGTATTATTGAATGTGAACTTGCACGTACCAAGATACAACAAATATTTCACAGGAGTGGATTTGTCTATGTGAATAGATAAGTGAAAATATTTTAGCAACAAGACCTATCAATTTTAACTTGGAAGTATGGGAAATGTTCAAAGTGGGATTGAGAGGCTTGATGGTGATTGTAGTAGTGGGCATGGTATTGGTGAGAATGATGTCATGATAGTGGAATTAAACATTAATATGGTGACCCTATAGATTGGATCCTAGCCTAGAAACACGAGAGCCTAGCCTAAAAACCCTAGTTGGTAGCGTAAACCCTAGTTTGTATTCTAATCACAATGAAACCCTATTATGTAGCCTAAGATCTAGCCCTAAATTATAATACATGTAAAGATTAAATCATTTTCATTGTACATATATATTCATGTGCATACATTTAAATCCAAATCACTATACACATATATGCATAGTTTCTCATCTATATAGCAAGGGTGCATACAACTAGAAAACTGTTGTACCTAGCACCGGATACCTAATTTAGAAACGTAATGGTTTGAAATTGGTTGTACCATGAATATTTTCATATGGTGGATATGCACACATATGGAAACCTTCTCAATGGATGGAAAGCCTAATATTATCATAACATTAGTAAAGCTTACTCCAACATGTAGTAATGCTTACATTTTCTAGTGTTGATGGCGCACTAATGGATGCATGCAACTTGATGAGGGTGTATTTGTGACTCCATTGATGTAATGAACTTGTCCTAAATGTCTTTAACAAGTGTCTGAGTGTCTAATAGATGAATTATGATGTCCTAATACCCCTCTATCCCTTTCAGACAAAATTCGACAACATTTGGGGTATTGGGGTAACAAGTTGGTGTGTTGAGGTGGATATAGCCTCAAAAATACACCTCATAGTAGTCATTTATTGTAATGTCAACTATACATGTGTTTAAGTCAACGTGTCTACATAAAATTAGATAGCTATCACATAATGATAAGTTAAGGAAGTCCTAATTGTAAATGGTAGTGGATGTGATGGTCATCAAATCAAAGGTGGCTATATCCGTGAGTGAGAATTAATGAGCTAGCTATACATCATGCTAAAGGTTGTCCTATTTTTATGGTGACAATTGATTAAGAAATGATTCCATAACTTGGTTATTAATTTGTTGCATGATCTTAAGTGGACAAAATGGTCAAAATAAATACTAGTGACGACATTTCATTATGTAGAGTATGGACATTTTGGATCTCATTATGTAGAGCTATTAAAAATCATGTTGGATCTCATTTTACCTTTTGACGACAATGGACATTTTCTATTTTTAAGTATTCTTTTCCTAGTACTCAAGTTCCCAATATATATCTTATGTGCCATGAGGTGTGATTTGTCCATCCATTTATTTCGTTTGTTTTTAGATTAATTCTCACACATGATTTTGTTTGAGTTAGCCTATGTTTACAATGTTTTCTTAACATAGATACCATTAGAAGCTTTTACATGTCGAAAGATAAAGCAAGTTGAACTATGATATCCAACTTCTCTTCTAAGATCTAGGTAAAACCCAAATTTACACATCACATCATGATACACACAACATGAGACAACCACATTAGACAACAAGATATATAAATCACATAACTGAAAATACATGTACATCGAGGCTACAAAACTCATCCAAACATATACAATTTTTGGCGAATAGTGGAACATGGTTCCCAATGTACATACAATGGAAACTTGTTCCCTACACAAAATGTGACAACTCATGCCGTAGATAAAAAATACATGGCAACTCGTTCCGTAGATACAAAGTACATCAAAATGGGTGCACAAAAGTGCCACATCGTGGATAATGTACATAACACGTGGTGTGTCAAGCATTGTGACCACTGCCGTCACTCCCAGGTGCAGATCCAAAGTCGATCTTCCTACTCTTCGAGCTACCGGTGCCTCGGGTCTTGCTCCATCTAGGACTAGACCATCTCTCCGGGCTCTAGAACAAATGATATAAGATACCGTCATTTTCAAGCATTTGCAACATTTACCACATTTATAAAACAAATGTAGAATTCGAATCTTAGATAAATCAACTCTGACATGAGTGGGAAACGTTGGATAGGTGTCCTGGATCTGCGGAGCCTCTCAGCAATTCGAGACTACAACATTTACAACAATCATTTCATTGAAAAGTAATAATTGCTTAAATTAATTTTTTTTAATGCATCAAAATATTTTCATAAATTAGCTTGATTCTCACCATGAACACCTCCAATGATGGACATGGCTGGGCTTATGGGCTAGCAGGTGGAGCAGATGGCCAGACAACCAACTCCGATGCAGTGATGGGGGGGGCGCAGATATAGTGGCAACCACTACAGGTGCAACCACTGGAGATACTGATGAGGATATTGGAAGAGTAGATGCCACAATAGTGGCTGGAAGTGGGGATGATATGGTGGGAGAAGACATAGTGGTATGGGGTGGAGGAGGACCATGTGGACGATGAACCCCTGCCGGTTGTAGGATAGAGGGTATCAAATGAAAAGGAATAGGAGGTATGTTGAGGGATGGTGCATGGGATGGCAGTCCTGCATGGAGGGAGGAGGATGGACAAATGGGAGGTTGTGGACGAAGAGGGGAAGGTGGAAGGAAGGGGGGCGTAGATGAATGGGGGAGGATGGATAGACATGGGGGCGTGGATAAATTGGGGAGGATGTATGGACGTGGGGGGGGAGAGTGGGGGAGGATGGATAGAAGGGGGAGTATGGTCGGAGAGGGGGGGCTGGATGGAAGGGAGGGGGTGGACGTAGGGAGGGGTCTAGATGGAAGCGAGTGAGGGGACTCATGGGAGAGGGTGGATACATAGGACTAAAATGGGGAGACGGAGCTGCTGGTGGCACCTACATATACATTTGTAATATCACCATTTAGTAAACAAACAATAAATTAAACCATAGCAAGTTGTAACAAATCAAATTAAAAGCATGCTTATAACTACACATTGTACCTGTGTATATGGTGATGTGCCAATACCTAGCGGGGGTGGTTGATCACCGTAGTCACAGAACACCTATGGACAACAAAATGCATGCATGTTATGAACATGTTAAACAAGTCATTATCTAGGAAATCAAGATATTCAAAAACATTGTACGAACTATCAATGTGTATGCCATAAATATAAATACTTGAGTAATATAAATGACATAAGTAATAACAATATTGTGTTAGGTACTGAAAATACCTCCATGTGGGGTGCCACAATTTCAGTTGCAGCTGCCATTGCTGCATCCAGGTTGGGAGATCCTACGTTCTCTGATCTTGGTGTATCAACTCTGAATAACTGTACATTGAAATAATAGTTTAAGTCAAACAAAAATACTTTAAAAATACTTTACAAGTTATCAAGAGATGATTGAAAACACATTAAAAAAATTGCTAACCTGATCCATATAACAACCCTCGATTGGGCTAGGGCAAGTGTGCCTGCAATGGGGATAAAGATGTGGCATTGTCCCCATCGAACTGGAATGCCCAGCATGGCTACCATCGGTCATGGGTCTATCCTGGCCATGTCGTGAAGGCCCTGCACCTGAATCTCTATCAAGGTCACCCGACCTCTCCACTGTAGTCATTGCTACAAAGGAGGTGTGTCTGAGGAGTCCACGTGCAACATTCCTCATTGCCACCTCGATCTGATCAATCTTGTGGGGCAACTGAGGTGGCTGGGGAGAGGGGTTGGGGTCGTGCCTCGAAGCTGGTGGCCCTCTCAGTGGGTTCCTCCTAGTAGTAGGTCGATCTTGGGCAGAGCCACGCCCAACACACTAGAACTCGGTTATGTCAAAATAGTTGACATGTAAACCGAGGCAAAAATCAGCCCATAGTTGGCGAAGGAAGTACTGTGGAACCTCCCTATTATTGCAAGGAGGTTTATCGTACACCATGAACCACCTCCGCATCCAATTGTCCCTCCATGGTTGGTAATGACACCAATCCATGCAGACACATGGATTTGTAATGTTCGGTGGTTGTTTTGTTTTCGGATCGGTGAACATAATATATAATTGGGCTTTTGTAATGTTCAAATCTTTTATTGCTTCCTTGGAGATGTCTGTGGAGTAGTACTCCCGCATCCTAGCTCTAAATTGAGTCATGTCGGTCAATTACTGGTGTGCATGGATGAGGGAGTCAATTGAGTTCTCAATTTACGTGGCAAGAGACAATCGAGATGGTTCCCCCGAGTTTCTAAGTTCGTGAGTGTGCACTCACATTTCATTTACATAATGGTTAAGGTCATCTTGTTCAAAATTGGGTTGGGGGTTTTGGTTTTGTTCGGCATTTGGATTGTGTTCACGATTTTCTTCGGCATTGGGTCCAAGGTTTGGGTTTTCTTGTGTTCCACCAGACTCGGGGTTTACATCTTGTTCACTCATTATCTCAGTTTACAATCTGCAATAGAAAATTGGTTCATTGTTTTCAAAATTTGGGAATTATTTACAATTAAATAAACAAAAAAAGTCAAAAAATTGACACAAATAATGAATAAAATGAAAAACAAGCGTGATATTTACATATTAATCGAAGTGTTGATGAGTTTGTGGGTGTTGTTGGGTGTTTTTGGAGTCGATTTGGCCTCTTGTGGTGTTTGAATCGACGCGCACGCGGAGGAGGATGCGCTCGGCCAAATGGAACAATGGGGAAATTGCACGAAAATTGTGCTCTGTTTTTATTTTATTTTAATAGAGGCGTGTACGCGCCACCGTTGCGTGCACATGCTAGCCACGCGCATGCACCTCGGTTCAGTACCGAACCTAGCGGCGCATGCACGCTGCCTTAGGTGCGAACGCGCCATTTTTTTTTTCCACTAGCGCGCCCCCATTGCAATGAAAATGGGGACCATCTTTGTGCTCCCACCCTAACTTCATAATGATCATGGGGGGTTCACTAGTGAGGAAATATCATATCACGTCCATTCATATTGGGGGTTTCAATACCCTTGAAAAAATCAAAAATATATTTCCCCGTATTAAGGGGTCAAGGGGGGGTTTTCATTTGACATAGTAATATAAATATTGGGGGTTATTTTATCTGGTTGTGCTAAGGAATAACCTCCAAATCATGGGATGGATTCATACCTTCGAATCATGGCCTGAACTCATACCCACCTATAACTTAAGGACCCTCCATTTTTATTTGATATTGCTTATGATCTTAATAGTGTACCAATGATAATATCCATGAAAGTCTCTTTGGATTATTGTCCTTTAGCAATCCTAATTTAATATCTTAGTTAGGATTGGTTTGAATTGATGTTATCTTGTTTTTCATCTTTAAGTTAAGAGATGTAGCTAATTGGGAGTTCAGGACTTTAACAATTATATTGTATTTTTTGTAGGTATTCAAGTAAAAGATCTAACTCTTCATTTTTTAGGTTGGGGTTTAGGTGGGTATTGAGATTCAATTAAACCTTTCTCCACAACAACCAAGAAAACTGAGATCAATATTTATTGTCTCACTGGAACCAAGAAAAATTTAAATCAATGTTTCTTAATAAATTATTTCTTTCAACTTTTTGTATTCTTCTTTAATATTTTCACATTACTAGTTAGGAATAGTTGTTAGATTGAGTTATATTTGGCACATTCATAATTGTAATTTCAATTATTATATGCAAGGCATCTATCCTAATATTGTATCGGAACTGACATAAACATAGGTGAAAATCTAAATCCTTATTTACATACCCTATGTGTTGTCGTTACCATGAAATGCTATCATATAAGTTTCACCATTGATGTATCTTTATAACTATTGAATGCTTGAAACCTAACAATGGATATTTTCCCCTCTACTATAAAGATTAAAAAAACTAGATATAACCCAACAAAAGGCCCACTAAATGTTGTTAATCCCCTTGATTGCAAGAATAAATGTAGAGGAAGTGGAGGCAATTCATTGGATCTTGTGAATGACCCAAATCCAAGCTATACACATGATCATATGGCGTTATTGAAAAGTAAGAGGAATTTTTCTATGTTCATTGGGTTCAAACATCAATGATGTTTGTTTTGATAGGAAGGTAGGGGAGTCCATCCATGAAAGGGTTTCAATTTTTCATTTTATGGAGTTTAATTTATTAAGCTTATAGAAAACATGAACTCTCTATGGCTATACTTATATTTACATTCTTTGTTATGTTGATATCTTGACTAGGTTTCCTTTTACACATTTTTCCTTCCCTGGTACTATTTCATTGGGTCTTCCACTATACAGTGCTACAAATTGATTAGTCACCTCTACAATCCTACTGGTATCATTATTAGCATTATACCATTATTTTATTTAGCATATGGTTTGTTTATACCAAGATGTGTTAGGGCTCATGTTTGTTACAACTTGATAATATGATATAAAGGGGGTGTTAAAAATGGGTTGATAAAAACGGATACCTACAATATTTGAAGAAATTAGGGGTTTTCTTAATCGGAAAGACATATTGGGAGGGGGGTTCAATAATAGAATTTTAGGATTCATTTTCCAATATTTAGTGAAATTAGGGATATGCTTTAATATCATGCGAACGATTGTGTTATGTAACAAGTTCACTAGGTGAACCCCCCATGGTAATGATGACCATTTCATGGTTATAACATACTTGAAACAATCAAACCATGCACCCATACCCAAATTCATAATGATCTTGCACAAAAAGTTGAAACTAGTCGCGAAAGGGATTAGATCTCCAAGCAAAACTTAGTAAAATGGATAAATATCTCCAAAAGGGAAAAACCAAGTGTGAACATAAGTCAAATAATTGGTTCCAAGATGGTTTAAAAGTAAAAATAGACATAAAGAAATTACTATTTACCTCATTTACCACTTGCAGTGGTATTTTACCCTATTTGGAAGGAAATCTTCAACTGTTGATTGCGGGAGATCCAGGGCACCATTCCACGAGCCGACTATTCTAGGTAATAGATCGAGTCCTTCTCTTTTCTTTCATTGTCATTTTTTTCCTTTTCATGCAAGTTTTCTAGGGTTTTGGGGCTTTGGGGGAAACACTTTTTCTCCCTTGTAGATCATCGCGCTTCCCCTATATCGTGAAGCACGAAAAACACAAGATTTTCATGTTTCCCGTAATAGCTTAGGCATGAAAATCTCAATGTTTCGCTATGTATTCCAAAGTAGGGGCACGATGATGCGCATTTGAAGAAAATATTTCAGTTGGTTTGGTGGGTTAGAGGTTGAGTTTGGTTTTCAAAATTTGACCAAAGGATTATCTTGACCATGGCAGGTGATTGCAACTTACAAAGAGAAACATGATTCACTGTAAGGAGAGAGAACATGAAAGTGATGATAGAGTGGCCCTAAATGACCAAGAAACTTTGAATGCACTAAGGAATTGTGGGTTGTTGAAGTTGTTCATGACCCAAGGGATGAGGAAACAAGGATCACTCTTGAAACACCTCATAGAGATGTGGGATGTGGACAATGAAGCTTTTAATGCCAACCCACATGTCTTATAGATCGAAATAGAGGACATCTATTTATTGACATACTAGTTTATGACTTCCAGTTGATAAGGAAAGACACTCTTTGCTCCAAGACTATAGATATTATCAAAATATTGTTGGCAGCAGAAATAGTTGCAACATGGGAGTTTGCTAAACCAAGGCGTAGATCTAGAACGAATATGGCATATGAAATGTTGGGCATACATGAAGATTCAGATGGTGCATTCATTGATAGTAGAGAAGAATATTGTTCATATACATCTTCATCCAGTCATTCATCTTAAGAAAATATAGCTTATGATGGTGTCAAAATCCATGTGTTGATTTGAATATTTGCAGATGAAACATTTTGTCCTTTTTATCAATATGCCATTGTTTGTATGGAAAATCTAAAGGAGTGCTTGAATTTTGATATGAATTAGTTATGTGTCTTATGGTTTAATATATGATTTTATGATGAATATCATAAATTTTTGTATTTTATATGAAAAGAGCGGTCAAATTATTTCTTGAACAATTTGTGTTTAACTCACTGCAACTTTTATATATTGTTACTAAGAGATTAAATAAGCACAATTTTCAATTATGATAAAATCATATAAAAATGTCATTTTTTTAAAAAGTGTGCTACTCGTAGAATTAGTTTTCAATTTAGAGCTTGATTTTAAGGTTTTTGCAAACAACAATAACAAATGTTTTGGTTCATTTCTATATTTTTGACCCTAAATCAAAAAGTGGTGCTACGGGTAGCACCATTTTTTGATTTGGGGTTGGATTTTGGTGTTTTTTTATGCAAAAACATGGGTTTTTATGACTAGAGTTCTCGTTCTGAGTATAAATTTATCGCCAAGTTGTATAACATGTTGTTAGTGTATTTTATTTTTTCATGTAATTATTTGCTCCATCCTCTAACCCATGGGTAAGAGTGAGATATTTTATGTGGTTCGCAAAGAGTTTCAATGAACAATTAGTTTACTAAGATAAAACATGTTACAAGATGAATTTGAATTTAAGTGGGGATGGTTGTATACATTACATATATATTCATTTAGTATATATACATTACATATATATATAGATAGATAGATACAACCAACTTACCTATATATTTATATGGATATATACAACCAACTTATCTCTCTCCGTATTTAAATGAGTTTCACTACACTTATACAAACCAAAAATTCATTGAAAGCATTATCTATCAACTCATCATCGACTCATGTCAACTATTGACTAATACAAAAATCAACCTTTTCACTTAACAAAAAAGAACTACCAAGGTTGGACCCTTTACAATTACCCTCACTTTAACATCTTCCTTTAAATGCCAAACACTCTAACATTTTCTTTTAAATACAAACTAGTTTTAAAAATGAACCCTATATACTCTCATAGAGTTCCTACAACAATAAAACATATCTCCACTGATACCAATCATGCTTCTAGATTTACATTGCATTTGACAACACCTTATACATAATCATTCGAAATCTATGATCTTCAACCTCACATGGATCTATGCTCTTCAACCTCACATGTTAAGTTGCATGTTAAGTTGTATTATTTCACTGTTAAAATACACTTTCTATTTTCAAAATTAACATTAAGTTTACTATGTCACATGCCCGCGATACTATTTCACATGCCCCTTATTATCACATTGTATTTAGCCTAATTTATGACAATGCTACTGCATGTTTCCTCTGACTACTTCAGATGACAGCAACAAACTCCCCGTATCACCCATCACCAGTGATGCAATGCAATTTCCCTCATTCCCAGGCTCTCTCTTCCATAACCCAAAACCCACGTAACATTTCGCCATTTTTTGCACGCAAACAGTATCCACAACAACTCCACCAAACATAAATATTTACCAAAGTGTAATGGATCCTGAAATTTGCAGAGAATATACACTATTTCAGAAAACAAAATCTACAAACAATAAAAGAAGGTGACTTAACATTCTCAGCATAAAGGGCATTTCCCTTGAAGTTTAGCCAGACCTTTCTCAAGGAAATAACATCGTAAGTTACAAAAGCAAAACGTCCTACTACATGAGTAATGGTAATAATTTCAGTTTCATTTGTCTCAAGACATAAACCCCAAATATACTATTTCAATTGGTCAAAAAAATCAGAAATGGTTAACAGTAGTACGACAAATAGTAGCAGTAAAAAATCGAAACAAAATATAGTATGACGCTGAGCTGCCAAGTCCATATCCGCCAGTCGCACTCCGATTTAAAACAGATGAATGCGATCCACCTGCAACAACATTGCCACCACGCAGGTAGTCGCTTGAATTAATTCCACCAGCTCTGCTACCTGCACCATAACCTACTTCTGGATCTTGCCCTACCCTCGACACTCCTCCATAACCTAGTTGTGGATCTTGGCCTACCCTCGACACTCCTCCATAACGTGAATCTGCGGCCCCTGCATCATAATCCAAACAACTCCGGGAATGCCGACCTGAGTATGGAAGATCATGATCATACTCCAATGCAATCTCGAATAGCTCCATCATTATAGGCCGCCATTCAATTCATGCGATGGTTGTATCTTTTCTCAGGGTATGGAGGCGTGCTCTCAGAATATCCGACCCCATTATGTCCATAAGCATCCATGTATGAGGATTGTCTACTAACTATTCCAACAGATCTGGCTGAAGATGTAGCTCGCCTATCAAGATGAACGACATCTTCTCTATAATTCCTCCTACCTGAATCGCTTCGTACATAAGCAGGACCAGGTGGTCGCCTATCATATGCCCTTCCAAAAGTATGGCGTCTTTCATCCAAAAAGCGCCTGCGTTCGTGAACCCCAAATCTACTATCACCAACACTACGAACCCATCGCATCCTACCCCTCTACTACCACCATATCGTGAACGAACCCCACATGATCGTCCGGAGGTTTTCGAAGAGTAGCCTTATACAAACCAAAAATTCATTAAAAGCAATATCTATAACTCATCATCCACTCACGTCAACTATTGAATAATATGAGAAATCAACCTTTCTAAGGTTGGCACCCTTTACAATTACCCTCTTGTAAATCACTCTATCCTCCTTTAAATGGAAATTACTTTAAAAAATGAGCTCTATAGACTCCTATGGAGTTCCTACAACAATAAAACTTATCTCCACTCATAGACTTAGTGTCCTATGGAGTTCCTACAACAATAAAACTTATCTCCACTCAGACTTAGTGAGATAACGGACAATAATAAAAGTCTTACAACAATAAAACATATCTTCACTTACAACAATTATACTTCTAGAATTCTATAAATTCCCATGGAATTCCTACAACAATAAAACGTATCTCCAATCATAGACTTGGTGACATAACAAATAATGATGAAAGTTCCTACAACAATCAAAAAAATATCTTCACTTATAACAATCATGCTTCTAAATTTGCATTACATTTGACAACACTTTTACATCATCGATGATCTCCCTAATCAAATGATAGATCGAAAATCTATGCTCTTCAACCTCATGTGTTAAGTTGTATTATTTCATACTTCCAATATACTTTCTCTACTACAATGCATCTTCATGGACCTTCCCATTTTCAAACTTTACTATTTCACATGCGCCTTATTATCACATTGTATTTAGCCCAATTCATGACAAAGCTACTGCATGTTTCCTTTGACTGCTGACAGCACCATGCAAGCTAGACACACAACCGATAACCAACAAACTGCCCGTATCACCCCATCACCAGTTATCCATCGCAATTTCCGTTATTCCCATGCTCTCTCTTCCATAACCCAAAACCCACGTAACATTCTCCATTTTTTGCACTCAAACAGTAACCAAAGCAACTCCACAACTCAGAAATATTTACCAAAGTGCCGTGGATTCAGAAGTTTTCAGCGAATATACACTGTTTCAGAAAACAAAATCTACCAACAATAAATAAAAAAATCACTTAACATCTTAAGTTACCAAAGCAAAACGTCCTAATTTAAGTGGGAGATAAACCCCAAATCTACTACTTCAATTTAAAAAAATAAAATCAATAGTATGACGCTGAGCCACTGCCACGTCCAGTTGCACTCCGATTTAGAACAGATGAATATGCTCCACCTTCGACAACATTGCCACCAGGCAGGTAGGCTCTTGAATTAATTCCACCAGCTCTGCTATCTGCACCATAACCTAATTCTGGATCTTGGCCTACCCTCGACACTCCTCGATAACCTAGTTGTGGATCTTGGCCTAGAATGGACACTCCTCCATAACGTGAATCTGCCGCCGTTGCATAATAAATTCCACCATCTCCGCTGCCTGCACCATAACGTCCTACTTGTGGATCTTCCCCTACCCTCGACACTCGTCCATATCGTGAACCTGCGGCCCCTGCATCATAATGCAAACGACTCCTGGAATGCCGAGCTGGGTATGGAAGCCCATCATCCACATCTGAAAACGGGCGCTTAGACCCAGATACTCCAATGTAATCTCGAACAGCTCCATCATTATAGGCCGCCATTCCATTCATGCGATGACTGTATCTTTCCTCAGGGTATGGAGGCCTGCGTGGAGGCATGCTCTCAGAATACCCGACCCCATCATGTCCATAATGATTCCTGTATGAGGATTGTCTACTAACTCTAGATGTAGCTCGCCTATCAAGATGAGCGTCATCTTCTCTATAAATCCTCGTAGCTGAATCGCTTCGTACATAAGCAGGACCACGTCGTCGCCTATCATATGCCCTTCTAAAAGGTTGGCGTCTTTCATCCAAAAAGCGCCTGCGTTCGTGAACCCCGAATCTACTATCACCAACACCACGAACCCATGGCACCCTACCCCCTCTACTACCACCAACACCACGAACCCATGGCACCCTACCCCCTCTACTACCACCATATCCTCGTGAACGTACCCCAGATGATTGTCCCGGTTGCTGAGGTTTTCGAAGAGTAGCCTTCAGAGTAACCTTGTTTTCTTCCATATTTAGTTCATTCTTATTTACTCCTTCAATGCATGCCATTGCCGCTTCACGAGTTGTAAAATCAACAAATCCAAAATCTTTTCGCTTAGCCGTAGCTATATTTCGTGCCAATTGCACTTTCTCAATTTCGCCATACTTCTGAAATTTGTCCCGAACTTGCTCTTCATCCCACGATGGTGGCAATCCATCGACAAAAATAGACTTGACCTGGGACATAATTTCCTCATCCGCCTCAATACCACATTTGGCAAACTCAACCTTTGCACAAACGTCAATACCAAAGAAAACGTCTCGCTTTTGCAGGCGTTTGAAGGCATTTGTAGCCTCAAGATGAGTGGGGAACTCCAGAAATGCAAACCCTTTATTTGACCCTTCTTGGCGTGGATCTTCCGTCAAAGTTATTTTCTCAATATTGTCTATTCCGTATTCTGTTAATTTCTTTTTAAGAATCTGTTTTGTCCATGATTTACAGATATTGCGTACATAAAGAGTTTCATTATCCTGGTTTTGTGTAACTCTACATTGTTTCCCTCTTACCCGTGTATTCTTAAGCTCTGCCACAGCTTTGTTTGCTTGCTCGACAGTGGCAAAACGAACAAATCCAATACCCTTATTTTTACGAGTCTTGGGATTCCTGGCCATTCTGATCTCAACAACTTCACCAACTGCACTAAACGCCTTCTTCAGATCTTCTTCATCAGCATCGCAATCAAGCCCACCAACAAACACTTCAAACTCTTTTTGCTTTATCCTTTCCTTGACCATGGCAGGCATTTCCACATCACGTTGGTCATCACTGCCATCTCCCTCCACACCTTCTTCACAGAATCCTGCTCCTTCAGCAGCTTCATCTCCATGGCTCTGCTCACCCATAACTACATTAGTTTCAGCCGTGTCATCCTGGTGTTCTTTATCCTTAGCCTCGTCATCGTCTGCTTCATCCATTACAGCATCGGTTTCATTGTTCTCCAAGTCCTTTCCAGCTGTGACGCCGTCTTCGCTGCCTGCTTCATCCATTACAGCATCGGTTTCTTTGTTCTCCAAGTCTTTTCCTGTGACGCCGTCTTCGCTCCCTTCTGCCGAGGGCTTATCTGCATCCTTCGTAGATTCTTTATCCTCTTTGTTGGCATCCTCTACGGTCATTTCTTTCTCCGGCTCGAGTTCGACACGTGGTTCGTTCAAATCTTGAAATGGCTCGACGGCTTTTTCTTCAGCTTTCTGTGCTTCAACTCTGGGCGGGGTCTTTGAGTCTGCTTTCTTGACGGCCTCGAGCTCTGCCTTCGGTGGAATAGACCTCACGGCCTTGGCCTGTGACTTGAGCGATTTTCTAACGGCTGTTGCCCCTGTTTTATTCTTGACGGCTGTCTTGGCAGTTTTATTCACAGTGCGGGGAGGCATTGTTGTGGAAAAACCCGAAACCCAAAGCTCGAAAGCAAAAAAGAAAAAAACCCAAAATGAAGAAGGTAAGAGGCAGACTTCGTATATCAACCGCGTTATAAAATGAGAAGGCAAGCGAGCTGTGGCGTAGACTGGTTGCTAGTGTTTTTGTGAATGAAAAGAAGTCATTGACTTGATATATAAGCGACCAGCTTGGAGAACTTGTGTTTTCCCATAAAGGTATAAACGTCCGACGTGAGATTTTTATGGGTCAGGGTTTTATGGGTCCCAACTCGTCGGCTTACAGAGTCAACGAGGGAAGGCAAATTTTTATGTTCTTTAAAACCACTTTCTTATGTTCTTTAAAACCACTTTCTTACTACTTTGAGTTGTTGTGTGCTCTTTAAAAAGTTTGAATATTTTAACTATAGACAAGATAAGTCCTTATTGAAAATTAAAAAAAAAAATCTAAATTCTAGTTATTATCAAGTAGCGATAATAATTGAAATTTTTTTAATGATATTTTAATTCATTTTAAAAAATTATTATTTTTTTAATAATTTTTTAATTTGTTTTTAATTTATTTATAGAAAGTATTAAATATTGTAAAATTTCAAAATTTGTATTATAACTCTAAATTCTTGTATATGTAATGTTCACTACAACTTTAATATTATATGTGGATCTATATGAATCCTAATCAAGGTTTATGGTTCAAAGTTTATTATTTGCCTTTGGTCTTTAAAGATTAAAATCATCCATATTATCGTGATTCTCATATATTCCCTAATACCATGTGCCCTTCCACAATATTAAATCCATCACATAACTTACACCCACATAATCCTTCTACCATATTGGTATATCCATCATTTTAAGTGTCACTTGTTGAAAGCTTCTCATAGAACTTTGGAAACCTTTGTCATTTTGAATCCCCTCTTAAATCAAGGTTTTGTGAGATTCACTTTGCATAGTTAATCTATTCAAATCCCACCTTCACCATAACGTCATTCAATTTGATACCTTTGCCTCCATTCTTGGCTTTGCAAAACTTTGAAACAATTAGTCATGGATTATGGGTGTAAATTGCAATTGGGCATTGAGAATAAACATGGATTGAAACTAAAGAAATGAGTTCATCTCTCTTCTTCATCTTCACATATTCCATCTCTATAATGGTATCCCACATGTTGGTTCATAGTTATTTTGTTGTATTGGAATGTTATGTGTCTAATATTTGTAATCAATCATGATTCAACATGGTTATAGCATTCGTATCTAATATTTGATTATTATTTGAGCAAGTTTGATGTGTGTAATTCATGGGATCCTCATTATTGTAAGATATAGCTAACGGTATAGCACATAATGAATACTTCTATAAATCTCTCAACAATCCATCAATCTTTAGAGGTTCAGTTAAGCTCATTGTAAATGAATAACTTAAATGTTCTTTCAGAATAAGTTTAGATATGAAGTACATAAAATGAACATTTTTCACATTAGAAATCATAAAGCTGGGACTCCAATAGTGAGAACTGTGATTCCATTCATTCAATTTTTTGCACCATCAAATCCTCACTTCTCCATTCTCTAGATTAATCATCCCCCTTTTGTTGATTATAGGAATCATTACCTATCACTTTTTTTTTCTTCAGTTTTTCTTCTTCTTATTTCAAGCAACATCGGTATTGATGTGATGATCCTCCACATGTCAAATATTTTGAGACTTCCTCCTAGCTCTATTTCCTCATTCCTTAAGTCCAAGATCTATGAGATGCATCATTTGTAGAATTAAGTCTTGTAGCAGCAATTTTAATCCTTGGGTGGAATTCATAAGCAAGTTATGGAGAATTTAACATCTTTGTTGTTAATAATCATCAAATCTATGCATGAGGGATTATACTTTGACATACATTTTTCCATGGCTAGATAAAGTGAACAATCAATATCCTCAATAAGAATAACATATTTGGTGGTCTTCATCAGTGATGTCCTTAAACTCTATGATTGTATGGATCTTAGGAACCTCCAAATTGTGGGCATGCCAACCTAAATAATAAGCAATGGATGGAAACATGCTACATTTGAATGTTTGAAGAGGCCTATAAAAACTATATAAAAAGTTAAAAAAGAGATTTACTCAAAAATAAAAATCGTTTACATAATATGAAGAGATATGATTTTTTTCCAAAGGAAAAATTCTATAATTGTATTAATAAAAACAAATTACATTCGAAGATATGATCTCATGCATATTTGCACAAAAGGTTGTTTATAAGGCTGATAATAACCCGCCTCAGACTGTTTGTAGATTGGAGTGTCATTCATATATAGTGCTACTAACAAAAATATTACATAGACTATCATATCATGGTCTAATTTATGCCCGTAAGGAAACAAATCTACTAAAGCAAAAACATCAAAAAGAAAAGCCATGTAGCTCATTCATAATCTGTCGGGTACTGGGTTGAAAATAGCAAAAAGGTGTTGATTTCTTCAATCCATGCAGTCACTATGTCTATGCCTGCGGCCCTTCTAAGAAAGGCCGATGGTTGTAGGAAAAATATTCATCATTTTGAACTTCAGTTATATTCCATTGACCAAACTCCAGCTGAATACCTTCTTTATAAAATTCATTATCCATATGGTTTCTTTCCTTGTAGATGTGGTTGCAAGAAAAAGTTGTAAATTTTGCTTTCAAAAAAACACTCTCAACAAGTAAAGGAGACATGTGAGTATTATGGCAACACTGAATCTTGATAACCCAATTCACCACAAGCTTTGAATCCTCGAACACCTGCAGATATCTGCAGCCCTTTTCTAAAGCAAAGAGGAGTAGAAGCTTTAATGCCAGAAGCTCAACAAAATTGTTAGAACCAATTCCCATCCCAGCTTTTAATTTGAAACGGTGAGATTCTAAAAGATATAAGATGCAATCTCCACCACATTTTAACGAAGATCCTTGGTTTGCTCCATCAAAGTACCCCCAAGGGATATTTTTGTTTATGATTTCTTCTGAAATCACTCTTGTATTCACCTCATATTTTTCCTAAGCAAAATTGGAAATGATACTGATTCTTTGATAGGGTACAATATTTGGAATGCTTGCTTTGTCTTGAAAGAGGCTATTGTTTTGGGCAAGCCAAACTCCCCAGCAGATGATAATTGGGAGGGATTTTATTTTGCAGTTGTCTTTGTTTTGAATCCAAACCTGGAAAATTTCCTCCAAGTTCTCGCCTTGCCATTTTAAGTTTTTCCCCATTATTAGGATGCACTCATGCCACACTTTTTTGGAGAAAGGGAAATTTACAAAGAGATGGATAGTACTCTCTGAGTCATTTTTGCATAAAGGACACCATCCCGAACCTTCCAAACTTCTTCTTTGCATAATATCCCAAGTTGGAGCTTTGTTTTCAAGGATGCACCACATTAACATTTTTGATTTCGTCGGGCACTTAATCTTCCAAAGTCGCTCCCACCACCACTTAGGGTTCCCTCTCAAATTATTAGCAATGAGTTGTAAGTATCCTTGTTTAAGGGAGTAAGACCCATGGGGATCTGCATCCAAAGATAAAACATCATCTTGGTCACTAATTCTAATATGAGCCTTTCCCAGGGCAACAATGTACCTATTCTATCTCCTAGCATGATCCACCCCAAGTTCAAGATGATTTGTATCAATCCATCCTTTCCCCCACAGAGTGGTAGAACTTGGATCAACGATTTGGGAAAGGGTGAATAGATTCATGTCTCTTAAGTGTTGAATGAGGTCATTTGGAAGCTGATGATTACCTTCATTTCTTGACCAAGGATCTAGGCCCATCCTGCAATTCTAACCATTCCCCACTTGCCATGCAATATGATTCCCAATCAAATCAAAGGCTTTCACTGCTACTTTCCATGCACTGGAGACATTGTTTAGATTCTTAACCGATTTTGTAATCCAGCCCGGATTGGATTCTGGGGAAATATATTTCTGAGTGAATACATATGTCCATAAGTATGTGGAGGAGATTAATCTCCAAATTCTCTTGGATTCCAAGGATTTGGAGAAGAGGAATATATTTTTTAAACCCCACCCTCCGGTTGCTTTTGGAAGAGCCAATCTCTCCCATTGAACCCACACAAAGGATTTTTGGGGGCCTCTCCAAAGAAAGGAAAAAAATATCTTCTTAATTCTTTCTAAGATACCTTTCGAGACCCATGCGAGGGATATCTAATAAACTGGGATTGCTTCCAATACATATTTAATAAGCACCAGTCTTCCAGCTCCCGACAACCATCGCAAATTCCACACTTTTAGCCTCTTTTCAATCTTAGTGATTAACCACATCCAATATTCTTTGCTATACTTATTTGGCTTGAGCTAGAACCCCAGATATTTATGACCCTGATAAAAAAAGATATTTTCAAATGAGAGTTTCCCTATAATGTAATCCAAGTCACCATGTTCTAAGTTGCAACAAGAGAAAGTGGATTTTCTTTCATTTATTTCCATGCCTATTTCCCTTTTGAAGATTGTCAATATGCCTTCTAAAGTATCCATATCACTTATGCTACCATCACTAAAAATTAGGATGTCATCCACAAACAACAGATGGGTAATTCTGATTTGGTGGGATATGCAAACACCCCTAAAATTCCCTAATCGAAATGCATGAGAAATGGATTTGCTTAAGGCTTCTACCACCAACAAGAAGAGAAATGGGGACAAAGGGATCCCTGTCGAAGCCTTCTTTCTTCTTTGAAAAAAGGGGATTCATCTCCATTGATTAGCACCACAAATGAAATTTCATGCATGTAATCCATAATCCAATTGATGAATTCCACTTCAAAATTGATATGGGATAAAATCATCCTAACGTAGAGCCAATTTACCTGATCATAGGAAATTTGGAGAGGTCAATTTTCAAGACAACCTTCCTCAAATGCCTGGTTTTGATACTATGGAGTCCTTCCTAAGCCACCCCAATACCCTCATGTATCTACCTACCTTCCAAAAACCCAAATTGTTCCTTTGAGATGACCTTAGATAAAATCCTCATGATCCTCCTGGCAATGATTTTTGCAATTATCTTGTAGATTCCATTGCAAAGCGAAATCGGTCTAAACTCATCCAGGGAGGAAGGGTTGTCTGATTTGGGAATTAAAGAAATGAAAGTGTAATTGAAGGGAGGGTGTATGTGCCTATTCACCCTAGATTCCTCCACCACCCTAAGGAAATATGGACCAATGAGATCAAAGAAATCCAAATAAAATTCCATTGGGAGTCCATCTGGCCCTAGACTTTTATCCATATGAAAGATTTGGAGAATTTATTTTAACTCATCTTCAATGATGGCATCCTTTATCTCTTCATTATCTTCATCTTAAGCAAACTAAGGGAAAATTTGGTTGATTCTTAATATTTGAGCAATGGAAGTGCCTTCTTGAGAAAAAGCATGGAAACAATTAGTGTTTTCATCCCAACAACTAAGCTAGAGTGCTCTACTTTCAACTGCCATTATGCTTCCTTGCTGGATGAAATTTCCTTGCATCTACTTTCTAAATGAAGTAAGCACTCTTATTCTTCTTCTGTGTCAAACCCTCCCCCATCAGATTCCTAAATTCTCATGAGACCTTCCTCAATATCCTTTAACTCCTTGTCTTCTTCTTCCTTCTTCTTTTCCCTCCAGTCCAAAAAAATTGATTTTATTGATTTTAGGTTCTCTGCAAATTTAATTGTTGTTGTTCCCTAACTTCCTATATCCTCTTTCACCCATGAGTTTAATATCATCTCCCATAAGGATTCATCCTTCATCCATTCTAAATTTAGCTTAAAGGGGCTTCCTAACTTATGCCCTTGACCTTTGGCTTCCATAAAAATAGGCATATGGTCTAAATCCCCCCCTGAATCAATCCACTACCTAAGTAATAGACCTGTGTTCAACACATTTTCATAAATGAGAAACTGATACAATCATTTAGAAATTTTGTTCTAACCAGGCGTTCTATTAGTCCAAGTAGGTTTTATTTTTACTAGTTCAATGTCAAGAATTCCCTTGGATTCCATAAGACGTAAGAAAAAATATGAAAGAGGGTCTAGATTAGCTAGAGGTCCCCAAATTTCCGCATTTTCCAAGTAGGTTTTATTTTTACTAGTTCAATGTCAAGAAGCCCCTTGGATTCCATAAGATGTAAGAAAAAATATGAAAGAGGTTCTAGATTAGCCAGAGGTCCCCAAATTTCTGCATTTTCCAATTGAAAAATTTAGATCACCACCCATGATCAATTCATTATTGTTCAAAAAGGATTTAGAACTGTAGTTTGTCCAGAACTCCTCCCTATCAATATGGGGACCACAAATTTTGATAACCCTAAGCTCCTGGTTGAGTTCAGAAGAGAACAAGTCCCAACAAAAAACTACAGTAATTTAAAAATTTGACAACCCTGGGTTTCCAGCCAATTGTTAATCCCCTAGATCGTCCCCTCGCACTTGTCATCACAAATTTTCAACCTCGCAAAATATCTTCAAGAGAAACCTTTACTGCCTCATTCTCACCGAAATTTTCTTGGAGATAAATAATGTCTAGACTAGTAGTGTCAACCAGATGCTTAAGAGACAATTTTTTGGCAAGGTTTGCCAACCCTTTGCAGTTGAAGGAGAGAAGCTTCATCTAAGAGCCCTCGTAAGGACTTTCAGTGCTCTAAGTGCCCTGTCGATTGAGATTCTTTTTCTTGCTACAACATATGCCATAGCCCTATATTGGGATTTGGACAGATGTGATTTTCTACCCCTACCCCTTCTAGCCTGTGGGCATCTCGCGCTACTTCCTAATCCCTTCAACTGGTCAGATCCCACCTATGAGGATAGAATTTTTTGGGATATTAGATTGTGTAGGATGGATGAGGAGTTTGAGTTGGAAAGAGAATCAATCTGTGAGGAGACACTTGCTTGAGGGGAGACACGCCTTGCGGATATTAAGGGACAAGTGGCTGAAGACAGTCGAGGTGGTGGGTGCAGGACCATGTATGGGGGGGGTGGAAAAGGGAGACCAATGATGTAATTGTCATTAGATAAAGAAAAATATTGGAAATGATGAGTAATATGAGCGTCAAGAGACATGTACCCTTTTCCTCGATCGACATTACATTTGAGATAGTGATGCCTTTGGTCACTTCCACATCTCTGCTCCCATCGTTTTCGATCGTCGTATCTTTTGGAAACCCCTGGGATGTGACTGACTACACTCTCCCTTCATTCTGTGGATCTTTCATGTGCGAAGAATGAAAACCATATGACTAACATTCAATGTTTAATCCTCAATTGCTTCCTCCCTCCTCATCGTCTCTATGAACATTTTTTAACTTTTGACTTGAGACATGAGAGGAGATGATGCAATTTCTCGCTATATTCCCAACTTCATGGCATCTCTTGCATCTAAAGGAGATCCCTTCATAATCAAGGGTTTGGACATAGGAATTTTCCCATCTAACCAGCTTCAATTCCTTCAATAATCCTTCCTGCACATCAATTTTCACCAAGATGCGGGCTACTGACATAATGCCTGTCTTCTCAAAGGACATATCCACTTCCAAGAAGGAACCAATTTCATTCCCTATGTGTTGAAACACATCATGTGACCAAAATTCAAGAGGTAGACCTAGAAAGATGCACCCAAATCAACAGAACATTTAGTCTCTCTCGCTTAGGATCGAACATGAGCGTCCATCTGTTCATGAGAATGGGAATTGACTAAATACTCTAGTTCTGTGACATAACCCAATTGGTGTTCTCCAAGGATTCAACGAAGACCATGAACCATCCTATATCCATTCCTTTAACCCTAGGTACATAACTGAGCTTGTGACCCGAGTTATCCTTTTCCCACTTCCTTAGGGTTTCCAGAACGAAACGCCTACCCCTAAGTCTACCCACAACAACTTTACCTGTGACTTATTCGACATTATTCATTGTGATACCCCTACCAAAAACCATCACGAAGTCATTCTCTCGCTCTGATGCACATATTTCCTTCTTCTTTTTATCGCTTTTTGAGGTAATGTTTGTTGTTGGTCAATCCTTGGGACCCATGTCCCTAGACCCTTCTTAGATACTCGTCAAGGTTCACTCAGGTCCCGAGGGGATCCACCCCTCTACAAGCTGGGATTGGTTCTTTTCTCCTTGGATTCGACAGTCACTTTCCTCCAAACCCTAGAGCCAATAGGTACATTCAGATGGATATCCGAAGATAAAGAGCCCGGGATTGGGAGGCCATGGCTAACTTTTGTTCCTTGATGAAATTTTTCACTAATGCCCACATGATCGAAAGATCCACCCTGATCCATTCATACTTCGCTGTGTAGAAAGTATGAGCCTTCTGCGTCTACTAGCTCCCGAACCTTGGCATAAAAGAAGAGAGGGTTTTATTTGGTTAGAACTAGATCGGAGGAAAAAGTTGTTTACCCCAATGAACTCACAGGGAGAGACATTTTAGCATCTGAAAAATTATCCAGAAAACCACCTTCAGAATGTGGGAAGAGTTGGCCAGAATATGCCATAGTGACTACCCTAGGGGAAAATCCACACGCCTTGCTATCATCTTCACCGTTTAAGATAGAAGAGACAACCACCAGCTGTCCACCCACATCACAAATGTCTACATCATTGTAAGGGTCTTCAGAATAATATACAAGATCCTCTTCCCTTCCTCTTCCCTCTATGATATCACATCGTAATACCCCTCCACGGGAACATGATTGAATAAAATCCCTAGCTTCCATTGAACTGTAGAAACCCTAATGCCTCCCTGAACTGCAGACCCCCAATAAATTTATTTCTATGAAGAAATGTGATATCTCTCATTGCTTAATAATTTTATTTAAATGAATAGTAAGAATTTATTTAAGTTGTGTCATGTCCCCAATTTTGGCTCATTTAGTTCCCATGGGTAAAGGGGACAAAATAACCCCTACGGAGATAAATTTATTTCATTTTTGTATGCTTGGAATAAAAATTATCCTAAGTCTAGTATAAACAATAATTTAATTAATTTTAATTCTTTTTATAAATAATTATTCATAAATTTTGAGCAAGTAGGTGCCCTCATGAGGATAAGGTTGTTAAAATGGAACTGGAGGCAAGAAAATAGAAAAATATGAAAAGCATGGAAGGTGTAAGAAGTTTCCAAAAGCATAAAATTGGAAACATCCAAAAAAGCCAAGGGAGGGCACAGTTTCCAAAAGCAGGTCAGTTAACAAAGCAGGAAACATCCCAAAGGGTGCAGTTTCCAAATTAGAGGCCAATTTACAAATTAGGAAACTATTTTACAAAGCAAGAAACATTTCACTTCAAGGAAGGCGGAGTTTCTAAAGGATGAAAAGTTGTAATAGGGGAAAAGCAGGAAATCTTATCCACTCAAGGAGGGAAAATTTGGAAGGGCTCTCACAAGTCACCAAGCACGTCAACTTGCTCAGCAGGTCATCATGAAGTTTATAAAAGAATCCAAGCACTTCCTTTTCACAACTTTTGATCATTATTGAATTTGTGTGTGAGCACTTTATCTTACCAAGGAAATGAGATGTGCCCTAGCCAACGAGTGGGAGATGTGCCCCATTCCTTCTCTTCAATTCTTCTTCTATGATACTATTCCTTCCCTTTCAACCATTGATATTCATATTGCAGGCCCAAATCACTACCTACATCCTATGAAGAGTCCAAGCCTCCAAGTCCATTTTGCAAAGATTGGAGAGATTTGGAGGAGTTGATGAAGAAACCATTCTAGTCAGAGAGTCCATTTCCTTTGGAGCAGTTCTGAGAGAGAAATATGATGCATATGCATCATTTGTGAGCCGTAGTACATCCATCCATCTTGTTAAATTATTATTTAAGTACCTCTTTTTCTTATCATGCGCTTTCTTGAAGAGACTGGTTGATGTATTGTAAGAAGCACTTCATATCTTGAGTTCTCTTTGCAAGGCTAGGATTATAATGTTAATGGATTCCATAAATTTATAAATTAAGTCTCTTTTGTCATATTAGTAATAATTCAGTCTGCAAAAATATGTTTGTATAGCTTGAAATCCTCAATGATTGTCTACATACTCCTCATTCAATACTAGTTAGTTTACATGAGAATTATAACTAGTTTTGTATGTAATTACTGCTGAAAGACAAAAGAAGAGTGAAGTGTTCTTATATTATATATTTCAGGTATGAATATCCTCATAATAATAATCCCAAACACTAAAATCATACAAATAATCCTTTTCTAGCTATTAGAAATATTCGTTCAGGAGGCACTCTCTCCTTGCTTAAATTTTTTACTAGTTTTGTAGTTTGACCCATAAATAAGTATTTGTATGCCCAAATTAGATTTTTTCAGTTGTGTTAGGTTCCGAATACCTTAATGAGTCATCCCCAACCATTTCCATGAGTATTTGAAGTCATCTCATCTTGTTTGGGATAACTTGGAAAACTACTAGTTGAGCAGTCCAACAGAGTGCGCTTTCCTCCCTTGATCCCAAATTCCACCAGAACCTCCCAAATTCTTAGAAGCACTTGTCCACACCTAATTGGGAGTTTAATGTCTGATATCCACCACTGGTTACATTAAGGAGTAAGAATATGATCCTAGTATGCATATGTTGGAGTGCCCAGAAAGCCTCAAAGTAGACCCCAGCAGCAGCTGTTGTTGAAATGTAAATGGCCTCAATAATTTTCTCATAGGAATCATAAGTTGGCTCTATTTCAGATTTTTTTTCTGCTGCACATTTACTCATACATTTGGCAGAACCTAAATATCCCAAATTCATAACCTAGGAGGAATCTGCTTGTGCCCTAAACTAGCCTTTTCCACTAGTTATGTTAACTAATCTTCGCGGTGAAAATGTTGTACTGTAAGTTTTAAAATTAGATATAATATCATATGATCTTAGTTCAGGGATATTACAAGTTTTTATTTTATTTTATGGCTATTAACAGAGCTTATGGAACTCAATTGGAGGTAAAATTTGTCAATTAGAAAAACCACCTTATGGAGTTCAGTTTGAAGATATTGTTTTTTCTTAAATGTCTATTTTTTCTAGTTATAAATAAAAGAATCAAAATTGTTTATATATATTTTCCTTTTTGGTTATAAATAGAAAAATCAAAATCGTTTATATATTTTTTATTTTTTGGTTATAAATAGAAAAATCAAAATCATTTACATAATATGAAGAGATATGTTATCTCTCTTTGCTCAATAACTTTATTTAAATGAATAGTAAGAATTTATTACACCGAAGGCGTTCTTTCTCCGAGGGCTTGTTTTTTGGCGCAATTCTCAATTTCGTCATCCTTCTATCGAATAAGAATGCACCACAAGTTTTGTAAATCATCAATAAAAATTCGACATTGGTATACCGCTCATATTCTAGCATGTTGTTGTAGCTTTTGGGTATGTCTGTCTTTTCTTCCGTGCTATACCTAGCTTTTCCGTTGTGTTGTTGAAGTATGAAAGAAATAAACAAACCATAGACCTGAGCATTGTTGAGAATCGGGCTTGTGGGTCATTCGGTGATTTGATAGAACCTCACTTCAACATCGCAGAGAAAGGATATCTGATGTTTGTTTACAACCGCATAGTAAGTTCAGTGGGAGTTTTATTTAGGACTTCCGTCCGTTTTGAGTTACAAGTAGTTTTGAAATATTGTTTTTTCCCTGCATTTGTATGGTTTCTTTTTTATGGTTAGTTATAACCCTGAAGGAATTTCAAATCCGTCTTTCTGGCTTCAATTTTCAGTGTACGTGTGAAAATTGGGGATTGAAATGCATGGTCAGGGAAATGTACGATGTAGGCCATTTGCATCTGGAGTGAAGGATTGAAATGCACAATTTATAATTCATATTATTTGCAAATAAAAGGAAAATATTTCAGACCCTTTTTTTGTGATTTTGGAAAGTTCTATACTTTCTTTATGACTTGCTTTGGTCTAGTGTAACATCCGGGCAGACCAAAAAAATATTTGGGGCGACAATGAATACCTAGTGGATGCAATGGTAACCACCTTTCATCTTTGAGATTTAGGCATTTTTTAGGATTTGTCATTATTTTGATGTTAGTTTGTTGGGTTTTGTTTATATTTGGTAGATCCCTTCCAATCAATTGTTACCATTGTTTGGTTATGGATTTTAGTTGTTGTTAATTTCGTTTGACAGAGTTAGGGATACAATTCAACTTCTCCTATGATAGATTCAAACGGTTGATAATTAAATCTGCGGAGATAATGGAAAACCGAGGCCACAGTGAGAATATATTCATTGCGCATTTGATTCAATGGGAATTCAAGATTTCCCTGTGTGAAAAGTTGCTCAGAAACATAGGAAGACAGGAGAGGGATCTATATTATACTATTAATACATCATATCTCATATTCCCCACCATAACGACCTCATAGATTCCTAGGCCATCCCCAACCACAATTGCATTTCCCTCCATGTTGCTAATCCTCAGCATCCCATGCAGTACAAAACATGCCCTACTCAGGATTGTAAACATACAGCTATGGAAAAAAAATTATGAAGGAGGTTGGAGAGATGTGAATGCCACTAGCAGTAGTATGAACCATGCTATCAATCCTCTGCATTCGAATCTGCAAATATATGGATCATAAATGATAGGGAACATGTCTTCTAGCTCTATCTAAAGAAGGAGTAGAACAAAAAATGCATTTCTCATGAATCTGGGTAGTATGGTTTTCACATATAATAAGAAGGCAGTCACTCCAAATCCTGGTGTTTGGTATCTCTGATGGTTGGAGGAACACATTCATTGGTAAGACAATTGAGGAACCCTCTCCCCAACTTTGTCTTGTATTTTCGGTTCAATGTCACACCACCAACAAGAAGAAGAAAATACTACTGATGAAAATGAAGAAGACAAAGAGAAGGATCTAGGCTTGATTATTCTGAAATATTTTATGCATTCAAATCCCATTCTCAGCTCTCAAACATTTCTAGGTTGAATCCTCACTGCATCCTCTGATTTCTAATTTTTGTAGAAGTTAAATGCAAACCCACTTGCATCTCTTCATTTTTTTGATCACATAAAACATCATCGATTTTGTCACTCTCCAAACATATGGAACACTCATTCGCATATCTTCTCAATCAAGGATGCACACGAAGGCCTACTATCTATTCAGGGAACTAGTCAAATCCTAAAAACTTTTTAATTTTAAACCTATGGAAGAAAAGGACAAAGAGAGTAATACCTATTTACTAGAAGTGCTCTATAAGGTTAATGCAAAGTGTGGCATGTTGAGAGGAGGTTCAAGGAAATTATGAGTTTGTTGATTTAGGCATGGAGGAGGACTATTGATAGAAGAGATTCTTCCATCTTGATCTCGTCTATGATCTACCCCTTTTTGTATTTACTATTTACAACTACTAGTTTCCATTGGCATTCTGACATCTATGTAATACATTTTGATTTTGATGACTTAATGAGAAATATGGTTTCATCATCTTGAGCTATAATATTTATGTCTCATTGTGATTTGTGAATGACAAAATGTGTATTTTGTATTGATTCTAATTAGTAATTTCTATTGAATATTTGTAAATGTTCTAGTTTCTAAAAAAAATTCTCTCTCTCTCTCTCTCTCTCTCTCTCTCTCTCTCTCTCTCTCTCTCTCTCTCTCTCTCTCTATATATATATATATATATATATATAACATGTCCTTCATGTCCTGATTCTCGGGGTCACCGTGTCTGTGTTAGACACTCGTATTTTTGTGTCCTCTGTGTTCCATGTCCTTGTTTCAGGTGACTTAAATTTCCAGACATATTCAATTATATGAGTTTGATTGTTGGGCATTGTAAAAAAGGAAACTTGCATCAGGCATGTAAGCTTTATGCCAATTTGGTTGGCTAAGTTATTGTTCCTGGTATTGTTACTTACAATGTACTTATTAATGGAATTTGGCACAAAGGCCATACACAGAAATATTTACTAGAGGACTTGGGCACAAAGGCCATACACAAAAATATTTTAAACTTCTAGATGAAATGGTGGAACAAAATACTATCCCTAATGCATTAACTGACAAGGTATTATTTTATGGAATCTGTAAAATACGCAAAGTGCAGGAAGCTGAAAGATTCCTCACAACAATGTTAAAGAGGGGCCTTATTTTTGGCATCTATGTTTTCAATATTTTGATTGCGAGATATAGCAAAGAGGGAAAAATGAAAGAATATTTCGAGTTGTATTCTAGAATGTCAAGATAGGGGCTTGTTCCCAACATTGTAGCATTCACGAGTGTTATGGACAAGTTATGCAAGATAGGTAGTATTCATGAAGCTGTAAAACTCTATGATGCTATGGTGGAAAAAGAGATTATGCCTGGCGTGGTTATTTATAGGGCCCTCATTGTTGCATTTTACAAAACAATAAATAATAAGAAGGCCTTAGCTCTTAAATTATGTTAATATGGTGGAAATAGGTATTTTGCCGAATATCACAACTTACACTATCTTAATGAACTTTTACCGCAAGACCAGTCATTTATAGTATTCCCTTCGTTTACTCCATGAAACTGAAGAAAGATGAATATTGTCGGATGTCATTACGTATACTATCTTAATGGGAGAAAGAGGAATCTTGTTGGATTTCATATCTTATACTATTTTAATCTGTTAAATTTTCAGAATTTACTTCAATATGATCTAGGATCTTAACTGAGAGAACAACATGTATAGCAAATCTACAGTATATCAATCATGAACATAATAATGCAAGCACACAAGAGACATAGAGTTTACTTGGGGAAAACCATAAAGGTGAAAAGCCCCAATAACTTCCTCCGAGATAGATAGAGCAATGATACAACCAGAATACAAGAGATAGTCTTCTCCTAGCGGTAGAGCCTCCTCCTCACAAGTGCGCCACTTTCCGAATGAGAGAAGTGTGTGAATGAATGATCAAATAGAGATCTCTTGATCTCTATTTATACTTGTTCTGTCCTGCCCAATAAACTAATGGGGCCTACATGTCTAGCTTAACCCATGGTTAACTTAACCCGGGCCGACCCCACACTTGGTGGTCTAATAACCCTTTGATCCACATGGCCGACCCCCAATAGGGTGGTCTAATAATCCTTCGACCCACATGACTTATACAGGTCCGGCCCCAATAAGGTGGTCTAATAACCCATCAAGTATAATTTACAACACTTACAATATAAATTATGACACTTCCATATAGAGGAATAATAACATCTCTATAGGAATACAAACACTTCCGTATAGAGGAATAATGCCATCTCTATAGGAGTACAAAATACATATATGAAATACATGGGTGAAATACATTCCGAAGTTACATGTACATCAACACTCCCTCTTAACTAGGAAGGTATTTCTCGACACAGATCTGCTAGTACAAGTCTTCTTCTCTTGATCATCATCAGCGAATCATCATCCTCGAATCATCGTCCTCGTCACTGCTGCTGCTATCTCAATCAATCTCTAAATCTAGTCGTCATAAGTTCTACAGAGCCAGTCTTTTTTCATACTGGATGTAGGCCCACCACCTATAGGTCTTCATCATCACTGGCCATGCTGTGGAATCCTCAGGGCTTATTACGTGAGTCAACAAAACCTCGAAAGAGCATCCTAGGAATGATTACGAGCACACAACTCAACCTATCGGATCTCCCAGGACCTTTTACATGCTACTGCACAACCTGTCCACAGCCACAGAGTATCACGAAGCACAACCCAGATGCACACACACAGCACTTACACTCATCGGCATGGGAGGAACAACCTACCACCATCCGTGAAAGGCTCACAGCACTTACATCAATGACCATGGGAGAACACATCTGCCACCATGTCAGAAAGGCTCTGCACTTACATCAACGCACATGGGAGAACACATGTACCGCCATGTCGGAAAGGATCTACACTTACATCAATGCACATGGGAGAACACATCTACCAGCATGTCAGAAAGGCTCTGCACTTACATCAACGCACATGGGAGAACACATCTACCACCATGTTGGAAAGGCTCTGCATCTGTGTCTTCGGAACTCATCACACATAATCCAACCAATTATGTAATGTATCCACCTGATACATATGATCATCCTAATCATCATCATTGTACCATCCTGGTACATATCATCTGGAGCAACATCCTGAAGCTCGTCATCATGATCATCTTGATCATACAATGCATCTACCTGATGCATACCAAGTATCTACCTGATACATATCATCATACATGATCCACTTGATCATATAATGTATCCTCCTGATACATACACAGATACATGATCCACACAATGTATCCACCTGATATATATATCAACACACATGATCTACCTGATCATACACAATATCTACCTGATACATATACGGATACATGGTCCAAGCATCCAATATGATGCATATACAAAATACATACAAATGATCCAGCTGATCATATCCAGCATCCAACATGATGCATACACATACATATAAATGATCCAATTGATCATATCCAACATCATCTTGATGCATATATACACAAATGTAAATGATCCAACTGATCATACAGAGCAGAAGCTAGAACATCATCCTGATGCTCATCATCCAGTGCTTACATCCACAGCCATGTGAAGGATCCTCCTTCCAACATGCTTGGAATGGATTCAGCAAATGTCTCCATCACTTCTTCCTCGAAGTGTCATCGATCTGAAGAACACCAAGCCTCTCTCTGAAGAAATCGAACTTGACTCTGGCTAATGGCTTCGTCAATACATCTGCAATCTGCTCGTCCGTCGCAACATATAGGAGCTTCACTGCTCCTCTCTGCACCATATCCCTGATATAGTGATATTTGATCTCTATGTGTTTCGACCTGTCGTGAAACATTGGGTTCTCAGATAACTTCACACAACTCTGGTTATCATAGAAGATACCAGTATCATCCAACGGGAGATCAAATAACTCAGACAGTAGCTTCCGAAGCCATACTGCCTCACATCTAGTTGAACAGGCTGCAACATACTCTGCCTCAACTGTACTCAGTGCTACGCAGGACTGCTTCCTGCTAAACCAAGAGATCACACTTGATCCCATACTGAAGCATCACCTAGAAGTGCTCTTCCTTCCCAATCTGAATCAACATAACCCTGCAGGTTAAACTTTTGATTCGCATCATACTTGATCCCATAATCAACTGTACCCTTCAGGTACCTCAGAATATGCTTTACAACAACCAGGTGAACACTCCTCGGATCTGTCAAGAACTGGCTCAATGTGTTCACCGCAAAGCAAATATCTGGTCTCGTGTTCGTCAGGTACATCAAGGACCCAATCATATGACGATACATAGTGATATCAACCGGCTCAGATGAAGCATCTCACAAAAGCTTTAGGTTCGATTCCATAGGTGTGGCCATAGCCTTGCAGTCCATCATCCCGAACCTCTTCAGGATCTCTATTGCATACTTTCCTGCAGCATGCTTGATCTTGTATATCCTCTTGGAAGTCATTATAGACTACCCTTCAGGTCTTGGGACTGCATCCCAGACATCTTCATGATCGACTTGTACTCCTCGATCATGGAATTCTTCCCAGATCCTGGGAACTTCAATATCTTCAATATTTTCAATAGATAACTTTGTTGCTAAACAAATGTTGTAGTCCTTCTTTTGTAGGTGATGGTATACGATCTTTCCTACACAACAAGTTAAATTGCATGATTAGAAAACATCTCATAGTTTTCAGAACAAATTCTTACACATAAAGAAATATGTCATACAGTCATGCAATTATCTTAGCCAATGCTTCAATACAACATTTATCCATATCCCGTAACTTTCTAGATGCTTTCCAATCTCTACCAGAACATTGTTAAGAGTGTGCACAACTCCCAACATGTCAGCAAAGAGGTTTCATTCTAGATAAGTAACAATGGAATGTTGTACGGTGCCATAGGCCACTTACCCATCAAATGCATATTAGTAGTAAGTTGTTCATTAATGCAATAATTCTAATATGCATAATACACATCCTAAATCTAGGAACATAAGCATATACATCATTGAACAATATCATTTAAACAAACAAATATGCAAGAAATGACAATTAAAATACTTATCTTTGTTTGTTTGTTGGGTGAACTCCCTCTGAGTCTTTGCTTCCTTGCAAGAGCTAATCTGAAGTAGCTTCTTCTACGCCTTTCTGTTGTGGAATGTAGAGAGATGGTCAACTCCCTCTGAATATCTGCATCCTTGCAGAAACCACTGGAGTGTGCTCCCTCTTGATTTTTGCTTCCTGGATTACCCGTTCTGAACTTATATTCATTCTAGTTCCCTATGTATGCTTATTAGTATCATCATTGTGTTATCTTTGAGGTCTCATACATAATCATACATTCATTAGTATATTCTTAATACTATCAAAACACAATAATCTTAAGCATGTATAGTCATGACCATTTCAAACAAAAATAATAAGCATTAGTATTCAAGGTTTCAGGGAAGTCTTCTTTTACTCATGCATATTCTTATTTGATCATAGGACTCTTCTGGTTAGTTAAATCATCAATCAAGATAGAGATATAATATGCATAAAACCCGTGATTACTCAAACCTATACCTTCATGATTCTTCTGGTTAGTCATATTATCAATTATGGTAAGAAACATAATATGCATATAACCATGACTATTCAAACCTATGACTTCATGAATAATCATTATCAACAACACAACAGTATAAGATCCTAACACAAGGTAGGATTCTAGCTTGATATAGGAAAAACATACCTGGATTAGCATGCTAGCTAGTTATGTCTAACATACCCGCATAATGTCTTCTGGTTCTCTTCAATGACTTGTGCTAGTAACCTGCATGTCTAATAAGTTATCCATTGTAGGACCAAGTTATGCATACCTTGTAAGTAGATCTTCTAAGTGATCCATGACAATGGATGAATCTTTGTCCTCATGTCATCATGATCATATGTTCTTGAACCAGAACATGATTTGTCTTTCTTGGTGTACCTTTCATGTTAGCAGACAACATAAACCTCATACAACGCCATAATTCATTAGTACAATCATAAGTGTCAACACCCTAATCAATGAATATCTTCTATCGTGCATTCATAATTTTATTAAGGTGATACGACAAGTCTATATTTAATCAAGATTGTACTAACCGTAATAATATGAAGACAAATATACCATAAACTTAATCATGAACAAATCTTGAAACATACCTGGATAAGTCATACCTGTCGAGATTGCTTGTAATCTTCTTATGTAAGGCCTTAGCCTCATCTCCCTCTGAAACAGGAACTTCTTCACTTATGCAGGTGACCAATCCATCTTCTTCTAGGATTAACCCAATCCACTTGATTAGCAAGAACTAGATCTGGAGCTGGATTAGGGTTTGTCAGATAAACCGCAAAAATTCAAACTTTGAATTTCAAACTTCCGAAAGGATACAAATATGCGTCTTGATGAGCTGATCAAGTTGGTATGCTTAGAATTTGAAAACTGCAAAGTTTCACTCCTCAATTTTGCCTTTGAAACTTTTGGATTCACTGGACGTGACCCCGAACTGGGGTTTGAAGAAGCCCACTCTTCTTCCCAATCAAAAGTTTTGATCCAAAGCTCTAAGCTTCTATTTTTATGAGGAGCTTCCAGCCGTGGTCACAGATTTCAAAAATTCCCATTTTTGCAGAAGCCCTAATTTTCCACTTTTCTGATCAAAGTCCCGAACTAGGGTCTGATCAATCCCGGCCTTCTGCCCAACCAAAAATTCTGATATTGGTCTCTAAATTTCTATTTTGATGAGTAGCATTCAGCTGTGGTCTCCGATTACAAAATTCCAACTTTATCCGAAACCCTAAATTCCCGAAGCCATGTATGAAGGTGCTAAAAAATAATTATGTTTTGACAGAAATATGTACCTGATTGTTTCTGGTGTAACTCCGAACGTTTTGATCCACAGGGTCTGAAAATTTTTCCTGAGATATCCCAACCTGTCGTCTTTCCATCTCGATAGGTCTTACCTCAATTGGATTCTTTGAGAGAGAGTTATGCCAAGTGTCACAACGTGACCTATTTATGGGATAAAATAGGAGAGCGAACTTGTACGGCGTGCCACGTGTCACTGGTTCAACTTCGGCCTCTGAAAAAGTTTCCTAAGATAGTGCCATCTGTATACTACCTTTCACGTTTTACTAAATTTCATTTGGAGCTTCCTAGCCCAAGTTATGACTTTTTTTCTCAAGTAACCTGTTTCTGACTAAGATCTGGAAGAGGCAGAAACCCTATATTGAACAGATCATAAATCACAAAGTACAATGAATTAGAAGTTTTCCTTTGGACAAAAGATACATGAGGATCTTATATTTTCCCTGTAAACGTTTTGGATCCGAAAAATTCACCAAAATGGATTTATAGCGAAAGTGCTACGATGACTAGTTTTTGCTATATCAAGCCCTAGCATCGCAAGTGCAACAAGTGTCATACATGCCATATCATGCCTTCTTTCAGGCTAGCTTTGATACCATGTTAAATTTTCAGAATTTACTTCAATATGATCTAGGATCTTAATTGAGAGAACAACATGTACAGCAAATCTACAGCATATCAATCATGGACACAATAATGCAAGCACACAAGAGACACAGAGTTTACTTGGGGAAAACCATAAAGGTGAAAAACCCCAATAAATTCCTCAGAGATAGATAGAGCAATGATACAACCAGAATACAAAAGATAGTCTTCTCCTAGCAGTAGAGCCTCCTCCTCACAAGTGTGCCACTTTCCGAATGAGAGAAGTGTGTGAATGAATGATCAAATAGAGATCTCCTAATCTCTATTTATACTTGTTCTGTCCTTCCCAATAAACTAATGGGGTCTACATGTCTAGATTAACCCATGGTTAACTTAATCTGGGCCGACCCCACACTTGGTGGTCTAATAACCCTTTGACCCACATGGAAGACCCCCAATAGGGTGGTCTAATAACGCTTCGACCCACATGACTTATACAGGGCTGACCCCAACAAGGTGGTCTAATAGCCCATCAAGTATAAGTTACGACACTTACAATATAAATGACGACGCTTCCGTATAGAGGACTAATAACATCTCTATAGGAAAACAAACACTTCCGTATAGAGGAATAATGCCATCTCTATAGGAGTACAAAATACATATATGAAATACATATATGAAATACATGGGTGAAATACATTCCGAAGTTACATATACATCAACATAATCCACATATACTATCTTAATGAGAGAAAGAGGAATCTTGTTGGATTTCATATCTTATACTATTTTAATCCACGGATATTTCAAGCAAGTTGGCTCCATGATGCTCTCAAATAGTTCAATGAAATGGCAGGAAAAGGAATCTTGCTTGTTGTTGTCACTAAAACCATTTTAATTGTTGCGCATTGCAATATTGGGAACATGAAAATGGTTGTAATGTTACATAATGAAATGTTTGAACATGGGATAATACCCAATTTTGTTATTTACTCAACATTATTAAATCATGAATTTTGCAAGGCTGACAAGTTGCATGAAGTGAGTAAGTTGTGGAGGGAAATGAAAAATTGGAGTTTTGTATAAAATATTAAAGTCCTTGGAATGATAAATATTTCTTTTTTCTGTATATATTGTTAGGTGGAAACATGATAGTTTAATGTGGAAATACAAAAAAATAGATAAATGGGATGTGTTTACCTAACCCAAGTCAATAGATATCACATAATTCAGGCTAAAAGTTAAATTTATGCTGCTGTAATGATAACAATGATAGCTCGGATGGTTTTGGTTTCCATAATTCTTACATAGGAGTACTTTACTATCCAACTTGTAAAATAGCCTCTTATGATGTGATGATTTGTAAAAAGATGTTATGATGTGATAATTTGTAAATAGGTGGTTGAAGAGAGAACTTTTTTTATACTTTAGTTGATGGTTCTTGTGGAATATTTCCCTCTTATTATGTGATGATTTGTAAACATATCATTGAAGAGAGAAAAAATATTTTTTATACTTTAGTGGTTCTCGTAGAATATCTGATTTTTTGTTTTACATTTAAGGCAAGTCAACTATTTTTTACAATTTAGTTGTATTTCCATTTATTGCTTTATTATTATTGTTTTTTATATTTATATTGAATATATTTATTTCAGATTCAAATACAATCTCTTATCATTATTAATTTTTTATGAATTCTTATTTTTAAAATAAATAAAAACAATAATGTAAAGCAAATCTTATTTATAATACACATCATTTGTACACAATTTTAACTTTTCTATTACTATGAAAAAATATTCAAATTCATAATCACATAATTTTAACTCTAACTCAAACCCAAACATGATAACTTGGACTAAAGCTAAGTTTGCATCTCACTTTAATGTTTACGCCATAGGCGATTCAATGTGGAGAAGCATAACCATCCACTTTAGCTAGATTCCTCACTCATAGAGCAGATGGAATGTTGCCACATGGATGGTGCCCCTGCAAAATCAAATGGAATGATGCCACGTGGATGGTGCCCCAACAAAATCATCTTTGATGTTGTTGCTATTACATATATTTCTGTTAGTTGTTGCTGTTACATATTGGTTTCTGTTACATATTGGTTTCTAGGACCAAGGATATTCTCCACCTTTGGACATGATGTCATTCTTGAGGCCATGGCTGAAACTTCCTAAGCACCACCAACCTTTAGTATGTGTGTTACACCTGGACATGATGTCGTTCCTGAGGCCATGGCTGAAACTGACTGAGCACCAGCAGCCTTTAGTATGTGTGTTACACCTGTTTTCTTTGCAGAATAAAGCACTTCATCCGCGTCAACAGCAGGATTCGAACCTGCGCAGGAAAATCCTAATAGATATCGAGTCTGTCTCCTTAACTACTCGGGCATGTTGACAACCTTAGCAGGTCCACGCCCCTTGACAAAGACCAGGAATATCAGCACAATAATCTCTTTCGGAATATCAACACAATTGCTAAAATCCAAATATTTCAGACTTTTCAGCTTTCCTATTTGTGAGGGCAGCGATTTTAGCTGGATACAATGAATAATGTTCAAAAACTGAAGGAGAGAAAGATTACCTATAGCTTCATGGAGATTTCCAATCTCAATCCAACTCAAATTAAGAAATTAGAGTTGTCTCAGTTCCCATAATGATAATGGCAATGCTTTTAACTATGTACCACTTAGATCCAACACCTTAAGAGATGGAATCATGCGTAGAATGCTTCTAGAATTTCATTCAATTTTGGAATCTCTTTCAATTCCAATTTTCCGAGGAAAAGGGTCACCAATTTTTGACATCCCAATTCCTTTGAGGGGAGAGACCTAATATTATTTCCCAGAACTGATATTCTTTTGCAGTCAATTCCTGTGTCAGGGAATTGTTGAAGCATTTGGCCTTCCCTAAACGCACATTTCTCCATAGAAGTTTCTCCAATGTATATTGCCATGTTGCGCATAGCATCGTGAACTGTAATTACATTTTGCTGATGTTCCACTTGGAATAAGAAATGATTTTCAAGAAACTGAACACAACTGTGCCCGTCGTCTTTGGTCTTCACGAGGCCTTCTGTGATCCACATTTGCACAAGTGGAATCACCCGAAATGCAATATCTTGAGGAAACATGGCACAATACAGAAAACAATTTTTCAAATTAGAATCGGGCAAACAATCGTAACTCCATCTCAATCGCTGAAACAAATCTCGATCGATGCGAGGATGATGAGCAATTGGGTCGATGAAATCCAGACTCTTCTGCATTTGCCTCAAAGCAAGCTTCCACTCATCTACATTACTCTTGCCAATCATGGATGAGGCTATTAAATTAATGGAAAGGGGAAAACCTTTACACTCACTGGAGACTTATCTAGCAATACGCTCTATCTCCTCAGGAACATGACCTCCTTCGGCATCTTTGAAAGCCACTTTGGATTACAACAGCCAAAACTATTACCAATCCACCAGGGCTATGACCTCCTCCCAAGAGGTGAACGCCATGAGTTCGCACCAGTCTGCATAATCTTCTAGCTTGAGAAAGAGTTGGAGAAACGATCTTGCGCGTGGGTGAGGGAGAGAAGAGTTTTGAAGCTAGCCCTTGGTCCCAACAATCGACCTCCTCCTTGCATGTGTGCCCCACATGGCGTGCATGCATCCCAGACTCATGTGGGCTCAGCGGGGGGGCTTGATTCGAGACGGTAAGGTAGGGAGCATGGGTGGAGTAAGGAGCGTGAGGCAGCTAGAGGTGAAAAGATGGATGGAGGGGACGTGTGGAAGGATAGTGTGGGGAGGAGGGCGGTGGTGCTGGAGGGACCTTAGCGAGCGAGGAGGAGAGGTGGGAGGGGAAGAGAGGTCGTGACGTGGAATGTTTTGTTGCAGATTCTTAGGACTGAGTTGGCATCCACACCTTCTCAAGAAAGTTATTTTTCATCTTATGTATTGCCTGCCACATTCTGTTTTGAGGAGTTCCACAAATATTTCAATGTTGTCTTATTATTTGTTTTCAAAATTTTCGCAATCTTATTCAAAATTTAGATTTCAGTTTCAGATTTGAGATATTTCAAAATAGTTAACAGTATGTATTTTGACCAGACCATATTTCTTGCTCATGAGAAAAACCTTTAATGATGTTCCAGTCAGGGGATTCGACTGAAACCTGAGGTTTCCAGCTGTTTCAAGAAGTAGATTTCAGTTATAAAAGCAAATTAGAGATGTGGTTATCAACTATTATCTGGTCAAGAACATTACAGGCAATAAAAGGATGGAATGTATAATTGGCGATTTGAACAAATTGTCATTTGACCAGATGTCCCTATCCTGAACCCCAAATTTCACAATCTCGAATTTGCATTTTTCCCTATGCTTTTCCATTCCATCATGCTCTCCCTACAGTAATCACTAACCACTATTATGATAAACTTAACAAAAATTTCTTTTCCAGAAAATATATAGAGCGTTTATTTTTTGGTTGGGTAAGACTTTCCGCATTAGCACAAGAACCACCACTAGCAGCATCTCTATATTGACATTGTTTATCACATCAACACGAAATCCCAACTCAGTGAGACTAAGTCAACCACATTACCACAAAGAGTTCGTCCATGAGGTTTTGAAGCTGGGTCATCATCATTGCAAAGCTCTCCAAACTAACTTACATACCAATTATAACCACAACTTAATTAAAGTAACATTGACAACCACCATTTTATTTATGTAACAGAGTTTATTTTATGACAGCATTCTACCAGTAGTTATACCCTGAACTAATTAAGCATCCAACGAATCTAACCTAAACGTAACAATAGGCATAATTCTTTCATTTTGGCAAATCCAAGCATAAACCTTTCAGAAATTCCTCCAATCCGCCTATATTATAAGAACCTCGTTCCACTGAAACATGATAAAAAATTATTAGATATAAAGAGCATGAGAGTGTACATTACATTAAGAGTTGTAGCTGCTTGAGAGTGTCGACTTCCTCTGTATTTACTAAGCTGTGGATTTGGCTAGAAGCTACGGCCATGGCATCCTTCGTCTCATCCTCCATCTGGGAGTGGTGGAAAGGAAGGCCAAAAGGGACCGTGGACAAACTCGCAGACTCCTTAGTCAGTAAGTTTGGTTTCCGCAATCCAACTAATACATCTATTTAATACTTTTTGAAATTTATATTCATTTAATTTATATATATATATATATATTATTTATTTTTGAAAGTTGTATTATTAATTTCTTTTTTATTTTTATATAAAAATATTTTTTAACATATTTTTTTCCAATTCAATACAAGTTAATTATAATTTAATTCACTAAATTTTAGTTAAAATAACCTTTCAAAATTAATTCAAAAATATATAAAAACAAAAACTTTATATATGAAACTCAAAACAATCCATTACAAAATTTTACTCCAACATAAATAGCTTCATTACAAAATTTTACTCCAATACAAATAGCTTTTCTTTGTTCTTTTTGAAAGCATGGTTCTCTTTTTTTAAAAGACAAAATTCAATGAGTCTACAATTAGCTTATTTATTTAAAATATTAATACATTTTGATATTTATTTAGTATATTTTTAAATTCATATTATTTAATTTTAAAATATATATAAGTATTGTTCATTTTAATTTGAAATATATACACTTTTATAAGTTCTATTATCAATTTTTTTTTAAAAAAATTTATGGAAATATTTTTTAACATACTTCTTTACATTCTTTACATTTCAATGTAAGTTAATTATAATTTAATTCAATAGATTTTAATTAAAATAAGTCATATAAAATGTTAACTCAAAATATAAAGAAAAACTTTATACATGAAACTCAAAATATTCAATTATAAATTTTCTATTCTAATATAAATAGTTTTCATTTATTTCTTTTTGAAATCACGATTCTCTTTTTGAAAAGAAATAGTCCAATGTGCCCACAAATTATTAATAATCATGTATAACTTCCAAATGTAACTTACATGTGCAAGCACCTCTAGGTCTGTACATGGTAGCTTAAGGTTGGTAGGATAATGCAAAAACAATAAATTTTTGAAGAACATTGAAGGTATCATAAGAAAAGGGGAAAAACATACCCCAATTAGTGATAGAATACTGCATCAAACCCTACCACTAAAAAACCCTAACTCAAACCCTACTAACCTTTTGCTTTGCACCACCTTGCACATCTAACATGTTCTATGTGCACCACTTTTCACTTGTTGCATGCCTCGGAAGGTGCAGAGGAAAAGATGTCAAATAGATATATTTCCAGTTAGCATAACATGGCTCAAGCGAAGTTTCATTCAAACACCTAGCCTCAAGCGAAGTTTCGTTCAAACACCTAGCCTCAAGCGAAGTTTCATTCAAACACCTACCCTTAAGCTCAAGTTATGTGTGCTTTGAGTTATAAGAACTTTATATTATAGCATAGCTAGCAAGAGATTCGATTAAGGCCTCTAACAAATTTCTTTACACCCAAAGCTGAACGTAGTAGAGTGCCAGGGTAGTGGGGCTTAGGATTATATGTTTTCCAATCCAATGTTAAGTACAAAACTTCCACTTCATTAAGTATAACATTTATTCAAAATGCACATATTTTTATGCTATTGTGAAAATGAGGGTGTTATTTGTGTGGTCATTATGAATAATTCTTGCACATACACTACTAACAAGCATACCAAACCTTATACTTCTACATGATCTTTGATTACTCTTCATGAAATTTGTAATATGCAGCACGTACACACAATCATGCACCAAATCTTGTCACGTATAGTGGTTCACTATTCTTACTTGCCCCAATGATTTACCTCCTTAATCTCCCTCTATTTTGACTAGTATATCAACTTATAATCATGGTATGGCATACAACAATGTGTGACTGCAACAAGCATCGAAATTCCATCAGCAAAAATTTGGGGGAGCATGCATATGACTCCATCCATCTCCTTGAATTTTGGCATCCACAAGGTTCTTTGGCCCCTAGGAATCATCTTGAAAGGTACATTGACCCTAAGCATCTAAAAGGTATGTTATCTCATGAATCGTGAAAGGTTGGCTCCATCACCTCACAAGGATCTCAACCTAGGCATATTGAAAGGTACACTAACCCCATGCATCATAAAAAAGATAACCCCATCACCTTAAAAGACTCTCGACACTAGGCATATTGAAAGGTATGCTTACCCCAAGCATCTAAAAGGTACACTGACCCAAGCATCTTGTAAGGTTTAAGAACCATTGGTATAGCATTAGTGAATGTGTATGTCCCTGTCTCATAAGATGCTTCTTATATTAGTGTTTCTTTGGTACTGATTGTTATTTTCTTTTCTTCTAATCAACAGAACGCATAGTCGCCATCTAATTCTTTAAGTTTCCAAATATTAATGAACCAGTTTATATATAAAGAAACAAATCTAATATGAGACACGAAGGTTTGGTCCAAGTCCCTAAACATAAGATAGTGAGGTTTTCACAAAGACATGGATGTAATTTTAAAAAATTACTAAAGTCAAGGATTTCTTGTATGAGATGGAGATATAGTTATGCTCTTTGAGACTAAGGACACATATAAGTCACATGTGTGGGTTGATTTAGTATATACTTTTTTCGTGTGGATTAATAGTCTAATAGTAGCGACAACTCCACCCTTGCATTGTGTAAGAAGTGCAATTGCATTGATCAAAAAGTGAGAACAATAGGCATTGTAATTTACGACTAATAGGACAAATAGAGTTGAGAGGGATTGTAATTTTAGAAGTATGGTAGAGAAACACGTTGGGGATTCCAACTAGTGAGTTTGATATTGGTGAGTTTGACGGGTGTGCTTGGTGGATATATATTAGAGCATATTGGCGAATATCAATTGATTGATTGTCATTATTTACTATATGGGCTACCACTATGCTTTCATGACCATGTAATCCAGTTAATTCAAGGTTGTTTTCCACCTAACATTTACTCTTACTATTATCCTCATACTGAAAAAATAGGTATAGAAAATATGGTCGGCATCTGGAGAGGTTACATATGGGTTTGGGATTGTTTTATCTCCGATGCATTATTTATGCCTACATTTTGTTTCCTAAAACATATATATAATATCTATCCTAGATACCTGATATAGATTTATTTCCTTTAGTGTTTCTGCATTTCATAAGCTATTGTGTTTTTTTTATAACTTTTTTCATATTTCTAAAAAAGCCCACTTTGCTTTGAATCATTGTTTTTGTGTTCAAACATTTTTTATCTTTTTACTTATGGTTGTTGATCGTACACCAACCACTCATTCAATCAATATATATAGTGTTGTTAATTTCCAAAATTTAGGATTTAGTAGGACCCACTTAAAAGTCACTGTCACATACTGATCTCCAACAAGTGACTGCACTCCTTAGTCATAATTTTAATTTTGCATTTCTTAAAATTAAAGCATGAAAATCATTGTCACATAGTGATATCCAACAAGTGACTTCTCTCATTATTCATAATTTTAAGTTTGCATTTCTTAAAATTAAAGCTTGGAAATTTTCCAGAATGGTGAAGCATTTGGATTCCATTCACTGAAATGCATCCATTTGTCTCAAACTAGATCTATAAAAACCCAAAAATACTTCATTCCTTTAGTAGTCTCCTTTAACTTATGCAATATTCAAGTTCTTCATGGTTTATACTTTTCGAGATGTAAACCTTTCCAAGTCAATCTCTTTATTCTTTACACTTACTACGAATTGTTTCCCTTTTCTTGCAGCTCAGATTTGTAGTCCATCTATTTGCCACCATTACATTATGGATACTTTGTTGACCGCAAATGCTGTTTCACTTCTATTGCATAGTGTTGTTGACCTTTTCCCACTTCTGCAAGTTGTTTCTCTCAACCGAGTAAGCTCTCTTAACTCATCAACCGCCTTCTTCCAAATCTCTATCTCTGATGGGATTCATAAGCACCAAACTTATTTACTTCAATGTGCTGCCATTTATTGTTTCAAAAGGAAAAACAAACTCACCATTTCATGACATATTACTCTTTTCCCCAACAAATATAAAATGTCCCATATATATACTTCAATATGCTAGCATCAATCGTTTCAGCATGTCTGTGTTGCATTAGTTATATAGCATGTTTTAATATATTTTTCAAACAAGTCAAATTTACATGTGCTCATCTCGTTTCTTGCTTATAACATGCAAACAATGTAACATTTTTTTCATACATTGTCTTTTTTTCCTATTGCAAAGCAGAAATGGATATGGACTTCCTAACCACATTGCCCACTATTCTCAACAAAGAAAGGAACAACAAGAAGGTTCGCAACGAATATCAACATGATTCCAACCACCAAATTTGGTTCCACTTACTCGCCTTAAGCCAACTATTAAATTTCTCTCTAAATTGAAGGCCTTGCTTCAACGTGTTATTCACATGTATGAAAGAGATGCAATCAGACGAATACAAGCAAACTTGGTACTACGACATCCACGTCTTGCTCCCTGCATTTCTTGTACTTGGTGTTGCCGCTACCAACATTCTTGGTGTATATATGATTGACTTGCACTACATGATTAGATTTTGGTCTTCTAGACACTTTCCTACTCTTTTTTGATGTAGCGTTTTCTAACAAACTTATACTCCTATGCTCATTACATTTCATCCCCCTTATGCAGATCCTTGTATGCATTTGTACAGTTTTTTCTTATCTACCATGCTTATAGCACTTTGAATGTACACACTGTTTCTACAATCAACATACCTTATAACATGTGTCAACTCTTTATATTAGCATACTATTGAAGACAATATATATAATTCCATCTTTGATTTATACATACTTTTTTTTTATACTTTTTTGTACTTCCTATGCAACTATTAATTCAACTTTGCTTTGTTGCACCTTCACATGTCTTAACAAAATATCTTATGCAATACTAGATTTTCCTACTTTTATTGCTAAGTCAACTTCAATATGGCCGCTTTATTATGGTATCACACTGTGGTTTTTCATTATATTATTTAGCTTCATATTGTATCCACAAAATGTCAATAATGCACACAAATGCTAACTCTAAATGCATTGTGCCCTCGATATGGAATATGCTTTGGTATGCTTATCATTTCTTTACACTTTGGTAAATTTATCATTTGTTTAGTACTATCAACTCCTACAGAGTAACAATCTTTACATGTTAGTAAATTCCTTTTTGGTCAAATGCCATCATCAATACATAAGTTCTATGTGTACAATGCCTACAATGTTGGTTTTGCCCTAAGGTAATTGTTGTTATCCAAGTTCGAACAAGGGAACTCTTGCAAACAACTCTTCAAAGTATAGGCCAACAATGGAATTCTTCCCTCAATATCATGTTGCTTTCCACTATTTGAACTTAATAGTTCAAACAATTGCAAGGAGAATCTGAAACTGCATTCTTTACTTGAATCCTCATGTGAGTTCAAATACATTTTGTCTTGTACCCTTAATTTCTCTTAGATTTTTCTTTCTAACATTAATTTACGCAAATTGATCAAAATTCTTGCTTTTCTTGATTCTTGAAGATTCATTTCAACTCAAAACAAACAAATCAACAAGTACTATCTTGGTCCAACAATGTTACAACAAATGTCGAGTCTCTTATCCTCGAAACAACAGGTTTCCCAACATTTCATAAAGTTTCAAAAAAATGCAAGCTTTCAATATAATCAGTCACTGTCTGATCTACATTTACCATTTATCCTTTTGCATTTGATATTTTCCAAATAAATAGATTGAACTTTGTTTGGCCATGCAATTGCAGCTGAATATTCACTCACCTTCTTGCTCAACTGATTGGAAAGATTCCCTCAAAATAAAAATTGATAGTTTTACATCACAAGAGAGAGCTATGGAGGTACACACACTTTCCCTATATTCAGTATTTTGTGTTGCAACTTGAAATAGAAAAGTCTCTTTCTCTTTCTCTATCTCTGTCTTTGTCTTTGTCTCTGTTAGTGTGTGTATGTAGACATGCACAAACAATAATATCCCAGGGTAAGAGTATAAAAGTAGTCCTATTCATTGGGTCATACACATACATATATGCATTTGTAAATAAAATTATAGTCAGCAAATACATAATGGGCTATGCCTATAAAACACCTTCCTAATACCAATCCCGCCTATAATATGATTACGATATCACTGGTTTTGGAGAACTCATTCAGGTTATTGTTGAGTATTCATGGTATTCCTACAACATATGGCAAGTCATATATTCTCAGCACCTGTCCAATTCCAACTAATAGGCGGCATTGGAATTTACATAATCCAAGAGGTACTCCATCAACTACTGATTTATGCACAAGTTCCTAGGCTTTGCCATCATCCACAGACCTATAGATATGAATAAAACCTCTTGAGAAATGCTTCTTTGCCCAAAAGTCTAAATCCTTTGTAGTTCCAATGGCCACAAGGGTTCCATGTTCTTTGTCATGAAAAGTAACCGAGCAAATGCTAAATGCAGCTTCATAATCCTGCAGTGCCAAGAAGCATGTACTTTCACCATTTTTGGGATCTAAAACTCTCATGCATGATCCCCACTTCTTTGACTCTACTTTGGATAACCATACTGCTCATCCGCAAGAGGATCCTCCTTCTCTTCATCATCACCATTCTGCTGCTTAGCTTCCATGTTCCCACTCTCCCCTAAACCAGAATTTTCCAAGTGTGATGTTTAAATATACTTCATTGTAATCTGAGATTGTTACAAACTTTGCTCTTTGCTCATTATTTATATTAATCAAAACTTTCTAATATTTCATATAAAAATGCAATTTTAATTTTAATTCTAATAATAAAATGGAAATTTAACCAAGTTTAATATTTACATTTCGTTCAATTTCATTTAGTATATTTAAATCCTTTATGAGATTGCATATATTTAAAAGCACCTGTGGTCCAGGCTAAATACATAGTACTACTGCATGCATTCTGGTATATATTAGTGAGCTGCGATACCCTCCGCACATGCTGCGAAAAGTGTGCTTAGAACGTGCTAAGAGCAGGCTAGAGGTGTCATTATGAGGAGAAAAGAGTGACAACTAAGGCACATGGGAAGAGAAGGGAAGCCGCGTGGGGAGGGCTGCTGAAATTTCCTTGGCGTGGCGCCCTGGGGCCATTGGCTCAGCTAGGTGGTGAATGGAACCCTTATCATTATTATATTAATTTAATTAATTATAGGTGAACTATATTGAAATTTTGAAATTTTGGAAACATCCAAGATATAAATCAATGATAAATTGATTAATTTTTATTAATGTCAAAAAATAATAATAAATAGGGAATAGTTATTGTTAATATATTTATTAATCATGTGAATATTATGTAAACCACATGAATATAGGTGAATAGTTAAGGTTTAAATATATCCATATATCAAATGTTAAATTAGGATTAATTGATGCTTAAATAAATTCTAAACCTCATGTTTACCAAGTTAGTATAGCTGAAGTTAGATAGCACAAAATATAGTGCGATACATATTCAAAATACATGTTCAAATTTTGACATTTTGTAACATTAGATGTTAGATGTAAAGGTTACATTTAATAGTGAAGTTAGTGTTTAAAATTAAATAATTTTGTAAATTAATGCTTAACCCTCATTTTAAAGTAACAGAGGCACAAAATGCCCTTCTGCCGAAAGTTCGACTTATAATCAAAATGACGATATGGACACGGAATCTTAAAAAACAAGACACCACTAAGGCCACCACAACGAGCTGAATGCTAAGACGTTGAGTTCACTACATGACAAAATCGTTTAAAGAAAACAACCATAGAGTTTAACACACTAATACTCATAATCTGTGGTGTCATGATGCAAGTTATTCCTTACACATAAGTATAAGAGTATGTATATCCCATTCAAGCAAGTTTAAGGTCACCTCTATATTTAAAAGATTGAGTTGAATATTTCCATCCTCTAAACCACCAGGTAGCAACTGAACTTTAAAAGTACAATTAAACCCATAATAAGCGTATGTATATTGCTATAAACACTGGTAAAGTACCTTTACGATTTTGAGAGAAAGAACAAAATTATCTATAAATTTCTTAATTGAAAAGTAATGGTTTTTCCCTCGAATTATATTAAATGGAAAATGAGAGATCAATGAATAAAATTGATAACATTTGCATTATGATACGATATAGTCACAATTTTTTTTGTAACAACAATACTTCTCCTCAATTAATAATTGTTATAGTACTTTTGTTATCATGGATATAAATTTGCTTATTACCACTAAGGAAACAATATGGACCCTCTTCCGCTGGAGCATGTATGCAAAACTTAGGGGTCCTTAGTAGTTGATTGTTGAGTAATTACCAATATGGGATCTAATCCCTTCTTTAAACCATTGATTATTTTCATGCTAAGTTGGATTGATATATGCTTATGAATAAATCTTGGTCGTGTAATGAGTAAACATGTCTGGATGGTGTAAATTAAAGAATATTGTTGAAAGGTAAGAAGTAGGATGCTAAGTTGGATAGTACATGATTATAACCTTTAGGAATTATAGATATAATATTGAGATTTGATAGAAGGATTAATCTAAATGTTCCTGAATTATTAGAACACATATCACAAGATAAAATAAGTAAAATTATAAGATAATATCGACATATTTGGTCAAGTCAAAGCTAAGTAGGAAAAGTATGGCCAGCACCTGCTACTTGCAAGAATGAAGAGATTATGCATCAAGATTTTCCTGCATTATTTTGACCATAACTTCGGAACGAAGTTTCCCGAAGAGTGGGTGTATGTAATGCCCCATATTTTGACTAGGCATGTTTATCAATCATACACCTTGCACTTTATTTGCTTGTTATCTGTTGGACTTAGCTAGACTATCCTTTGCTGTCAAAAGCACAACACAACACTATCATCACTATTTGAAAATAGTGTTGTGCTTCATTTGGGATAATGTTGTTCCTATGATTTTGTTTCTTCTAACTTTCCTCTTTTCCTACCAGCATTCATTTTTGCCCCTTGAGGGGCAAATGCTAGTTATAAAATTACGCACTATGTTACTCCAATGTGCATCTCACTTTACTTAGATTAAAGCTAAGTTTGCGTCTCATTTTAGTGTCTATATAAATTTAAGCACTATATAAGTGTAAATTCCATCTCACTTTTATATCCATAAAATTAAACACAATGTAATTGTAATGTCAAACGTAGTCAAAATTAGTTAGCTTTATTAAGGAGGTGGAGAATAGTGTAGGTGCTTAGAGTGATAGTTTATAAAGTGAAAGACGTTGTAAGACTAAGTGTAATGTCAAATGTAGATAGATGGTTTCTACACTTTGTAGTGTAATTTATTGTATCAATTTTTACATATATTATTAATTTTGTAATTTATTGTATAAATTTGTATATTTATTATTAAGCTGAACTTGGGATATTGAAGAAGAGGTTGATTTATACATCTGGTTTTCAATGATTAGTCTTATAAAATCACTTGTGATGTGAAGTTTTTTTTTTAAATAAGATATTTAGTGTGAAACAAAAATTTCACCTCTTAATTAGAGGTTTCCCAAATTTTAATCTTGTAAATTTTCAGCCTTAGATCTGTTATGAAATATAAATAAAATATCATCAACATTGGACAATACTTACTTGTAATCATCCTAATCCACTAGGCATTTCAAGAGATAAGATACCAAGGTGTGCCAATAAGTTTCATCCCTCTAGGGAAATCTTATCATGCATATAACATATTTGAAAAGCACTTACGAAAACACTTATGAAAAGCACTTATGACAAGCACTTATGAAAAGCACTTATGAAAAGCACTTATGACACTTAAAATCGGGATTACACAAATATTAGACAGTTGGGAACTTCATTAATATGCATAAAGATGAAGTTCATGTACATGTTAAATCATCCCAATAAAACATACTCTTTGATGAGAATACTGGGTCAATCATCGAGATGGAAACTTAAAATGGGTGCTTTGGGATTTCAAGAGTGGAAAGAAGCATGAAAGCAGCATACTCCCATATTTTATGGAGATTCAAAAGGAAATGCATGGGTGTTAAGTGCAAGGAGGGTGGGAGGGGTCATATTTTTCCCTAATAGAACAAAAGAAACTAAATTTGCAATGGGGATTGGGATCTCAACCAATAATGAGGTAGAACCTTTAACATTATATAATTGACTCTTTTTTTAAGACAAGGATGTATGTCAAAAAATAACAGTACTAGGGACTCAACAATAATTCTAAGATATCTACACCTAAAAACCCCTCCAAATAAATTCAAACTCTCCAAAATCTTTTACAAAGAGTCTTATCAAATGTCCAAGATTTCACGAAATTTGAGTTTTTCCATGTTTTGCAAAGGCAAAACAACGCAAATGAGGAAGCCAACAAAGAAACAAGGTTGAAAGAAGGGTTTGCAATTAAAATAGGGGGATAATTATCATATCCCACCATGACATGTATCACTATTATGGTAATCATATGCCATGCAACACAAATATGATAACGAATTGATACACTAGCATCAACACCCTTCTTCCTAAATCCTCTAACACATGCAATTAAGCATTGTACAATCACTGAATTTAGCGATGCATGTGGGTTTATTTGGATTGGAATTGGGATATGACCTAAATTATTTTCCCTTTCCCTATAATGCAGCTCCTCCAATTGTGAGTGGTGGGCATGTGGGTTTACTAGGTTTGGAATTAGGATATGGCATGAACCCCTTGCTTCAAACGACGACCCTTTATCCAAGCACAAGTGGTTGATGGCATTTGGAATTATGTTGGTTGCAAAGTCTATCAAGAAATCGAGAATATGGGTGGTTACATAGGTGCACTGCCATGGTAGGAGTGGATGTTTCATCCTTTTTGAGCTCAAGAAGGTGAAGAGAGGAGTGAAGCAGTCTAAGAGGGAGACATTAGAAGCATAATATAGTACAATGATTTCAACCATTTGTTAGAATAAATGCAAAGATGAGTTTGATGGGCACATCCATAAGAAAAATTGTGTTAGGGATACTTTTTCTTTTGACACAACAAAGGATGATATTGTTGATTCAGGAATGAGAGAAATAAGTTGAAGAATTAATGGGAATTCATCAATAAAAGCACATGGAGTTCAATTAATAGTTGAGAACTTTGTAGCTATGGATTGGAAGCATTGTGGCCCATATCAACTTACTTTTGGAAGTTGTTTCATCACCTCTTCTTATTGAATCAATACCATGCAATAAACCCTCGCTATGTGACTTCTCTTTAGCCTCGAAGTTGGAACACAAGGACATTCTATGTTCTAAAAAATTGGAATCTGTGGATGGCACATGTGAGTCCATCCCTACTACCACAACAGTGAGGATATTGTATAAATTTTTATATTTATTATTAAGCTTAACTTGGGATATTGAAGAAGAGGTTGATTTATACATCCGGTTTTCAATGATTAGTCTTATAAAATCACTTGTGATGTGAAGATTTTTCTTTTAAATAAGACATTTAGTGTGAAACAAAAATTTCACCTCTTAATTAGAGGTTTCCCAAATTTTAATCTTGTAAATTTTCAGCCTTAGATCTGTTATGAAATATAAATAAAATATCACCAACATTGGACAATACTTACTTGTAATGATCCTAATCCACTAGGCATTTCAAGAGATAAGATACCAAGGTGTGCCAATAAGTTTCATCCCTCTCGGGAAATCTTATCATGCATATAACATATTTGAAAAGCACTTATGAAAACACTTATGACAAGCACTTATGACAAGAACTTATGACACTTAAAATCGGGATTACACAAATATTAAACAGTTGGGAACTTCATTAATATGCATAAAGATGAAGTTCATGTACATGTTAAATAATCCCAATAAAACATACTCTTTGATGAGAATACTGGGTCAATCATCGAGATGGAAACTTAAAATGGGTGCTTCGGGATTTCAAGAATGGAAAGAAGCATGAAAGCAACATACTCCCATATTTTATGGAGATGCATAAGGAAATGCATGGGCGTTAAGTGCAAGGAGGGTGGGAGGGGTCATGTTTTTCCCTAAAAGAACAAAAGAAAATAAATTTGCAATGGGGATTGGGATCTCAACCAATAATGAGGTAGAACCTTTAACATTATATAATTGGCTCTTTTTTTAAGACAAAGAGGTATGTCAAAAAACAACAGTACTAGGGACTCAACAATAATTCTAAGATCTCTACACCTAAAAACCCCTCCAAATTAAGCATTGTACAATCACTGAATTTAGTGATGCATGTGGGTTTATTTGGATTGGAAATGGGATATGACCTAAATGATTTTCCCTTTCCCTATAATGCAGCTCCTCCAATTGTGAGTGGTGGGCATGTGGGTTTACTAGGTTTGGAATTAGGATATGGCATGAACCCCTTGCTTCAAACAACAACCCTTTATCCAAGCACAAGTGGTTGATGGCATTGGGAATTATGTTGGTTGCAAAGTCTATCAAGAAATCGAGAATAAGGGTGGTTACATAGGTGCATTACCATGGTAGGAGTGGATGTTTCATATTTTTTGAGCTTAAGAAGGTGAAGAGAGGAGTGAAGCGGTCTAAGAGGGAGACATTAGAAGCATAATATAGTACAATGATTTCAACCATTTGTTAGAATAAATGCAAAGATGAGTTTGATGGACACATCCATAAGAAAAATTGTGTTAGGGATACTTTTTCTTTTGACACAACAAAGGATGATATTGTTGATTCAAGAATGAGAGAAATAAGTTGAAGAATTAATGGGAATTCATCAATAAAAGCACATGGAGTTCAATTAATAGTTGAGAACTTTGTAGCTATGGATTGGAAGCATTGTGGCCCATATCAACTTACTTTCGGAAGTTGTTTCATCACCTCTTCTTATTGAATCAAGACCATGGAATAAACCCTCACTATGTGACCTCTCTTTAGCCTTGAAGCTAGAACACAAGGACATTCTATGTTCTAAAAAATTGGAATCTGTGGATGGCACATGTGAGGCCATCCCTACTGCCGCAACAGTGAGGAAGAGAAACACTCAAATGGTTCCTAATTGAACAACATCAGGACTTGCAATCATAAGAATTCCATTGACATGAAAATCAGTTACTTTATTTTCAAGTTTTAATATGTTTTGTCATGTTTTTTCTTTTCTTAAGCAATATGTAGCATAGTACAATTTCCAAGCATATGGAGGTTGGAACAAGGAAGACATACCTTGTGGGAACATGGATATGTAGTTTTACATTTTGGATATTTGGCTATGACCACCCATAATCCTTTTGTATTAAAAAATTGTTTAATTCAACTACAACATTTTCTAATATAAAGTATACTTATTATTGCGAGAAAAACATGAGAAAATATTAAAAAGAAGGAAAATTAACTCTTTTATAATTATACACACAATTTCAACTCATAGGATTTGGTCTATTCCAAATATTCTACAGTTTCACCAAATTATTTCACAATATTATTGCCAATCAGGATGGCCCTACAATTTTATATCCTTTCTTTTGAAAATCATAACTTTTTAATCCTTCCAAGTGAACTAATAAGTTTTTATTTGTTTTAAGATGTGGAATGGAGTAGCATAATTTGTACACTAACACTTAGGTATGAAAGAGTTGCACCATTTGTAGACACTTGTGTGAATACAACATCCAACCAACCACCGAACAACCAAGTGAAATTCAATAGATTATATCACTAGTTCTTGTCAACTTAATGCATTTTTTAGTGATTGGTTACCCTGTCTACGCACCCGTGCTGCTTATATATATATATATATATATATATATATATATATATATATATATATATATATATATATAACCCATTGTTGGCCATTCGGTTTGAGTCCCCTTGGGCCAGGCATTGATTCCCCGTCACCAGTTGGGTTTTCCAATTAGCAAATTAATTGATTTCTAATGATTTCAATCGATCGAATCCAATCTTTGGCATTCACACGGGGAAAAAGAGATTTCAATTTGGTGGAATGCTTGTATGGAAAATTCATGATGCTCCCAGACTAACACATATTTGTGGTATGTATTAACGTTTCATTGCACTTGGTGGCATTGGATATTCGGTGGAGGATGCGTGGAGATTTTGTGTAGTAGCTAATTCTCCAATGTCTGGAGTCTATGCCGCCCACATTAGGGCTCAGCCCAACTGTGGGATTTGGTGGTAGGTTCCATATCATCACAAAGTGTGAAGAGAGTTTGGATCTAGGATCGAGCATGGCATCGCCCGGAGGGGGAGGAGCCCCCTCCACATCTGAGGATCGCCCCATCAATTTACAGATACCCATATCGATCCAACTTGTAACGGTATTGTTGCAGATAAATCCATGAAAACAGACAGGAAAAAGACTCGGGGAGGATGCTTACCAAGATCTGTTGAGAACCCATCTCTGCAGATCACCTCTAACAAGATCCAAACCCAAGTTGAACAATAGAAGGAGAAATCCGTTATCGGGAAAGTCATTGGCATCTGGCCGAAAGAGAAAGATCTGATATAGTGGATCAATATCACCTAGAACCCCAAAGGCCATTATGATCTGTACTCGGGAGCTAAAGGATTCTTTACCATTATCTTTTTTAACCAGGAAGATCATGACCGTGTCCTTATGGGTGGCCCTTACTTATTTTATTTGTCCGGGTTATTCGTGTGCCCCTGGAAGGAGAGCTTTAACCCTGATATGGACGATCTTAGTATTGCTCTAGTTTGGATCCGACTTTACTCACTCCCATGTGAGTACTAGGAGCCTAAAATCTTGGAGGCCATTGGGAACACCTCGGGGAAGTTTGTGAAAGTTTCAGAATAGAAAAGGTTGCAGCGATACACTACCTATGCTCGCATTTGTGTTTACATGAACCTATCCAAAGATATTCCAGAGGCTATCAGTTTGAATTGGGAAGATGAGGATTGGGTCCAAATTCTAGACTATGAACAACTGACTTTTCGGTGCAGACAATGCCACGAATATGGGCATCTGAGTAGGGACTGTCTGACCCTAAAATCCACTGTCTCTCTTCCCATGGAAAAGAAAGAGAAAGAAAATGATAATGAGGGTTTTACACAGGTTCAGACTCGCAAAAGTAAAAATAAAAATACCCCCCATCCTCCTCCCGCAAAACAGAGTACCGACAAACGGAATCAGAGCGGGAATAGGTTCGCAACTTTGAGAAACATGGAGATCGAGGATGATGGTTCTCAAGAGGATAAAACTACCACTGAGGAAGGTAATCCATCCAAATTCAGGCCTATTAAGTATATCACGGAAATCATGGAGGAAGAAAGGATGGAGGAATACGACGATATGGACTTAGGTGAGCTGGATTTGGATGAGATCGAGAAGGAATGCAGTAGAAAAGGGCAAGGGTATGTGTCCCGATGGAAGCTGGAACTTCTTCAACAGGATATCCTTAAAACCAAAGCGTCCCCACACTTGGGTATAGATAAGGATCCAATGAAGGGGAACAAAAGGAAACAACCAAAGGAAGGGGAAAAACGGGGACGAAAGACGAATCGACAGAGAATTGCAGAGATTGGGACCAGACTTGTCAAATCAGGACAGTACCCAACAATAAGGGAGTCCTTCTCTGAAGTAGTCAAGAGTATCTACTGAAGATTATAAACTGGAATATCTGTGGGGTTAATAATACAAGGAAAATGAATACCCTGAAGATGAAGTTAAGGAAGGAAAAACCATATTTTTTATTCTTGTAAAAACAAGATGCAGATCAGACCTATGCAGGTTATAGGTGGGAAACATTGGCGGGGAAGTTAGGTAATTGTTAATGATGCCTGGGGAGCGGCTGGTGGAATTGCTATTTTATGGAACTCCATGGAAATCTCCCTTACTTGCTTTCGTGCTTTTAGGTTCTCTATTAGCACCGATTTCAAACTTGATAATTCTGAGGTAAGAGGTACTCTAACTAATATCTATGGTCCCAGTGTTTTAGCCCAAAAACCTGCTTTCTTATCCTTCTTATCTATGGAATCCCATGAGAATGAAGGCTATCTTTGGGTAATGGGTGGTGATTTCAACATAATCACTTCTTTGGAAGAGAAGAAAGGAGGAAGGCATAGCATGGATGCAGCCAATATAACCTTCAAAAACTTCATCCAAGAGAATGGTTTGGTGGACATCGAGATAGGGAATGGTTGGTTTACATGGAATAACAAGAGAGGTGGTGAGCATCACGTTGCCTCCCATTTAGATAGATTCCTTCTTCCTGAGGCTATGATTACAGGGGACATGAAGTGACTGCTCTTGTCCTCTCCTCGGTTGGCTCCGATCATTGGCTAGTTGTCTGGTTTGGGATGATGGTGGTCCCCCCATTAGACGTCATTTTCATTTTGAACAATTCTGGATTGAACATAAGAACTTTAAATATATTGTCAATAAATGGTGGGAGTATTTGGAACCTATCAAGGGCACCCTGATGTACCAATTCCAGTAAAAACTGAAAAAAAAAACTGAAATAAAAAATCCGTACCTGGAATAAGGAGGAATTTCGGAACATATTCCAAGATCAACAGTCTCTAACTGAGCAAGTAGAGGAAATTCAGAGAGAAGGCATGAATTTCGGGTACTCTTAGGACCTGAAACTTTGTGAGCAAGCTACCCCTGAGTAACTTAATGTTAGGGAACAACAAGAGGAGATCTTGTGGAAACAAAAATCCCGCAATTAGTGGCTCTAGGAGGGGGAGCAAAACACGAAATTCTTCCACCACTCAGTGATTCAGAATCGCCAAAGGACTAAGATATCCATGTTAAAAAAAGATGACGGGCAGTATATAGAAACCAGGGAAGATATAGAGGATGAGCTTGTCTAGTATTTTGAAACTATCATGAAGGAAGATCAGTAGGATAGATCTTCCCATATCAGGGTGGTCACTAGACACATCCCTCGGCTGGTGACTAATTCCCAAAATGACATATTAATGAAGCCTATGGAATTCTAGGAAGTTGAAGATGTTTTAAATCAGATGAAAGATGGGAAGGCTCCTGGACCTGATGGGTTTACCACCAATTTTTTTCATCATTTTTGGGATCTGATCAAAGAGGATCTCTGGAGAATTGTGGAGGACTCATGTAAGAATAAAGGAGTCCTCGGAGCTCTCAACTCCACCTTTCTCACTCTCATCCCCAAAGAGGAGGGCATTGATTCCCTGGGGAAATTCAGACCTATAGCACTCTGTAATGTCATTTATAAGATCATTACTAAAGTGTTAGCTAACCAGATGAAACCTATCCTCCCTGACCTGATTGCCCCAGAATAGTCTAGATTTGTGGAAGGGCGTCAAATTTTGGATCGTATAATTTTAGTCCATGAAGTTATCCATTCTCTGAAAACCACTAAGAAACCTAGTATGTTGTTAAAATTGGACATCTCCAAAGCCTACGATAAATTAAGTTGGCAATTCTTAAAAGAGATGCTTGCAGCCTTTGGGTTCCAATAGGATTGGGTCCATTGGATTATGAATATCACTTCTACCACCTTCTTATTTATCCTTCTTAATGGCTCCCCCACTAGAAATCTTACTCCTACTCGGGGGATTCGACAAGGAGATCCTTTGTCCCCTTTCCTGTTTATCCTCATGGCAGAAGGGTTGAGTAGAGTTATCAAAGATCGAATTTTTAAAAGGGAGATTAAGGGTCTGAATCTCCATCCTGGATCGGAGACCATTTCACACCAACAATTTGTGGACGACACCATGCTAATGGGGCATCCTTCGATGCAAGAAGCGAGGGTCTTAAAGAACTACTTGAATTCTTTCGCCAAAGCTTCTGGGATGGAAGTGAATGACACTAAATCCCAAGTTTTATTTTTCAATACACCAAAGATAAATCAGAGGAATATTATTCATATCCTTGGCTTCCAAGGGAGCTCCCTTCCATCCAAATATGTCGGTGCTCCTCTCACTGATGGGGTGATTAAGAAAGTCTCCTGGGAGGACCTCCTGGAGAAATTAAGACGAAACTAGATAACTAGGCGTTCATATCTCTTAACCTGGCCAGTAGAACTGTGCTTGTGAAAGTTGTTCTCCAAGCCATGCTTATTTATCTTCTTTCCACCTTAGATGCCCCTAAAGCAGTTCTCAAGCAAATCATATCAATTCAATGACAGTTCCTGTGGGGAGGTAATCAAGCAAAACACGGATGGGCTTTGGTTAGCTAGGACACTGTTTGCAAACCAAAGGTTCTAGGGGGTCTTGGGCTGAGAGATCCAGAGAAGAATAGTGAAGTTCTTGGTGCAAATATCTGATGGCTCTGGATGTCACACAAAGAGGAGTCATGGGCCAAACTCTAGCACAGTAAGTATGCCTTGGGGAAACCCAAACAAGATCTGATCAGATTCAATGAAAACCTACTGCGCTCCCATATATCGAATTATGCCCATAAAAACAGAAGGATTATCCAAAGTCATAGTTTTGGGGAAGTCAGGGAGGGGAAGGATGCAAATTGATGGAGTGATTCCTGGCAACAGATGCCAAGAATCACTAACAAGTAAGGACTCCATAGCAGCTGGTCTCATGCCAAGGATTTGGGCCTAACTAAAGTCTGCCAATTTTGGAAAGACGAATAGGTTGATGAGGATTTTTGCGAATGAAAACCAAAAAATTGGTGGGACCAATGTTTACTAGGGGACGAGATACCCAATATTATGGAAACCCTATTGGATCGTTGTATCTTAATCTAGAACCAACCAGATAAACTTAGATGGGGGTACCAAACAAAAGTAATTTATTCCACTAAAGAGGCCTATGACTTGCAATTTAACCAATATGATCCATCTCTTGAGTTGGACTGGAAGTCGGTCTGGGAATTTAACCCTTGGCCCAAAATAGCAAGCTTCATCTGGCTGGTTTCTTATAGGTGCATCCTGGTAGGAGAGAACCTCATAAGAAGAGGCATGCATGGTCCCTTTTGGTGTGTTCTCTGTGAAGGAGAGGATGGATCTGTAAACCATCTCTTAGACTCTTTCCCTTAGGCCTCTTCTCTATGGTATTGGGGAGCAGTAATCTTCAGAAGGACAACCAGGGTTAGAGGAAAACCCGCCCAAACCATCAAAAATTGGGATAGGGAGGCATTCAAAAACCATTTCATCCTTAAGATTTGGCTCATGTTCCCAGGTTCTCTAATGTGGGCTATATGGAAGGAGCGAAATGGCAGGATCTTTGAGGGTAAAAAGAATTATTTGCAGATGATCTGGAACCAAGTCAACAAGTATATTCAGGAAACCATTAAAATTAGCTAGTGGGCGGACTAAGACTGGGAAATGGATGACCAAGAAAAAAAAATTCTCGTAGGATGGGGTTTGGACTGCTCACCACAGAACTGGAGACGACTTCGAGCATGGCCAGTGGCTCATGTTATTCCAAGTCTATGGCACCCTCCTCCCAGGGGCCATTTCAAGCTAAACTTTGACGAGGCTTCCAAAGGAAACCTCGGTCTGGCCGGATTTGGAGGAATTATCAGAAATAGTGAAAGAGTTGTTCTTCAATACTTCTACAGGAATATTGGTGTTGACACCAACAATGCGGCTGGACTTGAAGGTTTGTTGCATGGAAGTAGAATTTCCATCGGCAACCATTGGGAACCCATGGTCATTGAAGGGGACTCATACGTCATCATCCATATGGACAAGAAGATACAGGGTGGACAAACCATATCCAAGGTTGTGAAGAGATGGTGTTTGATGTCCCAGGTCGAGTGGTTCATTGACCTCCTCTATGGCTAACACACTTGGTCTTTAACCCATGTTAAACGTGATGGTAACAAGGTGGCTGACCCGTTATCCAACATTGGGGAATGCAACGAGTAAAGAATGAATAAAGTACAAATACCGGACAAGGGACATAATGAATGGTAGACCCAATGCACCCACCCAGAAGCTAATGACATAAGGTTGTGCCAAAACTCGATTGGTAGCACATGTCCATCCTCGGTCACCATGACGAATGCCAACCTGTCATGCCCTATTAACACCTATGGGAAGTCCAATCAACAATCATCTTGTGAAGTCAGTGCTTCAGTATTTAATCAGGACATAACCTCCCATGATTTCACCCCGATTATCAATTATGGGGAAATCCTGCAACCTCCCACGGCCATTGAAAGGTAGGGTACGTAGCGTCAGGAAGAGTAGTCGAGAGAGGTATGGGTTTTTTGTGCAACCCATCAACATGATGAATAGATTTAGCAAGGTTACCGGTTTTCTCTTGCATCGTTCGACTATTTATTCTGAGTGATCCCCTACACCCTGCATTCTGTATGCTGTGGATAGTATCGTTGGGAGTTTTAAAGCGAGAATTTGGTGTTATCCTCTTCTCGAAGTGACTGGTGAGATGGCTTGGCTCCCAAGTGTAATGTAAGTAAGGGTAAAAAGGTTGATGGGAAACGAAAAACTACCAGTGAGCTTCTGAAAGCAGGGCAAACGACCCAGTTTTTCCACAAGCAAATCCCTCTGATTATCAGGGAGGAAATCAAACGTGTTGAGAAGGACCTGTGGGAGCAGGTTAAAGCCCTGAATATTGACACTGTCAAAGAAGAGGTTGAAGAGTGGATAAGTGATCTAGGGACTACCGATGGTCTTCTTTTTGTCTATGACAGGATAGTTACCACCTATTGGGTTACTAAGGAGCTCCTCACCCATGTCATGATGGACATGGAAAATAAGGATTTGGGCGAGGTTGAACCGTCACGCGACTGGAAAGCGCATTTGGAGGATAATCACTCTATGCATCGCACAATTAACTGGATTTCTCATAAACTGGTTCTTTCTCCAGAAGCTCCAACCATTGCTACTGGTACCTCTGTGCCACGTATTCCAGTCTCTTATCCTCTTCATGGTCCAGCTGGTCAACTTTCTCCTACAAATGAAAACAATCTCGTCGACCTCCGCTCGGGCACTATTATCAATAAGAACGTCCCTCCAAAATGATGGGTTTTCAGTTCATTTTTTTTATGATTACTGTTTAATGGTCTCGCTTTTCTATTACTTTAGTTTGGCACTGACGGGCTTCACCTGCAGTAGCCATATTTGTAATTTTCTCTCAAGTTTCGGTTGTAATATCCTGTCTGTCGGTTTTTTCGGGCGCAACCTGTAGACCTTTTTTTGAGACAGTCTTTGCTATGGGCTTATGTAACTGTGTCAAGGGATTAGATAGGTTATGTGTAGAATTATCAGAAGCACTTTTGTTTCATGCTGTAAGTTGGTGTGACAGAATATCTGGGCATGAAAGGCCCTGTGAGACTTGATCTCTTTTTGTAATGAAGGTTCCTACTTAATATAAAAAATTTCTTGCTTACAGAAAAAAATGATTTCAATCAATCTAAACTATGATGTACCTTTCCATCGATATTTTAAGTAATTTAAGACAATATGTATCACATAAAACGAACTAATCTGTAATAGTTAACAGTACTTTATACAATCTTCAATGTTTCTACATTTTTTAGACATTTCCAAATTGACTTCAATTTTAATTATTTGTTTCTTTTATATTTTCCATGATGCTTTAACAAATGAAAATTGACATTTTGATGATGAGGAGGAAGCTCTTCATGAAATATGTCTTACTAATATTTTTTCACTTCATCATATGTATGAGACCTCTAATATTTGTGTATTTGCAAAGTGTGAGATTGCTAATATTATGATATGACTTTGGCTAATTTTGTTCTTATCTTATCACACAACAACTATTGAGGGGCATTGTCCATAACCAGGTTTTTTGGTTTTCACCCTACTAAGAGTCTTGTCTAATATTTTTTTAACAACCTATGATAGACATCTTAACCTCAGAAGCCACATATAATCCTTTTATTTTTTAAATCATTTAAGGATCTACTCCAACTTTTTTCAACATTATGTTTTCCATTAATCTATTGTATTACATACAAATAGCTTCATTCAATGAAATAAACCAGGATTAATAACCATCACAGCTCGAAATCCATGATGGGGAATGGGGGAGAAAGTGCCTTCACGTAACGCTCAAATGCATACTCAGATCACCTCGATATTCTCAAGTTTCATATGGAAATTATTCATGTAATAGGGCATTTCCATTGAAACTATATTTACATTTAGAAATAAGTGGTTTAGTGTAGTGAGTAGCTTCTTGCACTTGCTCTTAGAAAGGGCTATTAGAATGTCCTTGAAACCCTATGTCTCTCACTATAAATGGATTTGTAGCCACAATGAACACAAATTGACAAACTTGTAGCAACCAATGGAATGCTCAAGGAGGGCCATCAAACTAACCCCAAAATTAAATGAACACTTGGTAAAATATTGCTTGTGACTCATCTTGCTTAGAGAATTGCCAAGATTTTTTATGGAATGCCTCACCAAAATAATTATAGTTCATTGCTTGTAATTATTGGGTTAATATTTCATACTGTGCATTGTATGAGAAAGTTTGTCAACAATTGCACTTAATTCCACCTCTATTTAGGGATGTATTGACTAAAATGTTATAATTGCATTTGGGTTGCATCATACATTATGATGTTGTTTTCTTTGTTCTTTCCATTGATGCAAATTAGGGTATATTTGTGAACTCCTGTAAAATGGGTTTTGACTCTGTTGTCATTGATATGAAGGGTATTTTATAAAAGCACTGAGCTTTATGTATGCCACATATATAAGACAAGACACAACCAACCATTTTAGGTAGCAATTAGAAAATAAGATGAAAGAAAATCCATATAAAATGTCATTAACCAAAATTAGATAGCATTTTTAGGAATATGAATAACTTCCATGTCAACTTATCACATGTGGTTGTTTTCCTAGGAGTTGGGCATTTAATGAAATGGTCCATGAAATTTTATTGGTTAATAATCTTTAAAACACAATGCTTTATATACATTTTTATGAGTATGCAGTTAAGGAATGGAACAAATCTAACAAATTTCAAAATTTTGGTGGTTCATTGAATTTTGAAAAAGACTTGCTACAAGGCTAGGTCTACAACAAGGGAAAACTTTAGTCCATGCACTTTTTGGGGTTTTTTTCCCCAAAACACCAATTTGATTTCAGTTTCCCCTTTTCATCCATTTAACCCTCCAACAACAACCTATCAGTGTATTATTGCACGCTTTTGGGGCAATTTCTAGTTTAAGTTGTTTTTATTTTATGGTTATTAACACAGCTTACGGAATTCAATAGGACACTTTTGGGGCAATTGCTAGTTTAAGTTGTTTTTATTTTATGGTTATGTGATGGTTATTAACAAAGCTTATGGAATTCAATTGGAGGTAAAATTTGTCAACATAATATGAAGAGATATGATATATCTCCTTGCTTAATAAATTTACTTAAATGAATAGTAAGAATTTATTTAAGTTGTTTTGATTTTACGGTTATTAACAGAGCTTATGGAATTCAATTGGAGGTAAAATTAAATCACCATATGGAATTCAGTTTGAAGAAATTGTTTTTTCCTTCAATATTTTTTCTTTTTTGGTTATAAATAGAAGAAAAATTGTCAATTAGCAAAATTTAATCTGGCTTTTGTTTATTTTGGACTTAGTGTGCACTACTGATTTGATCGATTTTGTTTATTTTGGACTTAGCGTGTGTCTCCAATTTGATTGTTTTTGTTTTAAAATTTTCCTCTTCAACCTATAGAACCATTAAGAATGTTTCAAAATATATGGAGTGAGAGAGGCTCGAACTCTCGACCTCAGGATTTCTCAGTTTTAAATTTTGCCTCTTCAACCTGTAGAACTATTAAGAATGTTTCAAAATATATGGGGTGAGAGAGGCTTGAAATATCAACCTATGGATTTCTCAGTTTTAATTTTTTCCTTTTAAACCTGTAGAACCATTAATAATGTTTCTGTAATGTTCCCAATTTGGAATTTTACCCAATTTGACAAATTTTCGAACCTTGGACTAGTGAAACTCCAAACTATCCCAAATAATCCCAAGTGGTTTCGAATTATGTATATAGTGGATTGAGGTTTATTAGGACACTCTAATTCATCTCTTGTATGATTTGAAAATTCCTAAATACTTCAACAACCTTCATTTACAATTAGACAATGAAAGGAAAAATTACTAGGAAAATCGATGTTGAAACCCCCAAGGGTAGATGGCTCCAAAAGACTCCTAAGGATTTTGAATTCGGTCTGATACTATTTGAAGGGTATTAGGAAATAAAAATTAACCTAATGGGTGATTAGAAACTATCCAAATACTTCTGCGAAATTCATTTAAGTCCAGGAGAAAATAAGGAAATTTGTTAGTAAATTCGAGGTTCAAATCCCTAAGGGTAGAGGTCACTAATGGCTTCCCAAATGCAGTACTAACCTCCAAAATTTAAGAAAATATACATGGATTAGTTATATGAATTCAATGGGAACCCAAATTCATAATTAATTAGTTCATAAATGCTGCTTCAACTCCCATAAATCAGATATTTGTAAACATGTCTTAACATAGGGGGGATGAGAGAAAAACGCTATAACTTGCTATGAAATTTGAGATAAATGTTACAAGGTATTACATAAGGTGTATGAAACTTATTCATTATATTAATGGCTCTCCAAAAATCAATCAAACCACATATATTTACTAATACAATTCGATACCAAACAACTTCAGGCTGTCTCAACAAGATATATTGGAAAATGGCACCATTCATACATGGTTTGGAATTTTTACATGGTTTTACTTGGAGTTTCAATATGAGGTATATATGAGCATAAAATAAAGAGTGTGGACATAATATTACAAATAAATGGGTCCCTTGGGCTGCCCCAAAGAGATTAGAATCTCTCCATGTGTGCCCTTCCTCTAAGAGCAAGAATATAGAGAGAAAATTGGAAGAGATGTGGAAACAAGTTGAAGGAGAAATGGTCACGAGTAGCCATGTAGCTTCAACTTGCAACAAAATTTATTCATACAGCTCCAAATGAAAGGTATAAATTGCCTCTCCACTTTCCAATTAGGATGGGAATATTTCACCCTCGAAATTGGTGCTAAGGCAAGTAGAATAAACACTCAACTTGCATGGACAAGCTATGCTCTCCAATTTACCAAATGAAAAATGATCAAAAGCTTCTCTCTTTATTTCCTCTTGTCTTTTATTAACCTTCCAAGGCCTCCTTATCTCGAATTCCATCCAAGATACTCATCCCAACTCAAGTTAGGGGGAGATTCCCATGAATTCCACTTGTTCAACTTTTCCTAGCTCTCCTCTTCCATCAATTCGAATGGGGGACTCTGGGATGCCATAACTCCCCTTTTGCACCCTCTTGGAGGCTATTTTTAGCCCTGAAATTGAATATATTTCATATGTCATCAATCAGGTCTGAACTTTGTCATAAGTGTCATAGAATCTAAATCATTGTTGTCATAGGAGTTAGGGAACCTAGGTCCAAGTGTCACAATTCTTCTAAGATGCCTCTTCCTCTTACATGGGAGTTACTCTTCCACTCCAATTCAACCTTCCATGATTCATTCCATGAGTAATACCTCTTAAAATCCCCCAAGTATGTTACCCTTCATCTTGAACTTGAATTGGTGAGAGAATCATGCCAAGTGTAGTGGGGAATCTTGACACATGTGGGCCCCACAACCTTTTATGTACCCTCATGATCCAATGCCACCTCATTTTCTTTTTATTATTACTTAATTGAACCCCTTTAATGTGGATTTGTAATTCTTAGGTCATTTTGGGTCTTGTAGCTCCTTTACTCCAACTTTTAATGCTTCCGCCCCAACCTAGGGGACTAGTAATTTTCCTCCACGATAATTCATTTGGATGGGAATATTACAAACTTTGAATTGGGATTTTCTCTTAATGTGACCCCTCCTTGTCCATTTGGATATAATTTTACATTATTACTAACTTGGACATCATGCTTGGCAATTATCTGACCCTTAGCATCAATTTGACAAACTATCATGAGTATGGCCAAGTGGCTTAGGCCATTGTGACCCAATGAAAAATTTGGGGACATGAAAAATACTCCCCTCCCAATATTTCTTTTCCTCAACAAATTTCAAACATGGATATTGAAGAACCTGCTTTCTCTCCAAAACTTTGCTTCCAAACCTTCTCTTCTAAAACTTTGAGTAGTGGCACTCATGCACTACAATTGTGTGTTTCCAAAAGCAAGGAGATGTGGGTTTTCTTTTTCATATTGATATCCCCTGTGACATCACCACTAAACACCAAAATATTAATTAAATCCAACAAAACAAAGTTTGCAAAATTACTCTTTACCTCTTTCATATTTTGGAAACCCTTTTTGATACCACTATATAATTCTTCGAAGTTTCCACTGAGTTTCCCAACTTTGAGTCTTAGAGATTCCATGAATATTTTAGAGAGGAATCACCATGCTTGCCGTTGCACTACTCTTATAACAATAACCTTATTAAGTGGGGACCCAATCTCCGATACTAATTATTTCCCCCAAAATTTGAAACCAATGAGACTAAAATTTATCCCAAGGTCCCATTGCTTGTATTGCACTCCAACAATTAGGAGTGTTATCCAACCCATACCATCAGGAAAGAGAATTCATGGATCCCATTTCCTTGTATGAATTCTTGCAAGCATAATAAGTACAAAATATAGATCATCAAAGTACATAACAACATGATAAAAATGTACATCAAGGAGGTGGTGCCTCATCAAAGAATCATGAAAGTGCTTATACCTCCAAGTAAGTAGACCACCATTTGCCAAGTGCATACAAGCATCAAGTGACCAATCAAATCTGCTCCAATGACATAGGTGAGGATCCCATGTCCTATAATGCTTCTCCAAAAGGATGTACGATGCATCAAAATAATCATCCTTGTGTTATTTCATCCAAGAAGTGAATGAATAATCTCCATTAAAATCTGAACCAAGTAGGGAACAAAGAAAACAATGAGCCTTCAAGGGGCTCACAGAAGTACCATTTGTGCATCCATGAATATGTGTATCATCAAGAAATAACAAAGGATGTTGCTTCCAATAAGAAGTTGATCCAATTATATATCTCTTCAACCAAGTATTGGATGAAGTTCCTCCAACATCAATTGAACTAAGCAAGGAGCAAGGAAAATCATGAGTCTTCAAGTGACTCAAGTGAACATCATAAGTGCATGCATGTATATGTGTATCATCAATAAATAGCAAAGGATGTTGCTTCTAGTAAGAATTTGCTCCAATTATATATCTCATCACCCAAGTATTGGATGAAGTTTGCTGGCTTATATAATTGTTCTAGAGGTTTCCAATGTAGACCCAGGTTCTTCGCGATTCAAGGAACCAACAAAACCCCTTTTCACCGGCCCTTTAGGAAACAGTTTGTGAACAGACTAAGGTCTCACCCGAGGAGAAGTTCTGGGGGGGCTGTGGAATCTGGTTTCCACACCTAGGTGTCCAGTGCTTAAATAGACGTGGCGAGCAACGCACTGGAGGACTCGCATTGAGGACTTCGGGTTGTGCGGAGCTATATTTCTCTTGACTCGCACTTAGGCTATCGCACATCCAAGGATTGTGCGGTTCGGGGCTTACTCAACAACAGGACAATTCCACTGATAATTGTGCTTCCTCCTTGGTATTGGGATACTTCAACTAACTGAACCTAACAGTTCTTACACATCCACTATTGCCTTAGGTGATTTGTCTTAAGACTCATGCAATATGATATCACAAAATACTGTGCACTTCTGGTGCAGCGCACTGTGTGGATCTTAATTGATTATCCAACCGTCTCATACATTCACAGACTTAGCAATACTTGTGCATCTAAAATTCATCCACACATGCGACACTTAACATATTATTCCCATCTTCATTCTATGGAGAATACATATAAAAGTAAAACACATACACTGGTAAGCATTCAAGCATTCGTCGTAAGCAAATAAAAAAGTGCAAACATATAAACAATCACACAACATAGGATTTAACGTGGTTCACCCCCACGATGGGAGATACATCCACAAGAACTGTTGTTATATTATTTTGGGAAGGGTACAACAGTTCCAGTCTGTGCACTCAGCTGCAGACTCTCTTCTCTCTCAATAAGCCTCTGGGAACACAGCTTGCAGAGCCTTTACAATATTCTCTCAATGGAGTTTTATGTTCAACAAAAATTACAATTCATCCTCAGAAGATTCAACCCTTTCCCTTTACAAAATGTGCCCCTTTATAAATCATTCCCATAGGTCATGTCTTTACAATGCATGTAAAAAACCATAAGGTTTCCCAACTGGTGCGGTTACCCACCATCCCACCTGTCGTTGTCGACAGCTTGCTCCACTCGCTCCAGGCCACCTTGCTGGGCCACTCATGGCTCTCATGCCCTTCTGACAGCCACATTCATCCTCAAAATGGTTACAACTGCATCATGGTCTGTCACTTTCCGCTCCTTTAGCATGCTTGTCACCGTCGACTTCGTGGCCTAGCTCCTTAATTGCTTGCTGCCATTCTTCTGATAGGTTGCTTTCATCTTACTTCATGATTCTCCATACCCAAAACAGGTCACTTTCCTGGCTTGACCTTCCCTTGTACTACTTACCAAAAATGGTTGTTGCGCTAGCGCTGCGCACCAGCTAAACTGCGCGCCTCCAAAACTGTGCCATCTAGCTCCGCAGCCCGAACTGCGCAGTTCCCAAAACTGTGCTATGCCAAAATCATGCTCACTTGGGCCCTGCCCAATAGGCCCCTAACACTTACTTGTGGATCATCCCTGAGCCACTTCTGTCACCGACCGACTGTGTCTACGCTTCTCCAATGGGACTTAGCTTCACAGTGAAGCCGTTCAAAGTAACGGTAACCTTAGACACCATTAACTTTGCCTTACTTTCGAATTCTTACATGGTCTCCAGCATCTCCTGCGAGACCTTTGTCTGGATTTTTTCTCTCAATGCTCCTTCTACTATTTGAAGCTCAAGGAACTTCTCATCAATTTGTTCCATGAGTGCCATACCTTCTTCTTCTATAGGATGCAATTTTGCTGAAATGGAAACCACTCTTTCTCTTAGAACTTCTAACTATTTTTGCATTTCTTTTACTTCATTGAATTTTTTCATTTTTGGTCTTGCTGACAAATTATTCATTTTTGCATTTGCGGCCTTGATTGCTTGTTTCCTTCGCTGTAAATCACCCCTGACCTACATAAGGGCGGGATCTTCGCTCAAACCGACCACCATCGTATTTGCTTCTTCAAGCAAATTCTGACACTTCAAGACCTCGGCCGAAATACTGTCTAAAGTGGCCTGTACTACTTATGCTAGAGCTACGTGCTCATCCGGCAGGGTACTTGGATGCCGAGCTTCCAGGTCCACGATATTCCATTTATAAGAGATCTCCATCTCCATCATTTCGGTCGTAATGGACTCCACTTTGACCCCCATGTTTACTATGACATCCTCGACATTTTTATCTTCTGCGCATTATGGGATGTTTGCCCATGCCGCTGATACTGTTTCTTTTAGTTTGTGATCTCTTTCTCTAGCCTCGGCTAACTCCCTGGTATTCTTCCTAGATTCCTTCTTTAGCTCTTCGAAGCATTCTTGAACTTGGGTACTTTGGTCATATGAGGAAATGCCTCTTTCATGAATCTATTCTACGATCTTCATATGCAAATCATTCAAATCTTCAAGTGGCAATGACCCAATGTTGAGGTCAAAATGGGCCACGTCCTTTGTTGCTTCAACACCTTATCATTTGGGAAGATGAAGTGTGCTAGCTCTATATGCACTACCCTAGGGTATGCTCTCATTGAATTAGGTTTCCTCTTCTATGCGCTTTTCCCTCCTGAATTCCCATCTGAGTCTGATCCGCGAATGTCCGCGACCATCGTTTTGATAGATTCCACTGCCTAAAGCAAGGTTAGTTGCAACTGCTCTTGTTTTGCATCTTTCGCTGCGTGGGTCTCTTCTCACAGTTCCTAAATATTTTTTGAAATGGATTCACAATCATCCTCGTGCAGCATCGGTGTCAATTTGGGCTTAACAACCTTTCGTTTCTTATGTTGACCCTTCGCCATTGAGGGGCTCGCAGTTGCTTTTCGTTTTCCACCCTCCTAGCCTTCCGGTTTGTCTTGTGCAGTTTATTTGTCCTCCACAATTGGTATTGCTGTAGTTTGTTCCTTGTCTTCACTTTTAGTCTTCATCCTTGTCTTCATCTATCTCCTTGTCTGTCTTATCATCTTTCCCTTCATTTTTCTCTTCATATTTCTTCTGTTCATAGTCAGATTCAATGTCAATTGGGTGGGCCACTTTCCAATCTGGCCCCCAGTCCTCGATCATCTATTCAATCTTCTCATCATATAATCGATAAAATCCTGGATACCATAGCTCTTTATCGAAATCAGCCCTTGGCTGAATGTACAATCTATGCTTGTTTGCCATGAATTTCATTATCCCCTTGTAGGTATCTGTCAATGGCTTTGAGACGCGCAGAGTGCGCCGAATTACATCACACAGATGCTCATAGTAAATGTAAAATACTTCATTAATTTGGTGCTTCCTTGAGGACTTAGGGTTTTCCCACAAATTGGTGAAGTGTGTCCCATGGCACTTCCCTTCGAAAACTGGAAGACCTTGGTAGCCGTCCGGATCCTTCCAACCGACGAAGGCAATGAGTACCAATAACCAACTATAGTGGAATGAGGTTCCCTTTTAATGAGTTTATTCGATGTCTGCCAAAAACTCATTCAGCAGGTATTGCACCTAGTTGTAAGAGGTGCCCTTCAATGTCTTAGATGTGAGCCGGATTGCTGCAGCCGATACGTCTGGCGGTCTACTTTTGCGCAGTATCTTTCCTGCGAGCGGTTCAACTATAAACTTGGTTGCTTCATCGTTGATATATTTGGTGGGAAAGCCACATTTGCTCCGGATTACGCCAAATTACTCGGTGACTTTGGCGGCGAGCTCTTTTCCCTAATATTTCCCTACAAACACTTGTGAAGGGTCATCACCTCTCTTACTTAGAAGCGTAATGTACTAGTGTATCTTATTGATATTGATATCGATTTTCTTTTCCAGCCATAGGTATCCATCATGTACGGAGGACAACAAAACGCACACTGCGGCGTTGAGTTCTGGACTTCTATCAAAGTGCGGGATGCACAGCAAGTTCAGCAATCCCAATGGATCAAGCCCTTTGAGCCAGTCCTGGACGTATAGAGTCTCGACACCGGATTCATAAACCTGTCGACGCGTGTATTGGCTAGGCTGAAATTGGTGGAACTTCTTCAGCTTTGACTGTTCTCCTTCTAGAAAGTCGTGGTCTTCGAAATTGCAGTCTCCTACCTGCCCTAGAAGGTCTTCTACAACCGACACCTTACTAGACATGGGCAGGATTGGGACCTCATAAACAACATTTCTATTCATATTGATGGGTGTTGCATCATCTTTCTGTGGTGGAATATACTCGTGGACGAGGTGGATGGGTCGCTCGTGGAAGGTGACTAGTTTCTATGGCTTAGTTGTCTTCGGCTCGTCCGGGTGTCTACCTAGATGCTTATCCTTCACCATCCCTGCAGCCTGTCTTGCAGAGCTTCGAGATGAAGCACCTTTCTCCCCTGCAGGTTTGGTAGCTGGAGCCGACTTGAATCCTTGAAATCCCGACTGGATGAATATTTTCAGGACTTCATCACTGGTAAGTGGCTCGGACATGCACTCACAGTCAGCTCGTCTCTCTGGTTCTGGAAGCTCTGAAATTGCACGCAGACGAGATAGAGTTCCCGGTAAAATGTATAACTGCTTGGATGAGGGCTATTTATAGGCCCTGTTGTTCTTGATGTGGCAATCAACCGTTAATGGAGTGGTTAATGCAACATCCTTTCTCCAAATTTCTTCTGAGATCTTGGTCTTGTCGACCAATCGTCATGCCTGAACTAATGATGTTTCCTTAATTGTGAAAAGGTGCCAATACTGTCAAGATGTTAAATCAATTAAGTCGACATTTAATTGCCATCCTGTCAGCTGGATATCGGTGAGATCTCGGTCACTTCGCCCTTTATTATGCCCGAATGGTCATCTTTGATGTTAATGCTTGATCTCGTCGGTGCCGCCAATTTGGATAATGACCCACTAACCGGCCGCCAGTTTAACATTTCTCGTCATGCTCTATTAGCAGTTTCGTCAAGGGGATTTTATGTGGTTCTTATTTATCCATGTGCTTCTTCTCCTATGACTGCGCACTTGTAGTTCCATCACATGCCTCTTGTCGCATTTTTTCATTCTGCGCAGTTTTCCTTTTCTTCTTTTTTTTTCTTTTTTTGTTATGTTACTTTTTTTTTTTTTTTTAAATCTGTGCAGCTTCACTTGCTGCGCAGTACATATATCCTTTCTATCACACTTCGCATGTCAGACCAAAACTGCATATAGACTTTGCCCAATTTCTAGTGCCTAATTTCAACTGTACTTGACACTTATAAATCTTCTTTTCTTCTTCTTAATACGGATTCTGCGAAGTAGGACTATCCCGATAGGGTTTTAGCCTACTTCCATTCACTAAACCTGGCAAGGTATCCCTGGTTAATGTGGCTAACTGAACTGCGCCACCGTTAGTAACATGTACAACAGTATATGGACCAAGCCAATGTATCTTAAACTTCCCAGGAAATTTCATAAATTTGCTATCATACAAGAGGACTAGATCACCTACCTAAAAAGACTTGTTCTTGATATGGCGATCATTCCATGCTTTTTCTCGATCTTTCTGCACTCGCTGGTGAAAGCCTGCGATGAAGCGATCTTGCTCCAACCCAACCAAGTGTAGAAGTCTTTAATCTAGTGCCTCTTGTTCTTCCATGCCTATAAATGCAGCTATTCTCAAACTGGGAACAAGATACTCCATAGGAATTACTGCTTCATGTCCATAGGCCAACCTAAAAGGTGTGTGGCCAGTCAATTTTTTGCAAGTCATCCTATATGCCCATAACACAACTGGAATGCACAGATCCCAGTCATCTCTATTGACATTGCATACCTTAGTCAACACATTCTCTAGTACCTTATTGAAAGCTTCCAAAGTTCCATTTGCTTGCGGATGATATGATGTACTTCTCTGATGGTGAATATGGAATTCTTCAATCAGTGCCTCAATAGTTTTGTTCAAAACATGAGTTCCTTGATCACTCATCAAAATATTCGGACATCCAAATCTCGTAAGGATGTTTTCAAATATGAATTGCGTGGCTGTAGCTGTGCTAAAGTATTTTACTGGCTTTGCTTCTGCACATCTAGTGAGATAATCAGTGGCAGTGATGATGTATCTCGCACCAGTCCTTTTTCCCAGTCGGTTGATCGGTCCCATGAAATCAATCACCCATTTCTCAAATTCCTGAATTGTCAACTACATATTCAGTGGCATTTCATCTCTTCTTGATGGCTTCCCTATCCTCTGACAGACATCGCAGCTCTGGCAATGTTCCTTTGCATCTTTGTGAATAGTAGGCTACCATAGCCCTACCCGCAATATCTTCTTCGCAGTGGCTCTTCCTGCGTAGTGACCTCCCAATACACCTGAATGTGCTTCGGCCAATATGAATGGCTTCTCATGCTCTAAAACACATCTGCGTTGTACTTCATCCAGTCCCAATTTGTATAGCTGACTTGCGATTATGGTGAAGTTTGATGCTCTTACTACCAGTTGCTTCTTCTACTGCGTAGTAAACTCTGTCAGTTCCAACCTAGTAGTTAAAAAGTCTGCAATATCTTTGTAATAATCATCAGCAATCTGTATTGCAAACAACTGTGCATCAAGAAGATTGTCTTCAATATTGGTAGGTTCTTCACCTAACTCAATCCTTGAGAGATGGTCAGGTCCTAGATTCAATCTTCTTATCTTAACCACAATTTCAAAGTCATACTCCTGAAAGAGTAACAACCATCTGCAAATTCTCCCCCCTAATACTAGCTTATTGACCAAATACTTCAAAGCTAAATGGTCAGTGTACATAGAGAAGTGCGCACTAAGAAAATAGTGCCAGAATTTATGAAGTGCGTAGACCATAGCTAGACCCTCTCTTTCGGTGGTCGTATAATCCTTTTCAATAGACGAGAGCTTCCTGCTTGAAAATGCAATGGGATGGTCAATACCTCCCTCTCTTGGTTGTGCTAGTACAACACCCAATGCTATGCATGAAGCATCAACATGAACATGGAACAGTTTTTCCCAGTCTAGAAAAACTAGGATCGACGCAGTTACCAGTATCTCTTTTAATGTGTCGAAGCCTTGCTCACATTCTGTGTTCCAGATGAATTGCGCATCTTTCTTTAGCAGTTTATCCATTGGCATAGTTATCTACACATAACCCTTTATAAACTTTCTATAGTAACCCGTGTGCCCCAACGTGGTGCACAGCTACTTGACTGATGTTGGTGCAGGTAAATTTACAATTACTATGATATTTGTAGGATCAACCATCAGTCCTTGTTTGCACACAATGTGTCCTAACAGAATACCATAAGGCACACAGAAAACACACTTCTTCAAATTCAAAATATCTTATGTTGTCTGCACTTTTCTAGCGTCCTTCTAAGGTTTTCAGAGTGGTTATTCAGTAACCCAAATACAGTCCAATCATTAAAGTATGCTTCTAAAAATGTATGCATGAAATCTTTAAATGCTACGACCACAACTCTGGAAAAAATGGCAAGCACATTCTTCAAATCAAACGACATCACTGTGTATTGGAATGACCCCCATTCAGTGGCAAAAGTGGTCTTATGCCTATCCATTGGATCAATCCTTATCTGATGGTATCCAGAAAATCCATCAGTAAAAGAATATACCTCATTCCCTCCAACATTGTCTAAAACTTCATATGTGAAAGGGGTAGGAAATGGGTCATGCATGGAAGCATCATTCAGCTTCATGATATCTACGCAGATCCTGATCTCACCCTTCGTTTTCTTGTCTTGGATAACCATGGGGCTTATCCACTCAGATTCTTCAATCGACTCAATGATCCCCGCATCAAGCATGTTATCAAGTTCTAACTTGAATCTTTCTCTGTATCGAGGGTTCAGTATATACGGCCTTTGTTTAACAGCCTTCGCACCTGGATTAAGAGGTATTTTCATAACTTCTAGGTTACCCAAAATACCTTTCATTTCGGTAAACTTTGTCGAAAATAGATCTTGATATTCATGTAGTAGGTCTACGATCTCCGTGACCATCTGATCATCCCAATCATCTCCAATAGACGCGAACTTCGGCTCTTCACTTGTGCCAATGTTCACTTTTCTTGTTTTCACAGGTCCACTCATGTCTAGAATTTCCACTGGAGGTCCCTCTACCTCTTGTGCACCCTCTGAATCAGGTATATTGACGTTGCGTGGATCCTCCTCATAGCTTTCTTCTTTCTCTTCATTTTTAGCAATGTTGTAGCATTCAAGGGCATGTTCTATCTGCCTTGCCCATTCTGGCTGTAGGTTCATAGGTACTTTGATATCTTCAAACACTCTCTCTTTGAGTTCTTCCAATGCCTCATTTGTACTTGGGAATTCTACTCTGAATACTCTTTCCTTGATAACTTGTAGGGCTTCATTTATGCTTGGGCTTTCGTCTTCAAAACCGAAATCTCTTTGGAAGTTCATAGTCAGGGTAGGATAATCTATGGTTCCTCTGCGCAACTCCGTGTCTACAGACCAGTTCTTTGGAGTCTATTCCTCCAATGTATGCACAAACATATGAACCCATTATGTCTGTGGTCTCTACTCCCATACTTGTGCACAAACATATGAACCCATTATGTCTATGGTCTCTCCCCATCTGCTGCCATGTCTGCTTAGTCGAAACATTTAATTCTGATCCGAGATCAAGGATGATCTCGTCCATCTCATACTCTCCTATCTGCGCACTAAGCTGCATTTATCGGCCTGATCTCTTGTGTTTCTTGATCTAGTGAACTGTGCTCTAGGTAGTCTTCATCTCACTGCACAGTTCATACTGATTTAACAATTTTTGCAACTCCGCTACAATGTTTGGGCTCTTTAGTAACTTCATGCAACTCCGTAGGAACTATGCAACAGAGGTGCATGTGTCTACTGCATTGGACGTTCTGTCATATGCTACTGGCATATCTTCTGTCTGTAGTACTTCACTGTGCAACAAGATTCTTGGTGAAGTAGGTGGCGTTTCTTTGAAAATGTCCCATGCTTCTTCAAATACTTCTTTATTTTTCTCCAGATTGAAGGCAGGTGCCTTCCAAGTAGCTTTTATGATCCAAATTGTTTCAACAGGAGTCTTCTTAGTATCAAAGTTGAATCTTCTGCTCCTCTATCTCTTCCTGTTGCAGCGCCACTTCGTGTCACCACGTTGATACTTAGATCCGCAACCCTTCTCTTTGCTCCAATCAACTGAATGTTCGGGTTCGGCGCATCTTGCTTTCGTTTCTACATTTCTGCTGCTAACACTGGGCAGTCTTCAATAACATGATCAAAATATTTATAGTAACTACAAGTAGTGCATGGGTTTGTACAATCTCTAGATACATGACCTGGATGGCCACAGTTATAACATATTACCTGGACTCTACCTCTTCCTTGTGCTAGGCCAACATTTCTTCCTCTTCCACGGTATCCTCCATGGCCTCTGTATGGACCTTGATCGTGTTGCGCGTTATCTTGTTTCTGTGGAGTCTCTTCTTGGACTCTATATACTCCTCCATACATGTGCTTCATATCTTTTTTTCTTTCCAACATGAGCTCATATGCGCGACAGTTGGACTCATCATGTCCAACTGACTTAGAGAAATTGCAATATAGGTTTTTAGGTGTTCTTATATATTTCTAAATTAAGTAGCAGTCTTATGGCCAATGACCTGTAATTCTGCAGATCTCACACCATGGCCCTTGGTTCCGATTTAATGAGTTTGGTGCACCCATGTTAAGGTATTATTGGAACAAAGGAAAATGATCCTTAGTGTTTCCTTCTCCCTTACATCATGTACACCAGAATTCTTGTCTCTATTCTTTTCCTTTCATCATATCATGTAATTGTAATGTTAGGGTAGCTAACTGGGTCTGAATCTGAGGCAACCCAGTGCTAGTTTCTCCAATAGGTGAAGCTTCTAACTTCATCGCGATCTCCAAGGCTTCTGCCTACAAAGCCACTTTTTGTTGCATCAATGGTAGTTTGATATGGGGCAACACCGTGGCTATAAACCACTCCTAGTGCTGTTGTGGTGCTATAACGAAACTTACTTGGTCCAATAGTGTCTTAAATTTCTAGTCAAATTTCCAAACTGTCTCATTAGGTTTTTGCTTGATTTCCTTTAACTCGGTGATACATTGGGACTCTGACTTCGGTTTCTTGAACTCACTCAATAGTGCAGCCTTAATATCCTCTAAGGTTTTCTGATGTCCAATGGAATACTTCATGAAACAATTCAAGGCTCTATCTCTTAATGTGGTAATGAGCTGTGCTCGCTTCACAGCATCATCCTACACTTGTTTGACATTCCATACGGCTTCACATAGAAACCAATGTTTCTCAGGATCCTCTAGAACCATTCCTTTGAATATCAACAACTTAATATCATCAGTCATCCTTCTTCTAGGTGGTATAGGGTTCTGCGTAGGGTTCTGAGCGGAAAAAGTAAAAGTGGTATTGCGTGGAACATTCTGGTTTGGAATATTCTGAATGCTAGGGATATTCACAACTGGAGGGTTCTGAAATGGTGGGTTTTGTGCAATGGGAGGCGTGGTGTTCACAACCGGTGGATTTTGCGGAGTAATAGGATGATAGGTGGAAGATGGAGGTGCGGTTTGGATATCAGGTTTGGCTTGTAAATCAATATCTACATGGAGTCCATGTTCACTGGAAGTCTTCCTAGTAGTATATTTATATCTTTTTCCACTTCTCAAACTATGCGTCTCTTCATCAGAATCACTATAAATGCTATTAACCATTACACAAAAATTTCTGTAAACTTTTTACTGCATTCTTAAAATGCCTTTCTCAGCTAAAAGCATTTTAATGTATAAACTCAAATTGTTTAGGTACTTACCTCTGAAACCCTTAAAAAATTATGCTTCTACTGCGCTATAGGACTTTAGCATGTCCACAGCGAACTGCGTCACGAAGCTCTCTAGTGTATTGTCAACCCAAAAGTCGACTGCGCTCGAGATTGGGCTATCTATTTCTTTAAGCCTCTGAATGAGCTCTAGAGTCCACTCGGGAGGTACTTATGGTTGAAAGTAGTTCTTTCACTCTGCGAGCCTTGATAACCACTTGTGCAACTCATTTCCAAAGGGTTCCTAGAAAATTTCATGAACGTCCTTCCACAGGTATTTGTTCAACCACTGGATTTCAAAGAGACACGGGTGTCTATTCTCCTTCCTTGCAAAGTCTCTCTCTGTCTTGTCACACCAGTCCCAAATCTCTTTCTTGTCTGGATGCCAATTTTTTGCAATCATCGGGATCTTGTCTTCGTCGCACATCACTCTTTCAAGGATGGAAACTCATCACAGATTCTTAGCGCGGCAACGGAACCATTTTTTGGCTTAGATAACTATTCTAGAGGTTTCCAATGTAGACCCAGGTTCTTCGCGGTTCAAGGAACCAACCAAACCCCTTTTCACCGACCCTTTAAGCAACAGTCTGCGAACAGACTGAGGTCTCACCCAAGGCGAAGTTATGGGGGGGATGTGGAATTTGGTTTCCACAACCAGGTGATGAGTGCTTAAACAGATGTTGTGAGCAGCACACTGGAGGACTCATGCTGTGGACTTCAGGTTGCACAGAGTTCCACTTCTCCACGACTAGCACTTAGGCTATTGCGCATCCAAGGATTGTGCGGTTCAAAGCTTACTCAACAACAATACAGCACCACTGATAACTGTGCTTCCTCCTCGGTATTGGGCTACTTCAACTAACTGTACCTAACAGTTCTTAGGCATCCACTATTGCCTTAGGTGATTTGTCTTAAGACTCGTACAATATGTTATCACAATATACTCCGCACTTCCGGTGCTGCGCACTGTGTGGATCTTATCTATTTAAATGATTATCCAACCATCTCATACATTCATAGACTTAGAAATACTTGTGCATCTAACATTCATCCACATATGCGACACTTAACATATTATTCCCATCTTCATTCTATGGCGAATACATATAAAAGTAAAACACATAAACTAGTAAGCAGGAGCTCAAGCATTCGTTGTAAGAAAATAAACAAGTGCAAACATATAAGCAATCACACAACACAGGATTTAACATGGTTCACCCCTAGGATGGGAGCTACGTCCATAGGAACAGTTGTTATATTATTTCGGGAAGGGTACAACAGTTCCAGTCCGCGCACTCCAATGCAGACTATCTTATCTCTCAATAGGCCTCTGCGCACACAGCTTGCAGAGCCTTTACAATCTTCTCTCAACAGATTTTAATGTTCAACAAAAGTTACAATTCATCCTCAGAAGATTCAACCCTTTCCCTTTACAAAATGTGCCCCTTTGTAGATCATGCCCGTAGGTCATGTCTTTACAATGCATGGCAAAAACCCTAAGGTTTCCCAACTGGTGCGGTTACCCGCCATCCCACCTATCTCCGTCGATAGCTTTATCCACTCACTCCAGGCCTCCTTGCTAGGCCACTCGTGGCTCTCATGCCCTTATGACAGCCGTAGTCATCCTCAAAATGGTTACAACTGCATCGTGGTTTGTCACTTTCCACCCCTTTAGCATGCCTGTCACCATCGACTTCGTGGCCTATCTCCTTAACTGCTTGTCGCCATTCTCCTGATAGGTCACTTTCATCTGACTTCATGCTTCTCCATACCCAAAACAGGTCGCTTTCTCGGCTCGACCTTCCCTTGTACTATTTACCAAAAAATGGTTGTTGCGTTGGCACTACACACAAGCTAAACTGCACAAAAATGACTATGCCATCCGAACTACACACCTCCAAAACTTTTCCATCTGGCTCCGCAGCCTGAATTGCATATTTCCCAAAACTGTGCTCTTCCAAAATCATGCCCACTTGGGCCCTGCCCAACAAAGTTTCTCCAACATCAATTGAACTAAGCAAGGAGCAAGGAAAATCATGAGTCTTCAAGTGACTCGAGTGAATAAGTGCATCCATGTATATGTGCATCATCAAGAAAAACAAGGGATGTTGTTGCCAATAAGAATTTGCTCCAATCATATATCTCTTCACCCAAGTATTGGATGAAGTTCCTCCAACATCTATTGAGCTAAGCAAAGAGAAACGAAAATCATGAGTCTTCAAGTGACTCAAGTGAACAGCATAGGTGCATCCATGTAGATATGTATCATCATAAGGTAACAAAGGATGTTGCTGGAAATGTAAATAATAAGAAAGTGCTCTAATCATTTCATCATATAAAGGAGATATAGGATTTTCATACTCCTCATGTGGAACCATCAAAAAGAAACTTTTCACCCATACTTCATTAGGATGAATGCTGCAAAATATGGAAGTGTAGGATGTAGGAGAATGAACCAACTCGCCCAAATGATCAGAATATGAAAAAGTGTCATCATGTGTAGGCTCCATAAGGGTAGGATCATGCACCTCCCTCAAAATGGCAAAACTTTCCTCATAGGTTGGTTCGAAGGTAGAGGAATCATACACTTCTTCAAGAATTGTGTAACCATTTCCAAGAGGAAACCCAAGTTCTTCCATCAAAACAAGTGCCTGGTTCTCATAAAGCTCATCTTCAAACACATCAATCACCTTAAATTTTCCATGTTTCTCATGATCCATCATGTCATGAGAATCCTCCAATCAATCTACCATTTGACAATATGAAACATAGGAGGAAGAACAAGTATCTTGCAACCTATCAAGAAGTTGCTCATTTTTCATTTTGAGCTTATGAATATCCTCATTATTATTCAAGTATGCTCCATGTAACCATTCATTAAGCTCAACCAAATTGTTTCTATCAAAAATCAAGGACATGAAATTACCTTCTATGTTCACATTGCTCTTTGAATCTTCTCCATGTCTTCAAGGAAGGATGGATCCTTCAATGAAGAAACTCTCCAACAAGAAGTTGACACCAATGCTAGAGTTTCATGGAGTATGCTAAGGGTCTCTTGGATCTTCTTTTCATTCATATTTAATGACCCTTCAAGAAAAAGAGGCTCTTGTAGAGGGACCTCCTCTTCTTTGTACTTTCTACTTGGACCAACTTAAATAAGCTCAAGTGGTGATGGGGAAGTTGATCTTGGTTATTCTTCAACTGCTACAAGGCCTTCATTTTCATGCTTAATGTAACATTGGCTTGCAGCAACACTTTCAAAACTGATCTCTATGTCACCAACATAGAGGTGTGAGCACCCATCAGTAGGTACTCCTTCATAGTTCAAGCATTCCATCAATAGATTCTCTTTGATTCATGTCCAAAGTAGAGTGTGTCTCATAATGTAACTCTTCTTCATGCTCATATGTGATGTTTCTTCATATTTTTCATAGTCACTTGGGAGTGACTTTCGACCCTCTTCATGTAATGCTTCTTTTGCTTTACATATTTCAGAACTAGGTGGCTCATGGGCCTCCTCCTTTTCACTCAAACATATATTATTTTCTCTCCAAGGTATTTTTCAAGAAGGACATAGACCTTTCTTCACTAACTCCACATATTCATTTTTGGGCCTATTTTGAAACACCCAATCAACAAAGTCTTCGAAAGGAATGGCCTTTTTGTGTATCTCCCTTATACAGATCAAGATATGCCTGATATTGTTGGGGCAAGGTTTTACATATTGCTCTCGATCTTTGTAATTCATTCATAGAATTATCCTTTGGTAGTGTGACACACTCATCTTCATTAGGATCAAGTTCATAATAATAACCCTCATTCGTTATGAAATTGTAAGAAGTGTTGTATGATGGCACCTCTTCCTCCTACCATTCACATTCTTCTTCATATTGCTCATAAGCATTGTACTCATAGGAGTCATCATAATAGTAGGAAATGGCTGAAAATTATTCTTCAATGTATCATATTAATTCACAAGTGAAAGTACCATGCTCTGATACCACTGTAATGTCCCCAAATTGGCCAATTTTCGAACCTTGGACTAGTGAAACTCCAAAGTGTCCCAAATAATCCCAAGTGGTTTCAAATTATGTATATAGTGTATTGAGGTGTATTATGACACTCTAATTCATCTATTATATTCTTTGACACTTCCTAAATACTTTATCAACTTGCATTTACAATTAGAGAATGAAAGAAAAAATTACTCGGAAAATCGATGTTGAAACCCCCAAGGGTAGATGGCTCCAAAAGACTCCTAAGGATTTTGAATTGGGTATGAGAGTGTTTGAAGCGTATTAGTACATAAAAATGAACCTAATGGGTTTTTATATACTATAAAAATAATTCTTCAACATTCTTTTAAGTTCAGGAGAAAATAGGGAAATTTGCTAGTAAATTCGAGGTTCAAATCCCCAGGGGTAGAGGCCACTAATGGCTTCCCATATGAAGTACTAACCTTCCAAATTTAATAAAAGAGACATGGATTATTTATATGACTTTAATGAGCACCCAAATGCATGATTAATCAGTTCCTAAAGGCTTCTAAAACTCCCATAAATCAGATATTTGTAAACATGTCTTAACATAGGAGGAAATGAGAGAAACAAGCTATAACATGCTATGAAATTTGAGACAAATGTTACAAGGTATTGAATAAGGTGTATGAAAATTCTTCAGTATATTAATGGCTCTCCAAACAGCATAAAACCACATATATTTACTGATACAAGTCGATACCAAACAACTTCAATCTCTCTCAACAAGATATATGGGAAAATGGCACCATTCATACATAGTTTGGCATTTTTACATGGTTTTACTTGGATTTTCAATCTGAGGTATATATGAGCATAAAATACGGAGTGTGGAAATAATATTAAAAATAAATGTGGCCCTTTTAATCCCCAAAATAGATCATCATCTCTCCATGTGCGCCCTTCCTCCAAGAGCAAGAATATAGAGATAAAATTGGAAGAGATGTGGAAACAAGTTGAAGGAGAAATGGAAGCGAGTAGCCCTGTAGCTTCAAACTGCAAAAAAATGTATTCATATAGATCCAAATGAAAGTTTTGAATTTCCTATCCAATTTCCAATTAGGATGGGAATCTTTCACCCTCGAAATTGTTGCTAAGGCAAGTAGAATAAACACTCAACTTGCATGGACAAGCTATGCTCTCCAATTTACCAAATGAGAAATGATCAAACTATTCTCTCTTTATTTCCATCCAAGAGACTCATCCCAACTCAAGTTAGGGAGAGATTCCCATGAATGCCACTTGTCCAACTTTTCCTAGCTCTCCTTTACCATCAATTCAAATGGGGGACTCTTCGCTGCCATAACTCCCCTTGTGTGCCCTCTTGGAGGCTATTTTTATCCCTGACATGGCATATATGTAATATTTCAGCAATCAGGTCTAAAATTTGTCATAAGTGTCATAGAATCTTCATCATTGTTGTCATAGGAGTTAGGGAATCTAGGTCCAAGTGTCACAATTCTTCTAACATGCCTCTTCCTCTTCCATGGGAGTTAATCTTCCACTCCAATTCGACCTTACATGATTCATGCCATGAATAATACCTATTAAACTCCCCCAAGTATGTTACCCTTCATCTTGAACTCTAATTGGTGAGAGAATCATGCCAAGTGTAGTGGGGAATCTTGCCACATGTGGGTCCCACAACCTCTTATGTGCCCTCATGATCCAATGCCACCTCATTTTCTTTCTATTATTATTTAATTGACCCCCTTTAATGTGGATTTGTAAGTCCAAGGTCATTTTATTTCTTGTAGCTCATTTACTCCAACTTTTAATGCTTCCACCCCCAACCTAGGGGACTAGTAATTTTCCTCCATGATAGTTCATTTGGATGGGAATATTACAAACTTTGAATTGGGAATTTCTCTTAATTTGACCCCTACTTCTCCATTTAGAACTAATTTTACATTATTACGAACTTGGACATCATTCTTGGAAATTATTTGACCCTTAGCATCAATTTGACAAACTATATTCATGAGTATGGCCAAGTGGCTTAGGCCATTGTGACCCAATGCAATATTTGGGGACATGACAGTTTCAAAATATATGGGGTGAGAGAGGCTCAAACTCTCGACCTCAGGATTTCTTAGTTTTAAAATTTTCCTCTTCAACCTGTCAAACCATTAAGAATGTTTCAAAATATATGGGGTGAGAGAGGCTCGAACTCTAGACCTCAGGATTTCTCAGTTTTAAATTTTTACTCTTCAACATGTAGAACCATTAAGAATGTTTCAAAATATATGGGGTGAGAGAGGCTCGAACTCTCAACCTCAGTATTTCTCAACATTTAGCTATGAGACCTACACGCTAACCAACTGTGCCACCACCCCTTTGATGAATACGAAGGCATAGTTTTATTCATTTACTAAGGAAGTAATATGTATCGTTTTCCTTGTATCATGAAATGTTCCTTCGAGGGGTGACCCAATCTTAGAACACCTATCATGCACATTGAGTGAAATTTTTATTATATAAAAAATCTAGTTTCATATTTATTGTAATGAAGAATTTTTAATAAGAATTGGTCATGTTTGAACATATGAGATGGAAAAAATTATAAAGCTTAATGGCACTAATTCTATGTTTCAAAATACTAGGTTTAAGTTTAATATTATTAACTTCTAGATTAAAACAAATAAAACAAAAAATCAACAAAATCTAAGATTATACCATGGAGTAAATGAGATATCAATAAAGTTTCACAATATTCACAAAGGAAATCAACTTAAGACTAGATCCATCACCACTTACTTGCAATTCATAGCATTCAACCACTAAAAATACTCTATTAAACTAAAATCAAACAAACTTATAACAAGCAATATATATTTTACATATCTTACATAAAACTCAATTTACTTAATTATGTTATATTGTTTCCCATTCCAATCCAACTCTATGGTAATTTGATATACCATGAAGATATCATCTACAATTCAAGTTTACATCTTGGTTTAAGCCAATTTGTTGAGTATTTCATTCTTTTGTTTCTAATATCATTACCTTCAACTTCAATGTCTAGGAAGAAGGGCTCAGGAAGTAGTGTCCAATTTGTTGTGGAATTATTCTCAATGCTAATTTATGGACTTGTTTATTTTTTTCAATAATGGGTTTGGCGATTCTATTAATAATGGGTTTGGTGGTTCTATTTTTGAAACTTTATATTTTCCATTGTTATTTCTATGTATTTTTGAGTTATCATTTTTGTGAAATTATTAATAATTACTAAGTATTTTTTGAGTTATGATTTTTGTAAAATTATTAATAGTAACTTTTATGTTTTGAGAATGACAAGTTTTCAAATTTCCAAGTGTTATCTTGGATGATTCCATTTATCCCAGTATTAAAAAATAAGTGGGATATATTGATAAAGTCAATCTTCTTAAGTACTAACTCACAAAGTGTAATATCCCAATTTTGACCCTTGGAATGTAATAAATCATAATGTGTAAAATGATGTTAATATGTAGTATGGATTCCTAGTGCAGAGCTCAAGGCCAAGTCCTAACTAGTGAATGGCTAGGCATGTATATTGTAAATATCTCTATATGGGCCATGTGGTTGGCTTGTCATGATGAATCAAAAGCTATGTAAATATTATGATGGAAAACAATAAAATGGTCCAAGATGGATATGTAAAGAGAAATAGAGGGGCTATGATTCCATTAGACGGGAAGAGGAAAGAGGGCCTATGGAAGAATAAATATTACTTTACTAAGTGTCATCCTTAGAACTCATCCATTTCCGCTATGTGCCTGAATGAACCATTTAACTCATTTTGAATTACTAAATCCAATCATTGAATGCATGTGGTAGGTTGGTGGGAAAGTCTCCTTGTGAAATTATGGAAGCATGGGAGGGATATTTTTTATGACTAGTGTAAGATTCCTTCATTTTATGGCCATAAGCAATGTCAGTTGTATTTTCACCAATCTTCTCATCTCCATTATAGTATATCACTCTTTTTTGGAGGGAGAATGAAAAGAGGTACACTTCATATTGTCTTTCACCATTGCCAATAACCAAACTATGAAATTAACTAGAAACTAATGTTGCAAGGACGTATTTGTAGACATTAGGGTGAAGAGGATGGTTGTAGCATAGAGGCTAGGGAAGATAGGAAACCTTTACCCACTTTTCATTTATTTCTCATAAATTCTTGAGAAGACATGAATTGATTTTACAGGAGGTTCTTTGAAAGCATACAACAAGATAAACTCCCCTTGCACACACTAAAGAGCATTGTGAGGGTTGGGTACTCTAAGGGACTGTTGAGCAGGGAAAGATTAGGTATTCATTATGTTGTGTGGGGTAGTGGAGAGAGTTCCATGGTTTGGATGGCTAAATGAGATACATGTAGTGTTCAATGGTGAGCATTTTGGCTAAGCATGAGAGAAAATGATTTTTGGGCTGAGAGAGAGATGCATGTAGGTGTTTCATTTGCTCAAGTGGACTCATAGCTCAACTCGGGTGTGGTATCTGCAGCTTATACCTATAGTTGGGTGGAAATTTTCTCTTACACAACCAATTGCTTGGATATTCTTTAATTAAAAGATAAGTATTATGCGTCTATGAATGTGCAATGATTATATTTCCTTCATCTTATGAATATGTTTGTTTATGCATGATGTGTGTGTGAATATAGTTTCAATTCCGTTTTGTTTCGTACTCATGCACCTTCACATGCATTTTTTTTTTATGTTTCCCATGGGACACTATATTCATAGTGAATACATTTTAATAAGAAAACTCCACTTTGTGTAAAAAAATATTTATTTATGTTCTTAATAGTTAAAACTCCATCCCACAAAAATGCTTTCAAGATGTATAAATAAGAATCATATAACAATAATATGAGAGAACAAGTATTGAGTGTTATGACTATCAAGAATATTGTCACCATCAAAATACTTATGTGCAAGTTAACATTGTCACCATCAAAGGGATTGTGCATACTAATCAGAAATGCACAAATGCACATGATTAAAGTACATAAAATCAAGTTAATTTTAATCAATTTTTTAATGTTTAATATCTTAATACCCTCACCCTGCTCCCTTAATATCAATTTAGTAAGGAATAATGATTTATTAAATGAAAAAAGGAGAAGGAATGAATCATTAGAGATTATCGCTCGATGAAAAATTATCTTGACTACTAGTTATAGATCTTCTACAAACTTTTCAATTTTTACGTTGACTAATTTAAGTTTATTCTCAATCCTCCTACCCATCTAATTTAGTGATATCATGCCTTGATTAGTGATCAATGGAATTATATCCCACTCAACTTTCCAACATGGATATAATGCGAAAAAAATATTGGTTGTTGTCTTGTGTCTAGTACAAATATCTATGTTATCTTCTTGAGTTTACAAGGCCTCTTACTCAATGTATCTTGCACACAACAACCAACTACCACACAAATAATAATCACTAACCTGGGTTGGTTTCTCTATGTTTCACACTATGAAACCTCATAAGCATCTAGTGGTCGAGCTAACACAAGCCAAGGTTCTACACTTGTTTTATCTTGAAGAACCACATTGTTCAGTTTTCAACAGCCACATTGTTCAAGCTAGAATGAGTATGCTTCACCTATCTCTACTTGGGCCTCACATGAATTTTTGGGTATTATTGGGATCCATGCAACAAAGCATCATCATGTTGATGCCCCTTAATTTCATATTTTGAAGCAGCTGATGCAAAATCCCAAAGATCTAAGCCAATTAAATCCAAACAAACAATGTGAAATCTCCAAATGATTTTCAATTTCTTGTGAGGACTCATCCCACCATCAGCTTTAATAACAATGTCATGGTTTGGTTTAGTGAGGATAAAACCCATCTTCACATTTGGTGGCAAGACCATTTTATATTTCTATGAATATATTGTCTATTGTTGCAGATTGGATTGATATGCTTACTTCCTCATTGCGAACGTTGATGTAATAGAAAAACAAAAGTAACAATTGGATTGATATGCTTACTTCCTCATTGTGAATGCTGATGTAATAGAAAAAAAAAAGTAGGAATAGTAGAGGTGAGTGAGCCGATTCTTTCAAATAAAGCTACCTTGTTTTCTTCGTATGGAACGTATTCAAAGAAGCAACGGATTCCTAGCCAAACATATTTGTTTGAATGGAAGTTGTAAGAATTATGGTTGAGCATTTGTCTTTGACAGAATATGTGGAGGATATCATAGGTCAAGCCTATGCTTTCAACTTCAACCAATGAAGACACCACAGAGAAACAAATAGAGCATTTCATCCATCAAGTTTATACAGTAGTAAGCCAAGAACTTTTCTAGCTCCTTAGAAGCACAACTACCATGGTCTCCCTAAAAGTTTCAAAAACAAAAAAACTCAAACTGCATGATCTTGTGGGTTTCATTCATGTTTGAGGGTGAGCGTTTGTTACTTGCAACTCACCCTCTTCACGGCACACTTGAAGACCGAACAACACAACAAAATTTTGAGCTTCCTCGAAAAACAAAACACTTCACCTGCCTTTAAAACTGAAACGAAGGAACCGTACCTATCATCTCATATTGGAGATAAGAAGCGGGTACTACTAGGTTATTCATTGTTTATTTTCCTTTCCATACTAATATGTCCATGATCGTAATATATGATGATTGCAGGTAAGACTAAATTTCAGGTCCATCCATTAGGGTGAACAGACATAGTGTCCTTCTATCAGAGGTACATTCTATTTTCATGTCCTTTTTCCATAGGTACATTCTATTTTCCTACATGCATTTGTAATTTCATGTTTAAATTTTTTATGACTGACATATTCATGTGTGTAGGTTACTGTCAACACAATCTGAAATGAGAGTACTCTTGATGTCTCAGTGTCACTCGAGTGAACCTAGAATGTTGAGAGTTCTGTAGGTTCTGCACTGTTCATTTTCCTTTCCATACTCAACTGTCCATGATCCTAACAAGTGACGATTGTAGGTAAGACTATGTTTAAGGTCCATCCATTAGGGTGAAAAGGCAGAGTGTCCTTCTAACAGAGGTACATTCTATTTTCATGCACACATTTGTACTTTCCTATTTATATTTTTTATGACTGGCATCTTCATGTGTGTAGGATACCATCAACACAAGTTAAGCGGAGAGTACTCTCGATGTTTCAGTTTCACCTGAGTGAACCTAGAATGTTGAGAGTTGTGTAGGGTCTCGTAAGCCTCCTTTTCTTAGGGACTAAATTGGCCATGGCATATTGTACTAGATGACTGTCAAATTTAATTCCATTAATAAAAATATTATTTGGGCGTTTCTATGTCTTTCTCCACTTCTATTTTTCAGCTTTGCACCTATTTTTACATTTCGCAAAATTACATACCATAAGTACATTTGGACAGTAATTTTTTTTTTTTTTTTTTTATATATATACTAAGTTGTACATATTTCATATTTTAACTAACTGTACATAAAATAAATCTGATTTTAAATCTTTAGCCATTAGCTTTGTCGATGTCCTATTTTTCATATTGAAATAAGTGCTATGTTATGCTTTTAATAACCTTTCATTTCATACAATCAATTAAAATTATTTAGCTAAATTTCATTAAACATACAAGATGAAAAGTTCCCACTTTATTAAGGTTAAAACATCACATAAGTGGAACTAATATTTATCTCACATTTAAAATCTGAATTCTTATCAAATTGACAATTTCTTCTTTGCACTTTTAAAGCAACTAGTTGTATTTTTCTACTAATGTCTAAAGCTCTTTCTTTAAACAAATTAGTTGCATAATGCATTTTCATTGCTTTGTAAATACCTGCATTAATTTCATTACATAATTAATTGGTTAGTTAATTTTCCTTTAGGAATCTACACTGGTAGGCAAGATAGTTTGCATGTTGTCCTTTTGTTGTACTAATGCATACATTTTTTGTTATTACTGCATTTAAATCATTCACATGTTAATTACACCATTTTTCATTTTTGCACTTGGTTCATCAAATTATTTATGTATCATATCTATCTAAGGGCTCTAAATGCAACCCGAGCTGCCATCCACCATCCCTCTTAGGGTGCTTCCTGTGTTGTTTCCCAAACCATGTCATTTTGAGCATCAACGGAAACTATATAACAATGTAATGTTAAATGAATCTTTGGTCTTCAGTATGTTATTCAACCTTCAAGGTTCTAACTCAATATGTTGTTGAGTGGTCTTCCTTCCTATGATTTCCAAACATAGGTGTTATGTCTTACTACTATCCTCGAGCCTCAATTCTTTATACCTTCGCAAGTAACTCAAGCTTCCATAGCATTATCATTACCACTATCCTAAATGAAACAATGATAACAACCACAACAAAAGTTACTTTCTTCGTAAACCTTCTCTGTGGCCTACTAATATTTTTCATACCAAATAACACTAGTTGATCAATAAGATCCAATGTACAATTAAATAAAAATAACATGTCACCAATGAATTACAATAATGAACAGTGAGGCAACAAACACAATTGACTTCATGTTTTTCCTAACAACCAAGGAAATGCAAGCAACATATAGAAGGTGTGGAGGGAATTCAAAATGACCAGTTGGTGGCTCTTTATTGTGTCTTGCTCCTATGTAATTTGATTACACCATATTCCTACATAATTAAATTGTAACCATATACAATTTCTAGGAAGAAATAAACTAGAATAAACAAGTTTTGACCATAATCATAGTGATGGCTAGTGGAAAAGAAGAGAAGTGAACAAAGAGAAATCAAAATATCAATCCATCATGAGGCTCCTCAAGTACCAATACTTCAATACACCAACTAATACCAATACACTATGACATGAGGCTCAAGAAAAAGGAGCGATTGATGCATAGGTAGGTTGAATTTCTTAGCGAGAGAGGAAAAAAACCATGAAAACGGGTGTGTGAAGCCAAACAATTGGAAATACGACCAACCAATGGAAGGTATGTTAAGTCATGGAATCCATTCACACACATTTGGAAAGGAAAAATCCTAGCTAGCACATGAACTTGCCCAATAATGTCAAAAACATTGAGGCATACATAAAAACACCCCATGCAATTCAAATTCATCCGAGCAATGATAAAACAACCTAGGCAATGATAAAAACATCCTACCAACTAGGAAAATGCCTAACTAGATCATATGACATCTCAAATGATAAGAACAGGTCACCTCTACCTTTGATTCATGCACCAAGGAAATTGTTAAATTTTCAGAATTTACTTCAATCTGGTCTAGGATCTTAACTGAGAGAACAACATGTACAGCAAATCTACAGCATATCAATCATGGACACGATAATGAAAGCACACAAGAGACACATAGTTTACTTGGGGAAAACCATAAAGGTGAAAAACCCCAATAACTTCCTTAGAGATAGATAGAGCAATGATATAACCAGAATACAAGAGATAGTCTTCTCCTAGCAGCAGAGCCTCCTCCTCCACAAGTACGCCACTCTCCCAAGTGTGAGTGAGAGAATAGAATGTGTAAAATGAGAGAGACACACTCTCTATTTATACACTAACTTGACTTGACCTTTACTCAACTAGGTTGGCCTCAACTTAACCACTTAACATAATGCTGACTAGGCCGACCCCCACTAGGGTTGTCTAATAACCCTTTGACCCACATGGCCGACCCCCAATAGGGTGGTCTAATAACCCTTTGACCCACATGACTTATACAGGGCCGACCCCAACAAGGTGGTCTAATAACCCATCAAGTATAAGTTACGACACTCATAATATAAATGACAACACTTCCGTATAGAGGAATAATAACATCTCTATAGGAATACAATATACATATATGTGAAATACATTCCGAAGTTACATATACATCAACACTCCCTCTTAACTAGGAAGGTATTTCTCGACACAGGTCTTCTAGCACAAGTCATCTTCTTTGGATCATCGTCACTGGATAATTGTCATCGAGTCATCATCATCGTCACCGCTGCTACTATCTCAATCAATCTCTGAATGTACTCATCATAGGAAGTTCTACAGAGCCAGTCCTTTTTCATACTGGATGTAGGCCCACCACCTGCAGGTCTTCGTCATCACTAGCCATACTGTGGAATTCTAAGGACTTATTATGTGCGTCACAAAACCTGGCTGCAGCATCCCAGGCTATTACGAGCACACAGCTCTACCTGTCGGATCTCCCAGGAGCACATTACATGTGATCTCACCACAAAACCTGGCTGAAGCATCCCAGGCTGTTACGAGCACATAGCTCTACCTGTCGGATCTCCCAGGAGCACATTACATGTGGTCCATTACAAAACCTGGCTAAAGCATCTGAGGCCTTTTTCATCATGTCCAGATCTCCCAGGAGCAAATTACATGTGGTCATGGAAAAACCTGGCTGAAGCATCTGAGGCCTTTTTCATCCTGTCCAGATCTCCCAGGAGCAAATTACATGCCATAGGACAAAACCTCGCAAGAGCATCTCAGGATGTTATAGGTACACAACTCCGACCTGAAGATCTCCCAGGGCACAAATTACATGTCCTCCCAAATCAATGTCTTGAAAGAGCATCCCAGGCTGTTATGGGTACGCAAATCCAACCTATAGGATCTCCCAGACATTCTCATCTACACAACCTGATCCACGACCACAAAGTATCATCTGATACTCATCATACATCATCCTGATGTACACATGATCATCCTCATCATCATCACTGCAACATCCTGCTGCATGTCATCTGGAGCAACATCCTGAAGCTCATCATCCACGATCATCCTGATCATACAATGCATCTACCTAATGCATACCAAGTATCTACCTGATACATATCATCATACATGATCCACCAAATCATACAATGTATCCACGTGATACAAATACAAATACATGATACATATCACCATACATGATCCACTTGATCATACAATGTATCCACCTAATACATATACAGATACATGGTCCAAGCATCCAACATGATGCATATACAAAACACATACAAATGATCCTACTGATCATATCCAGCATCCAACATGATGCGTACATACATATAAATGATCCAACTGATCATATCCAGCATCCAACACGATGCGTACATACATATAAATATTAATGATCCAACTGATCATATCCAGCATCCATCATGATGCATACAAAGCAGAATCCAGAACATCATCCTGATGCTCATCATCGAGCGCTTACATCCACAGCCATGTGAAGGATCCTCCTTCCAACATGCTTGGAATGGCTTCAGCAAATGTGTCCATCACTTCTTCCTCGAAGTGTCATCAATCCGAAGAACACCAAACCTCTCTCTAAAGTACTCGAACTTCACCTTGGCTAGTGGCTTCGTCAGCACATCTGCAATCTGCTCGTCCATCGCAACATACAGGAGCTTCACAGCTCCTCTCTGCACCATATCCCTGATATAGTGATATTTGATCTCTATGTGTTTCAACTTGTCATGAAACAGTGGGTTCTCAGACAGCTTCACACAACTCTGGTTATCACAGAAGATACCAGTAGCATCCAACGGGAGATCAAATAACTCAGACAATAGCTTCCATAGCCATACCACCTAACAACTAGCTGAATAGGCTGCAACATACTCTGCTTCAGCTGTACTCAGTGCTACGCAGGACTGCTTCCTGCTAAACCAAGAGATCACACCTGATCCCACACTGAAGCAGCACCCAGATGTGCTCTTCCTATCTGCAGCACTGCTAGCCCAATCTGAATCAACATAACCCTGCAGGTTAAACTTTTGATTCGCTTCATACTTGAGCCCATAATCCACTATACCCTTCAGGTACCTCAGAACATGCTTTATAACAACCAGATGAACACTCCTCGGATCTATCAGGAACTGACTCAATGTGTTCACCGCAAAACAAATATCTGGTCTCGTGTTCGTCAAGTACATCAAGGACCCGATCATCTGACGATACATAGAGACATCAACCGGCTCAGATGAAGCATCACATAGAAGCTTCAGGTTCGATGCCATAGCCTCGCAGTCCATCATCCCGAACCTCTTCAGGATCTCTACTGCATACTTCCCTTGTCCAAGGAAGATTCCATCTGCACTCTGCCACACCTCCATACCTAGAAAGTGGTGCATCATACCCAAGTTTTGCACATATATGACTCCCTGTCATGTGTCTCAGAACCAAGTGGCTGCTCCACATACACTTCTTCTTCAACTACACCATTCAAGAAAGCTGTCTTGAAATCCATCTGGTGTATCTTCTATTTCATCACTTTTATATTTCTCTATGTTGCCATCTGCAACATGCTTGATCTTGATAGATCCATATGGAAGTCATAATAAGCTTCCCTTCAGGTCTTGGGACTACATCCCAAACATCATTCTTCATGATCGACGGATCATGGCATTCTTCCCATATCCTGGGAACTTCAATATCTTCAATAGATAATTTTGTTGCTGAACAAATGTTGTAGTTCTTCTTTTGTAGGTGATGGCATACGATCTTTCCCACACAACAAGTTAAATTGCATGATTAGAAAACATCTCATATTTTTTAGAACAAATTCTTACACATAAAGAAATATGTCATACAATCATGCAATTATCTTAGCCAATGCTTCAATACAACATTTTTCCATATTCCGTAACTTTCTAGATGCCTTCCAATCTCTACCAGAACATTGTTAAGAGTGTGCACAACTCCTAACATGTCAGCAAAGAGGTTTCATTCTAGATAAGTAGAAATGGAATGTTGTACAGTGCCATAGGCCACTTACCCATGTATATTAGTAGTATACTGTTCATCATTGCAACTATTCTAATATGCATAATACACAACCTAATTCTAGGAACATAAGCATATACATCATTAAATAACATTATGTAAGAAATGACAATTCAAATACTTATCTTTGTTTGGTTGTTGGGTGGACTCCCTCTGAATCTTTGCAACTCCATTCTGATGTGGATTGTGAGAAGTGGCCAACTCCCTCTGAATATCTGCATCCTTGCAAAAACTACTTATTTAAAAGTGTATAAACCTTAGCGAATCTTACCAATTCTTAAAATGTCAACTATAAAATATTTGGCAATATTTTTCTAAAATTATTTCAATTTCTAAGGATTTTATATAGTTTATATAATAATTTGGCGATTTTTAGAGTGAAAAAAGTTTACCCCATCAAAACTGAGTGAAACAGGGCTTCAAAAAATGCAAATTGGCGAATCTTTTTTTGGAAAAAAAAATGGAAAAATAGCCCATGGGCTAAATTTCGCCCCTAAAATTATCCTTGGTGCTCCTTTGCTTTCTTGCAGGAACAACTGGAGTGTGCTCCCTCTTGATATTTGCTTCTTGGATTACGTGTTCTTGAACTTATATCCATCCTTAACCACTATGGATGCTTATTAGTATCATCATTGTGTTATCCTTGAGGTCTCATACATAATCACACATTTATTAGTATAATCTTAATACTATCAAAACACAATGATCATTCACAGATAATAAACATTAGTATTCAAGGTTTCAGGGAAGTCTTCTTTTACTCATGCATATTCTTATTTGAACCTAGGACTCTTCTGATTAGTTAAATCATCAATGCATAAACCCGTGATTACTCAAACCTATACCTTCATGATTCTTCTGGTTAATCATATCATCAATTATGGTAAGAAACATAATATGCATACAACCATAACTATTCAAACCTATGACTTCATGAATAATCATTATCAACAACACAACAATATAAGATCCTAACACAAGGTAGGATTCTAGCTTGATATAGGAAAAACATACATGGATGAGCATGTTAGCTAGTTATGTCTAACATACCCGCATAACGTCTTATGGTTCTCTTCAGTGACTTGTGCTAGTAAACTGCATGTCTCATAAGTTAACCATTGTAGAACCAAGTTATACATACCTCGTAAGTAGATCTTCTATGTGATCCATGACAATGGATGAATATTTGTCTTCATGTCACCATGATCATATGTTCTTGAAGTAGAACATGATTTGTCTTTCTTGGTGTACCTTTTATGTTAGCGAACAACATAAACCTCATACAACATCACAATGCATTAGTACAATCATAAGTGTCAAAACCTTAATCAATGAATATCTTCTATTAAGGTGATACGACAAGTCTAGCAATTAATCAATATTTTACTATAATGATATGAAGACAAACATATCATAAACTTAACCATGAACAAAATCCGAAACATACCTGTAAGTCATACCTGTCAAGATTGCTTGTAATCTTCTTATGGAAGGCCTTTGCCTCATCTCCCTCTGAGACAGGAACTTCTTCACTTATGCAGGTGACCAATCCATCTTCTTCTAGGATTAACCCAATCCACTTGATTTGCAAGAACTGGACCTGGAGCTGGATTAGGGTTTGTGAGAGAAACCCAAAAAATTCAAACTTTGAATTTCAAACTTCTGTAAGGATAGAAATATGCACCTTGATGAGCTGATCAAGCTGGTATATTCAGAATTTGAAAACTGCAAAATTTCACCCCTCAAAATTGCCTTTTAGATTTCTGGATTCACTAGGGAGGACCCTGAATTAGGGTTTGAGTTTCTTGGAGCTTCACCCAACCAAAATATTTGATTCAAAACTCTAAGCTTTGATTCTTCTGAGGAGCTTCCAGCCGTGGTCACAGATTTCCAAAATTCCAATTTTTGCAGAAGCCCTAATTTTCCATCTTTCCGATCAAAGTCCCGAACTGGGGTTTGATAAAGCCTGGCCTTCTACTCAACCAAAAAATCTGATCTTGGTTTCTAAATTTCGATTTTGATGAGTAGAATCCATCCGTGGTCTCCGATTACAAAAATTCCAACTTTCTCCAAAGACCTAAATTCCGGAAGCCATGAATGAAGGTACTAAACAATAATTCTGTTTTGACAAAAGTATGTACATGATTGTTTCTAGCGTAACTCCGAACTTTTTGATCCACAGCATCTAAAAAAATTTCTTGCTATAGCCTGACCTGTTATCTTTCCATCCCGACAGGTCTGACCTCAATTGAATTCTCTGAGAGAGAGTTATGCCAAGTGTCGCAACGTGACCTGTTTATGGGATAATACAGGAGAGCGAACTTGTACGGCGTACCACGTGTCACTGTTTCAACTTTGGCATCTGAAAATTTTTCTTGAGATAGCCTGACCTGTTATCTTTCCATCCTGACAAGTCTGGCCTCACTTAGACTCTCTGAGAGAGAGTTATGCCAAGTGTCACAACGTGACCTGTTTATGGGATAATATAGGAGAGCGAACTTGTACAGCGTACCATGTGTCACTGGTTCCACTTCGGCCACTGAAAAATTTTCCTGAGATATTACAGTCTATGTACTACCTGTCACTTTTTACAAAATTTCATTTGGAGCTTCCTAGCCCAAGTTATGACCTTTTTCCCAAGGTCACCTGATGTTAACTCAGATCTGGAAGCGGTAGAAACCCTATATTGTACAGATCATAAATCACAAAGTACAACGAATTAGAGGTTTTCCTTTGGACACAAGGTACATGGGGATTTAATATTCGACCTGTAAAGGTTTCAGATCTGAAAACTTTGCCAAAACAGATTTATAGCGAAAGTTCTATGATGACTGGTTTTTTCTATATCAATCCCTAGCATCGTAAGTGCAACAAGTGTCATACATGCCATATCATGCCTTCTTTCAGGCTAGCTCTGATACCATGTTAAATTTTCAGAATTTACTTCAATTTGATCTAGGATCTTAACTGAGATAACAACATGTACAACAAATCTACAGCATATCAATCATGGACACAATAATGTAAGCAGACAAGAGACACAGAGTTTACTTGGGGAAAACCATAAAGGTGAATAACTTCCTCAGAGATAGATAGAGCAATGATACAACCAGAATACAAGAGATAGTCTTCTCCTATCAGCAGAGCCTCCTCCTCCACAAGTGCGCCACTCTCCCAAGTGTGAGTGAGAGAATAGAATGTGTAAAATGAGGGAGACACACTCTCTATTTATACACTAACTTGACTTGACCTTTACTCAACTAGGTCGGCCTCAACTTAACCACTTAACATAATGCTAACTGGGCCGACCCCCACTAGGGTGGTCTAATAACCCTTTGAACCACATGGCCGACCCCCAATAGGGTGGTCTAATAACCCTTTGACCCACATGACTTATACAGGGCCGACCCCAACAAGGTGGTCTAATAACCCATCAAGTATAAGTTACGACACTCACAATATAAATGACGACACATCCGTATAGAGGAATAATAACATCTCTATAGGAATACAATATACATATATGTGAAATACATTCTGAAGTTACATATACATCAACAGAAATGGATGCTTATTCAATTGCTAAGAAAGACACCACTAAAGCAATCTACAACCATTGGGAGAATTGAGGAGAGCGAAAATTGCTTAAATGAAAAAAATTCCAAATTAGAAACTACTACACAAGTGCGTCAGATCTTAAAATTAAGTCCTTGATCTCTAATATCAATTATGCATCTAGTGGTGAAAATTATCTAGCTATTGGAGCTTTCATAGCTCAAGAAACACAATGAAATTGTATCTATAACACCATTTAAGTTACCTTCAATTATCACTATAGTTTTCTTAAATCATGCACAACCATTAATAACTCAGCGGATATTTTCTATCACATAGTAAGAAAATATAAACAAAGATTAAGAATAAACACCATAAACATTGCACATAAGACATTATTTTACCCTAAAACCCAAATGGGTGAACCAATATTCAGTTCTAGTTCAATTTTTCATTCAACAATATTTGGTTTCAATGCAATGTACTCTCTAGAATTCTCCTCTCTTGGGAAAAAACCAACAAAATTCCTTTTAGAATGAAAGTTATAATGATAAATAATAGATACTAAGGGGTAGTGGGAAGGCCAAATGACCAACTTTTCAGTTCCTATTCCCCTATCTAATTTTCATTTTCATTTAATTAATTAATGCTCAATTTTCTTTGTCTTTCTACATTACAAATCAATTGTTGTTCCCTAGCTTCTAACCTTCATAGATTGAAAAATTACATTAGATTAGTCTAGTCTTACAACCACTCTTTAGTTTGGATCCATTTGTGGGTCACACCTCCCAATTGAAAGGCTTTTTGCTCTCCAAAATCTTATATAACCAACTTTATCAATGTACATTATATCTATTATTAATGGATTTCGGATTCATTGTGTTCGAAATTTTTAAGTCAACATTTTGGATCAGCAATACACGATCCATCATCAAGACAAGGAGAGATATAACGATCAAGGCTAAAGAAAATAAGGATGCAATGAAGACAAATGATTACCCAAGATATAAATAGACAAGATAATCAAGAAACCTAAAAAATAAAAATAAAAACCCTAAGAACAAGAGTACGAGCATAAGTCGGCTTATACAAAATTATTTGGAGAAGGGTCAAACATAAAAAATAATAAGAATGAAAGAGAAGAATGAGAAAGAATAAACACATTAAAATAATAGAAAATGATAAAAGAACAATAAAAGGCAAAGAGAACAAGTAGATATATAAAAGGGAAAAATTAAGAATAAATTAAATCCCGCAACATAAAAAATAAAAGATACCTTCTATTTGTTGAATATGGATCCTAGATACAACTCTAACTCTAGCTCCAACTCTCGCTTGTGGATCTAACTATTGGATCTAGTTTTGTCTATGGATTTAGATCTAGTTCTTAGCTCTCTTGTTCCCATATTGCAGAAGACTTATCATTGAATCCAAACTCTTATCAATATCAAATTCGAACTCCTCAAACATAACTCACTCACATATTCAACATGCAAGTCTCTTGTATTCCTAGTCTTAAAGATTGTCCATCTCGGTGGTCGAAGAAGCAAAGTCAAATTATGGTCGCCTCGTGCAATGTGATTCCAAGAAGATATGACATCATGTATCAATTCTTCAAGAGGACATGTGGATTGTGCTTTATTGCTAGAATCAATTTCTTCTTGGCATGCAAACGACTCTTTAATGTTTCACATGCTTGGAAAACACTTCATCTCCACAACACTTCATCTATAGGACAACCTTCATGTGCTATCACAAGCTCCATGAAGTTTCTAACTTTAATTTTTTTTTGTTGAGTCATGGAATTTCAAGGAACCTCCATGGTCATTTTCCTCCATGCATCAATATCCAATACCTCTCCAAAAATGGAATCTTCTTCTAGAAGAACAAAGTCCATAATTGGATAATGGATTCCCAGCTTGATATTGGCATCAACCTATTTCCGTCTTCAATGGTGATGCAAACCTTATGTGTTACTACAACTTAGATAATGTTTGCTACTTGGGTTGGAGATGCAAGCAACTCTTCATATTCTTTCCTCTTCACTCTCCACACTCTTTTCTTGGTTGTGAAATTTATGAGGTGAATCTCTAGATGAATCCTCCTAACACTTTTCTTCCTAATGTCCACTCAAGTTGTAGTATTGGAGAAATTTATCTCCTCTAGTTGGGTTTCCTAACATGATTCTCCTCTCCATGTGCCTCTAAGTTTGTTGTTGGTTTGGGGAAGTATTATTTCCATTCTTCCTATGAAAGTAATCTAGTTTGTGGCATGTGGATTGCTTATCCCAACAAGATTCCAACTCATGGAATTTCTTCCCATAAGATGAGCATGCCTCTAAATACCAACAACTATCAACTATGTGGCCTTTCTTCTTGTAACATTGACAAACAACATAAACCTTGTCTAAATCATCCCTCTTATTCTTCTTCTTGTTCCAGATGAAGTGCATGCTACTCTTCCTAAGTGTTGGTTCAATCTAAGTCCCAACCCTTTCCTCATCTTTACCATTCAAAAAAATGCCACATGATGAATGGAATGTAAATGTATTTCCATCTTCTTTCACTGTTACGATTTCCTCCGATGCACAAGCCAACTCTAGCACTTATTTTTCCTTCATAAAAGTGGTCTTCATGTTCATGGTATTTTCCTCTCTTCCATTGAAACATAGGCCTTCATGCTTGTTCCTCTACTCAACTACAATGGGGCTTATAATGAATTGTCTACTCTTTCCTATATCTTGTCCTTCGTATCCCATCTGCCTTAGTAACTTGGAACCCATCCCTCCTGTATGCTTTTCAAAATCACTAAAAGTTTCATTAGAATGTCTTGAACAAACTAAGCTTACCATGCTAGGCTTGACCATAGGTTTCCTTTGGAAATGGCACTAGAAGATGGCTAAAATTAAAATTACGGCAGCTTTCAAGTGGAAGACTGAAGGTTAGGTGTAAGGATCTATTCTCAAAAAGGTATATTATCCAATTGAATATCACACAATCAGCAAAAATACTCTTAGTTATTCCTAACAATCATAATGCTGACGATCTATTAACTTTCATTCACATGATACATAAAAATATGGAATACACATAATACACTTGAAATAAAATGCAATTCGCCACAGTATATGCAATTACGGAGAACCCGATTTCAATCAAAGAAAAGGTTCAATCCAAGGGTATGTTGCCATAGGATATGTGTTGTGCATGAGGAATTGGTGCGATTACAATCCAGGAATATGAATATAATATTTCTGCATAACCCTACAATCCAAGCTATCGTGGATAAACTGTGGATAAACTTATCACAAGCAACCACAATTTTTGTGCATACCAATGTGCATAATACAATCAGTGAGCTGATCCATCTAATCTGAAACTATATAATTCGACAATGCATGACCTAGGTAATTGCTCAAGTCCCCTGCAAAATTATTTATTTTATTAATTTTCCAATATTATTTCTCCTTAAACCATGTGTCACCTTCTCATGAGGGTGCACATATGTTCCACAATTTTCTCTTAGTTGTCCCTTTATCCTAGGATCCCAATCCCCAATTAGTAGGTACAAGTGAAGTTTAACTCAAAAATATCTCCCAATCTAAATTTGCTCCAAATCTAGATATCCTTTATTTATTTATTCTTGATATTTTTATTTAATGCATATCTCCCTAAATCAGTGGGTGCACATGAAGTCTATCTCAAAATATCTTCCATCAATATTTGCTCAAATTTAAATATTTTTCCATTTAATTATTCTCAAATTTAAACTTTAATATATGAACAATTTAAATGTATATCTATGTGTTAGTGCAAGCATGCATATAGTTTATTTCTCACCCTTGTCTAGGTACCACGTCCATGGGTCCTTCAGACATCTAATTTGTTCTTGTCCTTGTGTGGGGAGTGTGATGTAGTGTTTAGGAATCATTACCATAATCAATAAGCTACATTTTATGTGTGACTAATGGCTGCTAAGGAATAAGGTCGTCCTTATTGCATGACTCTCAACTTCGTCATACTCGACCAAATCGTTATGGCTACCCATACGGAACACACTACCTGAGTAAAGTGGATAACGCTTTAAAAATCATGCACAGAATGTTATTTAAGAGTCGACAGTCAATCGTCGCACTCTTATGTATGTTTTCTCATTCTTTACGACCCCCTTTATTTCCATTTGAGAGTCAGTTGATAAGTCGTTTTACCTGCCACTACACACACTCAAAGCGCACATTAGTAGCACTGCACAATATAAAATATAATTATGATTTATTCATCTTTATTCATTGTTAATAAACAAGCAACATTCATTCACATCTACGGAATAAGGAAGTATCATTTTCATTTATTCATAACATAAAATTTATTTCAAATTTCTCAATCTACCAAAGATAATCATCAATTGCTTGTCATTTAGCCATTTTTATTCAATAACAAAAAATAAAACATTTTTCAAGTTTATTTAGCTGGGCCCCATTTCAAAACAAGTTCCCTCAAAAATCCAATCAGTCAACTCAATCAAAGGCGGGCATTACAATTATATGTGTGTCCCTATCTACCATAACCATAGTGAGGGAATCTTGGTGTTCATCGAATTTTCTCTTTGGAAAGGGAATCAACCTTGTCTACATCTCTAGGATATTCTCCATCTATATTAATTGTTGATCATACATTTGTACCTTCTCCTTCAAGTTATGTTCTCTTCTTGAAGCTAAGCATTGATGGACTATAGGTCTTCCAACCTTTCTCGATTTCCTTTACCCATGCTAAGTCTACAAATTCATGGCAATTGTGTCACAATCAAGGAATCAACTACTATGATGCCATATGATCCATAATGAAGAAGCTTATATCCCACTCAACTCGCCAACAAAGATACAATGCAAAAAAATTATTGGTCTCTATCTTGAGTCTCATATAGATATCTTGTTCTCTTATTGAGGATTTAAGTGCTTTGATAGGTGTAGCCTAAAAACAACAACCAACTATCACACAACTAGTAATCACTAACCAATGTTGGTTTCTCTGTGGTTCACACTAGGCAGGCTCACAAGCATCTAGTGGTCAGGCTAATACAAGCCAATATCTTGCACTCACCCTACCAATGAGTGATCTATTTTGGAAGAACGATACCAAACCTTTGTTCTTCATATTGTGCTCAGTATAAGCTACATGATCACAATAAACAACATAATAGTGTAGTGTCAAATGAAGCTATGGTCTTCAATGTGTTGTTCAACCATTAGGGTTCTAACTCAATATATTATTGAGTGGCCTTCCTTCGTGGGATTTCCAAACATATGTACGATGTCTTAGTATTTTCCATGAGTCTTGATTCTTTATACCTTCATAAGGATCTCAAGTTTCCATAATAGTATTGTTACCATTGTTCTGAATGAAACAATGATTCCAACCACAACACAAGTTACTTGCTTAGTAAACCCAATCCATGAAATTCAAAATAACCAATGAGTGGCTCTTCACTATGATCTTACTCCTGTGTAATTGGATTAATACCATATATGTTCAAAATAGAGAAACTATAATAAACAAGGCTAGACTATAATCATGGCGAGGGCTAGTGGAAAGGAAAAGGGGTAAACGAGAGGAGATTAAAATATCAATCCACCATGAAGTGTTAAATTTTGAGCATTAATTCACAATACTCTAGGATCTTTACTGAGAGAATAACATGTATAGTATATCAATTCATAACAATCATAATAAGCATGACAAACATCACAAGAATCAAAAGCATGAGATACAAGAGACACGGAGTTTCCGTGGGGAAAACCCTAAGGTGAAAAACCCCACAACTTCCTTAGAGATAGAGAGAGCAATGGCTCAACCAAAGTACAACCAAAATACACTAAGATAGTCTCCTAGCAGCAGATGATCCTCCTCCTCACTAGTGCGCCACTTTCTGAGTGAGAGAAGTGTGAGTTTCCGAGTGGTCAAATAGAGATCTCCTGATCTCTATTTATACTTAACCTGTTTGCCCAATATCCTTATGGGGCTGACTTGTCTAGTTAGGTACATCAATTACATATTACATAAAATAGGGCCGACCCCACACATGGTGGTCTAATAACCCATCGGCAAGTTCACACACTTGTGACACTTGTCAATACACATGACGACACTTCCTTATAGAGGAATAACACATCTCTTATAAGGGTACAAAAAATATATATGAAATACATAGATGAAATACATTCCGAAGTTACATATACATCAACACTCCCTCTTAACTAGGAAGGTATTTCTCGACACAGATCTACTAGACAAGTCTTCTTCTCGAGATCATCGTCATCATCATCGTCACTGCTACTGCTATCTCAACCAATATTTGACTCTACTCGTCATAGGAAGTTCTACAAAGCTAGACATTTTTCATACTGGATGTAGGCCCACCACCTGCAGGTATTCATCATCACTAACCATACTGTGGAATCCTTAGGACTTATTACATGCGTCACAAAACCTTGCAAGAGCATCCCAAGCTATTACGAGCACACAGCTCTACCTATAGTATCTCCCAGGGCCATATTATATGTGACCTCACCACAAAACCTTGCAAGAGCATCCCAGGCTGTTACGAGCACACAACTCTACCTATAGGATCTCCCAGAGATAGATTATATGTGGTCACCGCAAAACCTTGCAAGAGCATCCCAGGCTGTTACGAGCACACAGCTCTACCTATAGGATCTTCCAGGGACATATTATATGTGGTCATGGCAAAACATCGCAAGAGCATCCCACACAGTCCAACCTATCGGATCTCCCAGGGACAGATTATATGCCATAGGACAAAACCTCAAAAGAGAATCTGCCAGATATCCCAAGGCCAAATTATATGCCATAGGAAAAACCTTGCAAGACTATCTGCAAATCTCCCAGGGCCAAATTATATGTCCTCCGAGAGAAAAACCTTGAAAGAGCATTTTCCAGATATCCCAGGGCCAAATTACATGCCATAGGAAAAACCTTGAAAGACTATCTGCAAATCTCCCAGGGCCAAATTATATGCTCATCTGCACAACCTGATCCACGACCATAGAGCATCAACCTGATACTCACCATACATCATCCTGATGTACACATGATCATCCTGATCATCATCACTGCAACATCCTACTGCATATCATCTGGAGCAACATCCTGAAGCTCGTCATCCATGATCATCCTAATCATACAATGCATCTACCTAATCCATACCAAGTATCTACCTGATACATATCATCATACATGATGCACCTGATCATACAATGTATCCACCTAATACAAATACAAATACATGATCCACCTGATCATACATGATACATATCAACATACATGATCTACATGATCATACAATGTATCCACGTGATACATATGTAGATACATGGTCCAAGCATCCAACATGATGCATATACAAAATACATACAAATGATCCAACCGATCATATCCAGCATCCAACATGATGCGTACATACATATACATATAAATGATCCAACTGATCATATCCAGCCTCCAACATGATGCGTACATACATATACATATAAATGATCTAACTAATCATATCCAGCATCCAACATGATGCATATACAGAGCAGTAACTGGAGCATCGTCCTGATGCTCATCATCCAGTGCTTACAACCACATCCATGTGAAGGATCCTCCTTCCAACATGCTTGGAATGGATTTTGAAAATGTGTCCATCACTTCTTCCTCAAAGTGTCATCAATCTGAAGAACACCAAGCCTCTCTCTGAAGTACTCGAACTTCACTCTGGCTAGTGGTTTCGTCAGCACATCTACAATCTGCTCGTCCGTCGCAACATACAGGAGCTTTACAGCTCCTCTCTGCACTCTATCCCTGATATAGTGATATTTGATCTCTATGTGTTTCGACATGTCATGAAACACTGGGTTCTCGGACAACTTCACACAACTCTGTTTATCACAAAAGATACCAATAGCATCCAATGGGAGATCAAATAACTTAGACAGTAGCTTCCGTAGCCATACTGCCTCACAACTAGTTGAACAGGATGCAACATACTCTGCCTCAGCTGTACTCAGTGCTACGCAGGACTGCTTCCTGCTAAACCAAGAGATCACACCTGATCCCACACTGAAGCAGCACCTAGATGTGCTCTTCCTATATGCAGCACTGCCTGCCCAATTTGAATCAACATAACCCTGTAGGTTAAACTTTTGATTCGCTTCATACTTGAGCCCATAATCAACTATACCCTTCAAGTACCTCAGAATATGCTTTACAGCAACCAAGTGAACACTCCTTGGATCCGTCAAGAACTAGCTCAATGTGTTCACCGCAAAGAAAATATCTAGTCTCGTGTTTGTCAGGTACATCAAGGACCCAATCATCTGACGATACATAGAGACATCAATCGGCTTAGATGAAGCATCACAAAGGAGCTTCAGATTCGATGCCATAGGTGTGGCCATAGCCTTGCAATCCATCATCCTGAACCTCTTCAGGATATCTACAATATACTTCCCTTGTCCAAGGAAGATCCCATCTGTACTCTGCCACACCTCCATACCTAGGAAATAGTGCATCATCCCCAGGTCCTTCATATCGAACTCAGCAGCAAGCTTCCTCTTTGTATCTGCAATCAATCTGTCATCTCCTGTTACAAACAGGTCATCCACATATAGGAGTAGAACCACAGGATTCTCTTCCTCAACCTTATAGTAAAGGTTGGAATCCAGTTTACTCCTAGTAAAGCCCAAACTAGATAGGAAACTGTCCATCCTACCATACCAAGTTCTGGGAGCTTGCTTCAAGCCATACAAGGCTTTCTTCAATCTGCACACATATGACTCCCTGTCATGTGTTTCGAAACCGAGTGGTTGTTCCACATATACTTCCTCTTCAACTACACCATTCAAGAAAGTAGCCTTGACATCCATCTGGTGTATTTTCCATTTCATTGCTATAGCCAGGGAAAGTACTGTTCTGATGGAAGTATACCTGACTGCAGGTGCAAAAGTTTCTTCATAATCTATTCCCTCTTTCTGAGAGAAGCCACGAGATACAAATCTTGCCTTGTATTTATCTACATTGCCATTTGCAACATGCTTGATTTTGTAGATTCATTTAGAAGTCACAACAGACTTCTCTTTAGATCTTGGGACAACATCCCAAACATCATTCTTCATTATTGATTGGTATTCCTTAACCATGGCATCCTTCCATTCTTTCTTTTCCGCTACTTCTAAATAACTGGAAGGTTCTTTGTTCATAATTTCACAGAGTAAAGCAACATAGCTGGTATGTGATATGGTTCTTTTCTTTGCTCTATGTTCTTCCTCTGGAATGCAAAATCTTTCTGCATCTTGAATGAGCTCTCTAGCCCATGCAGGTTTCCTCTTGTGAGAGTTATCCTCACAGGGTGGATCTACAAGTTCTTGCAGATCTTCAAACTCACGAACAACTTATGGAATTGCTTCAATCATGGTAGTTTCTTGAAATCTAGTTTCCTTAGGTTCTTCATAAACTTCGATAGGTGCCTTTCTTGATTTGATGAATGCTGAGTTTTCATCAAATGTTACATCCCTACTGACATCAATCTTCTTGAACCCTGGAAAGTATATTCTGTAAGCCTTTGAGCTTTCACTGTAACCCACAAAGATACCCTTCTTTCCTGAAGGATCTATCTTGGTCCTCTTTTCCTTTGGGACATGTGTGTATACTGGAAAACCAAATATTCTGAGATGGCTGACTTCAGGTTTCTTACAAGAAAAGACCTCTTATGGTGTTTTGTTGTCCAATATCTTGTGGGGTGTTCTGTTCTATACATATACAGCTGTTCTAGCTGCTTCTACCCATAGATGCATAGGTAGATCCTGGTCATGCAGCATTGCCCTTGCTGCTTCCATGATTGTTCTGTTCTTTCTTTCTACAACTCCATTTTTTTGTGGATTGTAAGGAGCAGTCAACTCCCTCTTAATCCCTGAATCACTGCAAAGCTTCTTGAAGTCACCTGAGGTGAATTCTCCACCATTGTTAGATCTAAATGTTTTGATCTTATTGTCATTTTGATTCTCTATCAAGGTTTTGAATTCCTTGAACTTATCAAACACCTCATCTTTGTTCTTCAAGAATTATACCCAAGTCTTCCTATAGAAGTCATCAATAAACGAGACATAGTAAACATACCCACTCAGAGAACTGGATGACATAGGACCACATACATCTGAGTGGATGATTTCCAGGATATCTTTTGCTTTTCTTTCATTGCTTGGGAAAGCCTTCTTAATGTTCTTACCTTTTGCACATCCTTTGCAAACACCTTCATGTTTGGTCTTGATTTCAGGAAGGCCCTCTACAGCCTTGCTTGCAATTGGTAATGCTCTATAGTGCATATGAGCAAGTCTTCTATGCCAAAGTTCACTTGGCTCCATGGATTCATGTACCATGGCATGTTCAGGTTAAATTTTCAGAATTTACTTCAATATGATCTAGGATCTTAACTGAGAGAACAACATTTACAGCAAATCTACAGCATATCAATCATGGACACAATAATGAAAGCACACAAGAGACACAAAGTTTACTTGGGGAAAACCATAAAGGTGAAAAACACCAATAACTTCCTCAGATATAGACAGAGCAATGATACAACCAGAATACAAGAGATAGTCTTCTCTAGCAGCTGAGCCTCCTCCTCATAAGTGCACCACTTTCCGAATGAGAGAAGTGAGTGAATGAATGACCAAATAGAGATCTCCCGATCTCTATTTATACTTGTCATGTCCTGCCCAATAAACTAATGGGGGCTACATGTCTAGCTTAACCCATGGTTAACTTAATCCGAGCCGACCCATACTTGGTGGTCTAATAACCCTTTTACCCACATGACTCATACAGGGCCAACCCCATCAAGGTGGTCTAATAACCCATCGGCAAGTTAACACACTTGCGACACTTGGCAATACAAATGACGACACTTCCTTATAGAGGAATAATACATCTCTATAAGGGTACAATAAATATATATATGAAATACATGGGTAAAATACATTCCGAAGTTACATATACATCAACAATCCCTCTTAACTAGGAAGGTATTTCTCAACACAGATCTTCTAGCACAAGTCTTCTTCTCTCAATCATCATCAGCGAATCATCGTCCTTGAATCATCGTCATCATCACTGCTGCTGCTATCTCAATCAATCTCTGAATCTACTCATCATAGGAAGTTCGACAGAGCCAATCCTTTTTCATACTGGATGTAGGCCCACCACCTGCAGGCCTTCATCATCACTGGCCATACTGTGGAATCCTCAGGACTTATTATGTGAGTCAACAAAATCTCGAAAGAGCATCCCAGGACTGATTACGAGCACACAGCTCAACCTATCGGATCTCCCAAGACCTTTTACATGCTACTGCACAACCTGTCCACGGCCATAGAGTATCACAAAGCACAACCTAGATGCACACACATAGCACTTACACTCACCGGCATGGGAGGACCAACCTACCACCATCCGTGAAAGGCTCATAGCTCTTACATCAACGACCATGGGAGAACACATCTGCCACCATGTCGGAAAGGCTCTGCACTTACATCAACGCACATGGGAGAACACATCTACCACCATGTCGGAAAGGCTCTGCACTTACATCAATGCACATGGGAGAACACATCTACCACCATGTCGGAAATGCTTTGCACTTACATCAACGCACATGGGAGAACACATCTACCACCATGTCGAAAAGGCTCTGTACTTACATCAATGCACATGGGAAAACACATCTACCACCATGTTGGAAAGGCTCTGCACTTACATCAATGCACATGGGAGAACACATCTACCACCATGTCGGAAAGGCTCTGCACTTACATCAACGCACATGGGAGAACACATCTACCACCATGTCGGAAAGGCTCTGCACTTACATCAACGCACATGGGAGAACACATCTATGTCTTCAGAACTCATCACACATAATCCAACTGATTATGTAATGTATCCACCTGATACATATGATCATCTTGATCATCATCAAGGCATCATCCTGATGCATATCTAGAGCAACATCCTGAAGCTCGTCATCCATGATCATCCTGATCATATCATGCATCTACCTGATGCATACCAAGTATCTACCTGATACATATCATCATACATGATCCACCTGATCATACAGTGTATCCTCCTGATACAAATACAAATACATGATACATATCAATCATACATGATCTAACTGATCATACAATGTATCCACCTGATACATATACAGATACATGGTCCAAGCATCCAACATGATGCATATACAAAATACATATAAATGATCCAACTGATCATATCCAGCATCATCCTGATGCATATACAGAGCAGTAACTGGAGCATCGTCCTGATGCTCATCATCCAGTGCTTACATACATAGCCATGTGAAGGATCCTCCTTCCAGCATGCTTGGAATGGATTCTGCAAATGTGTCCATCACTTCTTGCTCGAAGTGTCATCAATATGAAGAACACCAAGCCTCTCCCTGAAGTACTCGAACTTCACTCTAGCTAGTGGTTTCATCAACACATCTGCAATCTGCTCGTCCATCGCAACATACAGGAGCTTCACTACTCCTCTCTGCACCATATCCCTAATATAGTGATATTTGATCTCAATGTGTTTTGACCTGTCATGAAACACTAGGTTCTCAGACAGCTTCACACAACTCTGGTTATCACAGAAGATACCAGTAGCATCCAATGGGAGATCAAATAACTCAGACAGTAGCTTCCAAATCCATACTGCCTCACAACTAACTGAACAAGCTGCAACATACTCTGCCTCAGTTGTACTCAATGCTACGCAAGATTGCTTCCTACTAAACCAAAAGATCACACCTGATCCCATACTGAAGCAACACCCAGATGTGCTCTTCCTATCTGCAGCACTACCTGCCCAATCTGAATGAACATAACCTTGCAGGTTAAACTTTTGATTCACTTCATACTTGAGCCCATAATCAACTGTACCCTTCAAGTACCTCAGAATATGCTTTACAGCAACCAGGTGAACACTCCTCGAATCCATCAGGAATTGGCTCAATGTGTTCACCGCAAAGTAAATATTTGGTCTCGTGTTCGTCAGGTACATCAAGGACCCAATCATCTAATGATACGTAGAGACATCAACCAGCTCAGATGAAGCATCACACAGACGCTTCAAGTTCGATGCCATAGGTGTGGCCATGGCCTTGCAATCCATCATCTCGAACCACTTCAGGATATCTATTGCATACTTCCCTTGTCCAAGGAAGATCCCATCTGCACTCTGCCACACTCCATTCCTAGGAAATAATGCATCATCCCCAAGTCCTTCATATCAAACTCGTCAACAAGCTTCCTCTTTGTATCGGCAATCAATCTGTCATCTCCTGTTACAAATAGGTCATCCACATACAGGAGTAGAATCACAGGATTCCCTTCCTCAACTTTGTAGTAAAGGTTGGAATCCGCTTTACTCTTGGTAAAGCCCAAACTGGATACCAAGTTCTGCACATATATGATTCCCTGTCATGTGTCTCAGAACCAAGTAGCTTCTCCACATACACTTCTTCTTCAACTACACCATTGAAGAAAGCTGTCTTGAAATCCATCTGTTGTATCTTCCCTTTCATCACTGCAGCCAGAGCAAGTACGGATCTAATGGAAGTGTTTCTAGCTACATGAGCAAAAGTCTATATGCTACCACCTGCAACATGCTTGATCTTGTAGACCCTCTTGGAAGTCACTACAGACTCCCCTTCAGGTCTTGGGACTGCATCCCAAACATCTTCATGATCGACTGGTACTCCTCGATCATGGCATTCTTCCCAAATCCTAGGAACTTCAATATCTTAGATATTTTCAATAGAGAACTTTGTTGCTGAACAAATGTTGTAGTCCTTCTTTTGTAGGTGATGGTATACGATCTTTCCTACACAACAAGTTAAATTGCATGATTAGAAAACATCTCATAGTTTTCAGAACAAATTCTTACACATAAAGAAATATGTCATACAGTCATGCAATTATCTTAGCCAATGCTTCAATACAACATTTATCCATATTCCGTAACTTTCTAGATGCCTTCCAATCTTTACCAGAACATTGTTAAGAGTGTGCACAACTCCTAACATGTGAGCAAAGAGGTTTCATTCTAGATAAGTAGCAATGGAATGTTGTACAGTGCCATAGGCCACTGTATATTAGTAGTATACTATTCATCAATGCAACTATTCTAATATGCATAATACACAACCTAATTCTAGGAACATAAGCATATATATCATTGAATGACATTATGTAAGAAATGACAATTCAAATACTTATCTTTCTTTGGTTGTTGGGTGGACTCCCTCTGAATCTTTGCAACTCCATTCTGATGTGGATTGAGAGAAGTGGTCAACTCCCTCTGAATATCTACTTCCTTGCAGAAACTACTGAGGTGTGCTCCTTTGCTTTCTTGCAGGAACAACTGGAGTGTGCTCCCTCTTGATCTTTGCTTCTTGGATTACCTTTCCTTGAACTTATATCCATCCTTAATCACTATGCATGCTTATTATTATCATCATTGTGTTATCCTTGAGGTCTCATACATAATCACACATTTATTAGTATAATCTTAATACTATCAAAACACAATAATCTTAAACATGTATAGTCATGATCATTCATAGATAATAAAAATTAGTATTCAAGGTTTCAGGGAAGTCTTCTTTTACTCATGCATATTCTTATTTGATCATAGGTATCTTCTGATTAGTTAAATCATCAATGCATAAACTCGTGATTACTCAAACCTATACCTTGATCATTCTTCTGGTTAGTCACATCATCAATTATGGTAAGAAACATAATATGCATACAACCATGACTATTCAAACCTATGACTTCATGAATAATCATTATCAACAACACAACAGTATAAGATCCTAACACAAGGTAGGATTCTAGCTTGATATAGGAAAAACATACCTGGATTAGCATGCTAGCTAGTTATGTTTAACATACCCACATAATGTCTTCTGGTTCTCTTTAGTGACTTGTGCTAGTAACCTACATGTCTCATAAGTTAACCATTGTAGAACCAAGTTATACATACCTCGTATGTAGATCTTCTATGTGATCCATGACAATGGATGAATCTTTGTCTTCATGTCACCATGATCATATGTTCTTGAAACAGAACATGATTTGTCTTTCTTGGTGTACCTTTCATGTTAGCAGACAACATAAACCTCATACAACACCATAATGCATTAGTTCAATAATAAGTGTCAACACCTTGATCAATGAATATCTTCTATCATGCATTCATAATTTTATTAAGGTGATACGACAAGTCTAGATTTAATCAAGATTGTACTAACCGTAATAATATGAAGAAAAATATACCATAAAATTAATCATGAACAAATCTCGAAACATACCTCGATAAGTCATACCTGTCGAGATTGCTTGTAATCTTCTTATGTAAGGCCTTAGCCTCATCTCCCTCCGAAACAGGAACTTCTTCACTTATGCTGGTGACCAATCCATCTTCTTCTAGGATTAACCCAATCCACTTGATTTATAAGAACTAGATATGGAGCTAGATTAGGGTTTGTCAGAGAAACCCCAAAAATTCAAACTTTTAATTTCAAACTTCCAAAAGGATAGAAATATGCGCCTTGATGAGCTGATCAAGATGCTATGTTCAGAATTTGAAAATTGCAAAGTTTCACTCTTCAAATTTGCCTTTGAAACTTCCAGATTCATTGGACGTGACCCCGAACTAGGGTTTGATGAAGCCCACTCTTCTTCCCAATCAAAAGGTTTGATACAAAGCTCTAAGCTTCTATTTTTCTGAGGAGTTTCCAGCCGTGGTCACAGATTTCAAAAATTCCCATTTTTGCAGAAACCCTAATTTTCCACTTTTTCGATCAAAGTCCCGAACTAGGGTCTGATCAAGACCGGTCTTCTGCCCAACCAAAAATTATGATATTGGTCTCTAAATTTCTATTTTTATGAGTAGCATTCATCCGTAGTCTCTGATTACAAAAATTCCAACTTTCTCCGAAACCCTAGATTCCAGAAGCCATGAATAAAGGTGCTCAAAAATAATTATGTTATGACAGAAATATGTACCTGATTGTTTCTGGTGTAAATCTGAACTTTTTGATCCGTAGGGTCTGAAAACTTTTCTTGAGATATCCCAACATGTCATCTTTCCATCCCGATAGGTCTGACCTCAATTGGATTCTCTGAGAGAGAGTTATGATAAGTGTCGCAACGTGACCTGTTTATGGGATAAAACAAGAGAGTGAACTTGTATGGCATGCCACATGTCACTGGTTCAACTTCGGCCCATGAAAACGTTTCTTGAGATATTAAAGTCTGTTTAATACTTGTTATTTTTTACGAAATTTCATTTGGAGCTTCCTAGCCCAAGTTATGACCTTTTTTCCCAGGTCACCTGTTTCTGACTGAGATCTGGAAGAGGCAGAAACCCTATATTGAACAGATCATAAATCACAAAGTACAATGAATTAGAAGTTTTCCTTTGGACACAAGATACATGAGGATCTGATCTTCTCCCTGTAAAATTTTTATATCCGCACACTTCTCCTGAATGGATTTATAGAGAAAGTGCTACGATGACTGGTTTTTTCTATATCAAGCCCTAGCATCGCAAGTGCAATAAGTGTCATACATGCCATATCATGCCTTCTTTCAGGCTAGCTCTGATACCATGTTAAATTTTTAGAATTTACTTCAATATGATCTAGGATCTTAACTGAGAGAACAACATGTACATCAAATCTACATCATATCAATCATGGACACAATAATGCAAGCACACAAGAGACATAGAGTTTACTTGGGGAAAACCATAAAGGTGAAAAACCCCAATAACTTCCTCAGAGATAGATAGAGCAATGATACAACTAGAATACAAAAGATAGTCTTCTCTAGTAGCAGAGCCTCCTCCTCATAAGTGCGCCACTTTCCGAATGAAAGAAGTGAGTGAATGAATGACCAAATAGAGATCTCCCGATCTCTATTTATACTTGTCATGCCCTGCCCAATAAACTAATGGGCCCTACATGTCTAGCTTAACCCATGGTTAACTTAATCCGGGTCGACCCCACAATTGGTGGTCTAATAACCCTTTTAGCCACATGACTCATACATGGCCGACCCCATCAAGGTGGTCTAATAACCCATTGGCAAGTTAACACACTTGCGACACTTGGCAATACAAATGATGACACTTCCTTATAGAGGAATAATACATCTCTATAAGGGTACAATAAATATATATATGAAATACATGGGTGAAATACATTCCGAAGTTACATATACATCAACATAGGTTGACCCTTCAATTTATACAATCCTCCCTCTTACTCTCCAATCACTACTGCATCATCGATGGTTTTACCCTTTGGCCACATTAGGACTTGGCCATCTACAAATGCAACCCTCATGCCTTTTGCATCCAATGCAGAGATGGAGAGAATATTCTTCTTGAGCCCAGGTACATAAAGGACTTCTTTCATCTTCAAATATTTTCCAAAATCTAGGTTATAGGAGGCTTCACCGCTTCCTTTGATTGGGTATTGATAATCATCCCCAAGTTTCACCTTATGGGGTGATTCATGTTCAGATAGGTTTACAAAAGATTCCTTAAACCCAATCATGTGTTTGGAATCCCCACTGTCAATTAACCAATCATTACAGCCATGAGAGATAGTACCTATGAGAGCAGAGATTAGAACATACTCTTCTTCACTTGATGAGTCATCATCACTTTCTGCCCTAGCCTTCTTCTTTGGAGGTTCATCATCTTCGGAAGCATGAGCATGGAACTTTCTTTTGTTGCCCTTCTTCTTCTTGCTGGAGTTGATGTTATCCCTTTTGTTCTTGGGACATTCTGAAGCAAAGTGACCCTTCTCATTGCATGAGAAACATCTTATATCCTTCTTATTCTTTTGTTGGTTGTGATAGGATCTCTTGAAGTGAGAGTGCTCCTTCTTGGGCTTGCTTCTTTTGGTGTGGGCTACGAGAGATTGATCTTCACCTACCATCTTTTCTTCACGAGCTACAAGCCTAGATTCTTCTTGAGAGCATTCCTCCCACAGTTTATTGAAAGAGATCAATTTCTTTCTTGCATAGATTCCTTGAATAAAGGAGTCCCGTGACCTAGGTAGGCCATTCAGAGTGGTCATAACAACTTCACCATTGTCCACTACTTGATCCATAGCTTCAAGTTGTTCCTTGATCTGAGAGACCTTGGAGAAGTAAGATTGAATGGTTTCTCCATTCAACATCTTGACCCCTTTCAATTGATTCCGCAGAGTAATCTTCCGATTTATGTTCTTCCCTTCAAATAACTTGGTCAGGGAGTCAAACATCTCTTTGGGTGTATTCAGAGATGACACATGGGGAATGAGATGGTCTTTGATAGAATCAACAATCATTTTCTTTGCCTTGAACAAGTTCTTCTTATGCAATATCTTGGCCTCTTCATCCTTCTGGGATAGGGATGTCTTCTTTTGTATATGAGTCCAACTCATTTTCTTCCAGGATTAACCCAATCCTATACTTCCAGGCTCGGAAGTTATCAACCCCTTCAAGCTTATCCTCAAGCTTGGTGTGGTGAGACATCTTTATAGAGTACTTCAAATGGAAATAGAAAATATTTAGGTCTTACCACTTATTTTGTTGAAAAATGGATCTAGTCCCGGATTAGGGTTTGTCGGAAAAACCCTAAAAATTCAAAATGTGAATTTCAACTTTCTAAGAGGATAGAAAGATGCGCCTTGATGAGCTGATCAGCCTGGTGTATTCAAAATTTGAGATCTACAAAGTTACACCCTTCAAAAGTGCCTTTCTGTCTTCCCGGATTCACTAAGGAGGACCCTAAATTAGGGTTTGAGTTTCCTGAAGATCTACCCAGCCAAAAATCTTGATACAAAGCTCTAAACTTCGATTTTTGCAATGCGCTTCTAGCTATGTCTTTAGATTTCAGAAATTCCTAGTTTTGTGGAAACCTTAATTTTTAGGGCCAAATCTGAAAATGCTCAGAATTGAATTCTGATTGGACAGATAGATTCTCCTTGATGAGTAGATTCAATCTACTATACTGATTTTCCAAAACTGTGGAGAGAAACCCAATAAACAAGAAACCCTAGTTTCCGTCACTGCACAATGTCTTCTTCTCAGGTTAGCTCTGATACCATGTTAAATTTTGAGCATTAATTCACAATACTCTAGGATCTTTACTAAGAGAATAACATGTACAGTATATCAATGCATAACAATCATAATAAGCATGACAAGCATCACACGAATCAAAAGCATGAGAGACAAGAGACCCAGAGTTTCCGTGGGGAAAACCCTAAGGTGAAAAACCCCACAACTTCCTCAGAGATAGAGAGAGTAATGGCTCAACCAAAGTACAACCAAAATACACTAAGATAGTCTCCTAGTAGCAGATGATCCTCCTCCTCACTAGTGCGCCACTTTCTTAGTGAGAGAAGTTCAAGTTTCTGAGTGGTCAAATAGAGATCTCCCGATCTCTATTTATACTTAACCTGTTTGCCCAATATCCTTATGGGGCCGACTTGTCTAGTTAGGTACATCAATTACCTATTACATAAAATAGGGCCGACCCCACACATGGTGGTCTAATAACCCATGGACAAGTTCACACACTTGCGACACTTGTCAATACACATGACGACACTTCCTTATAGAGTAATAACACATCTCTTATAAGGGTACAATAAATATATATGTAATACATAGATGAAATACATTCCGAAGTTACATATACATCAACATGAAGTTCCTCAAGTATTGGTCCTGCAACACACTAGTTGATACCAATACACCATGACATAAGGTTGAAGCAAAAGGAATGATTGATGCATTGGTAGGCCCAATTTCTTAATGAGAAATTAAAACAACCATGAAGATGGGTGTGTGAATCCTAGCAATTGGAAATACGACCAAGAAATGAAAGGTACGTTGAGTCATGGAATTAATTTTCATGCAAGTATGGGAAGGAAAACACCCAACTAACACATGAGCCTTCCTAATAGTGATAAAAATACCCAAGCACGGATAAAAACAAAACAATTCGAATTCATTCAAACAATGATAAAATCACCCCAGCGAAAACAAATTCACCCTAGGCAATGATAAAATTTCCTTAGGAAAAACAATTTCTCCCCAAGCAATGATAAAAATGTCCAACCAACTAGGAAAGAACTCAACTAATAAAAATTTCCAACCAACTATAAAAATGCCCAAATATATCATATGACAGCTCACGTTATCATAATTCCCCTCCTTACCTTCAATTCATTGACCAAGGAGAGGTATGGCCATTCAATTGCTAAGAAAGACACCCCCGAATCAACTTACAATCTTTGGGAGAACTGATAAGAAAGAAAAATGCTTCCATGACAAAATTTTCATATTAGAAACTACTACACAAGTGCAATAAATCCCTTTCAGAATGAAGTTTAAAATGAGAAATAGGAGATATTGGAGGTTAGTGGGAAGGCCAAGGTATTGACCCCGCGTTCCAATATCCATTTATTTTCCATTTAATTAATTAATGCACAAATTTTTTTGCCTTATCCTACATTACAATTTCATTTTTGTTCCCTATCTTCTAACCTTCATGCATTCCTAAATTACATCAGCGTAATTGAATCTTATAACAACTCTATAGTTTGGGTCCATTTTCGGATCATTCCCTAAAGTTTGATCATGAGAACCAATGACTTTAATTAGGGATTTGGCAATTGATAAAATGGCACATAACCCTCTCATAGCTCAACTTGATGCTTTTATTTTCTATTGATTGTAGAAATTTTACTTCATTCTATTGTTTCCTCAACCACATTGAAACTATCTTATGCAACATCTTGTCTTGAATTACCAACTCCACTTCCCTTTTTTTCTCCATAACTCACAATATTCCATGATTTTCCAATGACTCTGTTTGATTTTGTATACTATCACATTCTTGAGATTCATGTATGATGCGCTTAAACCTTGCTAAAATGTCTTTCCTATACCTACATGCAACTAATCTCTTTGATGCAAAGAAATTATTTTGATTACCTTCACCTACAGAGTTTGGCATCTTAGCAATATGTACTTTTGTAACTTATGCTTGTAAATACTTGATCTTTTCATTGTTTTCATCATATTTCTTTCCTATTGAAGATTCTATTGGATCACCTTCTATCATCTTTGGAAAATTTAGGATCAAACAACCTCCTAAATCACCATCCATGGAAAAGGATCTCATGACATTGGCCCACGAGAGCATCAGTTGCGCATCCCTACCCAATTCCTATGACTTGAGCCATACATGAAATCACCATAATGTGAGGACTTTTCTTAGTTAAAATCTCGAACTTTATTGCACAGGATCTAAAGGAAACTTTATCTATATATACATGAATGCTCCTATTGATGATAATGTCTTAAATGCACTGAGTAGCGAGGTGCTCTATGGCCCAATATGGATAGATACTCTCATGTACGTAATGTATGTGACATATATATATATATTCATAAATTATCATGGATATCTCACTATTTCACTGGAACAACTTGTCACAATGGATCTTACAACATAGTTCTTATTTTATTAGATTATTTTATTGAATTCCATATAACTAAAACCGAAACAAGAATAACTAGAGAAAATAAGTACATAATCCACACAATAGCAGAAGATATACCCTAGGAAATACCACTATGGGGGGGAAACTAGCCACAAATGAGGACTATGCCTTACTCTTTATTTCAAATTACAAATACAAAGGAAATGGTACTCTCTATGGATTTACCTATGACACTCTAACTAGAATGGATACTAAAGGATCTCTTATCTCCTATGTTCTACTCTAACATCCACTCTCATTTTGTTGCTTAATTATGAAACAATAAAATACATTAAAAGAATGGAACCCCCTTATTCTCCTAACGACCTCGTATTTAACATAGCCAAAATGCCATATAGGGTTGATTTTAGGGTTTTTGCATGCCCCAACTCCTAATTAGGGATAGGGTTTTGGTCCTTCTAGAATGTTCTTGAAGGTCCACACATGACTATCTCTACATGTGTCAGAAATGAGATCTAACGTGGAATCCAGTCGATGCCATGGTGGTCAACTGGATAGGTCAACTTGTAGAAGGCATAAATTTTACATACGAACTCCATTTGAGGTGATTTTGAGACCATTGCAAAGGTATGGGAGTGTAGAATCATGTGAATGGGAATTGCACTAGAGATGAACTTTTGACCTGAAAAAACATCATTTATATCCTCAAACAAGCCCCAGAAGCTCAAGCAAGTAATAAATTATATATTGGTCCATTTTGGATGACACCTCCCCATTTTGGGAGGATTTTGGTCCCCAAAAGCAAGGGAGATGTCCTTTGAACCCCACCTACCAGAGTTCATATTATCACTTTCTAGTAGTTCTGGACTTCTTCTACAACACTATGTCGTCTAATAACTCTACCTGAACCTCTAGTGCTAAGTCCTCTACAAAAGGTAAGACATGCTCAGGTTCCTGATCCAACATGGAAGGTTCATAGAGTTTTATATTTTCCACATTCACTATGGAGTAATTGCAAATGTAATGGGGTATACTAAGTATGTAGGAATTATCTCCTACCATCTCCAATACCTCAAAAGGGACATAACTCATAGCGTTGATATTCTTACTAGGACCCTGTAGGCCTCTTGTTCAAGTTTAACCATAATATTGTTGATGTATATGTAACTTTGGAATGTATTTCATCTATGTATTTCATATATATTTATTGTACCCTTATTAGAGATGTGTTATTCCTCTATAAGGAAGTGTCGTCATGTGGATTGACAAATGTCGCAAGTGTGTGTACTTGGCGATGGGTTATTAGACCACCATGTGTGGGGTTGGCCCTGGAATATATATTATATTGTGGATTTACCTAGCTAGACAAGTCGGCCCCATAAGGTCACTGGGCAAACAGGTTAGTATAAATAGAGATCAGGAGATCTCTATTTAGATCATTCGGAAAGTTATCTCTCTCTCACTCAGAAAGTGGTGCACTAGTGAGGAGGAGGATAATCTGCTTCTAGGAGACTATCTCAAGTGTATTTTGGTTGTACTTTGGTTGAGCCATTGCTCTCTCTATCTCTAAGGAAGTTGTGGGGTTTTTCACCTTAGGGTTTTCCCCACGGAAACTCCGTGTCTCTTGTCTCTCATGCTTTTGATTCTTGTGATGCTTGTCATGCTTATTGTGATTGTTATGAATTGATATACTGTATATGCTATTCTCTCAGTGAAGATCCTAGAGTATTGTGAATTGATGCTCAAAATTTAACATGGTATCAGAGCTAACCTGAGAAGAAGACATTTTGCAGTGATGGAAACTTGGGTTTCTTGTTTATTGGGTTTCTCTCCACGGATTTTGGAAAAGCAGTATAGTAGATTGACTCTACTCATCAAGGAGAATCTATCTGTCCAATTAGAATTCAATTCTGAGCATTTTTAGATCTGGCCCTAAAAATTAGGGTTTCCACAAAAATAGGAATTTCTGAAATCTGAAGACATAGCTGGAATCTCCTTGCAAAAATCAAAGTTTAGAGCTTTGGATCGAGATTTTTGGCTGGGTAGATCTCCGGGAAACACAAACCCTAATTCAGGGCTCTCCCCAATGAACCCAGGAGGACAAAAAGGAAAATCTGAAGGGTAAAGCTTTGCTGATCTCAAATTCTGAATACACCAGGCTGATCATCTCATCAAGGCGCATCTTTCTATCCTTTTAGAAAATTGAAATTCACATTTTGAATTTTTAGGGTTTTTCCGACAAACCCTAATCCGGGACCAGATCTAGTTTTCAGCATTTCAAGTGATAAGACCTAAATATTTTCTATTTCCATTTGAAGTACTCTTTAAGATGTCTCACCACACCAAGCTCGAGGATAAGCTTGAAGGAGCTGGTAACTTCCGAGCTCGGAAGTATAGGATTGGGTTAATCCTGGAAGAGAATGAGTTGGACTCATATGTAAAAGAAGACATCCCTATCCCAGAGGATGAAGAGGCTAAGGTATTGCATAAGAAAAACTTGTTCAAGGCAAAGAGAATCATTGCTGATTCTATCAAAGACCATCTCATACCCCATGTGTCTTCTCTAAAGACACCCAAGGAGATGTTTGACTCTTTGACCAAGCTATTTGAAGGGAAGAACATAAATCGGAAGATGACCCTACGGAACCAATTGAAAGGAGTAAAGTTTCAGAATGGAGAAACCATTCAATCTTATTTTTCAAGGGTCTCCTAGATCAAGGAACAACTAGAAGCAGTGGATGAAATGGTGGAGAATGGTGAAGTGGTGATGACCACTCTAAATGGCCTACCTAGGTCATGGGATTCCTTTATTCAAGGAATCTGTGCAAGGAAGAAGTTGATCTCCTTCAACAGATTGCGGGAAGAATGCTCTCAAGAAGAAGCTAGGCTTGTGGCTCGAGAAGAAAATATGGGAAATGAAGATCAAGCTCTCACAGCACATGCCAGGAAAGGCAAGTCCAAGAAGGAATAATCTCATAACAAAAGATTTTCACACCACCATTATCATAAAGATAAGAAAGATCTCAGATGCTTCAATTGCAATGAGAAGAGACACTTTGCTTCAGATTGTCCCAAGAAGAAGAAAGACAACAACAACAACTTCAATAAGAAGAAGAAGAATAACAAAAGAAGATATCATTCTCATGCTGCCGAAGATGATGAACCCCAAAAGAAGAAGGCTAGGGCAGAAAGTGATAGTGATGATGACTCATCAAGTGAAGAAGAGTATGTTCTAATTTCTGCTCTCACAGGTACTATCTCCCATGGTTGTAATGATTGGTTGATTGACAGTGGGGTTCCAAACACATGACTGGGTTTAAGGAATCTTTTGTGAATCTATCTGAACATGAATCACCACATAAGGTGAAACTTGGGGATGATTATCAATACCCAATCAAAGGAAGTGGTGAAGCCTCCTACAACCTAGATTCTGGAAAATCTTTGAAGATGAAAGAAGTCCTTTATGTACCTGGGCTCAAGAAGAACTTACTCTCCATCTCTGCATTGGATGCAAAAGGTATGAGGGTTGCATTTTTGGATGGCCAAATCCTAATGTGGCCAAATGGAAAGAACATAGATGATGCAATAGTGATTGGAGAGCAAGAGGGAGGTTTGTATAAATTGAAGGGACAACCTGAACATGCCATAGTACATGAATCCATGGAGCCAAGTGAACTTTTGAATAGAAGACTTGCTCATATGCACTATAGGGCACTTCCAATTGCAAGCAAGGCTGTAGAGGGTCTTCCTGAGATCAATACCAAACATGAAGGTGTTTGAAAAGGATGTGCAAAAGGTAAGAACATTAAGAAGGCTTTCCCAAGCAGTGAAAGCAAGGCAAAAGACATCCTGGAAATCATCCACTCAGATGTATGTGGTCCTATGTCATCCAGTTCTCTAAGTGGGTATGTTTACTATGTCTTATTTATTGATGACTTCTCCAAGAAGACTTGGGTATACTTCTTGAAGAGAAAAGATGAGGTGTTTGATAAATTCAAGGAATTCAAAACCTTGATGGAGAATCAAACTGACAAGAAGATCAAAACATTCATATCCGACAATGGTGGAGAATTCACCTCAAGTGACTTCAAGAAGCTTTGTAGTGATTCAGGGATTAAGAGGGAGTTGACTGCTCCTTATAATCCTCAATACAATGGAGTTGCAGAAAGGAAGAATAGAACAATCATGGAAGCAGCAAGGGCAATGCTGCATGACCAGGATCTACCTATGCATCTATGGGCAGAAGCAGCTAGAACAGCTGTATATCTGCAGAACAGAACACCCCACAAGATATTGGATAACAAGACACCAGAAGAGGTATTTTCTGGTAAGAAACCTGAAGTCGGCCATCTCAGAATATTTGGTTGTCCAGTATACACTCATGTCCCAAACAAAAAGAGGACTAAACTAGATCCTTCAGGGAAGAAGGGTATCTTCGTGGGTTACAGTGAAAGCTCGAAGGCTTACAGAATATACTTTCCAGGGTTCAAGAAGATTGATGTCAGCAGGGATGTAACATTTGATGAAAACTCAGCCTTCATCAAATCAAGGAAGGCACCTATCGAAGTTTATGAAGAACCTAAGGAAACTAGATTTCAAGACACTACCATGACTGAAGCAGTTCCAGAAGTTGTTCGTGAGTTTGAAGATCCGCAAGAACCTATAGATCCACCTCGTGAGGATAACTCTCACAAGAGGAAAATTGCATGGGCTAGAGATCTCATTCAAGATGCAGAAAGATTTGGCATTCCAGAAGAAGAATGCGGGGAAAAGAAGAGAACTAGATCACATACCAGCTATGTAGCTTTACTCTGTGACATTATGAACAAAGAGCCTTCCAGTTATGAAGAAGCAGCGGAAAAGAAAGAGTGGAAGGATTCCATGGTTGAGGAATACCAATCAATAATGAATAATGATGTTTGGGATGTTGTACCAAGACCTAAAGAGAAGTCTGTTGTGACTTCTAAATGGATCTACAAAATCAAGCATGCTGCATATGGCAGTGTAGAGAAATACAAAGCAAGATTCGTAGCTCGTGGCTTCTCTCAGAAAGAGGGAATAGATTATGAAGAAACTTTTGCACCTGTAGCCAGGTATACTTCCATCAGAATAGTACTTTCCCTAGCTGCAACGATGAAATGGAAAATACACCAGATGGATGTCAAGACTGCCTTCTTGAATGGTGTAGTTGAAGAGGAAGTATATGTGGAGCATCCACTCGGTTTCGAAATACATGACAGGGAGTCGTATGTGTACAGATTGAAGAAAGCCTTGTATGGCTTGAAGCAAGCTCCCAAAACTTGGTATGGCAAGATGGACAGTTTCCTATCTAGTTCGGGCTTTACCAAGAGTAAAGCGGATTCCAACCTTTACTACAAGGTTGAGGAAGGGAATCCTGTGATTCTACTCCTGTATGTGGATGACTTATTTGTAACAGGAGATGACAAATTGATTGCAGATAAGAACAGGAAGCTTGCTACCGAGTTCGATATTAAATATTTGGGAGTGATGCATTATTTCCTAGGTATGGAGGTGTGGCAAAGTACATGTGGGATCTTCCTTGAACAAGGGAAGTACACAGTAGATATCCTGAAGAGATTCGGGATGATGGATTGCAAGGCCATGGCCACACCTATGGCATCGAATCTGAAGCTTCTATTTGATGCTTCATCTGAGCCGTTTGATGTCTCTATGTATCGTCAGATGATTGGGTCCTTGATGTACCTGACGAACACTAGACCATATATTTTCTTTGCGGTGAACACATTGATTCAGTTCCTGATAGATCCGAGGAGTGTTCATATGGTTGCTGTAAAGCATGTTCTGAGGTACCTGAAGGGTACAGTGGATTATGGGCTCAAGTATGAGGTGAATCAAAAGTTTAACCTGCAAGGTTATGTTGATTCAGATTGGGCTAGCAGTGCTGTAGATAGGAAGAGCACATCTAGGTGTTGCTTCAGTATGGGATCAGGTATGATCTCTTGGTTTAGCCAGAAGCAGTCCTGTGTAGCACCGAGTACAGCTGAGGCAGAGTTTGTTGCAGCCTGTTCAGCTAGTTGTGAGGCAGTATGGCTACGGAAGCTACTGTCTGAATTATTTGATCTCCCGTTGGATGCTATTGGTATCTTCTGTGATAACCAGAGTTGTGTGCAGATGTCTGAGAACCCAGTGTTTCATGACAGGTCGAAACACATAGAGATCAAATATCACTATATCAGGGATATGGTGCAAAGAGGAGCTGTGAAGCTCCTGTATGTTGCGACGGATGAGCAGATTGCAGATGTGCTTACGAAGCCACTAGCCAGGGTGAAGTTCGAGTACTTCAAAGAGAGGCTTGGTGTTCTTCGGATTGATGACACTTTGAGGAAGAAGTGATGGACACATTTTGCTGAATCCATTCCAAGCATGTTGGAAGGAGGATCCTTCACATGGCTGTGGATGTAAGCTCTGGATGATGAGCATCAGGATGATGTTCTAGTTTCGGCTTTGTATGATCAGTTGGATCATTTTTAGATGTATGTATGTATGCATCATGTTGGATGCTGGATATGATTAGTTGGATCATTTATATGTATATGTATGTACACATCCTGTTGGATGCTGGATATGATCAGTTGGATCATTTATATGTATGTACGCATCATGTTGGATGCTGGATATGATCGGTTGGATCATGTGTATGTATTTTGTATATGCATCATGTTGGATGCTTGGACCATGTATCTGTATATGTATTAGGTGGATACATTGTATGATCAAGTAGATCATGTATTTGTATTTGTATCAGGTGGATACACTGTATGATCAGGTGGATCATGTATGATGATATGTGTCAGGTAGATACTTGGTATGCATCAAGTAGATGCATTGTATGATCAGGATGATCAAGGACGATGAGCTTCAGGATGTTGCTCCAGATAACATGCAGCAGGATGTTGCAGTGATGATGATCAGTATGATCATGTGTACATCAGGATGATGTATGGTGAGTATCAGGTTGATACTCTTTGGCCATGGAACAGGTTGTGCAGATAAGCATGTAATTTGTGCCCTGGGAGATTTGCAGATAGTCTTTCGAGGTTTTGCCTATGGCATATAATTTTTTCCCTGGGATATCTGGCAAATTCTCTTTCAAGGTTTTGCTTGGGAGGACATATAATTTGTGCCCTAGGATATCTGCAGATAGTCTTTCGAGGTTTTTCCTATGGCATGTAATTTGTGCCCTGGGATATCTGGCAGATGCTCTTTCGAGGTTTTGTCCTATGGCATGTAATTTGTTCCCTGGGAGATCCGATAGGTTGAGTCGTGTGCTTGTAATCAGTCCTGGGATGCTCTTTCGAGGTTTTTCCATGACCACATGTAATTTGTGCCCTAGGAGATCCGATAGGTTGAGCCTTGTGCTCATAATCAGTCATGGGATGCTCTTTCAAGGTTTTGTGGTGACCACATGTAATTTGTGCCCTAGGAGATTCGATAGGTTAAGCCTTGTGCTTGTAATCAGTCCTGGGATTCTCTTTCAAGGTTTTGTGGTGGGGTCACATGTAATAAGTCCTAGAGATCTGGACAGGATGAAAAAGGCCTCAAATGCTCTTTAGGGTTCTTGTTAATCAAGAGACTCTTTTAAGGTTTTGTGACGCACATAATAAGTCTTGAGATTTCCACAGTATGGCCAGTGATGATGAAGACCTGCAGGTGGTGGGCCTACATCCAGTATGAAAAAGGACTGGCTCTGTAGAACTTCCTATGACGAGTAGAGTCAGATATTAGTTGAGATAGCAGCAGCAGTGACGATGATGATGACGATGATCCCAAGAAGAAGACTTGTCTAGCAGATCTGTGTCAAGAAATACCTTCCTAGTTAAGAGGGAGTGTTGATGTACATGTAACTTTGGAATGTATTTCATATATATTTATTGTACCCTTATTAGAGATGTGTTATTCCTCTATAAGGAAGTGTCATCATGTGGATTGACAAATGTCGCAAGTGTGTGTACTTGCCGATGGGTTATTAGACCACCATGTGTGGGGTCGGCCCTGAAATATATATTATATTGTGGATGTACCTAGCTAGACATGTCGGCCCCATAAGGTCACTGGGCAAACAGGTTAGTATAAATAGAGATCAGGAGATCTCTATTTAGATCATTCAGAAAGTTATCTCTCTCTCACTCAGAAAGTGGCGCACTAGTGAGGAGGAGGATCATCTGCTTCTAGGAGAGTATCTCAAGTGTATTTTGGTTGTACTTTGGTTGATCCATTGCTCTCTCTATCTCTGGGGAATTTGTGGGGTTTTTCACCTTAGGTTTTTCCCCACGGAAACTCTGTGTCTCTTGTCTCTCATGCTTTTGATTCTTGTGATGCTTGTCATGCTTATTGTGATTGTTATGCATTGATATACTGTATATGTTATTCTCTCAGTGAAGATCCTAGAGTATTGTGAATTAATGCTCAAAATTTAACAAATATGTCCTCCACCTTGAATTTTTTCTCAACCCTATGTTGGTCATGTCTTGCCTTGTTCTTTTCTCATGACTTCTTCAATTCTTTCTTTACTTGTATATGGATCTTCCTAATGTTATCAATGTATTTTTTAGCTCTTAATTCTTCACCTACATTGTCTTCCCTCACTCCCCCTTATTGTCCATAAACATCATCTAGAGGTGAAGGTGGAAAGTATCCAAAAAAAGTTTCAAAAGGGGACTTCCCAATGGAAGTGTGGACCGCTCTATTATAAGAATCATGATGGATGTAGTTCACATTTTCATCCCAAGTCTTCAGATGCTTATGATTGTAACCCCTCAAAATATGCACCAAATTCATGTTGACTACTTATTTATTTCCATCTATCTGTTGATGGAATATTGTAGATCTCTTCAACTTAGTGTCCATATTTTCCAAAAGTGTAGTCCAAAATGCACTAATAAATATGGTATCCCTTTTTAGGATGATGCTCCTTGGTATCCCAAAGTGCGCACACACATGTTTAAAGAACATGTTTGTTGCTTCTTGTCCTTTGATGGTCTTTTTACAAAGCATAAAAATGCACATCCTATTGAATCTTTCAACTACCACAAATAAATAGTCACAAATAAAAATGCACATCAAAGAATGTAATTATCTCTCCACTCCGATGGTACAGAACTTCAGAATCGCATCAAAATAAGGGAATGAATTTGAGGATGCAACCAAGTACATCCAATTTGTAGGGACTCTTATTGACCTTACCTTTACTAGACCATATATCTCATTCGTTGTTGATATATTTTCTAGGTTCATGAAAAAACCTTATGAAGGACATTGATTTGCTACCAAAAGAGTTATAAAATACTTAAGAGGACTCAATATTTTGGACTCAAGTATTCTCAAGTGAATGACTTCAAAATGATTGGGTATTCTAATTCAAAATTTGATGGAAACAAAGAGACTGAAGTGTCTACTTCAGGATACCTCATGAGTCATGGATCAACAACTATCTCTTGGAGAGCATGCAAACAATCAGTTCTAGTAGATTCCATAACAGAGGAAGAATATGTGGATGTTGTAGAAGCAACAAAGGAGATTGTGTGGATTGAGAAAATACTTGAATATTTGCAGGAAAAACATGTGTATTATACTCCTCTACTAATTGAAAACACTTTGCAATCAAGTTGTCCGAGAATACCACATTTCTTGATTAAAATAAGCACATCAACATGAAGTACCATCTAATTTAATATCACATCGAGGCTAAGAAAAATCATTTAAGACATTGTTCCACAAATGAGAAAAATGTAGGCATCTTCACTAAATCACTTAGAAGAGAAAAGCTTAAAAATTTAGAAGGATGCTTGGACTCACAAACATCCCTTCATATTAAGGAGATGAATGTTGAAAACATAAGTTGTATAAATAAACTATTCGCAACCATAAGAATCAATTAGTCCACAAAATATATATATATATATATATATATGATGAGGTTATTAAAGAAACAATACGTTTTTTTGCCAATCATACCATGTGGAAAATCCTACATCAAATGACAATGAATATGAAATAGCATGTCCTTTACAACATGACATAGAAAATGTAAATTAAAAATGTTAATAATTTCACATGAACATGGAAGAATTGTTGTACATGAATGTTTTAAAGAATATATTGAAAGCGGGGTGCTTTATACTTTGAGGAAAGATTACAATGCCCTCGATGTTGCTTAATCATCGGTAAGGCAACATAAGACAAGTGGTCATGAATTACTATATTATAAACCACAATGATTTTTCTCAAATTACACATTCATCATGAATATCAAATAAATTGAAACATAAACTTAAAACCATAACAATAATAATAAACTGACCCATAAAGAATTCATTATATACATGTGCCAAAATCATGTATCTATAAAAAAAATTGGTTTGACTATACACTCTTTACAAAATGGCATGCTGTGCCCAATGTACATAATGGCACTTGTGGTCCAAACATGAAATAATGGAGGCCCATGCCATAGACACAAAAAGACACATTGTGCCCAAATTTCCACATCATGGTTGAGATACATAGTGGGCCACTTATTGATACCCACTATTCTCTCTATTCCCAAGTGAATCTACAAATATGATCTTCCTTCTCATGAGATGTAGGAAGATCGAGTCTTCTTCTATATAGGATTAGTACTCTCTCTATATACTATAAACGAAACAACGTTGACATAAAGTATTTTGCAGCATTCTATCAATTAACACACTACTAAAATAAAAATAGAATAGAACATTGCAAAACTGACTATAGATGAGACAACAATTCATGAGGGCATTTTTGTATTCTATGAGCCCAACCTCTCAGCAATGCCTCCCTGCAACAATTACAAGAACTAATTAATGAAAATCTCCTAAACCTTAAAATCAACACCATTCTTCCTTAATAATAGTTTCATCAATTAATAGACGTGGTAGGTGTGGAGGGGATTCGTCACCAATCGAATATCTGAAGGTTGCCTTGGCGGGAGGATATGAAGCCCTGGTTGAAATGAAAAATGGAAATAAAAATAACACTTCTATCATGAATGAGGAGGTATATAAGTTCAATACATTTTAAATAGTTAATTTTAAAGTACAACTTCTTATTTTTTGGTTCTGTAATAACTTCAAATATAATTCCAGGGAGGACATGAAGATTTAAGTATTCTCCAAGAGATAGTTTTATAGAACATCGAAATTGTTGGTCAACGAAAGGTTAACCCTACTGCACCAGGAACCATGTTGGACCTAAGGTATTTTGGACCAGTTTTGTGTTGGTGTGAAAAGGGGTACCACCGTGAAGTGGTCAAAAGGAAGCGTGTCCGCAAAAGAAGTACGGGCTCCGATGTAGCACCCACAAAATATGGAAAGAGTAGTGTTTGATCACGTCAACCAATAAAGTGGTTAGAGTAAGTTAGGGTGTAAGTTAGGGAGTAAGTTAGGGAGGTTTGGTCCACTTAGTGGTCTGTGAAGGCTATGCCAATAAACATATATGTAACAATTCAGGTAGAGTAAGCTGCTCATAATTTTGGATGTAAGGTTGATGAAAAGAAAGTGATCCCATGTATTTTTGTTGTGTGTTGTGTAACTAAAGAGTTTTTGGAAGGGTTGTGATCTGCAGGTTGTGTGCGTAGATCTATAAAAAGATGAAATGATTTATGTAAAGGGATCAATGAATAAACAAAGCATTTTTGTGGATTTCTCTCATTTGGGTTTCCACGTAAAAATGTCTAGCATATTGTGTGTGTGAATGTTCATGTGTGTGTTATTGTTTTGCTTTACATGATATTGTTAAATGATAAATGGTCGGTGATATGATAACAAGTTGTGAATGTTCTTAGTTGAAATATATTGCGTAGTTGATGTATGCATTATGTTATTTCTATGGTTTAAATGATATGTGTCGAGGTTCTGTTAATGGGTATGATAGTAGAATAGAGTCCTTCCCCTTCACCTCTCCAGAAACATGGTTCCTACAGTACCCATAGGTACTTCAGGTGAGACTTTTCCTATTCGCAGGTGATACTGGAAGGGCTAGTATCTTAGTATTTGTTGGTATGTATCATAGTGAACCCGATTCTTCCCAAATTAGAACTAACTGGCACATCATGTTGTACTCTGCTCTTTGGGCCTACCGAGCCAATGCGAAGACTTCTACCGGGTTCTCTCCCTTTCAACTTGTGCATGGGATAGAAGCAGTCATTCCAGTTGAGTGCGAGATTCCTTCATTGAAGTTGGCTATCCAACTACGACCTAACACTTCAGTCTTGGAAGAACGTTTGCTGCATTTAGAACATCTGGATGAGCAGCGCCGCGATGTGCTCACAACAAACGGAGCGCATAAAAATCAAGTCAAGGGACGATACGATAAGTCAGTTAAACCTAGGGTTTTTCTTGAGGAGACCTTGTTTTGCTCTACAATCAGTACAAGGAACACTTAGGAGCTGGAAAATTTAAGTCCATGTGGCTCGATCCCTACATAGTTTCTAAGGTTCTGAAGAAGGGTGCATACGAGTTAACAAACTATGAAGGTAATAAGTTGTCGGAGCCTAGAAATGGGCTCTACTTGAATAAGTACTACGCTTAGCCATCTATGCTTTTTAATGTATTAAAGTTGTACATTTTGTAAATTTATATTTATTTACCATTGTCATACGTCTTATGCATTCATTTCTTTGTGTTTCAGATGTCGACTGAACACTTTATAGGGTTCGCTGATGGCGCTAGCCGCCACACCCGTCATATGGTTGCAGCTGCTTGAGTTATTTACTCACCAACTGGCCAATTGGTTTCTTTGGGAGGGGCTTGTTTAGGTCCCACAACGAATAATGTGGATAAATACAGTGCATTCATAGAGCTACAACGAGATGCTCTGTTCCATGGCATTTCACATTTGGAGGTACGGCTTGACTCGCAGCTATTTGGGTTTCAGTTAATGGGTGTTTATCAGGTTAGAGATCATACTTTGCTACGTTAGTTTTTGCGTGTTAAGTTACTTGAGAGATCATACTTTCCAAGAAATTTGAATGCATTAGCTGATTCATTTGCAAACTACATTTTAGATTGGCATCTGCATCATACATAGCCATAATTCATGCATAAAAGACAATAACACACATGTAAATAACACCGATACTGTATATATAATCTGTATCAAAAAATAATATGAGTTTGAGTCATAAGTCTGTCACATAGTGATGTCATAATATACAAAAATGGGCTCGATGGACTCAAAAATATACATATATATGTCCTTCTCCTATGGAGAATGAGGGGCCTCTACTGCCTCTCTATAACAAATGACCAGCCTAACTACTTTTCTCAGTAGCCGAATCCATGCTGGGGGCACACGCACCACATTCTCCTGCATTTCGAGCGGCATCCACTCGATCCTGTATGTCGGAATGTCATGAGTCAACTGACTCATCTTTCCCTCTATGTTCTCCAGCATGGCATCAGTTTCCCCTACTATGACTGGTCTCACAGAGGTATAGCGGTGTCCCTCGGGACACATTGGTCCAACATCTGCATAAGACATTTTGTTTCATTATTTCAAACTCATTATAAAAATCATATATATATATATATATATATAAATGAAAAAATTAAATAATTTTTCAAAAAACAAACTTACCAATCTCTCCCCAAGTTGCTCCTGGAGGAAGAGCCAGCTCAAGATCATTGCGGAAGTCTATGCCCGCATATGGGAACTGCTCAAGATCTGGTACCCACCGGTCCCACCACGCCCAGAAATCATCCTCACTGTAGAAAAAATTTCTCTCGCCACCACCCTGGCGCAAGAAGATCTCTCCCCAACAACCCATCAGTGGCTAACAAGGGTTAAGTGGGGGCAAAGCCATCCCCAAACTCATGGCAGGAACCCTTTCAAAGAAAAAGGTGCACAGTATGCTTGCGTACCCAAAATTATTCATCCTCCTGGTCTTACACCTGTAAAGTTGAAGCTTCATGTTTTCCAGTAGACTTGAACACCAGTCAAAAACTATCCCTCATAGGCATTCAGTACCCATATGCATGAAGTTCCTTGAAGCAAGATGTTGCGTAGCACTTCCATCCATCCGGTTGAGAATACTCAATATGACCTTGAGTGGGAATCTTGCGACAGTCGAAATAAGGACCTGACTGCCGGTTTTTTCTGTACCCGCTACACAATAGGTATTGATATGGTCCTACACGGATAGGGCACCCACATTACAAGAGGACCCTTTGAGATTCACTACATCTCCCCTGCGAGAGAGACCCATAAAGAAGTAGATGTCACCAATGGTTAATTCCAGAATCTCCCCTTAGAGATTGAATACTAATGCATTGGCATCCCAATATTGTACAAGCCTCTCAAGCAGTCGGATTTGTGCCCGCATGTTGACCGTTCTATAAAATTTTAACAAACCACATCTTCGCAATGCATGCAAGGTTAATGGATCTTGTAAAGCTTCTCGATCCATCTCCTCATGTTCCCTTTCATGCCATACAAGCACCATCCTGCCATTAAAACATCAAACGTTGGTAATTTTTTTAATTTTTTCCCTAGTTTTTGCAGTGAACGCTATTGTCTATGATAGATATTAGCATCATGAATGTGACTGTCTTATATGTATACTAGCGCACTTTTGTCAAGTGCACTAGTCTCTTGCAAGCAAACCAGTGCTCGCGCAGAAACAAGTTTAAAAGTTTGATAAAAAATGATTTTAACCACTAAAAATTTAAAAACTTTATATTTAAATGCAAGTTAAAGATGAGATTACTTACTTGGTGAAAGCAGAATTTGGATTGGTGACCCGGTTCGATTGCAACGAGCAAAGATAGCTTGAGGTATTTTCTCCACTTTGCCCTAATTTTCAAATTGTGATATTTGATTTTCAAAAATGAAACTATTTATAGAAATTTCTTTTTAATTTTTACCCACTTTTTCAAAAAGGGTTTAGGTTCGTTTTGTTTTTAAAATGTTATTTTAATTCATTAATATTTTCAAATTTTGGTGGATTAGATTAACTATATATTTCGAATTATCACTATAATTTCAACATCGATCTATTGGTTTTCTTCATTGACAAGATCAGTATAGGTACCATATTGTTCAATATTTTTGTCATTTGAGAAAATTTATCCTGGTTACTAACTTGGTTGTCTAGATTCCATTACCTAGCAGGTCATGAACTTACGATCCCTGAAGCTATTTAAGTCATTTTAAGCCCTTGTTTTGACTTTTCAAAAACAAACAAGATTTTCGAGTTTGCTTGTTCTCTTCAGACTCATTAAAGGAATTGAAGGAGCATATGCTTAAGTATAAGTTTAACCCTTTTACAGACTTTTGTGGATTACTTACGAAAAAAGGAATACTCTAGTCATCTGTGGCTAGAAGAGTTTTTCTCTCGTCGTTTTACACTTTTTTCAGGGGAGGAGACTAACTATACGAAAAAGGACTTTTGGATCCTTCTTTAGGGTTTTCAAGCTCTCCAAACATGAAAACACCAAGTGAGAATTCACCTACTTGGGCTCGATGTGAAATCCACGAGAGGGTATATAGAGGATTGTTTAAGTTTTTCAGACTCTATAAACAGGAAAACACCTGCGAGCATATACCAACCCGGGCTCGATACTAAAATCCACGAATAGGTGTATGGAGTTATTATTTACGTTTTTAAGACTCCTTAAAATTGAAAACACCGACGAGCAAGAACAGATCTCGGCTCGATATTAAAATCCAGAGATCAGTATTATAGAGTATTCTTCTATCTCTTCTTCGAACTCTGTAAACAATGAAGAAGATCCTGAGTATTCCTCCCATGGGCTCATTAAACTTTTACATGGTTGGGATTATTGAGTTTTCTTTCTTGGACTCACTAAAACAACAAGAAGGACATTCTTTTATCAAAAAGAATAAGGGAAGAGAAGGGTATATCTACATCTTTCAGTTTCAAAGGTAGTTAAGTCAATCATGTCCTTGAACATAACACCTATTTTGAGTCCATCATTTAGTTGGGTTTTAGTTTTTGACCTTAGGTTGAACCTTATCTCAAATTTTTTACTACTCCAGTTGGTTATTCTTCCAATCATATGGAGAATCTGCTAATGTATCCTACATTGTAGTTTTATATCACTTCCCCCTCATGTCAAAAGCTCCCTAAGTCACTTTGTGTCATGCTCATTGTTCAAGGATATAGCATGTGTCAGCCATTCTGCAGTTTACCTTGACTTCATGTGTCATCCATCCTGGTGTCATTCTGTTTCATCTTGTTACTTTTCCTACTCCAAATCAACACAAACTTGTGAGTGTTCCTCGTGTTGAATGATGGAGGATGCATTAAGGCCTCCCTTCCAGTGGACTTCTTCCTATCGACTTCAACTCATTTTTCTCTAGGAATGAAGTTTAGAGTTTCAGTTAGTAACTTGGGGATTGCAGTCATCAGTGACAGTTTCCCTCACTATTGAATAATGGGAATACATCAATGTCTCTTATTCGATAGGTTCCTCAGGTGTTCGACTTCAAGTCCACTTATTCACACTTGTTGGAACGTACTAGGTACCTTGGGCCCCATTATCATTATCGATGGAAACCCTCGCATTTGTTAACGGTATACATCAATGATCGATAATCAAACGATACCCCCCATGTTCGACTTCAGCTTATTTATTCACATGGTTAGGGTTTGTACCTTGGGTTGTTTGGATGAAGACCTTGGGATTATGATAGAATCACGATATTTATGTTATCACCCAAGTTGTGCAAGACTGAGCCACACTCATTTTGGCTCTACATGAGACATAGATCCAGCTTGTTGTTATGGCTATAATTTCTTATCTGTGTCATGGATCCACGCTTGTATTTCAGTGGCCATGCTATATATACATCTCCCAGTTATGTATAGGAGATCATGTTGTATCACACCGAACATTTATATGATGTCAAGATTGTAATTGCTCGCTAACCTTGATTGTTGTTTTCAGGTACTTTTGTGACTTGGTTCTGTGGTTTCTTGCTCCTCCTCTGACTTGGAATTATAATGTATTTCAGTCATCGTTTCCCTATGATGTCACACATTAGGGGGCATCTATTATAGTTCAAATCTGCACTTCTCCGTTTGTGATCACATTGCTCTGTCGATCACAAAAAATGGCATTATGGATGGAAGAGCTAGGTTAACCCTGGATGAGTTATTGCTGAGATCACATCCTTTAGCTTAAAAACATATTTTTTCTACATTTTTCACCACGTGTGCGCTATTATTGCCACAGTGATCTAGCGCTCTAAATGCTGGTCTTATTGAAGACAACCTGTGCACATACTCTAAAATGTTGCAAACACTGGTTGTAAAATGCAAAAGTTGGATACTTTGCGCTAGTCTACTTGTATGAAACCTGTGCACATCTTAAGATGAAATGAAAAAATATATTAAGATTACAAATTGGGATTAGTTGAAGTTGGTTCTGCAACTTCCCCAACCTCCCAATTCAACCACCTCTTGAATTCAACTACCTACCTTGTGCCATAAATACAAGAGCAAGCCATGAGAGAGGGGAATAGAAGGAATGTTAAGCTGTTGTTCCGCTGGAGGAATTCTTAAGTCATTGTGAGGAGCAAGTTCCCAGGACTCGGTTGCAGAAGCGTCTGGACAAATCAGATATATCTGTACTTATCTACATTTCTTTGACAATAAAAGGTGAAAATACCCTTCCTGTCCCAATTGAATGTCTATTTGATTGAATGCCTATTTGATTGAATGTTTGTTTGATTGAATATCTGATTGTGATTAATGTTTAATTGTTTCCAATTTCATTATCTATTTGCAGTCAAGATACACTGAGGAAAGTTAACTTGTTTTGCAGGTTCATCACTGTGAAAGATTGGGTGAAAGCTAGGACCAGCCGTCGTTAAAAAGGTACAACTTTCAGAATCCTAAAATCTTTCCATTTGTAGTAATTAATGCAAAACATGAATGTATTTACCTGTCACCCCATGTAAGTTGGTAGTGTCGTCTCCCCCACTATAAGGTATTTTCTTGCACAATAGAGCCAACAAATCCCACTTAATCTTGGTGCAAATCCTATTAAGCAGAGACCCTATAGATTAAATCCATGATATAAAGAGAAAGTGAAGGCAGAAAGTGATAAGGTGCCAGATGCAGGACTCATTGAACATGTCAAATATTTGGAGTGGCTTATCCCTATGGTAATTCAGGATAAGAAGACAAGGGAAGTTAGGATATGTGTCAACCTAAGAAATTTGAATGATTCATTCTTACATGATCCATTCCCCACACCTTTTATAGATGATGTGCTAGAGAACATTGTAGGACCAAAATCCTACGCATTCACTAATGGGTTTTATGGTTATCATCATATCAATATTGCCAAGGAGGATCAACAAAAGACTACATTTTCAAAAATGTGGGGCTGCTACCAGTATACACTAATGCCATTTGGGTTGAAGAATTCCCCCGCTATTTTTTCCAAGGTAGTTGTCACAACTTTCAAGAATTTTATCCACAAGTTTTTTTAGGTATACTTCGACGATTGGAAAGTTTTTAGTTTGTTGAAGAATCATATTGAGAATTTGAGGTTGATGTTAGATCGATGTAGACACTACCAGATCTATTTATATTTGAATAAATTCATCTTTGTGCTCTATTTGGTATTTTATTGGGACATGTAGTGTGTAAATAGGGTCTTCTAATGGATCCTGACAAGATTTTTATTATTGTAGATCTACCACCACTAGCATTAGTGCGATAGCCGAGGACAACACTGGGACATACAAGTTATTAAAAAAAAATATTAAGGGACATGAACAAATTACTGATCCTATGGAGAACTTGTTGAAAAAGGATATTAAATTCTAGTGGAATGACAAATTCCAACAGAGTTTGAACATGTTGGAAGAAAAGATGGTTATTGTGCCAATCATGGTCTTTCTAAATTGGAGAAAGGATTTTCATGTACATGTCGATGCTTCATCTATAGATTTGGGAGTATTTTTTGCACAACCTAGATATGGGGACATAGATCCCCCTATTGATTTTGCTAGCAGAAAGTTATCAATGGAAAGGAACTATATTATGACAAAAAGAGAAGGTTTGGAAATAGTATATGCACTTCAAAAATTTAGACATTATTTGTTGGGGTCTCATTTTAAAATATATACCAACCATTCTGCTTTAATATACTTAGTCAATAAGCTAGTGCTGGAGGGGAGGGGGCGTATTTTTAAGTGGTTTTTATTATTCCAAGAATATGATTTTGAAATTGTAGTCAAACCAGGAAAGTTAAATGCAGGCCCTGATCATTTGTCGAGGTTGGAGACAGGAGAAGAACTAGTAAGATTAGAAGATAACCTTCTTGATGCGCAATTATTTTTAGTAAGGATGGTGGATAATTACTTGGAAGACATTGTGTATTTATTAAGTACATGTATGGAACCTAAGTAATATACTATGCAACAAAAGAAACAATTGGTTTTAAAAGAAACAAGTTGTCATCTTATAACAAGACAATTGTATAAATTGGGTCCTGATGAAATCTTGAGGAGATGTGTGTTAGAGAATGAAAGGCCTATTATCTTAGTAGAAGATCATGATGGTGTTGTAGGGGGACACTATGCAGGTAAGGATATAGTGAAAAAATTATTAATGGTAGTGCTTTGGTGGCTCACATTACATAAAGAAGAAAAAAAGTACTATAGGTATTGCAATGTATGTCAAACGGTTGGAAAACCTTTAAGGAGAGATGAAATTCCATTAGCTTCTCACGGAACATTGCAAGCATTCGAAAAATGGGATGTTGAATTTATTGGACCAATTAACCCACATTTGAAGAGAACATGAGCTATGTACATAATAATTGTGACTTATTACTTGATTCGGTGGGATGAAGTTGAACTAGTTACATATTGCCATTCTTCAACTGTTGAGAAGTTTTTATTTGAAAATGTGGTTATTAGGTTTGGTTGTCCTAGGATTTTAATGAGTGATAAACGAACCCACTTCTTAAATAGGACTATTTAAGTATTAACAAAATAATTTCAAATCTACGACCAGAAGAGTACACAATATTGTCCTCAGGCTAAAGGAACCATTGAAGCTTTTAATAAAAATTTAGAGAATGCCTTGACCAAAGTATTCAATGTGAACCAAGATGATTGGGACTTAAGGATACTATCAATATTATGGTCATATAGAACAACTTGTAAAATGTTGATGGGTCAAACACCTTTTAGGTTGGTATATGGTCAACACGTTTTAATGCCTATGGAGTACTATATTGTACCGAGCTTACAGATTGTTGCATTTACAGGAATGAAAGATACTGAATCATTGGAGGATAGGTTGTCACTATTATTGAAGTTGTAAGAAAACATGCTTATTTCAGGTTTCCATCACCAAGTGCAAAAATAAAGGGAGAAGGCACATTAAGCAAAAGAATTTCTAGGTAGGATACCTAGTTCTCCTCTACGACATTAAGTTTTTCAAACACCTTAGTAAGTTTAGAATGCACTAGTTAGGACCTTATGTGATTAAGTATGTAACAAAAGGGGGTGTTGTGTAATTACAAAAGTTGAATGGGGAAGTCATGGATGGGTTAGTTAATCAGAATCGACTAAAACTATACAGGGAGAGCTAAACTTTCCTTCGTCAGAAATGTACATAATTCTGACGTCTAGGTGCCGAGTGTAGTTGAAATGGGCACTAGACGTTAAAAGAGTCTGCACGCAGGGTAGAAGTAGGAAAATGTCGAAGTTGATTAGGAATGCATGTACATAAATAGATATGTTGTAGATGAAAAAAAATTGGTCCATTAATGAAAAAAAGTGTTGGTTGAATTCGAAAGGATTGCATGCACTATGCGATGGGAGTGTGTGAAAGGATTTCATGGTGTTAACGAAAATAAATGTAGGATTGGTTAAATACCAAGGGAGATTCGGGAGGATACATTCAATCTTAGGTTAATGTGGTGACAAGATATGATGGATGGAAGGTCATTAAAATTGTAAAGGTACGAGGATCAAGATCATTGTCTGCTGTCCATTGTTGAAAATTGGCCTAAGAGCAGAGCCAAAGAAACATTGCGTTATACAAGGGTGTGTATGAGGATAATATGCTTGAAAAATCACTTGAGTAAATTGTGAAAGAATTCATGTAGTCTGCGATATGAGAATTTCAAGCAGAACCAGAGGTAATTCCAGCAGCAGTTCCATCAGTGACACCAGTAGTAGCAAGAAGACCACCCACACCAATAAGAAGGTCAGTACGCACAAAGAATATTGAAGCTCACACTAAAGGGAGACATGATGCAGAGGCTTCAACTTCCATCCTGTCGTGGGTTCTACCACCATATGTACTTCCCATTAAGAAGAATGTCAAACGAGTCAGGTTGAGCAAGGATGTGAAGTATACCTTACACACACCGAAAATTCCAATGGGAGTAATGAAGGAAGTAGATATGCTCGGAAAAGTGCCAAACCTTAAGTATGCAAATCACAACTTGGCTAATAGAAATAAATTCCCATATTTTTCTCTAGAAAATTATTTAATGGAGATGTGCCACTAAGACATGACCACTCGGGTCATTGAACTATAGCAATGGGATAGAGGATTGGAAATATCTAGCATATTGAACCTTCTGGAAGCACCTCATTTTGGTCAAAGTGTGGAATTCAATGCATGTGAAGCAACTCTTAGTATGTGTGCATGGAGGATTTCTATGCTAGACAGAAAGAAAAAATCAATAGATACAAACTTACTGTCGAGGATCACAAGCTTTCCATCCACGAGACCAATTCCAATGACCTATTTTGTGGAAAAATAAAAGGATAAGGGTATTGCTAATAAAATGAAGGATAAGTATGGGTTTGAGAAGAGAACTCAAGGCTACAACACACCTTTTGTTGGTGATCAGTTAGTCATATTTGTCACACAGGAATTGGCTAGCAAATTATTGAGGAAATGTCACCCCAATCAAGTCTCCGCGGAAGCAATAACATTGGACAAGCAGTGTGTCGAAGGTCAGTCCAACTAAACTGGTAAATGTTCCTACTTAATGAAATTTTGAGTGATTACCACGATGCACAAGAAAAAGGTATCCCCTTTCATTATTCTTGGTTACTAATTTTGATTACATTAGTTGCTTGGGCCAAGCTGGAGTACTCATAGTTTGTGAGACATTATTTGGTTACGTGTTATGCATCCTTATGGTTCAGTGATAGCGCATACCACCAAAGGGACATGAACATCACATTTTATGTTTATAAATAAGGTATCCAACATAGTCTTCAAAAAAACCCTCTAATGGAGCCTCATGTCGTATACCTATTTAGAAACATTGTATGGTTTAAGGAAGGGCCATAGTTTATGTCTGTGCAATCAAGGAGGGGTCATACTAAGGAGTGATTTCCTATTCACTATAAGTTAGAGGAATAATATGTAAGAGGAATTATCCAGGAATGGCCTCAAAAGTGGAAGGTACTAGTTCCTACAAAGGAAATATCGTAAGATGTGTCGTAGACAACATAACAACATAGCAATACATCAGAGTACAAGCAAGATCAACAAGGAAAAGAGGTATCTGAAGCACAAGAAGGAGAAAGTTAAATACACGACCCATCACAGGAAGTTGAGAAAGAGTCCAGTGCGATGCAGACTAACCTTGTAGTTAGGGAAAAAAGAAAATCTATAGAAATCACTAAAGGAAAGAGAATGAAAGGAAAAGTGTAGAAGGGTAGCACTGATCTGTCCTTGACAGAGGATAACATTGAAATGCTTATAAATAGGTTCAAAGATACTACAATAGACATATGGAAGAAGATATAATATAAACACTTATATATTTTTGTAGAACTCAAAGGGAATTTGACTAAGCTACGACAAGCACTAGAATACATAAGCATAACACTAGTCCAATCATCAACTGAGCAATAGAGTGTCTTGGAAAAGGAAGAAAGACCAATGCTACAACCATCCTTGGTTGTGCAACACAAAGTTGTAATGTTGAGGAAAAAATCATTAGTTTTTCCAGTAGAATAGGTACAAAACTGTTTCCATGAACTAAGTCATGTTGATTTGAAGATAGCAATGTTACCAATACATATGTTGCATATTTTACAACAAGGTATTACAAAAGAAATAAAGGGCCACAAAGAGCATAGTTATGATGAAATGATGAAGTGTGGCACGGAAAGGGACAAACTCATATACAAATATAGAGCGCTCTAAAAGGAGAAGGATGAGAATGTAGAGTAGAAGGAAAAACTATAGAATTCCATGGAAGTGACATGCAACGCAGTTCCGTAAATTGAAATGACAAAGGAAGTACCCATTGAAGACAGAATGTCGAGCCTCAATGAAGCTATTAAGGGATTCCAAGTTAAACTTAGCAATTTGGAAGCGAAGTTGGTCCCTACTGCACCTCCAGAAGTCTAGGAACAAAGAGGAGAAGAAGTGAAGTCCACAATAGATAGCATCAAAGCCTTAGATGAAGAATGCATGAAGTTGTTTGATGAAATTTCATGAGTATGGGCAACATTGATGGACGATGAGAAATTGTAGGAAATAACAAGTAGGCTGAAAGATGTGCAGACCAGAGTTGTGATGTAATACCTCTATTTTGACCCCTCTGGATTATTTGCTTGAGGTAAATATTGTATACATGTTATGTATGTGTTTTCCCTAGTGTGGAGTCCCTAGTGTGGAGCTCAAGGCCAAGGCCCCACTAGTGGATTTTATGGTTTTATTGCACAAGCAAGTATTTAGCGGTTCGATAGCCATGAGTTGTTAATCCATGGAGCATTGTAAATGATGTAATTATTTATTATTTCAATAAAAATACCTAACGAACTGGCTGTGGAGGCAACAAATTAGAAGGGGGTTGTGTATATCCACTAGGGAGTGGTGAGTGGGTTGTGGGATGGGAGCCCATGTTTCCACTTGTTCATTCATGAACCCATCTAACCTCCCATATCATCATTAATGCAACTGTAAGAGAGTGGTTAATAAAATCAGATCATGAAGTCGATGGAGTATGGAATAGACTTGTGGATCCGTATGGAAAGGGATGACCTGTGTTCGCATTCCCCGTAAGTCACACCATGCCTGGGGAAATATGCACAGCCTGTTTTCTATTCGTGGTTAGGAAATAGGGGGATTATCCATTCAGGATTACTAGGACACTAGGAAGAGAGCCGAGTCATAAAGACGAAAGGAAGAAACATGATTTCTGTGTAAACAAGTTACAGAGTCGCATGCCCATAAAACAGAGTGTGACACCCTCATCTATTCAAGAACCCGTGAAGTTGAATCCTTGAAGGAGTGACAAAGTGTGCACCACTTAGTATAGTCGGATAGACAACTTGGGTCGGTGACAGAATGATACATTGCAGAACATATTTTAGTCCGCAACCTGGTGAGAAACCAGGTTTGATTAGCATAATGGAAGGGTGAGTTTTGGGGATGGATCTGCTTGATAAACCCAATAAATACTGTAATCTCATAGAACTAGAAAATGGATATTTCTATGCCCATCCTGAATATCACTGGAGGGAAGGGGCCTTGAGGGACTGAGAAACAGTGAAGAGGACCTTCCTTGTGTTGGGTGAGGTAGGTAATGTGGGTGCCATGTTGCTGAGTGTTGAGATGTTTGCATCTCTTTCAATGTCACTATCTTAGCACTGTCCTCCCTATTGCTTGAATGCTTGATAAACCTAGTGAAGGCTGTAAACTCATGAGAACAGTGGCTGGACCTTTCTATTCCCATCCTAAATAGAACTGAAGGGAAGGGGTCTCGAGCAAATGAGCAACAGGCAAGACGAGCTTCCTTGTGTTTGGTGCGGTAGGTAATGTGGGTGCCATGCTAGCTGATTAGTCTGAGATGCCTGCAGTTATGTAGAGAGCTCACTAGATTAGCATTGTCCCCTTATTCCTTGGATTTCTTGATAAACCCAATAGAGATTGGCTTAGAAATAGGATGACTCCTTGAATGTAAATGAACCATGATTGTTCCTTGGATTGCTTGATAAAACCAACAGATATTGGATTAGCAATGGGGTGATACTTTGCATGTGAGAGAAAACCCTCAACCTCCTTAGTGGATACACAACCTAGATCGGGGGTGGTCTCTTAGCTGAAAGAGTACAGGATGGACAAAGACCTATGGTTGGGTGGAACGTTGTTCCCACGTAACCAGTTTCTTGGGGAAGCTTAAATCTCAAGATAAGTGTTTCATGGTGTTAATGTCGTTGATGCATATGTTTTATCTGTTTGATATGTGATGTTGATTGAATGGTTATATGAATGAATCAATAAATAGCTATGTGTGATCTTGTATACAGAATTGGTTTCCTGTTGAATACTCCATTGGTACATGAATGTTATGCCTGACTAACCTTGTAGGTTGTGATATGTTAACTAGTTCAATTTATTACCTATGTTGTTATGTATGGAATTCATCTTCAAAAGGATGGGCTTTAGCTTCATCTGGACCCGAGAGGAGAGTGATAACCTCTTCATGATTGTTATAATCCCTCTATGAGGGAGAGTGATGTGGAGAAGTCATGGGAGAAGACAGATAGAGTTTTATGAAGTTATAAGGCATGGATAAGTGAATATATGATGGAATATTGATCTGAGATAATGATAAGGTTATGATCCTCAGATGTGTGAGAGATTTATACCAGTGGAAATAACTCTCTAAGAGATTTCCAATGGTACCAAACTTGCTTCATTTGGATGAAGGACAAGGGAGAATCAAGTCCGAGAAGTTTGCAGATGTAGAGAAGGAGGTTCTGCACTTCCGCATCTGCAATGCAAATTACGGATTGTGGAAGGGAAAGTTTTTTCAGAAATTCATGTTGGGAATTCCGCAATTCCGAATTCTGCAATGCGGATTGCAGATTGCGGAAAGCATAATCTTTTGGTCGAGTTAAGTTGGACTTCCGCAACTCTGAATTTCGCAATTGCGGATTGCGGATTGCGGAAAGGAAGTTGATGGAATATTTAGACTTCCTCTATACCAAGTTTCGCAATGTGGATTGCGGATTGGGGAAGGATGTTGGAAAGATGCATTCGGCGATCCGTCTTCTGAATCCTGCAATGCAAATTGCAGATTGTGGAAGGATGGATTATGGATTGTGGAAGGACAGATTGTGGATTACGGAAGGATGTATTAAGGATTGCGGATCCGAGGTAACTTGTAGATTTCGAATCCGAGGCAATGTGCGTATTGTGGATTGCGGATCAGAGGTAACTTCCGGATTGTGGATCTAAGATAGTTGAGAATTGCAGATTGCGTATCTAATGATGCAATTACAGAAAGGCATGAATGGAAGCATTTGGAGAAAAAAAAGTTGTCAGAGTCTTCCATCACCCCTCAAAGGACCGTTGAGGTTCAGAGTACATGATAGATTGGTACCAGATCCTAGGGATGGGATCGGGGTATGCTACAGAGTGGTATCAGAGCTTCAGTTACAACACTAGACATGTTGGGCCAAGCCATGAAGAGATCTATATGAAAGAATGCGTCCATGATGCAGGTTTGGATAATATGTACTAATTGGTTGATTTTCCAATGAATGAATTCCATATTTGAATGGATGTGTAAGATTTATTGTATGGTTGTAATGTCTAATAGATTTTTTTGTTATGCACAATGATAATAGCAACAACAGTAAGTTGAGTTGTCCAAAAATACCGCGTGCAGATAAATAAGGATGGTGACTTTTGATGATTCCCAGAACCCTTACGAACAAGAGGAAGATGTCCTAGGAGAAAATGTGCAGGAAGCACATACAAACGCGAAGTCTGATGGAAGGAGGGAACAGGTAACGCCCCCAAACCTCGACGAGACCATGGTAAGATTCAATGAGTGGTTGATGAAGGTGCAAGAAGAGAAACATCAACTTAATGCATCTATCTTGCAGAGTCTCACAGACCTGTAGAAAAAAGTAAATGGTGGATCTAATCCAAGCAACGAAGGTTGAGAAGAAATGAATGCAAAAAGTTAGTCTAGGGTTTGTTCTATGAGAAGGACCTTGAGCCCTAGAAGGAACTCTGTGAGCAGGAAACACAGAACACCCTCTTCTAGATCTCATTCTAGCAGGTCAGCTGATACCCAAGGTTCTCAAGGAAACCCAAGGCACACTCCCAGTAGGAGTAGGAACAGAAAGAGGTACAAAGATATTCCATAAGGAGAGTTTAGGAAGGAAAGACCGCCCACTTTTGATGGTGAAGGTAAAGAAGGTCAAGAAGCAGAGGCGTGGATTCTTGGAATGAAAAAGTACTTCAGAATATATGAGTATTCAGAGAATGAAAAGGCTAAGGTTTCTATTTATAATCTTAGCGGAAGAGCTTCTATTTGGTGGTAGCACCTCATGCAAGTGAAGAGAATCAGTGAAAGAAGGATTAGTTGGGGAAGATTCCAGAGGTACTTTCAGGAGAAATACCTGTCAGCTAGGTACTATGATAATAAGAGGAAAGAATTCAATGAACTCGGACTTGGGAAGAACACTATGGATGTGCATGTCCATAAGTTTTTGGAACTGCTGAGGTATGTTGATTACATCAAGGGTGAAAGAGTTAAGATCCAATGTTTCCTTGGTAGTCTACCATAGAGTTACTTTGATAGGATTGAGTTCGTCAGTCCACCAAGCTTGGAAGAAGCCATTAGGATGGCCGAGCATTGCTATGAGAAGGGTAAAGGTAAATCAGAAATGCAGTCAGCATGGAAAGGTAATCTCAATGGCAGGTTCAAACCAAAAAGAAGTGGATTTAAACCGCCTCTTAAAAATCAATCCAAAACCTTTCCACAGGGATAGCAAGCTAGGAGTGAATTTAAGCCAGCAGTAACAGTAGACAAGGAACATAAAGGACCACTTTAGTGTTGAGGATGTGGAGGGAACCACATGCTTAGTTATTTTCTAACTAAAAGGGAGTATCTGAGGAGCTTGCACAACATTGAAGGAGAAACTACAGTGGGGGACATGGCAAGAGCAGTGCCTAGAATCTATGTAGAACTAGATGACCGTCAAGCAGACCACCAATCAGCAGTGGTGGATATTGAAGGTAAGATTGCTAAGCAATATATTTATGTTTTGATTGACCCAGGGTCCACCCATAGTTATGTATCTCCTGGAATAGTTGAAAGTTTTTCTCTTAGTAAATTAAAGCATAGTAAGTCTTGGCTAGTTCAATTAGCCATAAGTGAAGTAGTGGGGAAGTGTCCCATAGAATTGAATGGACTCCTCACTCATGCATAATTAAATGTCTTACCATTAGGATCATATGATGCCTTAATTGGCATGGATTGGTTGGAAAGGCATAGAGCCAAGTTAGACTATTATGAAAAAGCACTTGAATGTCGTGATGAAGGAGGCAAGCCAAGGCTGGTAAAAGGAATTCAGAAGCGAGTTTCAGTAAGGAATATTTCATCACTACAAGTGAGAAAGTTCTTCAGGAAGGGTTTTCAACTGTATGTCGTGCATACATTAGATTCAGCAGAAGATACAGGACCTAGGTTGAGAGACTTTTAGCTATTGCAAGAGTTCCAAGATGTATTTCCTCATGAAGTGTTGGGACTGCCACCCAAGAGAGATATTGACTTTTTCATTAACCTTGTCCCAGGAGAAGCACCAATTTCGAAGGCTCCTTATAGGATGAGCACACTTGAGCTGATAGAGTTGAAGATGTAACTACAAGAATTAATGGGCAAGGAATATATCAGACCTAGTGTATCCCCTTGGGGTGCACTTGTGTTATTTGTGAAGAAGAAAGATGGAACATTAAGGCTATGTATTGATTACAGACATCTCAATAAAGTGATAGTCAAGAGCAAGTATCCTTTTCCAAGGATTGATGACTTGTTTGATCATATGAAGGAAGCTAGAGTGTTCTCCAAGATTGACTTGAGGTCGGGGTACCATCAAGTAAGTATTAAGGTAGAGGACATTCATAAGACAACTTTCAGGACTAGGTATGGTCATTATGAATTCACAGTAGTGCCATTTGGTCTTACCAATGCACCTTCCACATTCATGTGCCTCATGAATAGTGTATTCAATAAATACTTGGATAAGTTTGTGATTGTGTTCCTAGATGACATCTTGGTCTATTCACAGAATGAAGAAGAGCATAATGAGCATCTAAGGATGGTATTGCAAGTCCTTAGAGAACACCAACTATATGCCAAGTTGAGTAAGTGTGAATTATATCAAAAGGAAGTGAAATATTTAGTCATGTAATCTCAAAAGAAGGTATTGCAGTGGATCCAGAAAAGATAGAGGCCATAATGCATTGGCCTACTTCGAGGAATATTACAGATGTAAGATCTTTTATGGGTCTTGCTGGCTACTACATAATATTTATTGGAGGATTCTCCAAGATAGCCCACCTGATCACTTCACTATAGAGGAAGAGTATCATATTTGTATGGTATGATAAATGTTAGAAGAGCTTTCAGCAGTTGAAGGAGTTGCTCACTAGGGCCCCCGTTCTGAAGATTGCAAATCCTAGTAAGGATTTTGTGGTATGCACCGATGCTTGCATTGAAGGACTCGGTGGAGTGCTAATGCAAGAAGGGTTTGTAATATGCTATGAGTCCAAAAATTTAAAGGATCATGAAAGGAAATGTGCCACGCATGACTTAGAGCTAGCAGCCATAGTTCATGCTCTTAAGAGATGGAGACATTATCTCTTGGGAATAAAATTTGAACTCAGGACTGATCACATGAGTTTAAAATATTTGTTTGACAAGAAAAATATGAATTCTAGGAAAACTACATGGATGGATTTTTTTATGTGAGTTTGATTTGGAAATCAAACACATGAAAGGAAAAGAGAATAAGGTTGTTGATGCACTCAGAGGAAGATTTCATATTGCAACAGTGTTCACATGTAAATCAGATTTGAAGGCAAGAATCCTTGAAGCCCAAATAAATGACGAAGTGTATATTCGGGTCAAGGAGAAATTGCAGCAAGGTATCGTGGATGAAAAGTGTGTAAGGTATCATCTGGGTGAGGATGATGTTCTAATTTACCAGGATACTAGACTGTACATTCCATATAGTGCAGACTTGAAGAAGCTTGTGATGGATGATATGCATTAGAATTCATATTCTGGTCACCCAAGATATCAAAAGACTATAACAGCAGCAAGGAAGCAGTACTTTTGGCATGGTAAGAAGAAATACATAGCTGAGTACATGGCTAGGTGTCAAAAGTGTCAACAGGTCAAGGTAGAGCATCAACATCCAGCGGGATTGTTGCATCCACTGCCCATTCCAAAATGGAAGTGGGAAGTGATCTCTATGGATTTTATAATAGGGCTTCCTGTGATAGTAAATAAGCATGATTCGATCATGGTGGTGGTGGACAAGCTAACAAAAATAGATCATTTCATTCCAGTCAATTCCACTCATACGGCCAATGACATTGCAGATATATTCATGAGGGAGATATTTAGATTGCATGGATTGCCTAAGGAAATAGTATCAGATCGCGATACAAAGTTCACATCTAATTTCTGGAAGGGACTGTTTCAGGAATTAGGAACTCAATTGAAGTTCAGTACATCCTATCTTCCTCAGACAGATGGTCAGACTGAGAGATTAAATCAGGTCCTTGAATATATGTTGAGAATGTACGTGATAGACAATCCATATAAATTGGAATATTTCCTACATTTAGCGTAATTCGCATACAACAATGGACATCAAGCATCACTGAAGATGAGTGCCTTTGAGGCATTGTATGGAAGAGACTGCAGAACTGCTGTGAATTGGGATAGCCCAATCAACAAAGTAGTACTTGGACCAGAGATGATTGAGGAAATGGAAGAGGAATTTGTGAAGATCGGGCATAATTGAAAGGCAGCGCAGGACATGCAGAAGAGCTATGCATATCTGAAAAGAGTGCATAAGGAATTTCAAATTGGGGATCATGTTTACTTAAGAGTGAGGTTGAGGAATAGTTCCATGAAGTTGGGAAGTTGTTCCAAGTTGGCACCAAGATATTGTGGGCCATTTGAAGTCCTTGATAGGATAGGACCTATTTCATATAGGATTGCATTTCCTACTAACATGAAAGCTCATAATGTTTTCCATGTTTCTTTGCTTAAGAAATATATACATGATCCTAATCACATAATTGATTGGAATGTGATACAGGTGGAACCAGAAGGAGAGTTCCAAGTGGAGCCTACATGCATCCTCGACAGGAAGGTCACCTTGCTCCGGAACAGGGCCATAGGGCAGGTAAAGGTGCAATGGAAACACCTTGGCCCCGAGGGGGCCACGTGGGAGCTAGAGGATGCCATGTGAAAGGCATTCCCATTTTTGTTCAGTTTTGCGAACACCGAGGATGGTGTTGTTCTAAGGGGAAGGGAGTTGTAATACCCCTATTTTGACCCTTGTGGATTATTAGATTGATGTAAATATTGTATACATGTTATGTATGTGTTTTCCCTAGTGTGGAGCTCAAGGCCAAGGCCCCACTAGTGGATGTTATGGTTTTATTGCATAGGAAAGTATTTAGCGGTTCGATGGCCACGAGTTGTTAAGCCATGGAGCAGTGTAAATGATGTAATTATTTATTATTGAAATAAAAATACCTAAGGGAATGGCTATGGAGGAAACAAATGAGAAGGGGGTTATGTGTATCCAGTAGGGAGTTGTGAGGGGGTTGTGGGATGGGAGCCCATGTTGCCACTTGGTCATTCATGAACCCATTTGACCTCCCATACCATCATTAATGAAAATGTAAGAAAGTGGTTGAAAAAATTGGCTCATGAAGTCAATGGAGTATGGAACAGACCTATGGATCTGTATGGCAGGGAATGACCTTTGTTTGTGTGCCCCGTAAGTCACTCCATGCCTGGGGAAATCCACGCAGCCTGTTTGTTATCTGTGGTTAGGAAAGAGGGGCATTATCCATTCAGGATTATTGAGACACTAGGAAGAGAGTCGAGTCGTAAAGTTGAAAGGAAGAAACGTGATTTCTGTGTAAACAAGTTACAGAGTCGCATGCCCATAGAATCGGGTGTGGCACCCTCATCTGTTCAAGAACCTGTGAAGTTGAATCCTAGAAGGAGTGACAGAGTGTGCACCACTCAGTATAGCAGAACAAAGAACTTGGGTCGGTGATCAAGTGATACATTGTGGGACAGAGTTTAGTCTGCAACCTAGTGAGAAACCCAGTTTGTTTAGCATAATGGAAGGGCGAGTTTTGGTGATGGATCTGCTTGATAAACCCAGTTAATACTATAATCTCATAGAACTAGAATATAGAAGTAATGTTCCCTGGATCTTATGTCAAGTCAACAGGGTACGTTAGAACTTCCATTGATGCAGCCTTCGACAGATCATGAGTAGCCATGGGGAAGCCTATTGTTAGATTGCATCACAGGTATACCGAGGAGGCAGAGGGATGAGTATATATGTGCAGAGACTCACCTGTTATCAGAATTATTGTAGATTCTAGTGATTTCCTTAGAGTATGGGATAGCACAAGTGATAGAGATATCTATGGAGGAGATGATTAGAGTTCATGAGCATCAGAGAGTCGTTATCAGTGATCAAATCAGATTTCCTTTGTCGATGCTCGAAGTCAAGTATGACGGTAGAATGGCAGACTTCACCTGGTTTCCTATACACTACACCGTTCATAATGAGGTGGCTAGATCTTACAGATCTTTCTACTTGGAGTTACAGGAGAGGTGGATGCTGATAAAGCATTATAGACAGCTGATGATGATCAGAATGGCTCAACAACTACATGATGGTCTCTTCTTCTGGGTAGTGGGGAACCCCGAGATTGCAGTAGTGGACGGTACAAAAGTTAGCATGAGGACGAAAGTTGACTATCACTTTCAGGAGGTTTCATATCATGGTACCTCGTAGGATCATACCTTGAGTAGAAGGTACTAAAAATCTCCTAGGATGATTTGGGACCCTGGGATTCAGTTGGTTCAATTCAATTGATTGGAACTATGTTGGTATTGCTTGAGGACAAGCAATCTTGGCAAGGGAGGACTGTAATGTTCCCTTTTTTATTATAGTGGAAATTAGTGAGGATTCATGCCATATACACCTTCAGAGGATCTTTAGCATGATTATTAGATCACTAGTAGATAGACAGGGGCCACCAGAGCCAAAGGCCACCTGCATGCATGACATCTGAGCATTATTTCATGATGCATGCACCTGATTGAGTCTCCATGCACATGCATGCAAGTCAACTATGAATTAGAAGATAAAGTGACCTAGTTAGGTTTTTGGCAGTTGAATGTTATAAAATAAAGGTAAAGTGAATGGAGAAGACATATTATTGATTATTGATTTGTGATTCTAATTTGGAGAGCTCAGCGAGCAAAGTTGGGGTTGAGTGCATGCACTTAACTAACTGGTGTATTTCGGTAGTGAAATCTATCTGCCCTAGTTCATCATCAAGTTGGATCATCCAGATTCAGCATTACTTCAGTATTGTTTCTTATCAGGTTCCATTCGTCAGTTGTTTAGGAGATCGATTTATTCACTGGATTGGGGGATTTACTCTCTTGCTTGGGCACATTGCTCAATTATTCATCCATTTTTTTTACAATCTATACGGAGCAGAACCTCTGCATGCTGCTCCCATCCTTCTCAGAGTGGTCGTATTACCCTTCCCCTGTAAGAAGGGCTTCTCTATTGGACTCTTGAGAGAGTTATCAGCAGTTAGTACTATTGGAGGACGTTTGCATGCCTGAGGGCGAATTGCTTTGGAGAGACATTCACGTTTTGGGCTATTAAGCCAACACATCTTATGCATGCAGCTTCTATCATCACCGAAGGGGCACTATAACCCTATCACCCACCATCTGGGTCTTCTTCGGTAGCACATTCATTATTGAGGAGCTTTCTGGTATTGGAGGAGGACGTCTTACCCACAGAAACACGACTTGCCTTATCTCTTTACTGGTGCAGCCTTATTCATTCATGCGGGGATCATCAGCATCACCTTCAGCTTATCTATATACTGGTATGTACATGCAGACACTTCCTCCTATTTTATAGCATTCTAGTATTATCTGGTTTATAGTTCTGCATGCACATGCATGCATGCAGAAATCAGTATACACTTCCATCCTTGTTTGAGATACCAGCTTACTAGACAACATAGAAAAAGAAAAATATAAGTTTGGGATATTACAGTGGTATCAGAGCATGTTCCTTTCCAGCTGTGGGATCATGCATTTATTAGCAGATAGATGAATACAGAGTTTCAGATTAAGAATAGTAAAAGAAAAGAAACAATGGCGGGAAATGATACAATAGCTTTCAGTAGCCTCATATCCGCTCTGAAGGAACTAACTAATGGACAAAAAGAAATGATGAGTGGCTTTAGGAAAATGAAAGAGGAAACAAAACCCACCCCTCATAGTCCTATATCTCCCAACAGTGATAGGGTATCCACAAGCAACAGTGGGGGACAAGTACATACCAATCTGCAGAGACACCCACATATCCACAATAGGTCCCCCCGACCTACCCTACCACAGTTCTTAGATAGCCCAACCACAGTGTCCATAGTACATGCAGAGCTAGATGAGACAACGGGGGCATATTTGAGAGAATATAGAGGATTGGGAGATGACTTCCAATCAGCCATGACCTTCACTGACTTTTGCCACTTTAAAAGTAAGAGCAGACCTAGAGCATACAATAGGCCTTTCAAACAGACATATGAGCATGATATACAGGTTGATAGTAAATTTGATATGGAGTTGGAAATATATGAGGAGGATAGTACAAGTGATGCAGTTATCAGATCATCCATCGTCGAAGATTCATCATTCACCATTAGTAGCAGTACTTGTGAGGATCAGGGGGTGTTAGCACATAGTTATGACAAGGATACGATATGGAGTGATTTAACTGTATAGGACAAGGTAGAGGAGCTCACGTATGAGCCTATGGTTACTAGAGATTCCATGAACAGCACTCAGATAGCTCTTCAGGAATCGGATATGCATATAGATGAGTTGGAGTGGACACACTCTTCATCATCTACTGCAAGAGTCGAGACATCCATGATAGACGAGATACATGAGGAGAGACATGATTGGGGGATGGTTGATTCTATACATATAGGGCAGTATGGAGGTTACGAGTCATTTACTGTGGAGGAGCCATTAATGGTTCTGGTTGCAGTTATAGATGTGTTGACTGGAGACACACTCCATTATAGCACAGGTGTGTGGGATCCAGGCTCAGGTGACACTAGTAGAGTGAGTGCACAAAAGGATACCGCAGCACACACAAGATACAGGGAAGCTGTAAAACATGAGGAGCACTAAGAGTTGCAGATGACTAAGGAGAGATCCGACACAGATAGTTTGGATCAGGCAGGGGATCATGAGCCATCTTTGTTAGGGAGAGATTTAGCCATGACACTGACACTAGGAGAGAAACTTGTGATGAATCGGCATGAGGAGCACTTAGAGCTACAGTGGACTGAGGAGATATCTGACATAGAGATTTGGGATCAGGCAGGGGATCATGAGCCATCTCTGTTAGAGAGAGGTTTATCCATGACAGAGATAGTTGAGCACATTCCCTGTGGATCAGCCAACAGGGAAGATTATACATATAGAGGTTGTATGGGCAGATGTATGGCAGATATAGAGATACATTGGATCACATACTTCATTGATAATAGTGGAGTACTGGCTACAGTAGCACATACAAGGTACTCGATGGCTTAGGAGAGTACATGAGTATACATCAGTCTAGAGGAGTACCTAGGGGCACATGATGAGATCCCATGGAGTTTCGGGGTGTTACCTTTTGGGAGACCATCTGACAGAGAGCATGAGCATGACCTTACATCGAGAGTCCCTAGGATTGATGAGGGGAAAGACACGCTTCAATGGGTAGGAGAACCCTTGATAGGCTATCTTGGTCAGGGATATCATTCGATGAGGATCAGAGAGCATGATGCTCACAGGCCTACTTCTAGGCCTAGTTTTGAGATTGTGGTCATGGTCATGGGGTTGACCGACACACCGGTTACTTCCCAGCCGCATCTGCAGGAGCAGAGCTATTTATTACTATTACACAACCAGACTTGGGAGTTTCACCTGAGATAGTTAGATGAGGTGAATAACATCTTGGCCACAAGAGTGATCCTTCGATTTGACCATGATATTGGTACACTCAATACATAGGGGAGATTAGATTGGTTCACAGGATTTGCAATTGAGAGAGTAGGGAATGACATCATATCCTATAGAGATTGCCCATGTACTGATCTCGAGACATCACTTAGGGAGAGGATCATGAGGGCTATCCGAGATTTGCAATTGGTGGATTATTATTGGTATCTGCATGAGTACAAGGCACCACAGCAGACGGAGCTATTCTCTAGAGAGAGGCTTAGACTCCATGGATTATTGGAGGACATAGACAGTGAGCGGGTTAACAGATGTATAGATGCAGTTTTGCGGGAGCTTATTACATTAGCAGGAAGGAGCAGAGTCAGTTATTAGCACTTGGTATCTACCAGAGGATTACAGGGAGACCTCGATTACTATTAGCATGATGCGGCAGCAGTTCGTTGGAGTTACGTTTGGCGGACCCCTTTGTTTGTGGCAGGATCCAGGTATTCATCTACATGATGGATTGTTTCATATGGTAGAGGTGATCGACAGAGTTGCAAGGATGATCAGTCCGCCATATTTATGGGATGACAGAGCAGGAGATATTGAGACTTCTTTATGGCAGGGATGACTTTCTTTCTTGGTATTAAGGATTGAGATTGATAGTGGAGCCACTGCGGGGGAGATGGCCAGCTTTCACTTTCAGGTATTTATTGGTAGGCTACTTAGGGTTGGATGCATGACAGAGTAGTCTTCTAAGGAGTTTGTATGACTTATGATTGCTTGGTTCTTCAGGGGCAGTCAGATGTATTCTGTGGTTAGCACTAGGTGGACCAACACTCAGGGTGGAGAGTGCTTGACATCACCAATGGGGGACTCAGATGACTTCACCTTCTTTAGACATACTCGAGGTAGGTGTGCATGGATATACGAGATGGATCTTATGTCAGGTCAACAGGGTACGTCAGAACTTGCATTGATGCAACCTTCGACAGATCATGAGCATCCATGGGGAAGCCTATTGTTAGATTGCATCAAAGGTATACCGAGGAGGTAGAGGGTTGAGTATATATGTGCAGAGACTCATCTATTATCAGAATTCTTGCAGATTCCAGTGATTTCCTCAGAGTATGGGATAGCATGAGTGATAGATCTATCTATGGAGGAGATTATTAGAGTTCATGAGCATCCTAGAGTCATTATTAGTTATCGGAGAAAATTTCCTTTGTCGATGCTCGAGGTCAAGTATGACAGAAGAATAGAAGACTTCACCTGGTTTCCTATACACTACACCGTTCATAATGAGGTGCCCAACTCTTACAAATATTTCTACTTGGAGTTACAGGAAAGGTGGATGCTGATAGAGCATGATAGACAGCTGATGATGATCAGAACGGCTCAACGACTACATGATGGTCTCTTCTTCTAGGTAGTGGGGAACCCCAAGATTACAGTAGTGGACGGTACAACAGTTAGCATGAGCACAAGAGTTGACTATCACTTTCAGGAGGTTTCATATCATGGTACCTCGTAGGATCATACCTTGAGTAGAAGGTACTACAGATCTCCTAGGATGATTTGGGACCCTGGGATTAAGTTGGTTCAGTTCAATTGATTGGAACTATGTTGGTATTGCTTGAGGACAAGCAATCTTAGCAAGGGAGGACTGTAATGTTCCCTTTTCTATTATAGTGGAAATTAGTGAGGATTGATGCCATATACACCTTCAGAGGATCTTTAGCATGATTATTAGATCACCAGTAGATAGACAGGGGCCACCAAAGCCAAAGGCCACCTACATGCATGACATCTGAGCATTATTTCATCATGCATGCACCTACATGTAAGTCAACTACGAATTAGAAGATAAAGTGACCTAGGTAGGGTCAGAAGTTAGGTTTTTGGCAGTTGAGTGTTATAAAAGAAAAGTAAAGTGAATGGAGAAGACATATTATTGATTATTGATTTGTGATTCCGATTTGGAGAGCTCAGCGAGCAAAGTTGGGGTTGAGTGCATGCACTTAACTAACTGGTGTATTTCGGTAGTGAAATCTATCTTCCCTAGTTCATCATCAGGTTGGATCATCCAGATTCAACATTGCTTCAGTATTTTTTCTTATCAGGTTCCATTCGTCAGTTGTTCAAGAGAACGATTTATTCACTAGATTGGGGGATTTACTCTCTTGCTTGGGCGCATTGCTCAATTATTCATCCATTCGTTTTCCAGTCTATAGGGAGAAGAACCTCTGTATGCTACTCCCATCCTTCTCAGAGTGGTCATATTACCCTTCCCCTGGAAGAAGGGCTTCTCTATTGGACTCTTGAGAGAGTTATCAACAGTTAGTACTATTGGAGGACGTTTGCATGCCTAAGGGCGAATTGCTTTGGAGAGACATTCACGTTTTGGGATATTGAGCCAACACATCTTATACATGCAGCATATATAATCACCGGAGGGGCACTATAACCCTATCAACCACCATCTGGGTCTTCTTCGGTATCACATTCATTATTGAGGAGCTTTCTGGTATTGGAGGAGGATGTCTTACCCACAGAAACACGACTTGCCTTATCTCTTTACTGGTGCAGCCTTATTCATGCATGCGGGGATCATCAGCATCACCTTCAACTGATCTATATACTGGTATGTAAATGCAGACACTTCCTCCTAATTTATAGCATTCTAGTATTATCTACGTTATAGTTCTGCATGCACATTCATGCATGCAGAGATCAGTTTACACTCCCATCCTTGTTTGAGATATCAGCTTACTAGATAACATTGAAAAAGAAAAATATCCCTTTGGGAAATTACAATAGACCTTTCTATTCCCATCCTGAATAGCAATGGAGGGAAGGGGCCTTGATGGACTGAGCAACGGTGAATAGGTCCTTCCTTGTGTTGGGTGAGGTAGGTAATGTGGGTTCCATGCTGCTGAGTGTTGAGATGTAGTAGCTCTATCAGACAACTCACTGGATTAGCATTGTCCTCCCTATTGCTTGAATGCTTGATAAACCTAGTGAAGGCTATAAACTCATGAGAACAGTGGTTGGACCTTTCTATGCCCATCCTGAATAGCATTGGAGGGAAGGGGTCTCAAGGAACTTAGCAATAGAGAAGAGGACCTTCCTTATGTTGGGTGAGGTAGGTAATGTGGGTGCCATGCTAGCTGATTAGTCTGAGATTCCTACAGTTCTATAGAGATATAACTAGATTATCATTGTCCCCTTGTTCCCTGGATTTCTTGATAAACCCAATAGAGATTGGCTTAGCAACGGGATGATTCCTTGACTGTAAATGAACCATGATTGTTCCCTGGATTGCTTGATAAACCCAACAAATATTGGCTTAACAATGGGGTGAGACTTTGACTATGAGAGACAACCATCAACCTCCTTAGTGGATACAAAACCCATCTCGGGGGTGGTATCTCAGCTGCTAGAGTACAGGTTAGACAGAGACCTATGGTTGGGTGGAACGTTGTCCCCACGTAACCAGTTTCCTGGGGCAGCTTCAGTGTCAAGATAATTGTTTCATGGTGTTAATGTTGTTGATGCATGTGTTGTATCTATTTGATATGTGATGTTGATTGAATGGTTGTATGAATGGAATCAATAAATAGCTATGTGTGAGCTTTTATACAAAGATCGTTTCCTATTGAATACTCCATTGTTACATGAATGTTATGCATTACAAACCTTGTAGGTTGTGATATGTTAACTAGTTCAATTTATAACCTATGTTGTTATGTATGGAGTTCATCTTCAAAAGGATGGGCTTTAGCTTCATATGGACCCGAGAGGAAAGTGATAACCTCTTAATGATTGTTAGAATCCCTCTTTGAGGGAGATTGATGTGAAGAAGTCATGGGAGAAGACAGATAGAGTTTTATGAAGTTCTAAGGCATGGATAAGTGAAGTTATGATGGAATATTCATCTGAGATAATGATAATTTTATAATCATCAGATGGATGAGAGAGTTATACCAGTGGAAAGAACTCTCCAAGAGCTTTCCAATGGTACCAGACTTGCTTCATTTGGCTCAAGGACGAGGGAGAAACAAGCCTGATAAGTTTGCAGATGTAGAGAAGGAGGTTCCGCACTTCTGCATCCGCAATGTGGATTGTGGATTGCGGAAGGGAAAGTTTTATCGGAATTTCATGTTGGGACTTCCGCAATGCGGAAAGCGTAGTCTTCCAGTCAAGTGAAGTTGGACTTCCGCAATTGCAGATTGCGGATTGCGGAAAGGCATTTGATGTGGAATATGTAGACTTCTTCTATCCCAAGTTCCGCAATGTGGATTGCGGATTGTGGAAGGGTGTTGGAAATATACATTTGGTGATCTGTCTTCTGAATCCTACAATGTGGATTGTGAATTGTAGAAGGAAAGATTGTGGATTGTGGAAGGATGTATTTTGGATCCGAGGTAACTTGCGGATTGCGGATCTGAGGCAACGTGCGGATTGTGGATTGCGGATCTGAGGTAACTTGCGGATTGCAGATCCAAGAGAGTTGCGGATTGCAGATTGTAGGTCCGATGATGAAATTGTGGAAATGAGTGAATGGAATCATTTGGAGAAAAAAAAAGGTGTCAGAGTCTTCCATCACCCCTCAAAGGACCATTGAGGTTCGGAGTACATGACAGATTGGTACCAGATCCTATGGATGTGATTGGGGTACGCTACATGTGAAGTTAAAGAAACGGATAAGGACCTTGCCTACATTAGAGAGTATGTTGAAGGATGCGGAAAGTAAGCAGTTATAGGCAGAATTTAATCAATTAAGGGAGGAGGAATAGCAAATGAGCCATAGGCACTAAATTTTTTAGAATGAAGTAGTGAGAATATATGAAATTATTGGAGAAGGATATGCAGAGAGAAGGAAAGCTATGCAGACAGATGAGGCATGAATAAAGGTAGATATAAGTGCACAATTGGTAGAGGAAGTGTAAGAGAAATCAGATAAAGTAGAATGGATTGTCAAAGAATCAAAGGAGACATATGATGAGTTTTTGATGACATGGAAGACACCCTAGAAGCAAGCTTGAGTTTCTCAGGACAAACAACATGTGAGTGTTGAGGGCCTATCGACCATAAAGTATCTTGGACCAGTTTTGTGTTGGTGTGAAAAGGGGTAGCGCAGCGTCTCAATTGGTCAAAATGAAGTGCACCTGCAAAATAAGGATGAACTCCGTCGTAGCACCCGCAAAATATGGATACATTAGTGGTTGATCATGCCAACCGAGAAAGTGGTTAGAGTAAGTTGGGATTTTTTGTCCACTTAGTGGTCTACAGGGGCTATGCTAATAACTATATATATATAATGGGTTGGGTAGAGTATGTTGTTGTTAATTTTTGATATAAGGTTCATGAAAAGATAGTGATCCCATGTATTTTTGTTGAGTGTTGTGTAACTGAAGATTTTTTTGAAGGGTTGCGATCTGTAGGATATCTGAACATATCTGTAAGAAGATGAAATGCTTTATGTAATGGGATCAATGAATAAACAAAGAATTTTTGTGGTTTTCTCCCATAGTGGGTTTCCACGTAAAAATATATGTTGTACTGTGTGTGTGAATGTTAATGTGTGTGCTTATTGTTTGTATTTACATGGTATTGTTAAATGATAAATGATCAGTGATATGATAATAATTCGTGAATGTTCTAAATTGCAATATATTGCACGGTTGATATATGCATTATGCTAGTTCTATGGTTTAATTGTTATCTTTTGAGGTTCTATTAATGGGTATGATAGTAGAACAAATTTCCTTCCTCTTCGCTACTGCATAAACGTGCTTCCTGTAGTACCCACAGGTACTTCAGGTGAGACTTCACATGTTCGTAGGTGATGTCGAAAGGGCCAGTATCTTGGGATTTGTTGGTCTGTTTCGTAGTAAACATGGGTCTTCCAACATTAGATCCAACACACCATGAACGAGGTCATTAGAAAATTATATTTTGGATTAATATGAATGAGGTTATTTATCAATTCTTTGATTTAATTGCAGATGACTTGTGGATATTACTCATCTGCCTACATTGAGGTGTATATTGTGTTCTGATTTGGAACCAATACCAAATTCAAGAGGCCGAGAAGAGAATGAGGAAGAAGATGTTGACACTATAATTGCAAACTTTATAAAAACGAGAAAACCTTGAAGGAAGTAGTGTGAGTAGAGATTAAACATTTTGTATAAGAGACAAAAAAAATTGTATGATAAAGTACTATATGTATTGTTGCGAGAATATATTGATTCATATAGCCTAATACTATTAACCAAGTTAAAATTTGTGCATATCTAGTTGAGTTATCATGTTTTATATGCATTGTTATATTTACTCTATTTTGTTAGTTCATCTAAAATTATTAGAAGTTGTTAGCATTCAAACGTGCATGTTGTGAGTAAAAATATTTGCGTGTGCGGTGAGTAACAATGTGTGTGGCTGAGGAAGAACAATGTGTGGCCATGTGATATTTTGTGGCTTCATGGCCATAATGTGAGGAAAATGAATGATATTCGATGTGAGAAGATATGGCCACATACATTGTTCGTCACCATCCACACAAATACAATTTTTTAAGGAATTCCCATGTATGAGAAAATGTGTCCACTTTCTTTGTCACATTAATCAATGCCAAGGAGTAATTAGTAAGGTAACAATTTGAATGTGTATCATATCATGCCTTCTTTCTTTCATTTACCTTTCATTGTACGTACAAACCATATGATTTCTACAAACACATTCACACCATAAGTGAATATCCTTGGTTCATGTTGCACCAAAGTGAATATGTTTTTTGTTTTTCTACTTTATATGCATGAATCGTATATGTTTATGATGTTATGTTAGTTTCAACTATTTTTCTATAAATAGATTTATGGTGGTTTTTTTAACAATTTTTTTAGTGGTTATCTAAAGAAATTTGTATTATATACCCCCAAAGTCATATGACCACATACATTATACATTCTTATGTACGAGAAAATCATTCTTATGTATTATCAAATCATTTTTTTAATAAGATTTTGTAATTAGTAAGTTAACTATTTTAAAAGGTATCATATTGTAGATTTTTGTTTTCATTTACCTTTAATTGTATCTTTATTTAAACACATTCACACCATAATTGAATATGATTGGTTGATCTAGGAGGATCTGAAGATGCTCTAGAATCAAAGAGCTCAGCCACCAGAAATAACAACACCATCGTGAAGATCTCGGCGAGATATTTTCAACGGTGTGAATGGCACCTCAAATAGACTCTGGATGCAAAATATTTCACATCCTAATGTTTCAAGTAAATAGGCGAATTGGAAAATTTTGAGGTGTCACATGGCACCCTCATAATGTTCCACGTGGCAGCCGTATAGGTGATGTGGAAATTCCTATAGGGGTGACATGGCAATTACATGCCATGGCCCAATCATTGACTGCCACATGGAAGTAGAACTAGATGATGTGGAAACCTGTATGGCAGTTGACGTGGAAATTGAAGGTGATGTCAACCAATTATATGTTGACATATGGGAAAATCATATGCTAACACATGGAAAGGCTAATTCCATGGCATATGGCACATTATTATTGGTTTAATTAAAGTTTGGAGGCAGTTAAAAATTGAATGAATTAGAATATGGTTAATGGAATAATCATATTATGCCCCATGTGCCTTTAGTAATGCCAACGAATATAAGATAAGGGGAGGAATTTGTTATAAATATTCCAACTTTGGTGGATCCAACGTACCATAACATATGGCATGGATTGATATGATTCCCCATGTGCCTTGAATTATCCTTAGAGGATTGAGTTGGCATATCACATGGTGGTTTTTGTTGGCACGAGGTTAGAGCGCATGAAGTGCTGAAGCCGACAATGACAAAAGGGTCATCAGCGGAATAAAGGACCATTCACGAAGGAGTAAAGCCAACGAAAGCGCAAGTTTTGGTCAAAGTTAGTTAGATTTGGTCATGTGGACCATTTTGTAACCGCATTAGTTTTCTATAAATAGAGTCACAATTGTAAGCCTAAGGAATCATCATATTTTTGGCATCGATTGATAGCATCGAAGAACAGACTGATTTTGTATTTTCCACTTTCAGCAAGTTTTTCCTTGTATGTGAATTCACGTTAAGTCGCAGTTTTGGAGATGAGTTAATGCATGAAGATGTTCAATATGTTCATATTTTTGTTTCTGTTGTGAATGGTGAATATCTGGTGTGATTTGTTTAAGATTCTTTTGTTGCTCTGTTGATTAATATGTGTTATCCAAATGTCGTTTATATTGTGTTGATGCGGATTCTAAGTTAATGTACGAAATGCTAAGATAATGTTAGAAAAAATCTTTGGTTTCTGTAGCGACTAGGTAAGGGTTAATGCATGATCTCTCCATACTGTGGAAACTTGGTTCTTGCATCCCCCTTGATCATATCGGGTGAGACCTCACTTGCTTCGTGGGTGTTGCTGGAAGGGGTAATACCTTTCTGGACCAGTGCTCAAGGGAGTTTGGTTATGTTTGTTGATAGCAGTGCGAAGTGAACCTCTATCGACAAAACTATTTCAACAAATGGTTATGTTTCTGGGACCCTATTGTGAAAAGGAAAAGAGAGGACATGTTGTGGCATCCGACAAAACTGAAGATTGAGGACTGGTTTGATAAGAAGGCACAAGAATTCGTAGAGGAAGAGAATCACCAACCCAGATGGTCGAAAACTAAGTGGTTGCAGAAATACATATACTCCAATGTCCACGAGATATTTTTCTGTGAATTCCCAGTATTGTTGCATGAGTGGTTGGTGCAATTGACATTTCAAAAGAGAAATTTCCAAGAGGTGAACCTGAACACTGGACACCTGAATTGATTCGACAACTGAAGCAATTAGACAACAAGGCATCAAGGGTTGTGGACGTCTAGGTGGACAAAATTCTAGAAGGATATATTACTGAATTCTCCATCAATACGATCAAATCATATAGCGACGCAAAGAGGAAATTTTCAAGGGACCCCGCGGAAGATTTCTATTGTCACTAAAAGTGTGGATTAAGATGCTCATCTGCGAAAAGGGAACATTGAGGATGAATGTTGACGAGTAAATCCTGGTGTGTGGAGTTTGAGGGTATCGCTTAAATTTGGGTCTGGTAGGACGATGTGGGGTAGATGGACATGAGTGACGACAAATTCTTAAGGGAAACTGAGGAAAGTTGTGGTACCCTGCGAAGTGGGGTGAGGCTCTGGCCGCCAAAAAAGAAGAGGATGACGGAGATTGAGAGAGAGTCTCCTGAGGTGACCAGAATGGAGAAATGTGAAATGGGACCACAAAGGACGAAGTGACCCTATTGCGACCAAGAAAGAAACCAGGATACCCATAAAGCCAAAGGAGTGTTGATGTATATGTAACTTCAGAATGTATTTCATCTATGTATTTCATATATATTTATTCTACCCTTATAAGAGATGTGTTATTCCTCTATCAGGAAGTGTCGTCATGTGTATTGACAAGTGTCGCAAGTGTGTGTACTTGGCAAAGGGTTATTAAGCCACCATGTGTGGGGTCAGCCCTGAAATATATATTATATTGTGGATGTACCTAGCTAGACAAGTCGGCCCCATCGTGTAACTGGGCAAACAGGTTAGTATAAATAGAGATCGAGAGATCTCTATTTTGATCACTTGGAAACTCACACTTCTCTCACTCAGAAAGTGGCGCACTAGTGAGGAGGAAGATCATCTACTACTAGGAGACTATCTTAGTGTATTTTGATTTTACTTTGGTTGAGCCATTTCTCTCTCTATCTCTGAGGAAATTGTGGGGTTTTTCACCTTAGGGTTTTCCCCACGGAAACTTTGTGTCTCTTGTCTCTCATGCTTTTGATTCTTGTGATGCTTATCATGCTTATTGTGATTGTTATGCATTGATATACTGTATATGTTATTCTCTCAGTGAAGATCCTAGAGTATTGTGAATTAATGCTCAAAATTTAACATGGTATCAGAACTAACCTGAGAAGAAGACATTTTGTAGTGACAGAAACTTGAGTTTCTTGTTTATTGGGTTTCTCTCCACATTTTTTGGAAAATCAGTATAGTAGATCGACTCTACTAATCAAGGAGAATCTATCTGTCCCATCATAATTCAATTCTGAGCATTTTCAGATTTGGCCCTAAAAATTAGGGTTTCCACAAAAATAGGAATTTCTGAAATCTGAAGACATAGCTGGAAGCTCCTTGAAAAAATCAAAGTTTAGAGCTTTGGACCAAGATTTTTGGCTGGGTAGATCTCTGGGAAACTCAAACCCTAATTCAGGGCTCTCCCTAGTTAACCCAGGAGGACAACAAGGCAAATCTGAAGGGTAAAGCTTTGCTTATCTCAAATTTTGAATACACCAGGCTGATCAGCTCATCAAGGCACATCTTTCTATCCTTTCAGAAAGTTGAAATTCATATTTTGAATTTTTAGGGGTTTTCCGACAAACCATAATCCGGGACCAGATCCAGTTTTCAGCATTTCAAGTGGTAAGACCTAAATATTTTCTATTTCCATTTGAAGTACTCTTTAAGATGTCTCACCACACCAAGCTTGAGGATAAGCTTGAAGGGGCTGAAAACTTCAGAGCTTGGAAGTATAGGATTGGGTTAATCCTGGAAGAGAATGAGTTGGACTCATATATAAAAGAAGACATCCCTATCACAGAGGATGAAGAGGCTAAAGTATTGCATAAGAAGAACTTGGTCAAGGTAAAGAGAATCATTGTTGATTCTATCAAAGACCATCTCATACCCATGTGTCTTCTCTAAAGACACCTAAGGAGATGTTTGACTCTTTGACCAAGCTATTTGAAGGGAAGAACATAAATCGAAAGATGACCCTGCAAAACCAATTGAAAGGAGTAAAGTTTCAGAATGGAGAAACCATTCAATCTTATTTTTCAAGGGTATCCCAGATCAAGGAACAACTAGAAGCAGTGGATGAAATGGTGGAGAATGGTGAAGTTTTCATGACCACTCTGAATGGCCTACCTAGGTCATGGAACTCCTTCATTTAAGGAATCTGTGCAAGAAATAAGTTGGTATCCTTCAACAGACTATGGGAAGAATGCTCACAAGAAGAAGCAAGGCTTGTGGCACGAGAAGAAAAGATGGGGAATGAAGATCAAGCTCTCACAACTCACACAAGAAAGGGAAGTCCAAGAGAGAGCCATCTCACTCGAAGAAATCTTCACATCACTATAAAGAAAGAAGAATATGCTTCACCTGTAATGAAAAAGGACATATTGCCATAAATTGTCCCAAGAACAAGAAGGACAACAACAACTTCAACAAGAAGAAGAAGGGCAACAAAAGAAGGTTTCATGCTCATGCTGCCGAGGATGATGAACAACCCAAGGAGAAGGCTAGGACAGAAAGTGATGATAGTGATGATGACTCATCAAGTTAAGAAGAGTATGTTCTAATCTCTGCTCTCACAGGTACTATCTCCCATGGTTGTAATGATTGGTTAATTGACAGTGGGGCTTCCAAACACATGACTGGGTTTAAGGAATCTTTTGTGAACCTATCTGAACATGAATCACCCCATAAGGTGAAACTTGGGGATGATTATCAATACCCAATCAAAGGAAGTGGTGAAGCCTCCTACAACCTAGATTCTGGAAAATCTTTGAAGATGAAAGAAGTCCTTTATGTACCTGGGCTCAAGAAGAACTTACTCTCCATCTCTGCATTGGATGCAAAAGGTATGAGGGTTGCATTTTTGGATGGCCAAGTCCTAATGTGGCCAAAGGGAAAAACCATAGATGATGCAGTAGTGATTGGAGAGCAAGAGGGAGGTTTGTATAAATTGAAGGGACAACCTGAACATGCCATGGTGCATGAATCCATGGAGCCAAGTGAACTTTGGCATAGAAGACTTGCTCATATGCACTATAGGGCACTTCCAATTGCAAGCAAGGCTATAGAGGGTCTTCCTGAAATCAAGACCAAACATGAAGGTGTTTGCAAAGGATGTGCAAAAGGTAAGAACATTTAGAAGGCTTTCCAAAGCAGTGAAAGCAAGGCAAAGGATATCCTGGAAATCATCCACTCAGATGTATGTGGTCCTATGTCATCCAGTTCTCTAAGTGGGTATGTTTATTATGTCTCATTTATTGATGACTTCTCCATGAAGACTTGGATATACTTCTTGAAGAACAAAGATGATGTGTTTGATAAGTTCAAGGAATTCAAAACCTTGATGGAGAATCAAACTGACAAGAAGATCAAAACATTTAGATCCGACAATGGTGGAGAATTCACCTCAGGTGACTTCAAAAAGCTTTGCAGTGATTCAGGGATTAAGAGGGAGTTGACTGCTCCTTACAATCCACAACGGAATGGAGTTGCAGAAAGGAAGAACAGAACAATCATGGAAGCAACAAGAGCAGTGCTACATGACCAGGATCTACCTATGCATCTATGGGCAAAAGTAGCTAGAACAGCTGTATATGTGCAGAACAGAACATCCCACAAGATATTGGACAACAAGACACCAGAAGAGGTCTTTTCTGGAAAGAAACCTGAAGTCAACCATCTCAGAATATTTGGTTGTCCAGTATACACTCATGTCCCAAAGGAAAAGAGGACTAAACTAGATCCTTTAGGAAAGAAGGGTATCTTTGTGGGTTACAGTGAAAGCTCAAAGGCTTACAGAATATACTTTCCAGGGTTCAAGAAGATTGATGTCAACAGGGATGTAACATTTGATGAAAACTCAGCATTCATCAAATCAAGGATGCAACCTATCGAAGTTTATGAAGAACCTAAGGAAACTAGATTTCAAGACACTACCATGACTGAAGCAATTCCAGAAGTTGTTCGTGAGTTTGAAGATCCACAAGAACCTATAGATCCACCCCGTGAGGATAAATCTCACAAGAGGAAACCTGCATGGGCTAGAGAGCTCATTCAAGATGCAGAAATATTTGGCATTCCAGAAGAAGAACACAGAGCAAAGAAGAGAACCGAATCACATACCAGCTATGTTGCTTTACTCTGTGACATTATGAACAAAGAACCTTCCAGTTATGAAGAAGCAGCGGAAAAGAAAGAATGGAAGGATGCCATGGTTGAGGAATACCAATCAATAATGAAAAATGATGTTTGGGATGTTGTCCCAAGACCTAAGGAGAAGTCTGTTGTGACTTCCAAATGGATCTACAAAATCAAGCATGCTACAGATAACAGTGTAGAGAAATACAAAGCAAGATTTGTAGCTCGTGGCTTCTCTCAGAAAGAGGGAATAGATTATGAAGAATTTTTTGCACCTGTAGCCAGGTATACTTCCATCAGAATAGTACTTGCCCTGGCTGCAGCAATGAAATGGAAAATACACCAGATGGATGTCAAGACTGCTTTCTTGAATGGTGTAGTTGAAGAGGAAGTATATGTGGAGAAGCCACTCGGTTTTGAAATACATGACAGGGAGTCATATGTGTGTAGATTGAAGAAAGCCTTGTATGGCTTGAAGTAAGCTCCCAGATCTTGGTATGGTAGGATGGACAGTTATCTATCTAGTTTGGGCTTTACCAAGAGTAAAGCGGATTCCAACCTTTACTACAAGGTTGAGGAAGGAAATCCTGTGGTTCTACTTCTGTAGGTGGATAACTTATTTGTAACAGGAGATGACAGATTGATTGCAGATACTAAGAGGAAGCTTGTTGCTGAGTTCAATATGAAAGATTTGGGAATGATGCATTATTTCTAGGTATGGAGGTGTGGCAGAGTGCAGATGGGATCTTCCTTGGTCAAGGGAACAATACTGTAGATATCCTGAAGAGGTTCGGGATGATGGATTGCAAGGCCATGGCCACACCTATGGCATCGAATCTGAAACTTCTTTGTGATGCTTCATCTGAGCCAGTTGATGTCTCTATGTATTGTCAGATGATTGGGTCCTTGATGTACCTGATGAACACGAGACCAGATATTTGCTTTGCTGTGAACACATTGAGTCAGTTCCTGATAGATCCGAGGAGTGTTCATTTGGTTGCTGTAAAGCATGTTCTAAGGTACCTGAAGGGTACAGTGGATTATGGGCTCAAGTATGAAGCGAATCAAAAGTTTAACATGCAGGGTTATGTTGATTCAGATTGGGCTGGCAGTGCTGCAGATAGGAAGATCACATCTGGGTGCTTCTTCAGTATGGGATCAGGTGTGATCTCTTGGTTTAGCAGGAAGCAGTCCTGCGTAGCACTGAGTACAACTAAGGCAGAGTATGTTGCAGCCTGTTCAGCTAGTTGTGAGGCAGTACGGCTACGGAAGATACTGTTTGAGTTATTTGATCTCCCATTGGATGCTACTGGTATCTTCTGCGATAACCAAAGTTGTGTGAAGCTGTCTGAGAACCCAGTGTTTCATGATAGGTCGAAACACATAGAGATCAAATGTCACTATATCAGGGATATGGTGCAGAGAGGAGCTGTGAAGCTCCTATATGTTGCGACGAACGAGCAGATTGCAGATGTACTGACGAAGCCACTAGGCAGGGTGAAGTTCGAGTACTTCAGGGAGAGGCTTGGTGTTCTTCAGATCGAGGACACTTCGAGGAAGAAGTGATGGACACATTTGCTGAAGACATTCCAAGCATGTTGGAAGGAGGATCCTTCACATGGCTGTGGATGTAAGCGCTAGATGATGAGCATCAGGATGATGTTCTAGTTTCTGCTTTGTATGATCAATTGGATCATTTATATGTATATGTATGTATGCCTCATGTTGGATGTTGGATATGATCAGTTGGATCATTTGTATGTATTTTGTATATGCATCATGTTGGATGCTTGGACCATGTATCTGTATATTTATCAGGTGGATACATTGTATGATCAGCTAGATCATGTCTGTTGATATGTATCAGGTATGATCAGGTAGATCATGTATGTTGATATGTATCAGGTATGATCAGGTAGATCATGTATGTTGATGGATACATTGCGTGGATCATGTATCTATGTATCAGGTGGATACACTATGTATGATGATATGTATCAGGTAGATACTTGGTATGCATCAGGTAGATGCATTGTATGATCAGGGTGATCGTGGATGATGAGCTTCTCCAGATGACATGCATCAGGACGATGCAGTGATGATGATCAGGATGATCATGTGTACATCAGGATGATGTATGGTGAGTATCAAGATGATACTTTGTGGCCGTGGATCAGGTTGTGCAGATGAGCATGTCTGGGAGATCCTATAGGTCGGAGTTGTGTACCCATAACAGTTTGGGATGCTCTTTTGAGACATTGCTCTGGGAGGACATGTAATTTGTGCCTTGGGAGATCTTCAGGTCGGATTTGTGTACCCATAACATCCTGAGATGCTCTTGCGAGGTTTTGTACTATGGCATGTAATTTGCTCCTGGGAGATCTGGATAGGATGAAAAAGTCCTCAGATGCTTCAGCCAAGTTTTTCCATGACCACATGTAATTTGCTCCTGGGAGAACTGGACATGATGAAAAAGGCCTCAGATACTTCTGCCAGGTTTTGTGGTGGACCACATGTAATTTCCTCGTGGGAGATCTGGACAGGATGAAAAAGGCCTCATATGCTTCAGCCAGGTTTTGTGGTGAGATCACATGTAATGTGCTCCTGGGAGATCCGACAGGTAGAGCTATGTGCTCGTAATAGCCTGGGATGCTTCAGCCAGGTTTTGTGATAGGTCACATGTAATGTGCTCCTGGGAGATCCGACAGGTAGAGCTGTGTGCTCGTAATAGGCTGGGATGCTGCAGCTAGGTTTTGTGACGCACGTAATAAGTCCTGAGGATTCCACAGTATGGCCAGTGATGATGAAGACCTGCAGGTGTTGGGCCTACATCCAATATGAAAAAGGACTGGCTCTGTAGAACTTCCTATGACGAGCAGAGTCAGAGATTCGTTGAGATAGCAGTAGCAGTGACAATGATGATGATGATGCATCGATGATGATGATCCTGAGAAGAAGACTTGTCTAGCAGAACTGTGTCGAGAAATACCTTCCTAGTTAAGACGGAGTGTTGATGTATATGTAACTTCGGAATGTATTTCATCTATGTATTTCATATATATTTATTGTACCCTTATAAGAGATGTGTTATTCCTCTATAAGCAAGTGTCGCAAGTGTGTGTACTTAGTGACGGGTTGTTAGACCACCATGTGTGGGGTCGGCCCTGAAATATATATTATATTATGGATGTACCTAGCTAGACAAGTCGGCCCCATAGTGTAACTGGGCAAACAGGTTAGTATAAATAGAGATCGGGAGATCTCTATTTTGATCACTCAGAAACTCACACTTCTCTCACTCAGAAAGTGTAATGTCCCCATTTTGACCCCCTTTGTATTAAATCGTAAATGATGTAAATATTGTAATTAATCATGGTGAGGAGCTCAAGGCCAAGGCCCCACCGTTGATTTAGCGTTTCATGTATCGGAAATTAAAAATAGATGCCTACGGTTCTTGTGCGAGATGGGCACAATGTATATAAGACATCATGTAATTATGAATTTTCAATGAAAAACCCACAACCGGCTATGCAATGCAACAAAAGAGATGGGGCATGACTCTACAAGGAAAAGGGAGGGAAATTATTCAAACCCTTGAGCCAATGGTATTAATCCATGTGTCAATGGGGAAACCCATAAACCACCAACTACCCATTTTGTCTCATGCACCCAATCATTTAATTCTTCCAAGGAATTGGTTGGGGCAGTTAATGCCTTGGGAATGAAAGAGTATGGGCAAGCCATTTTCGTGCATGGGCAAGCCATCAACTTGGAAAATCGTGTTTTTGCTTGTGGGGCAAGAAACCACCCACGAAATGGTGCCCAAAGTCATGGGGAATGGGCAGTCTTCATTCATTCACGTAGTAGGAGCTATCTGGGTCTTTCCCTTCACGTTTTTTAGCAAAATCCTGCATTTTTCCATGCCTGGAAGTTCGTTTTTGTATATATAGCAGCCTGGGAGAGAAGGGCCACGTTTTGGGGACTGTGGGGAGGTCGTTTTTGCCCCTGAATGTCCAAGGACGTTTTTCTAAAAACGGATTTGGCTTCCTGGGTTGTTCACCAACTTCCCATTTCGTTTTTGTGGGTTCCCACGTTTTTCTAGGTTAGTTAAAACCCCATCTCATGCATCCCACTATGGAAAACGTTTTCCTCATGCCCATCAAGTGGGGTTCTGCTGTTATGTGCATCCTCGTTTTGGTTTGAACCTGTGAATTGAAGTTTGGAGTGGTAGTGGATAGAAGTGGCTTGATAAACCTAATGGTGGAGGCAACCTCTCAAGAAGATCAAGAGGGCTTTGGTTACTCTTCTATGCATACCCTGAGAGCACTAGATAGGGAAGGTATGGCTTGAGGGACTGTACAGCAGTGAAAAGAATACTTCCTTGTGCTGGGTGTGTAGGTATTGTGGGTGCCAAGCTAGATAGATCTTGCAAGGTTATCCCTAGCTCTGTGCTAGAGCTCACTAGCTTAGCAACTCTTCCCTTCCATCTCCTAGCAGCCTGATAAACCCAATTGCAGATTGGCTTGGCTCATCTTGGTGTATGCTTGGCTATGTGCGAGTCTGCTGTTCCCTGGTTCCTTGTAGAGATCATGCCCAGCTCGGGGGGTGGCAGTGGTGCTGAGAGATTGAGGAGCACACTGGCCTACGGTTGGGTGGAACGTTGCAGTTGCATAGCCAGTTGCGTGGGACTACTTTTGTATAAGATAAGTATTCTCTTGTGTGTTAAATTGGCAATTACCATTTGATGAATATTATGAATGTGTGAAGATTGTGTAATTCATAAATAAATTCCGCTGTGATTTCTGATAATTATGCGTCTTCATATCTCTATTTAAAAATATGAATGATTATTTGAATGCTTCTTTATAATGTATGGGGCTGGATGCCCAGTTTAACCTCACGATCCTCTCCATCTAGCTGGTTGGATGGGAGGGGACGTGACAGAAAGTGGTGCACTAGTGAGGAGGAGGATCATCTTCTACTAGGAGACTATCTCAGTGTATTTTGGTTGTACTTTGGTCGAGAAATTTCTCTCTCTATCTCTGAGGAAGTTGTGGGGTTTTTCACCTTAGGGTTTTCCCCACGAAAACTCTGTGTCTCTTGTCTCTCATGCTTTTGATTCTTGTGATGCTTGTCATGCTTATTGTGATTGTTATGCATTGATATACTGTATATGTTATTCTCTCAGTAAAGATCCAAGAGTATTGTGAATTAATGCTCAAAATTTAACAAGGAGAGGAGGATTGAGAGAGAGAGAGAGTCTCTTGAGGTGACTAGAATGGAGAACTATGAAAGGGGACCACACGAGATGAAGCAACCCTATTGCGGCGAAGAAAGAAACCAGGATACCCCTAAAGCTGAAGGACAGATCCAAAGTTACAACATACCCACAACCCCACGCACCACACCAAATTTTGGAGGAAAGAATGTAAGTTCATCGTAGGGTTTCCCAAAGTGTCGGAGTAGTGGTAAAATTAGCGTATCAGTAAACAATAGTAGGAGATAAAGGATGGCAGGAGACGATGTAAAAATGCCAATTTTCCACGGGAATGGGACTGAGTATCTCGAACAATATTGGTTTCTGTGTGAAGCTGTATGGACAGTGAAACAAGTACAGGACGATGACATTAATAAGGGATAGTTGGAGACGACCTTTAGGGGTCGTTCATTAGACTAGTTCATGAAGTTTATACAGGTGCCTGCAGGAAATCCAGATAAAACACTGCCACAGATAAGGGTGGGATTGATTGACAAATTCAAAAAACCAAATTCAGAGTTACAGTACATCACGAAAATGAAGGAAATTAAGTAGTTCCCGAATGAATCAGTGTGGGAATTCGATCAGAGATATAAAACTCTAATGGTGAAAGTTAGCTTCCGGATGAGCGATGTCCAACATAAAGAATGGTTCATCGTAGGACTTGTACTGCACATTCATGGGCCATTTATGCAATAGAATATCACATCCCAGTCGGAAGTGCTGGAGATTGCAATGAAATTGGAGGCTTCACCAGTTCGTGAAGCAGGAATAGCATGAAGCACATCCAAGAACAACTGGAAAATTTGACACTACAACTCCAAGACATGAAGAAGGGAAAGGAGGTGCGAGAAGAGATATGGTGCACCCACTGCAAGTTGGAAGGGCACCATAAGGACCAGTGCCTAGAGTTCTGTGAATATTTACAATTCGGCACACCAAATCCACTGAGCCAGGGAGGAATGCCATGGTGTTAGGTTTTTCAGATGAGGGGACATCGACAAGAAGAGTGTGTGTATTTGTAGAAAATGGTGTCGAAACCATTCAATTTTTTCTATAAGTTTTGTCGATTGATTGGACATGAAGAAAAGGAGTGTAGGGCATATGAATTACTCTAGGAGAGAACCGCATATACATATTTCATGAAGGGGGTGGAGCAACCCCCAGCGTAGCAGCAACTGCAGTACAGCCAGCAGCAACTGCAGTATGGTTAGCAGCAGCCACCCTATAATCAGCAATATAATCAACCGCAACTCAATTGCAATCAGTCGTAGCCAATGTACAGTCAACCCCAGCCGCAGTACGACCAGCCGCAGTATCATACTGCGTAGTACAACCAATAGCTTTATGGAAAACCGCGAGGAGTATTTAGAGGACGATTCCATGGAGGCAGGGGTGGAGGTGTTGGTCGAGGCCGAGGGCCAGTAGTGTGCTACAATCGTGGTCAAGTGTGACACTATCAAAGAGATTGTTTGAGCCCAATTCCGCAGTGTATGTATTGTAGCACGCCGAATCACGGTGTTGAGGACTTCCCATAGCTGATTGCGAAGTGGTAGAATAATAATCCACCTCAGCCTCAACCGAATCCAAACCAGGGATAGAATGCCCCTCCAAATGTACATAAATTTCAGCAAAAATAAGGGGTTGACCGGTGAATGTCACGGTAGTGACCAGAGGATGGGTTGCGACAAGAGAAGACGGACTATAGTCAAGCATGCAACCAACAACAAGAAATCAGGTCTAGTTTGATGTAGAAACATAAAAAGAGCTCTTCTTCGAAGCACAACACGCGATGAGATGGATGAGGAAGCCCCCTGTGGGCCAGAAAGATCCTACTTACGAGATGTCACTGACATTCAACACGACAGATTCGTAAAAGAAGATTAACACCTTGAAGGAATTCTTATAAATTTGTTTGGAGTTGGAGAAATACCAGGATGTGCTAACCAAGATAGCTATCCTATTACATCAATAAGAGGACGGTCGACAGATCCGAACAATCAATCGGCTGCATAAAAATAAGAGAGAAAGGGAGATGAGGATGAATGCACAGATTGATGCATTCGATGTTGACTCCATCATTCTATATTTGGGGTCGGATGTAAATATTTTGACAAAACATACATGGGAGATGATGGGGAATCCACAGCTTGTATGGTCCCCAATACAGCTTTGGTTGGCAAACTAGAGTAAGGTCATGCGGATCGGTAGACTATGCCATATACCAGTTGAAATAGAGGGACCCAATACATATGTCGATTTTGATGTGATATAAATAGTCGACAACGCAATCCCCTATCCATTTTTAAAAGGGATCAATTGGGAAATGGAGAACCAGGCCATGATTAACTTCCGCAAATGATAAATTTCATTTGAGAATCGCGACATGAGGGTAGTCACACCTCCGGATCCAATAGAAGGAAAAAGATATGTGGAGCCGATGCAGGATGAATTCACGGAAGGATGGGATAACTTATATAATATCTCAGAAGACTATATCAATCCCACCGTCGACGGAGAATTGGGGTGGCGAAGTGGTGGCTTGGCTTCGTCAGATTATGATGAAGCACTGGATAACTAGCAGAATGGACTGCATGAAGTATAGTTCCAGAGATGCGCACGCATCACTCAGTCACTGAGATGGGTGGAGACGGAGGCCCATGAATTACTGACATACGAAGGACTGCCCAACCTGACTGAATTCCTCACTAAATTTGAAGAAAGAGTCGTTGAAACACAAAGGCTGCTGGTATTGGAGGAGCCATTGAAGGCTACTCCAACGTGATGGTGGGAAATGCATAAGCCAACAATAATGAGCTAGACACTATTTTGACAACTCATGGAGATCAGGTTTGGCGAGACTGAAGGATACCACAGAAATAAATATAGTGGCAGGAGTGATCCAAGGGATCACTTGGAGGAATATCAAGGTGCATGGAGAATGAGACAGAAGAAGGAATGGGTCCATGCGTTCATCCATACATTCGATGAGATACCAAAGAACTGGTATGTAGCAGCAGAATTGCGACACAGGATGACGACGTGGGAGGAACTCACCATCAATTTCAGCTAGACATTCAGCTTCTCAGACGAAAACCCATTTATCCATAGCACACTGCAGGTGATCGGGGAAAAGGTGCTTGTGGCAGTTCTGATGGAGAAGCCAATGGGGTTGCAGTGGACCGTGACGCCGAAGATACTACTCAAATTCTACAATGTGACGGGAGGATCGGATGATGAGGATGATGCGCGGGCCACTTATATCCCGGAATCAGAAAGAATTTGAAATGTCAAATCACCAAAGATACCTTTTGACAAGTTTCAGCAGCTGTTGCACCTCAAGAATGTGAACATTGGATCAGAGAAAAATCCCAATTTTGCAAGCATAGAAGACTATTGGGATGATGCGACCATCGCAAAAGTTATAGATCTCTTACACAAATTTCAGGATCTATTCCCACCAAAATTTTCGGAAATGAAGGGCATTTTTGGGGAACTATGCGAGATGAATATCCCATTAAATCCTGATGTGAAGCCAGTGAAGCAGTGACCGTATCGATTGAACCCTAGGTACAAGGAGTGAAATAAATCCGACATAGAGAGAAGGATTAATGAAGCAGAGTCAGCTACGGCCCTACCAAGATAGCAAAACAAAAGAAACTATATATATATATATATATATATATATATATATATATATACAGAATATGCAATGAGGTTCAACATCTATCAATGAAACCATCGCAAAATACAAAAGAAGCGACAAAAATTGGCGTCTGGTGATGGTTTTCGTGGTGCAAAAGGGTCAAATTCAGTCAAAATTGCAGCAATTAGGCCACGACGGACAATGGTGAAAACGAATAATGGTACAATTCATACCTTATGCATGCGAAGTATTTGGTAAATCAGCGCTAGATTTGGAAATAATTGTCCAAAATCAGCAAGATGGATGGGACACGGAAAATCAACACTATAAATGTTAAATTTTCAGAATTTACTTCAATCTGATCTAGGATCTTAACTGAGAGAACAACATGTACAGCATATCAATCATGGAGACAATAATGCAAGCACACAAGAGACACAAAGATTTACTTGGGGAAAACCATAAAGGTGAAAAACCCCAATAACTTCCTCAGAGATAGATAGAGCAATGATACAACCAACCAAGAGAGATAGCCATAACCTAGAAGCAAATCCTCCTCCTCCATAAGTGCGCCACTCCTCCTTGAGTGCATGTGTGAGAAGTAAGTGAGCAAATAGAGTGCCTCCCCCACTCTATTTATACTTGACTTGACTTGCCTTTTTACCTAACTCATGTAGGCTCGAACTTTACCACATAACATAATGCTGAGTGGGCCGACCCCCAATAGGGTGGTCTAATAACCCTTTGACCCACATGGCCGACCCCCAATAGGGTGGCCTAATAACCCTTTGACCCACATGACTTATACAGGGCCGACCCCAAATAAGGTGGTCTAATAACCCATCAAGTATAAGTTACGACACTTACAATATAAATGATGACACTTCCTTATAGAGGAATAATACCATCTCTATAGGAATACAATATACATATATGTGAAATACATTCCAAAGTTACATATACATCAACACTCCCTCTTAACTAGGAAGGTATTTCTCAGCACAGTTCTTCTAGCACAAGTCATCTTCTCTAGATCATCGTCACTGGATAATCGTCATCGAGTCATCATCATCATCACTGCTGCTGCTATCTCAATCAATCTCTGAATGTACTCGTCATAGGAAGTTCTACATAGCCAATCCTTTTTCATACTAGATGTAGGCCCACCACCTGCAGGTCTTCATCATCACTGCCCATACTGTGGAATCCTAAGGACTTATTACGTGCGTCACAAAACCTCGAAAGAGCATCCCAGGATGTTACGGGTAAACAACTCCGACCTGTAGGATCTCCCAGGGCGCTATTACATGTGACCCCACCACAAAACCTCGAAAGATCATCTCAGGATTTTACGGGTACACAACTCCGACCTGAAATCTCCCAGGGCACAAATTACATGTGGTCCACCACAAAACCTCGCAAGAGCATCTCAGGATGTTACGGGTACACAACTCCGACCTGAAATCTCCCAGGGCGCTATTACATGTGGTCATGGCAAAACCTCGCAAGAACATCCCAGGACTGATTACGGGCACACAGCCCAACCTATCGGATCTCCCAGGGTGCTATTACATGCCATAGGACAAAACCTCGCAAGAGCATCTGCCAGATATCCCAGGGCGCTATTACATGCCATAGGCAAAACCTCGAAAGACTATCTGCAGATCTCCCAGGGCACCGAATTACATGTCCTCCCAGAGCAAAACCTCGAAAGAGCATTTGCCAGATGTCCCAGGGCACCGATATTACATGCCATAGGCAAAACCTCGAAAGACCATCTGCAAATCTCCCAGGGCACCGGATTACATGCTCATCTGCACAACCTGATCCACGGCCATAGAGTATCATCCTGATACTCACCATACATCATCCTGATGCATCCATGATCATCCTGATCATCCTCACTGCAACGTCCTGCTGCATGTCATCTGGAGCAACATCCTGAAGCTCGTCGTCTATGATCATCCTGATCATCACTGCAACATCCTGCTGCATGTCATCTGGAGAAACATCCTGAAGCTCGTCATCTATGATCATCCTGATCATCACTGCAACATCCTGCTGCATGTCATCTGGAGCAACATCCTGAAGCTCGTCATCTATGATCATCCTGATCATCACTGCAACATCATGCTGCATGATCCACCTGATCATCAATGCATCCACCTAATGCATACCAAGTATCTACCTAATACATATCATCATACATGATCCTCCTGATCATACAATGTATCCACCTGATACCTGATACATATCACCATACATGATCCACCTGATCATACAATGTATCCACCTTATACATATACAGATACATGGTCCAAGCATCCAACATGATGCATATACAAAATACATACACATGATCCAACTGATCATATCCAGCATCCAACATGATGCATACATACATAAATGATCCAACTGATCATATCCAGCATCCAACATGATGCATACATACATAAATGATCCAACTGATCATATCCAGCATCCAACATGATGCATACATACATAAATGATCCAACTGATCATATCCAAGCAGAAACCAGAACATCATCCTAATGCCCATTATCCAGCGCTTACATCCATAGCCATGTGAAGGATCCTCCTTCCAACATGCTTGGAATGGCTTCAGCAAATGTGTCCATCACTTCTTCCTCGAAGTGTCCTCGATCTGAAGAACGCCAAGCCTCTCTCTGAAGTACTCGAACTTCACTCTGGCTAGTGGCTTCGTCAGCACATCTGCAATATGCTCGTCCGTCGCAACATAAAGAAGCTTCACAGCTCCTCTCTGCACCATATCCCTGATATAGTGATATTTGATCTCTATGTGTTTCGACCTGTCATGAAACATTGGGTTCTCGGACAGCTTCACACAACTCTGGTTATCACAGAAGATACCAGTAGCCTCCAACGGGAGATCAAATAACTCGGACAGTAGCTTCCGTAGCCATACTGCCTCACAACTAGCTGAACAGGATGCAACATACTTTGCCTCAGCTGTACTCAGTGCTACACAGGACTGCTTCTTACTAAACCAAGAGATCACACCTGATCCCATACTGAAGCAGCACCCATATGTGCTCTTCCTATCTGCAGCACTGCCAGCCCAATCTGAATCAACATAACCCTGCAGGTTAAACTTTTGATTCACCTCATACTTGAGCCCATAATCCACTGTACCCTTCAGGTACCTCAGAACATGCTTTACAGCAACCAGGTGAACACTCCTCGGATCCATCAGGAACTGGCTCAATGTGTTCACAACAAAGCAAATGTCTGGTCTCGTGTTCGTCAGGTACATCAATGACCCAATCATCTGACGATACATAGAGACATCAATCAGCTCAGATGAAGCATCACATAGAAGCTTCAGATTCGATGCCATAGGTGTGGCCATGGCCTTGCAATCCATCATCCCGAACCTATTCAGGATCTCTACTACATACTTCCCTTGTCCAAGGAAGATTCCTTCTGCACTCTGCCACACCTCCATGCCAAAAACAAATAGTGCATCATCCCCAATTTCTTCATCTCGAACTCGGTAGTAAGCTTCCGCTGCGTGTCGGCAATCAATCTATCTTCACCATACCAAGTTCTGCACATATATGATTTCCTATCATGTGTCTCAGAACCAAGTGGCTGCTCCACATACACTTCTTCTTCATCTACACCATTCAAGGAAGTTGTCTTGAATCCATCTGGTGTATCTTCTATTTCATCACTTTTATATTTCTCTATGCTGCCATCTGCAACATGCTTGATCTGATAGTTCCATTTGGAAGTCATAGCAAACTTCCCTTCATGTCTTTGGGATTACATCCCAAACATCATTTTTCATGATCGACGGATCATGGCATTTCATTTCTTCATCCCAGATCCTGGGAACTTCAATATCTTCAATAGATATCTTTGTTGCTGGAACAAATGTTGTAGTCCTTTTGTAGGTGAAGATATACGGTCTTTCCTACAAAACATGTTAAATTGCATGATTAGAAACATCTCATAATTTTCAGAACAAATTCTTACACATAAAGAAATATGTCATACAGTCATGCAATTATCTTAGCCAATGCTTCAATACAACATTTATCCATATCCCGTAACTTTCTAGATGCCTTCCAATCTCTACCAGAACATTGTTAAGAGTGTGCACAACTCTCAACATGTCAGCAAAGAGGTTTCATTCTAGATAAGTAGCAATGGAATGTTGTACAGTGCCATAGGCCACTTACCCATGCATATTAGGAGTATACTGTTCATTAATGCAATTATTCTAATATGCATAATACACAACCTAATTCTAGGAACATCAGTATATACATTATTGAACAGTATTATTTAAGAAATGACAATTCAAATACTTATCTTTGTTTGTTCGTTGGGTGGACTCCCTCTGAGTCTTCGCTTCCTTGCAGGAGCTGCTGGAGTCCTAATCTGAAGTAGCTTCTTCTACACCTTTCTGTTGTGGGATGTAGAGAGATGGTCAACTCCCTCTGAATATCTACATCCTTGCATAAACCACTGGAATGTACTCCCTCTTGATCTTTGCTTCCTGGATTACCTGTTCTTGAATCTCATATTCATCCTTGGTCCCTATGCATGCTTATTAGTATCATGAATGTGTTATCCTTGTGATCTCATATAAAATCATACATTCATTAGTATACTATTAAAACACAATAATCTCAAGCATGTATAGTCATGATCATTTCAAACAGAAATAATAAGCATTAGCATTCAAGGTTTATGTAGGATTCTTATGGTTAGTCAAATCATAAGAAACATAACATGTCTAAACCTGTAATTACTCAAACCTATGACTCTTCAGGTTAGTTGAATCATCAATCAAGATAAGAGATATAAAATGCATAAAACCTGTGATTATTCAAACCTATACCATCATGATTCTTCTGGTTAGTCATATCATCAATTATGGTAAGAAACATAATATGCATACAATCATGATTATTCAAACCTATGACTTCATGAATAATCATTATCAACAACAGTATAAGATCCTAACACAAGGTAGGGTTCTATCTTGATATAGGAAAAACATACCTGGATTAGCATGCTAGCTATTTATGTCTAACATACTCACATGATGTCTTCTTGTTCTTCTTCAATGACTTGTGCTAGTAACCTGTATATCTCATAGGTTAACTATTACAAAACCAAGTTATACATACCTCGTAAATGGATCTTCTATGAGATCCATGACAATGGATGAATCTTTGTCCTCATGTTATCATGATCATATGTTCTTGGACCAGAACATGATTTGTCTTTCTTGGTGTACCTTTCATGTTAGTAGACAACATAAACCTCATACAACACCATAATGCATTAGTACAATCATAAGTGTCAACACCCTAACCAATGAATATCTTCTATCATGCATTCATAATTTTGTTAAGGTTATACGACAAATCTAAAATCAAAATTGTACTAACCGTAATAACATGAAGACAAACATACCATAAACTTAATCATGGACAAATATCGAAACATACCTCGATGAGTCATACCTGTCGAGATCGCTTGTATTCTTCTTATGTAAGGCCTTATCCTCATCTCCCTCTGAGACAGGAACTTCTTCACTCATGCAGATGATCAATCCATCTTCTTCTAGGATTAACCCAATCCACTTGATTTGCAAGAACTGGACCTTGAGCTAGATATGGGTTTGTTAGAGAAACCCCAAAAATTCAAACTTTGAATTTCAAACTTCTGACAGGATAGAAATATGTGCCTTGATGAGTTGATCAAGTTGGTATATTCAGAATTTGAAAACTGCAAAGTTTCACTCCTCAATTTTGCTTTTGAAACTTCGGGATTCACTGGACGTGACCCTAAACTGGGGTTTGATGAAGCCCACTCTTCTGCCCAATCAAAATGTTTGATCCAAATCTCTAAGCTTCTATTTTTCTGAGGAGCTTCCAGCCGTGGTCACAGATTTCAAAAATTCCCATTTTTTACAGAAGCCCTAATTTTCCACTTTTCTGATCAAAGTCCCGAACTAGGGTCTAATCAAGCCCGGCCTTCTTCCCAACCAAAAATTCTGATCTTGGTCTCTAAATTTTTATTTTGATGAGTAGCATTCAGCCGTGGTCTCCGATTACAAAAATTACAACTTTCTCCAAAGCCCTAAATTCCGGAAGCCATGAATGAAGGTACCAAAAACTAATTCTATTTTGACAGACATATGTACCTGATTGTTTCTGGTGTAACTCCAAATTTTTTGATCCACAGGGTCTGAAAACGTTTCTTGAGATAGCCTGACCTGTTAGCTTTCCATCCTGATAGGTCTGACCTCAATTGGATTTTCTGAGAGAGAGTTATGCCAAGTGTCGCAACGTGACCTGTTTATGGGATAATACAGGAGAGCGCACTTGTATGGAGTGCCACGTGTCACTGGTTCAACTTCGGCCTCTGAAAACGTTTTCTGAGATAGTACAGACTGTGTAATACCTTTCACTTTTTACTAAATTTCATTTGGAGCTTCCTATCCCAAGATATGACCTTTTTCCCAAAGTCACCTGATTTTGACTCAGATCTGGAAGAGGCAGAAACCCTATATTGTACAGATCATAAATCACAAAGTACAACGAATTAGAGGTTTTCCTTTGGACACAAGGTACCTGGAGATTTAATCTTCGTCCTGTAACAATTTCAGATCCGAAAACTTCGCCAAAACGGATTTATAGCGAAAGTTCTACGATGACTGGTTTTTGCTATATCAAGCCCTAGCATCGTAATTGCAACAAGAGTCATACATGCCATATCATGCCTTCTTTCAGGCTAGCTCTAATACCATGTTAAATTTTCAGAATTTACTTCAATCTGATCTAGGATCTTAACTGAGAGAACAAAATGTACAGCATATCTACAGCATATCAATCATGGAGACAATAATGCAAGCACACAAGAGACACAAAGATTTACTTGGGGAAAACCATAAAGGTGAAAAACCCCAATAACTTCCTCAGAGATAGATAGAGCAATGATACAACCAACCAAGAGAGATAGCCATAACCTAGCAGCAGATCCTCCTCCTCCATAAGTGCGCCACTCCTCCTTGAGTGCATGTGTGAGAAGTAAGTGAGCAAATAGAGTGCCTCCCCCACTCTATTTATACTTGACTTGACTTGCCTTTTTACCTAACTCATGTAGGCTCGAACTTTACCACATAACATAATGCTGAGTGGGCCGACCCCCAATAGGGTGGTCTAATAACCCTTTGACCCACATGGCCGACCCCCAATAGGGTGGCCTAATAACCCTTTGACCCACATGACTTATACAGGGCCGACCCCAAATAAGGTGGTCTAATAACCCATCAAGTATAAGTTACGACACTTACAATATAAATGATGACACTTCCTTATAGAGGAATAATACCATCTCTATAGGAATACAATATACATATATGTGAAATACATTCCAAAGTTACATATACATCAACAATAAATACAGGACAAGGGGGCAATTTGACGCACTGTGTGTTAAGAAAAAACCTGCAAAATAGCGCATGGAATTTAACGTTTCGAGCAGAAGTACTGGAGAACACCCACAACCAACACCAATCATGCAGGAGAAACCAAAGATCGTTTCTGGAATATCGTTCAGAAAGAAGAGGAGTGCCAATCGACCTGCCGACACCGACTAAAGGCCGAAGAGGGGGACTCGAAACTCAACGCGACTAGCAGAAGGGGAAGCAGGCATTTCAGGCACTACTCAAATGGAAATAACACCGTGGGGAGGGAACCCTGGCCCAGCAACACCAGGGTATGTACCACCATGAAAGAAAGTGACACCAGCGCAAGAATGCAAGATACGCAATCCATATGCCACCAATACCAAAAGGAGTTCACCACGCTGGAAACATTGCGGAGAACTTGCAAAAGCTACAATACAGCGATCATGACCTTATGAACTACCCCAAATGCACAGAGTATGAATACATTAATTTTTCGCATGGGGAAGGAGGCCCAGTCACAAAGGAACCAGTAGAGTGAGCAGTGGGATTAGAGCAATCAAGATTGCTGGGACTCACCCAAATACCACACTTTGGGAGAATGGTGCAGGTGAATGCATGCTTAAAAAATTACTTGTTTGTTTCCATGGAGGGTGCATATGGCTACATGAAAAGATTCCAATCATCGAACTACCCAAGGCCGGAGAAGACCCTTCCCATTTTTTTCATGGGAAGGACAATGACAAGAAGCTCGTCGTGAGGCTGAAGAGGAACTATGGAGTGGAGAAAAAATCCAGAGGATACCTAATCGACACAACTAAGGATCAAGCTATCAAGGTCGCAACGAAAATACTAGAGGTCAAGTTGGTGCGAAAGAACAGGACGAAAGAATGCAACTTGGGCATCATCGCCTCCACAGAACAATGTGCCATGGGAGTACAAATGAACTGGTCGCAATTCTTGCTAAATCAGTTGATGGAGGATGCCATTGAAGCGAAGGAGAAGGGGAATCCATTCACACATTCGTGGCTATTGATGTTGGTCGCACTAGTTGGATGGAGGGAGCCAGAGCAGTATCAAGGTATGGACACAACACAAGCCAGGATATGAGAAGGTGTGAGGCACCAAAACCTGTGGGAAATAAAGAACAACAAGAATTCAACATTGTGCAATTCTACTTGTTCCAAGACAGGATGCGGATAGATGCGCAAGCAATACCACAGATCATTGAGCAAGCTAGAAGGAAATATTGGCCAATCACAAGGCTATCACATGCAAGCAGTGAACTAGCTGAGGCAGATACACAGATGGAGTCATTGAGGGGATCGCTGAAGGTGATTCCCCTACTCACACAAATGACAAAGGCCACGGAGCTGAAGGAACTCCAACTTCAAGTGAATAAGGCAAGGGAAAGACAACAGAGGAGAACAACCCACCTAGATGAATTACAAACAAAGGCAGAATAGTTGTCCATGCAGGCAATGGCAGGAATGGAATAGGTCAAGTAGGAATTGGAAAAGGCACGACAAATGAATGGGGAGTACCCAACAAAACAACAGGTAGAGGATTGTGCAGTACTCAAATTATTAGCAAAAGAAGTTGTCGACCAGATTAGAGTTGCATACGATGATTTCAAGTCCCAAGTAAACGCACCATACATGTCCAGCTAAGGGGGCTCGAGGGAGAGCCACAAGTTTTTGTTGGGGGCCTATTGGCATGGGGTTAGAGAGCATGAAGTGCGGAAGCCGAAAATGATAGAAGGTTCATCAGTGGAAGAAAATACCATTTGCGAAGGATTAAAAGCCGACAAAAGCGCAAATTTTGGTCAAAGTTAGTTAGATTTGCTCATGTGGACCATTTTGTAACCGCATTAGTTGTCTATAAATAGAGTCACAATTATAAGCCTAAGGCATCATCATATTTTTGGCATCGATTAATAGCATCGAAGAATAGAGTGATTTTGTATTTTTTGCTTTCGGAAAGTTTTGCCCTGTATGTGAATTCGTGTTAAGTCACAGTTTTGGAGATGAGTTAATGCATGAAGATGTTCGATTATGTTCCTATTTTTGTTGTCGTGTTCTGAATGGTGAATATCTGGTGCGATGTGTTTAAGATTATTTTGTTGATATGTTTATTAATATGTGTTATGTGAATGTTTCTTATATTGTGTTGATGCAGATGCTAAGTTAATGTGTGAAATGCTAAGATAATGTTAGAACAAATCTCTAGCTTCTATAGCGACTAGATAAGGGTCAATGCATGTTCTCTCCATACTATGGAAACTTGGTTCCTAAATCCCCCTTGATCATCTCAAGTGAGACCTCACTCGCTTCACAGGTGTTGCTGGAAGAGGTAATACCTTTCCGGGCCGATGCTCAAGGGATTTTGGTTGGTGTTTGTTGACAGCAGTGTGAAGTGAACCCTTGTCGACAGAACTATGTCAATAGTTGTTAACACTTGAAATTTGCACACATGCGACATTTCAGTGATTCATCCAGTAAGGCTTCATCAACATACAGAATGCATCTCACCACAAGCATCCTCAATAGATCCAAAACACGGCATGATCCCCTAAGTGACAAAAAGCAGTGAAAAGAAAGGGTAGCGTGGGTAATACACTGTTGACTCTCTCTATAGCGCATGTTAACTAAACAATACATGCGCTACACTTGTGTGGATTTTACTTCGATAGCACGCTAGTGTCAAATCGGAGGGACCACTAACTCCGAGCAGCGCATTAAAGGATCAATCCTCTTCAAGAATCATAATTCGGCTCCTCACACACTTGGAGGCATTAATCATCCCCCCTTGTGTACCTTGGAACTAGTTCGTGGGAGATGTGAGTTCACATTTGGATCTAGTTGTTTGTTGGCCACCTCTTGGCCAATAAAAGGAAGCCATTGGCATGCATTTTGTAGAGATAAATAAGAGCAAGGTTATGATGTTGGATTTGAGTTGGAGATTCCTCATAGCCCACCATTTCCTACCATTTTGAGCATTCCAAAGATCCCTTGCCACCTTCCATCTAGGGGCAAGTGTTTCTCTCCATTGTTCTACCATCTACTTAGCATTTAGTTTGGACAAGAAAGGCCTCCCTAAGGGAGATTGTTGGCTTCTTTTGAAGCCCAAACCTCCTAGGTTTTTCCCAACTATACCATTGGGAAATACAAGAGTGGTTTAGAATATCTTTGGTTGTTATTGGATTTTTCATTCTCACCCCATCTCTTTCATTTTTTTTATCAATATTTCTATGTTTGAATGTGAATTACACTAACAATCTCTTGCAGGATCACTTGGAGGAATACCAACCACACACAAAAGGGGCTCCAAGGACTGAGGCCTTGTTGCAACCTATAAGGCTTAGCCCCTTACCAAGTGGAAGAGTGCACTGGTGCAATTTTTTCCACAATAGTTATAATGGATACCATACTTATTTTTGTTCATTTCTCATTAAACTAGGTTGTTTTATGCTAAGTAACTAATTCTGTGTTTTTTTCAATTGCAGGAGAGAAGGTATTCAACATTTTGCTTCCATAATTCATCCCCTCCATGGCCCCAATTGGACATTCGCATGCACAACACAGGTTACCAGTGCTAGACCCATGTTACCACGCTTATCGCACCCACACAGAAGGTTAGTGCATTACCTATAGAGTGACCCATTAACTAACTAGGTAATCAACCAATTATTCTGCACTATCCACTTAACTTCCGCTTTATCCACTCCACGACTGGTTCTTTTCCTTTTCGATGTCCATTTTGTCACCGAATGTACCAAAACTTATGCACCTCAACCCCATGCCAACAGACCCCCAATACAAACTTGTGGCTCGCCCTCGAGCCACCTAAATCGAATGATGTTGGTGCATTCACTTGCATCTTGAATTCGTTGTAGGTGTTGGAATATTCACACCATCATTTTTATATTTTGCATGCAACTGCATGCATCCATTCATCATATTGGTGGTCCCCCCAGCACCTAGAGCTCACTTTCAGCTCCCCAGATCCTGTCTTCAGCCCCCATTTGGCCTCCTGCCTACTTGATGCACCCTCTTTGACTGTTCTGCATGAAAAATGTCCCTTTGCTCACCTACCACCAATTATCTCTTAGTTAGAGCGCCCTATCTCACCTACCAAGAGTTATCATTCAGTTAGTGCATTGATTGAGTAGTTCTTCCACTAATTTCTCATGTTGACTTCCTGTAGCTCCTAGTTAGCTAGTTCTGGAGTTCCACTTGACCATTAGATAGCCTCATGCGCCCTCCTTGGAGTCTCCATCCCTTGATTTATGCCTAGATGGTTCTATTAGACTCAGTTAGACTCACTTGACTGACTATTACCATTTATGACTGATACTATTGAATGGATGATGTCTCCATTGTACTCCAAGATAGACTTTGAGAATGATTCAAATGACCTCCTTGGTTAATTCGAATTCTCTACACAAATTTCATTATTGTATTCATTATTCACTTAGTGCTAGCTCACGACTAATGTATGATACTTCTATTCTCCATTTTCTGTGTTCATGAGTGATTATTGAGTGCATTCTTCTCTTCTTTTTTGCAACATTCTTGAGAGTTTGATTGTGATTTTGTTACAGTTGCTATATCCCCTGCAGATTATCACATGGCATCAGAGTCAGCAGCTATTCGAATTGCATCCATTGCATCAGTTGCAGCAGCAGTAGTTGCAGCATTTATTTGAGCATCTATCTTTCCCTGAGCACCAGAAGCCTCTGAGTTTCCACAAAAAATCCTGGTGCTATTACCTTGAATTCACTAGAGCAATCTAGTGAGGTCTAGCCAAGCATGGAGGACTTAGTTGTATGTGCTCAGGTGTCTTAAGGTAGTGTTCATTCGAAGTGTAGCAAATATCCATCAACAAAAATCTTCTTGTTTTGCAGGTTTATTCACCCATTCGAATTCTTCTTCAACAATTCGACCTTCACTGTTCAGATGGATCTAAATCTCACATCTTCCAACTATGTTGAATGGAAAGCCAAGATGGCTCTCTTTATGAGATCCAAGAGCTTCACCAGGATACTAAATGGAACAATGGTAGAACCTCTCAGTGCAGTAGAGAAATCCAAGTACTTGGATGGGCTTGATGAAGTAGTAGGCTTACTTCTTCTCTCAATTTCTGAAGATCTTCACTTCCATTTCATCGATCTAACATCTCCAAAAGAGGTTTGGGACAATCTCGAATCCCTCTTTGGACAAAAATATGATCTGAAAGGTCACAAATTGGAGAATGAACTCATCTCTTTGATTCATGAAAGCTTCGAATCCATCAATGCATTCTTAACTGTAATGTCCCCATTCAAATAAGTGCATAGTAAGACAATCCCATCAATCCTACTAGTTTCCTAGGTTGGATGGGCACATGTGGGATGGTAATAAGGAAGCTAATAAATGATATTTAGACATTATAAGGGTTCAAGCATTTAATAAATATGATGAATAAATAAATTCAAGAGAAATTCTAGGTGGCAAGTGGTTTTGGAGACATATGGAGGTGGTGGGACCCACACTAGCTTGATTTTTCAATGACACATGGCAGCTCTCTCTTGCCAATTTGAATTCATGGGAAGGTGAACACTCTTGGGTGAGTTGGTAAGTCATAACATATGGCATTGAGCATCTTAGGTCGAAATGGGATGGAATAGTAACCTCCATGGGAGAGGAAGAGTCAAATTGGAGACTAGTGGACACTTGGGCTAGATTCCCTAGTTTTATGACAACAATAATGAAGCATCTATGACATTTATGAAAAAATTCAGACCTGAATTCTTACACCTGACCATTATGACATGTCAGCCCCAAAAATAGGCTCAAGGAAGGCGCTCATGGAGTTGGAGGAATCTAAAGAGACTCAAATTCGAATTTGGGAGAATATTTTCTAAATGGAATATTAGGAGACAAGTGGCAAATGAGGAATATTTTCTAAATGGAAAATTATTGAATCTATTGAGAGGATTTCGACCCCTTGAAGGCTAATGTTGGTTATAAAATGTATAAATCAAGTATGATAATGGCTTTTGATGATTTGATAAAAATTGCATTTGTGAAGAGAGAACTAGTGGATGACTAGTTTCTTGCCTTAGCCAATTTCGAGGGTGAAAGATTCCCATACAAGTTGGTGTTTGGAGAGGCCACTCAGGTATTTCATGGTGCTTTAATGGAGTTTTATTTGTAGGTAGCAGCTACAGGAAGTTTCATGGTTTGGTTTAGTGCAACACTTTCTCTCCACCATTTCCAATTTTGAAGGCATATTCGGGCTCCTTGAGGGATTGAGCTTTGGGTGAGATCTTGCACTCAATGGGAGAGCTTAATATGATATTTTTCTGATTGTAATAGATTCATATCCTCTGTTATTCATATTCAGAAACTCTCAGGTCAAAATACCCATTGAATGCATGCAAAATTATTGATTAATGAGCAAACAATGTCCGTTTCCCCAATGCTTTGATGTATGACATTATAAGGTTGATTATTTCGAATGGATGGATGATTCTATGATATATTTGTGATTAATATACAACCATGGATATATTATACAAGTTTCATATACTGTACTTGAGCATTTGAAGCATTTTTACTCAGTTTGTTTGTATTGAGAGGTGAAATAGTACCATTTCCCCAAGGGTCGAATTGGGGGTTTTTGCTGTTGAATGTGAGAGAGTTAAAACAGTATTAAACATCAATTAATGGTGCATATGAGACCTTAATCACATAATTAACACATTACATACCTCTGTTCATGAATTCGTGGGAGTTTGGAGGCATTTGGAAGGCCATTTGCAATGTTACCCCGGGGGGATTTGATGCACAAATTACTAGTCAAAATTACCTATATTGATCAGAATACAAATCAAGTTTGCAGTAGTATTTGGAGGGCCATAAAACATCCCTGAACCTAATATTAAAGTCTAAATACCATTCATACACTCCTACAGAATATTTGGGAGCATTTGGGTTGATTTGGAGGTCAAAACAGTAAAACTAGTCAAAGGTCGAAATTGGGGAAAAAGTGGAAAAATTGGCATTTTAATACAATTTTGAAAAAGGGTCATTACAAGTGGTATCAGAGCATGTTCTTGGCACCTGATGGTATTAACAAGAAGTCAAAAGAATAATCCACCACCCTTTGAACCAGTAGTTGAAGAGGTTTTTGTTGAAGAAGAGGTAGTAGAAGAAGAGGAGTCTTTCACTGAAACCATGGGTAGAGAGGAGGATGACAAATTAAAACATAAGGAGGAACTTATTGCAACCTTAGATCCATGTTTCTCTAAACTTTCAGCAAACATGGATAGGATAGGTGATAAATTGTTGCAAGGATTCGAATTGTTGATTAGCCAGCTTCAAAGCAAAGGGATAATAGGAGATAATAGTGGTTCACACTCAGGGGAAAAGATGAAAGGGAATGAGCATATTTTCTCAAGTACGGGACCTCATAATAGACCTGATGAATTTCAAAGCACACAAAGGCCTACTACATCTAAATTTCTCACACCCAAAGAAGAGCCCAATCTTGAATTGGATTACAAGAAACTAGTAAATGATTGGAATGATTTGAATGAAGAGTGTAAAAGAGGTGTACCACTCAGTGACTACATTGATGCTATGAAAAATATTAATAGGAAGGGAGAAAATAGGAGTCCATTCCAAAACAAAGAATTAAATATTGCTATTGGAAAAATGTCACTTCCTACTTTTGATGGTTCTTCTCAAAATTCTGCTAACACTTGGGTGCAAAAATTGGATGTATATTTTCAGCTGAATCCAATGTTGGAAGAAGATACATTAAAAATGGCCATTTTGCATTTGGAAGGAGATGCCAATGAATGGTGGTTTAATGGGATGAAAACATTGGGTCATAATCAGGTTAAAACATATGGATAATTTGTTGACAGGGTACTAGAAAGATTTGAACAAAAAGATCCAGAATTGCCTTTCAAAGAACTAGCTCAATTGAAGCAAACTGGGTCCCCTACTGAATATATGATGGACTTTCAAAAATTATCAGTCAAGGTGGCTGATGTATCTATGGGAATATTAGTATTGTTGTTCACTGAAGGTTTGGCTGAACCCTTAAGAGGTTTGGTCAAATCCCACAAGCCAACTACATTAAAAGATGCAATGAGCTTGACTAGGGATCTCCAAAATGTGCTTCCTAGAACGAGATTTCCTCCTAAGCCTAGCTATAAATTTGAAAAGAAACCTTGGCAAAGAGAGTCATTTGAGAGGAATAAAAAAGAGGGACTAAATAGGGATGAACTTAGAAAAAAGAAACTATGCTTCACATGCTTCCAACCATGGACACCGGGGCACAAATGTACCAAAGGAAAGGCTCAATACATAGAAGTATTTTCTGATAATGAGGGGTATGATGGGGGCATGGATGAAGATGGACATATTTCAGATCAAGAATAGGCATATGAGACAGCAGTAGAAGAGGAAAGACAAGAAGAAAATCATCCTTCACCGGACAAAGAAAGAATGGCAGTGCTTTCAGCAGTACCTCGCTATCATACTATCCAATGCAAAGGTGTGGTACAAGGACAAAGAACTTTAGTTTTGGTAGATGGAGGAGCCACTCATAACTTCATTGATGCAGAGATGGTAGAGAAAAGAAAGATACCTATTGAACCATTTGATGGCTTCAGAGTTGTCATTCCCGGTCATAACACAATGCAATGCAAAACATGGGTTCCAAAGCTGCAAGTCACCGTAGGTAACTATACTTTTGTTGATAGTTTTTATGTGGTTGATGTTGTTGATACTAATGTGGTTTTGGGAGTGCAATGGTTGTATTCAATAGGAGAGCATACAGTAAATTATCAAATTCCCGAAATGAAATTTCAAGATTCAAAAGGAGTACAAAGAGTTGTGAGAGGGCAACACACTTATCCAAATCAAGTAGTGACTTGCAATAGCATGAGATCTATATTGAGGCATGGGGATATAGAATGGGCTACTGAATATCATATTACATCTCCCAAGCCAACTATAAATATTTTCAAACACCCAAAGGAGATAGAGAGACTTTTGCAAAAATATGAAAAGGTTTTTAGAGACCTTCCACATGGTAGGCCACCGGATAGGGGGGTTGAGCACAGTATTGTTTTGGAGGAGGGTACTTCACCCATTCAGATACCACCTTATAGACATCCTAAAAGGTTTAGATATGAGATTGAAAAAGCTATCCAAGAAATCCTAGAGTTGGGACTCATTAGACCAAGCTCTAGCCCTGATGCTTCTTCAGTAGTGCTAGTGAAGAAAAAAGACGGAACATTGAGAATGTGCATAGATTTTAGAGCCTTGAACAAAAAGACTATAAAGAATAGGTATCCTATTCCTAGGATTGATGAGCTCATGGATGAGCTGCATGGGGCCAAATAATTCTCAAAAATTGACCTTAGATCAGGGTATCACCAAATTTGAATGAAAGATGAAGATGTGCAAAAGACTGCTTTTCGATGTCATTTTGGCCACTTTGAATTTCTTGTCATGCCTTTTGGGTTAACCAATGCTCCAGCCACCTTTCAAGCATGTATGAATAGGATATTTTGCAAGCAATTAAGAAGGTTTATTTTGCTTTTCTTTGATGATATTCTCATTTACAGTAAAACATGGGAAGAGCATTTGCAGTAGTTAGAGATTGTGTTGAAAATCTTGCAAGAAGAGTCCTTATTTGCTAAATTATCAAAATGTGAATTTGGAATGAAAGAACTACTGTATCTTGGGCACATTATTGGGCAAGAAGGAGTGAAGGTACACATGGAAAAAATCAGGGCTATCTTGGAATGGCCATCACCAAAAAATATTACCGAATTGAGAGGCTTTATTGGCATATGCACCTACTACAGAAAATTTGTGAAAGGGTTCTCCAAGTTGACTTCTCCACTCACTGATTTGACTAAGAAGGATGCTTTCAAGTGGGATGAAGAGGCTGAAAAGGCCTTCCAAAAAATGAAAGAGGTAATGAGTAGTTGTCCCATACTTGCACTTCCTAATTTTACTAAACCTTTTGTTGTGGAATGTGATGCTTCAGGTGGAGGAATAGGGGCTGTCCTAAAGCAAGGCCAACACCCCATAGCCTTTGAGAGCAGAAAGTTGCAGCCTCATGAAAAAATTTACTACATCTATGATAAAGAAATGCTGGCCATTATGCATGCATTGGCCAAATTCAGACAATACTTGGTGGGCAGCAAGTTTGTGGTGAAAATTGACCACAATAGTCTAAGACACTTTCTCACCCAAAAAGATCTAAATGAAAGGAAACAAAAGTGGGTAAGAAAGATTCAAGCTTATGATTTTGATATTGAATATGTCAAAGGAAAGAATAATATAGTAGTAGATGCTTTGTCAAGAAGGCCTTCTTTTTCTCTCATGGATATTGCCAAGGATTGGAAAAACATGCTACTAGTTGAATATGCCAAAGACAAATTTGCTTGTGATGTGTTGGATGGAATCAAAGGGGATGATAATTATAGGATTTTGAATGGGCTGATATATTATAAGGGAAGAATTTACTTAGTTCATAACTCCAAGCTCAAGTATCGAATTTTGCAAGAAGCACATGATTCCCCACTAGCGGGCCATCCGGGGATCTTCAAAACTTATAGACAGTTGAGGCAAAGATTTTTTTGGAAGGGGCTGAAGGAAGATGTTCAGAAGTATGTGAATGAATGTAAAGCATGTCAACAAAACAAATCAGAACTTACATGTCCAGCTGGCCTATTACAACCATTGCCCATTCCGGAGCAAAAATGGGACAGTATTTCCATGGATTTCATCACCGGATTGCCTAAATCCTTGGGTAAGGATTGTATCTATGTGGTAGTTGATAGGTTGACAAAATTTGCTCATTTTTTTGCTGTTACATCATCTTTTAGTGCTGCACAAGTGGCTGATATTTTTTTCAAAGAAATCTTCAGATTGCATGGGCTTCCCAAGAGCATTGTCAGTGATAGAGATAGTAGATTCATGGGTGCTTTTTGGAAAGAAATTTTTAGATTGGTAGGCACTCAATTGACTCCAAGTACCAGCTATCATCCACAAACTGATGGACAAACAGAGAGGGTAAACCAATGGTTGGAAGGATACCTTAGAAACTATGTGGGAGGGCAGCAAAAAGCATGGGCAAAATGGCTACACTTGGGTGAGTTTTGCTACAACACCACTTATCATATGTCAATAGGAATGTCTCCTTTCAAAGCATTATATGGTTATGATGCACTTACATTTCCTGACATTATATTTGGTGATAGTAGAGCCCCAAAGGCTAAAGATTGGGTGGAAGAGAGCCAAGAAATTTTAAAGCTCTTGAAAGACAATTTGCAGGTTGCTCAAAATCAGCAAAAACAATATGCTGATAGACATAGAGAAGAGAGAACCTTTCAAGTCAATGATTTAGTATATTTAAGGTTGCAGCCCTATAAACAAACATCTTTCAAAAAGAATGGAGCAGAAAAATTAAAACCAAGGTACTATGGGCCATACAAGGTAGTGCGGAAGGTTGGAGAAGTAGCATATGAACTAGAACTTCCGGAAGGGAGTAAAATCCACAATGTATTTCATGTTTCTTGTCTTAAGAAATCTCTTGGTCAGCAAATCATCACTTCAAAAATACTTCCTCCTTTGGATGATCAAGGTTAGCTCACACTTGTTCTGGAAAAGATTTTGAAGACATGGGAAAGAAGGTTGAGGAGTAGAATCATCAAAGAATATTTAGTGCAATGGAAGGACTTACCAAATGAATATGCCACATGGGAAGAGGAGAATATTTTGCAACATCCAAATTTGAAATTGCTTGAGGACAAGCAATCTTGGGTGGGGAGGATTGTAATGTCCCCATTCAAATAAGTGCATAGTAAGACAATCCCATCAATCCTACTAGTTTCCTAGGTTGGATGGGCACATGTGGGATGGTAATAAGGAAGCTAATAAATTATATTTAGACATTATAAGGTTTCAATCATTTAATAAATATGATGAATAAATAAATTCAAGATAAATTCTAGGTGGCAAGTGGTTTTGGAGACATATGGAGGTGGTGGGACCCACACTAGCTTGATTTTTCAATGACACATGGCAGCTCTCTCTTGCCAATTCGAATTCATGGGAAGGTGAACACTCTTGGGTGAGTTGGTAAGTCATAACACATGGCATTGAGCATATTAGGTCGAAATGGGATGGAATAGTAACCTCCATGGGAGAGGAAGAGTCAAATTGGAGACTAGTGGACACTTGGGCTAGATTCCCTAGTTTTATGATAACAATAATGAAGCATCTATGACATTTATGAAAAAATTAATACCTGAATTCTTACACCTGACCATTATGACATGTCAGCCCCAAAAACAGGCTCAAGGAAGGCGCTCATGGAGTTGGAGGAATCTAAAGAGACTCAAATTCGAATTTGGGAGAAGATGGAAGGCTGGAACTAGGAGACAAGTGGCAAATGAGGAATATTTTCTAAATGGAAAATTATTGAATCTATTGAGAGGATTTCAACCCCTTGAAGGCTAATGTTGGTTATAAAATATAGAAATCAAGTATTAGAATGGATTTTGATGATTTGAGAAAAATTGCATTTGTGAAGAGAGAACTCGTGGATGACTAGTTTCTTGCCTTAGCCAATTTCGAGGGTGAAAGATTCCCATCCAAGTTGGTGTTTGGAGAGGCCACTCAGGTATTTCATGGTTCTTTAATGGAGTTTTATTTGTAGGTAGCATCTACAGGAATTTTCATGGTTTGGTTTAGTGCAGCACTTTCTCTCCACCATTTCCAATTTTGAAGGCATATTCGGGCTCCTTGAGGGATTGCGCTTTGGGTGAGATCTTGCACTCAATGGGAGAGATTCATATGATATTTTTCTGATTTTAATAGCTTCATATCCTCTGTTCTTCATATTCAGAAACTCTCAGGTCGAAATACCGATTGAATGTATGCAAAATTATTGATTAATGAGCAAACAATGTTCGTTTCCCCAATGCTTTGATGTATGACATTATAAGGTTGATTATTTCGAATGGATGGATGATTCTATGATATATTTTTGATTAATATACTTACATGGATATATTCTACAAGTTTCATATACTGTACTTGAGCATTTGAAGCATTTTTACTCAGTTTGTTTGTATTGAGAGGTGAAATAGTGCCATTTCCCCAAGGGTCGAATTGGGGGTTTTTGCTGTTGAATGTGAGAGAGTTAGAACAGTATTAAAAATCAATTAATGGTTCATATGAGACCTTAATCACATACTTAACACATTACATACCTATTTTCATGAATTCGTGGGATTTTGGAGGCATTTGAAAGGCCATTTGCAGTGTTACCCCGGGGGGATTTGATGCACAAATTACTAGTCAAAATTGCCTATATTGATCAGAATACAAATCAAGTTTGCAGCAGTATTTGGAGGGCCATAAAACATCCCTGAACATAATATTCAAGTCTAAATACCATTCATACACTCCTACATAATATTTGGGAGCATTTGG